>CM075866.1:31398297-31998297 GCA_038021265.1 Cyprinella venusta
AGAATCCAGAGTTTCAAGAAGATCGGAGGGGGTCAAAATTTCGGCCAAAAACGACAGTGTTACCCCTTATGTTTTTTTTTCACGTCAAAACTTTGACATCCGATATCTCGGCTCTGGAAGGGTCTAGAGCCTCCATTTTTGCGCGCTGGTCGAAGTCTCGTGGCCCTCTGTCAGAATCCAGAGTTTCAAGAAGATCGGAGGGGGTCAAAATTTCGGCCAAAAACGACAGTGTTACCCCTTATGTTTTTTTTTCAGGTCAAAACTTTGACATCCGATATCTCGGCTCTGGAAGGGTCTAGATCCTCCATTTTTGCGCGCTGGTCGAAGTCTCGTGGCCCTCTGTCAGAATCCAGAGTTTCAAGAAGATCGGAGGGGGTCAAAATTTCGGCCAAAAACGACAGTGTTACCCCTTATGTTTTTTTTTCAGGTCAAAACTTTGACATCCGATATCTCGGCTCTGGAAGGGTCTAGAGCCTCCATTTTTGCGCGCTGGTCGAAGTCTCGTGGCCCTCTGTCAGAATCCAGAGTTTCAAGAAGATCGGAGGGGGTCAAAATTTCGGCCAAAAACGACAGTGTTACCCCTTATGTTTTTCTTTTCGAGTCAAAACTTTGACATCCGATATCTCGGCTCTGGAAGGGTCTAGAGCCTCCATTTTTGCGCGCTGGTCGAAGTCTCGTGGCCCTCTGTCAGAATCCAGAGTTTCAAGAAGATCGGAGGGGGTCAAAATTTCGGCCAAAAACGACAGTGTTACCCCTTATGTTTTTTTTTTTCAGGTCAAAACTTTGACATCCGATATCTCGGCTCTGGTAGGGTCTAGAGCCTCCATTTTTGCGCGCTAGTCGAAGTCTCGTGGCCCTCTGTCAGAATCCAGAGTTTCAAGAAGATCGGAGAGGGTCAAAATTTCGGCCAAAAACGACAGTGTTACCCCTTATGTTTTTTTTTCGGGTCAAAACTTTGACATCCGATATCTCGGCTCTGGAAGGGTCTAGAGCCTCCATTTTTGCGCGCTGGTCGAAGTCTCGTGGCCCTCTGTCAGAATCCAGAGTTTCAAGAAGATCGGAGGGGGTCAAAATTTCGGCCAAAAACGACAGTGTTACCCCTTATGTTTTTTTTTTCAGGTCAAAACTTTGACATCCGATATCTCGGCTCTGGAAGGGTCTAGAGCCTCCATTTTTGCGCGCTGGTCGAAGTCTCGTGGCCCCCTGTCAGAATCCAGAGTTTCAAGAAGATCGGAGGGGGTCAAAATTTCGGCCAAAAACGACAGTGTTACCCCTTATGTTTTTTTTTTCGAGTCAAAACTTTGACATCCGATATCTCGGCTCTGGAAGGGTCTAGAGCCTCCATTTTTGCGCGCTGGTCGAAGTCTCATGGCCCTCTGTCAGAATCCAGAGTTTCAAGAAGATCGGAGGGGGTCAAAATTTCGGCCAAAAACTACAGTGTTACCCCTTATGTTTTTTTTTCAGGTCAAAACTTTGACATCCGATATCTCGGCTCTGGAAGGGTCTAGAGCCTCCATTTTTGCGCGCTGGTCGAAGTCTCGTGGCCCTCTGTCAGAATCCAGAGTTTCAAGAAGATCGGAGGGGGTCAAAATTTCGGCCAAAAACGACAGTGTTACCCCTTATGTTTTTTTTTTCAGGTCAAAACTTTGACATCCGATATCTCGGCTCTGGAAGGGTCTAGAGCCTCCATTTTTGCGCGCTGGTCGAAGTCTCTTGGCCCTCTGTCAGAATCCAGAGTTTCAAGAAGATCGGAGGGGGTCAAAATTTCGGCCAAAAACGACAGTGTTACCCCTTATGTTTTTTTTTCAGGTCAAAACTTTGACATCCGATATCTCGGCTCTGGAAGGGTCTAGAGCCTCCATTTTTGCGCGCTGGTCGAAGTCTCGTGGCCCTCTGTCAGAATCCAGAGTTTCAAGAAGATCGGAGGGGGTCAAAATTTCGGCCAAAAACGACAGTGTTACCCCTTATGTTTTTTTTTCAGGTCAAAACTTTGACATCCGATATCTCGGCTCTGGAAGGGTCTAGAGCCTCCATTTTTGCGCGCTGGTCGAAGTCTCGTGGCCCTCTGTCAGAATCCAGAGTTTCAAGAAGATCGGAGGGGGTCAAAATTTCGGCCAAAAACGACAGTGTTACCCCTTATGTTTTTTTTTCAGGTCAAAACTTTGACATCCGATATCTCGGCTCTGGAAGGGTCTAGAGCCTCCATTTTTGCGTGCTGGTCGAAGTCTCGTGGCCCTCTGTCAGAATCCAGAGTTTCAAGAAGATCGGAGGGGGTCAAAATTTCGGCCAAAAACGACAGTGTTACCCCTTATGTTTTTTTTTTCAGGTCAAAACTTTGACATCCGATATCTCGGCTCTGGAAGGGTCTAGAGCCTCCATTTTTGCGCGCTGGTCGAAGTCTCGTGGCCCTCTGTCAGAATCCAGAGTTTCAAGAAGATCGGAGGGGGTCAAAATTTTGGCCAAAAACGACAGTGTTACCCCTTATGTTTTTTTTTTCAGGTCAAAACTTTGACATCCGATATCTCGGCTCTGGAAGGGTCTAGAGCCTCCATTTTTGCGCGCTGGTCGAAGTCTCGTGGCCCTCTGTCAGAATCCAGAGTTTCAAGAAGATCGGAGGGGGTCAAAATTTCGGCCAAAAACGACAGTGTTACCCCTTATGTTTTTTTTTTCAGGTCAAAACTTTGACATCCGATATCTCGGCTCTGGAAGGGTCTAGAGCCTCCATTTTTGCGCGCTGGTCGAAGTCTCGTGGCCCTCTGTCAGAATCCAGAGTTTCAAGAAGATCGGAGGGGGTCAAAATTTCGGCCAAAAACGACAGTGTTACCCCTTATGTTTTTTTTTTTCAGGTCAAAACTTTGACATCCGATATCTCGGCTCTGGTAGGGTCTAGAGCCTCCATTTTTGCGCGCTAGTCGAAGTCTCGTGGCCCTCTGTCAGAATCCAGAGTTTCAAGAAGATCGGAGAGGGTCAAAATTTCGGCCAAAAACGACAGTGTTACCCCTTATGTTTTTTTTTCGGGTCAAAACTTTGACATCCGATATCTCGGCTCTGGAAGGGTCTAGAGCCTCCATTTTTGCGCGCTGGTCGAAGTCTCGTGGCCCTCTCTCAGAATCCAGAGTTTCAAGAAGATCGGAGGGGGTCAAAATTTCGGCCAAAAACGACAGTGTTACCCCTTATGTTTTTTTTTTCAGGTCAAAACTTTGACATCCGATATCTCGGCTCTGGAAGGGTCTAGAGCCTCCATTTTTGCGCGCTGGTCGAAGTCTCGTGGCCCCCTGTCAGAATCCAGAGTTTCAAGAAGATCGGAGGGGGTCAAAATTTCGGCCAAAAACGACAGTGTTACCCCTTATGTTTTTTTTTTCGAGTCAAAACTTTGACATCCGATATCTCGGCTCTGGAAGGGTCTAGAGCCTCCATTTTTGCGCGCTGGTCGAAGTCTCATGGCCCTCTGTCAGAATCCAGAGTTTCAAGAAGATCGGAGGGGGTCAAAATTTCGGCCAAAAACTACAGTGTTACCCCTTATGTTTTTTTTTCAGGTCAAAACTTTGACATCCGATATCTCGGCTCTGGAAGGGTCTAGAGCCTCCATTTTTGCGCGCTGGTCGAAGTCTCGTGGCCCTCTGTCAGAATCCAGAGTTTCAAGAAGATCGGAGGGGGTCAAAATTTCGGCCAAAAACGACAGTGTTACCCCTTATGTTTTTTTTTTCAGGTCAAAACTTTGACATCCGATATCTCGGCTCTGGAAGGGTCTAGAGCCTCCATTTTTGCGCGCTGGTCGAAGTCTCTTGGCCCTCTGTCAGAATCCAGAGTTTCAAGAAGATCGGAGGGGGTCAAAATTTCGGCCAAAAACGACAGTGTTACCCCTTATGTTTTTTTTTCAGGTCAAAACTTTGACATCCGATATCTCGGCTCTGGAAGGGTCTAGAGCATCCATTTTTGCGCGCTGGTCGAAGTCTCGTGGCCCTCTGTCAGAATCCAGAGTTTCAAGAAGATCGGAGGGGGTCAAAATTTCGGCCAAAAACGACAGTGTTACCCCTTATGTTTTTTTTTCAGGTCAAAACTTTGACATCCGATATCTCGGCTCTGGAAGGGTCTAGAGCCTCCATTTTTGCGCGCTGGTCGAAGTCTCGTGGCCCTCTGTCAGAATCCAGAGTTTCAAGAAGATCGGAGGGGGTCAAAATTTCGGCCAAAAACGACAGTGTTACCCCTTATGTTTTTTTTTCAGGTCAAAACTTTGACATCCGATATCTCGGCTCTGGAAGGGTCTAGAGCCTCCATTTTTGCGTGCTGGTCGAAGTCTCGTGGCCCTCTGTCAGAATCCAGAGTTTCAAGAAGATCGGAGGGGGTCAAAATTTCGGCCAAAAACGACAGTGTTACCCCTTATGTTTTTTTTTTCAGGTCAAAACTTTGACATCCGATATCTCGGCTCTGGAAGGGTCTAGAGCCTCCATTTTTGCGCGCTGGTCGAAGTCTCGTGGCCCTCTGTCAGAATCCAGAGTTTCAAGAAGATCGGAGGGGGTCAAAATTTTGGCCAAAAACGACAGTGTTACCCCTTATGTTTTTTTTTTCAGGTCAAAACTTTGACATCCGATATCTCGGCTCTGGAAGGGTCTAGAGCCTCCATTTTTGCGCGCTGGTCGAAGTCTCGTGGCCCTCTGTCAGAATCCAGAGTTTCAAGAAGATCGGAGGGGGTCAAAATTTCGGCCAAAAACGACAGTGTTACCCCTTATGTTTTTTTTTTCAGGTCAAAACTTTGACATCCGATATCTCGGCTCTGGAAGGGTCTAGAGCCTCCATTTTTGCGCGCTGGTCGAAGTCTCGTGGCCCTCTGTCAGAATCCAGAGTTTCAAGAAGATCGGAGGGGGTCAAAATTTCGGCCAAAAACGACAGTGTTACCCCTTATGTTTTTTTTTTTTCAGGTCAAAACTTTGACATCCGATATCTCGGCTCTGGTAGGGTCTAGAGCCTCCATTTTTGCGCGCTAGTCGAAGTCTCGTGGCCCTCTGTCAGAATCCAGAGTTTCAAGAAGATCGGAGAGGGTCAAAATTTCGGCCAAAAACGACAGTGTTACCCCTTATGTTTTTTTTTCGGGTCAAAACTTTGACATCCGATATCTCGGCTCTGGAAGGGTCTAGAGCCTCCATTTTTGCGCGCTGGTCGAAGTCTCGTGGCCCTCTGTCAGAATCCAGAGTTTCAAGAAGATCGGAGGGGGTCAAAATTTCGGCCAAAAACGACAGTGTTACCCCTTATGTTTTTTTTTTCAGGTCAAAACTTTGACATCCGATATCTCGGCTCTGGAAGGGTCTAGAGCCTCCATTTTTGCGCGCTGGTCGAAGTCTCGTGGCCCCCTGTCAGAATCCAGAGTTTCAAGAAGATCGGAGGGGGTCAAAATTTCGGCCAAAAACGACAGTGTTACCCCTTATGTTTTTTTTTTCGAGTCAAAACTTTGACATCCGATATCTCGGCTCTGGAAGGGTCTAGAGCCTCCATTTTTGCGCGCTGGTCGAAGTCTCATGGCCCTCTGTCAGAATCCAGAGTTTCAAGAAGATCGGAGGGGGTCAAAATTTCGGCCAAAAACTACAGTGTTACCCCTTATGTTTTTTTTTTCAGGTCAAAACTTTGACATCCGATATCTCGGCTCTGGAAGGGTCTAGAGCCTCCATTTTTGCGCGCTGGTCGAAGTCTCGTGGCCCTCTGTCAGAATCCAGAGTTTCAAGAAGATCGGAGGGGGTCAAAATTTCGGCCAAAAACGACAGTGTTACCCCTTATGTTTTTTTTTTCAGGTCAAAACTTTGACATCCGATATCTCGGCTCTGGAAGGGTCTAGAGCCTCCATTTTTGCGCGCTGGTCGAAGTCTCTTGGCCCTCTGTCAGAATCCAGAGTTTCAAGAAGATCGGAGGGGGTCAAAATTTCGGCCAAAAACGACAGTGTTACCCCTTATGTTTTTTTTTCAGGTCAAAACTTTGACATCCGATATCTCGGCTCTGGAAGGGTCTAGAGCCTCCATTTTTGCGCGCTGGTCGAAGTCTCGTGGCCCTCTGTCAGAATCCAGAGTTTCAAGAAGATCGGAGGGGGTCAAAATTTCGGCCAAAAACGACAGTGTTACCCCTTATGTTTTTTTTTCAGGTCAAAACTTTGACATCCGATATCTCGGCTCTGGAAGGGTCTAGAGCCTCCATTTTTGCGCGCTGGTCGAAGTCTCGTGGCCCTCTGTCAGAATCCAGAGTTTCAAGAAGATCGGAGGGGGTCAAAATTTCGGCCAAAAACGACAGTGTTACCCCTTATGTTTTTTTTTCAGGTCAAAACTTTGACATCCGATATCTCGGCTCTGGAAGGGTCTAGAGCCTCCATTTTTGCGTGCTGGTCGAAGTCTCGTGGCCCTCTGTCAGAATCCAGAGTTTCAAGAAGATCGGAGGGGGTCAAAATTTCGGCCAAAAACGACAGTGTTACCCCTTATGTTTTTTTTTCAGGTCAAAACTTTGACATCCGATATCTCGGCTCTGGAAGGGTCTAGAGCCTCCATTTTTGCGCGCTGGTCGAAGTCTCGTGGCCCTCTGTCAGAATCCAGAGTTTCAAGAAGATCGGAGGGGGTCAAAATTTCGGCCAAAAACGACA
This sequence comes from Cyprinella venusta, assembly GCA_038021265.1. Classification (NCBI taxonomy): domain Eukaryota; kingdom Metazoa; phylum Chordata; class Actinopteri; order Cypriniformes; family Leuciscidae; genus Cyprinella; species Cyprinella venusta. The sequence continues at coordinate 31,404,914 of CM075866.1, forward strand.
GTGTTACCCCTTATGTTTTTTTTTTCAGGTCAAAACTTTGACATCCGATATCTCGGCTCTGGAAGGGTCTAGAGCCTCCATTTTTGCGCGCTGGTCGAAGTCTCGTGGCCCTCTGTCAGAATCCAGAGTTTCAAGAAGATCGGAGGGGGTCAAAATTTCGGCCAAAAACGACAGTGTTACCCCTTATGTTTTTTTTTCAGGTCAAAACTTTGACATCCGATATCTCGGCTCTGGAAGGGTCTAGAGCCTCCATTTTTGCGCGCTGGTCGAAGTCTCGTGGCCCTCTGTCAGAATCCAGAGTTTCAAGAAGATCGGAGGGGGTCAAAATTTCGGCCAAAAACGACAGTGTTACCCCTTATGTTTTTTTTTTCAGGTCAAAACTTTGACATCCGATATCTCGGCTCTGGAAGGGTCTAGAGCCTCCATTTTTGCGCGCTGGTCGAAGTCTCGTGGCCCTCTGTCAGAATCCAGAGTTTCAAGAAGATCGGAGGGGGTCAAAATTTCGGCCAAAAACGACAGTGTTACCCCTTATGTTTTTTTTTCAGGTCAAAACTTTGACATCCGATATCTCGGCTCTGGAAGGGTCTAGAGCCTCCATTTTTGCGCGCTGGTCGAAGTCTCGTGGCCCTCTGTCAGAATCCAGAGTTTCAAGAAGATCGGAGGGGGTCAAAATTTCGGCCAAAAACGACAGTGTTACCCCTTATGTTTTTTTTTTTCAGGTCAAAACTTTGACATCCGATATCTCGGCTCTGGAAGGGTCTAGAGCCTCCATTTTTGCGCGCTGGTCGAAGTCTCGTGGCCCTCTGTCAGAATCCAGAGTTTCAAGAAGATCGGAGGGGGTCAAAATTTTGGCCAAAAACGACAGTGTTACCCCTTATGTTTTTTTTTTCGAGTCAAAACTTTGACATCCGATATCTCGGCTCTGGAAGGGTATAGAGCCTCCATTTTTGCGCGCTGGTCGAAGTCTCGTGGCCGTCTGTCAGAATCCAGAGTTTCAAGAAGATCGGAGGGGGTCAAAATTTCGGCCAAAAACGACAGTGTTACCCCTTATGTTTTTTTTTTCAGGTCAAAACTTTGACATCCGATATCTCGGCTCTGGAAGGGTCTAGAGCCTCCATTTTTGCGCACTGGTCGAAGTCTCATGGCCCTCTGTCAGAATCCAGAGTTTCAAGAAGATCGGAGGGGGTTAGTCATTTTTGGCCGAAATTTTGACCCCCTCCGATCTTCTTGAAACTCTGGATTCTGACAGAGGGCCACGAGACTTCGACCAGCGCGCAAAAATGGAGGCTCTAGACCCTTCCAGAGCCGAGATATCGGATGTCAAAGTTTTGACCTGAAAAAAAAAACATAAGGGGTAACACTGTCGTTTTTGGCCGAAATTTTGACCCCCTCCGATCTTCTTGAAACTCTGGATTCTGACAGAGGGCCACGAGACTTCGACCAGCGCGCAAAAATGGAGGCTCTAGACCCTTCCAGAGCCGAGATATCGGATGTCAAAGTTTTGACTCGAAAAAAAAAAACATAAGGGGTAACACTGTCGTTTTTGGCCGAAATTTTGACCCCCTCCGATCTTCTTGAAACTCTGGATTCTGACAGAGGGCCACGAGACTTTGACCAGCGCGCAAAAATGGAGGCTCTAGACCCTTCCAGAGCCGAGATATCGGATGTCAAAGTTTTGACCTGAAAAAAAACATAAGGGGTAACACTGTCGTTTTTGGCCGAAATTTTGACCCCCTCCGATCTTCTTGAAACTCTGGATTCTGACAGAGGGCCACGAGACTTCGACCAGCGCGCAAAAATGGAGGCTCTAGACCCTTCCAGAGCCGAGATATCGGATGTCAAAGTTTTGACCTGAAAAAAAAAACATAAGGGGTAACACTGTCGTTTTTGGCCGAAATTTTGACCCCCTCCGATCTTCTTGAAACTCTGGATTCTGACAGAGGGCCACGAGACTTCGACCAGCGCGCAAAAATGGAGGCTCTAGACCCTTCCAGAGCCGAGATATCGGATGTCAAAGTTTTGACCTGAAAAAAAAAACATAAGGGGTAACACTGTCGTTTTTGGCCGAAATTTTGACCCCCTCCGATCTTCTTGAAACTCTGGATTCTGACAGAGGGCCACGAGACTTCGACCAGCGCGCAAAAATGGAGGCTCTAGACCCTTCCAGAGCCGAGATATCGGATGTCAAAGTTTTGACCTGAAAAAAAAAACATAAGGGGTAACACTGTCGTTTTTGGCCGAAATTTTGACCCCCTCCGATCTTCTTGAAACTCTGGATTCTGACAGAGGGCCACGAGACTTCGACCAGCGCGCAAAAATGGAGGCTCTACACCCTTCTAGAGCCGAGATATCGGATGTCAAAGTTTTGACCCGAAAAAAAAACATAAGGGGTAACACTGTCGTTTTTGGCCGAAATTTTGACCCCCTCCGATCTTCTTGAAACTCTGGATTCTGACAGAGGGCCACGAGACTTCGACCAGCGCGCAAAAATGGAGGCTCTAGACCCTTCCAGAGCCAAGATATCGGATGTCAAAGTTTTGACCTGAAAAAAAAACATAAGGGGTAACACTGTCGTTTTTGGCCGAAATTTTGACCCCCTCCGATTTTCTTGAAACTCTGGATTCTGACAGAGGGCCACGAGACTTCGACCAGCGCGCAAAAATGGAGGCTCTAGACCCTTCCAGAGCCGAGATATCGGATGTCAAAGTTTTGACCTGAAAAAAAAACATAAGGGGTAACACTGTCGTTTTTGGCCGAAATTTTGACCCCCTCCGATCTTCTTGAAACTCTGGACTCTGACAGAGGGCCACGAGACTTCGACCAGCGCGCAAAAATGGAGGCTCTAGACCCTTCCAGAGCCGAGATATCGGATGTCAAAGTTTTGACTCGAAATAAAAAACATAAGGGGTAACACTGTCGTTTTTGGCCGAAATTTTGACCCCCTCCGATCTTCTTGAAACTCTGGATTCTGACAGAGGGCCACGAGACTTCGACCAGCGCGCAAAAATGGAGGCTCTAGACCCTTCCAGAGCCGAGATATCGGATGTCAAAGTTTTGACCTGAAAAAAAAACATAAGGGGTAACACTGTCGTTTTTGGCCGAAATTTTGACCCCCTCCGATCTTCTTGAAACTCTGGATTCTGACAGAGGGCCACGAGACTTCGACCAGCGCGCAAAAATGGAGGCTCTAGACCCTTCCAGAGCCAAGATATCGGATGTCAAAGTTTTGACTCGAAAAAAAAACATAAGGGGTAACACTGTCGTTTTTGGCCGAAATTTTGACCCCCTCCGATCTTCTTGAAACTCTGGATTCTGACAGAGGGCCACGAGACTTCGACCAGCGCGCAAAAATGGAGGCTCTAGACCCTTCCAGAGCCAAGATATCGGATGTCAAAGTTTTGACCTGAAAAAAAAACATAAGGGGTAACACTGTCGTTTTGGCCGAAATTTTGACCCCCTCCGATCTTCTTGAAACTCTGGATTCTGACAGAGGGCCATGAGACTTCGACCAGCGCGCAAAAATGGAGGCTCTAGACCCTTCCAGAGCCGAGATATCGGATGTCAAAGTTTTGACCTGAAAAAAAAAACATAAGGGGTAACACTGTCGTTTTTGGCCGAAATTTTGACCCCCTCCGATCTTCTTGAAACTCTGGATTCTGACAGAGGGCCACGAGACTTCGACCAGCGCGCAAAAATGGAGGCTCTAGACCCTTCCAGAGCCGAGATATCGGATGTCAAAGTTTTGACCTGAAAAAAAAACATAAGGGGTAACACTGTCGTTTTTGGCCGAAATTTTGACCCCCTCCGATCTTCTTGAAACTCTGGATTCTGACAGAGGGCCACGAGACTTCGAACAGCGCGCAAAAATGGAGGCTCTAGACCCTTCCAGAGCCGAGATATCGGATGTCAAAGTTTTGACCTGAAAAAAAAACATAAGGGGTAACACTGTCGTTTTTGGCCGAAATTTTGACCCCCTCCGATCTTCTTGAAACTCTGGATTCTGACAGAGGGCCACGAGACTTCGACCAGCGCGCAAAAATGGAGGCTCTAGACCCTTCCAGAGCCGAGATATCGGATGTCAAAGTTTTGACCTGAAAAAAAAAACATAAGGGGTAACACTGTCGTTTTTGGCCGAAATTTTGACCCCCTCCGATCTTCTTGAAACTCTGGATTCTGACAGAGGGCCACGAGACTTCGACCAGCGCGCAAAAATGGAGGCTCTAGACCCTTCCAGAGCCGAGATATCGGATGTCAAAGTTTTGACTTGAAAAAAAAAAACATAAGGGGTAACACTGTCGTTTTTGGCCGAAATTTTGACCCCCTCCGATCTTCTTGAAACTCTGGATTCTGACAGAGGGCCACGAGACTTCGACCAGCGCGCAAAAATGGAGGCTCTAGACCCTTCCAGAGCCGAGATATCGGATGTCAAAGTTTTGACCTGAAAAAAAAAAACATAAGGGGTAACACTGTCGTTTTTGGCCGAAATTTTGACCCCCTCCGATCTTCTTGAAACTCTGGATTCTGACAGAGGGCCACGAGACTTCGACCAGCGCGCAAAAATGGAGGCTCTAGACCCTTCCAGAGCCGAGATATCGGATGTCAAAGTTTTGACCTGAAAAAAAAACATAAGGGGTAACACTGTCGTTTTTGGCCGAAATTTTGACCCCCTCCGATCTTCTTGAAACTCTGGATTCTGACAGAGGGCCACGAGACTTCGACCAGCGCGCAAAAATGGAGGCTCTAGACCCTTCCAGCGCCGAGATATCGGATGTCAAAGTTTTGACCCCAAAAAAAAAACATAAGGGGTAACACTGTCGTTTTTGGCCGAAATTTTGACCCTCTCCGATCTTCTTGAAACTCTGGATTCTGACAGAGGGCCACGAGACTTCGACCAGCGCGCAAAAAATGGAGGCTCTAGACCCTTCCAGAGCCGAGATATCGGATGTCAAAGTTTTGACCTGAAAAAAAAAACATAAGGGGTAACACTGTCGTTTTTGGCCGAAATTTTGACCCTCTCCGATCTTCTTGAAACTCTGGATTCTGACAGAGGGCCACGAGACTTCGACCAGCGCGCAAAAATGGAGGCTCTAGACCCTTCCAGAGCCGAGATATCGGATGTCAAAGTTTTGACCTGAAAAAAAAAAACATAAGGGGTAACACTGTCGTTTTTGGCCGAAATTTTGACCCCCTCCGATCTTCTTGAAACTCTGGATTCTGACAGAGGGCCACGAGACTTCGACCAGCGCGCAAAAATGGAGGCTCTAGACCCTTCCAGAGCCGAGATATCGGATGTCAAAGTTTTGACTCGAAAAAAAAAACATAAGGGGTAACACTGTCGTTTTTGGCCGAAATTTTGACCCCCTCCGATCTTCTTGAAACTCTGGATTCTGACAGAGGGCCACGAGACTTCGACCAGCGCGCAAAAATGGAGGCTCTAGACCCTTCCAGAGCCGAGATATCGGATGTCAAAGTTTTGACCTGAAAAAAAAACATAAGGGGTAACACTGTTGTTTTTGGCCGAAATTTTGACCCCCTCCGATCTTCTTGAAACTCTGGATTCTGACAGAGGGCCACGAGACTTCGACCAGCGCGCAAAAATGGAGGCTCTAGACCCTTCCAGAGCCGAGATATCGGATGTCAAAGTTTTGACCTGAAAAAAAAAACATAAGGGGTAACACTGTCGTGTTTGGCCGAAATTTTGACCCCCTCCGATCTTCTTGAAACTCTGGATTCTGACAGAGGGCCACGAGACTTCGACCAGCGCGCAAAAATGGAGGCTCTAGACCCTTCCAGAGCCGAGATATCGGATGTCAAAGTTTTGACCTGAAAAAAAAAAACATAAGGGGTAACACTGTCGTTTTTGGCTGAAATTTTGACCCCCTCCGATCTTCTTGAAACTCTGGATTCTGACAGAGGGCCACGAGACTTCGACCAGCGCGCAAAAATGGAGGCTCTAGACCCTTCCAGAGCCGAGATATCGGATGTCAAAGTTTTGACCTGAAAAAAAAACATAAGGGGTAACACTGTCGTTTTTGGCCGAAATTTTGACCCCCTCCGATCTTCTTGAAACTCTGGATTCTGACAGAGGGCCACGAGACTTCGACCAGCGCGCAAAAATGGAGGCTCTAGACCCTTCCAGAGCCGAGATATCTAATGTCAAAGTTTTGACTCGAAAAAAAAAACATAAGGGGTAACACTGTCGTTTTTGGCCAAAATTTTGACCCCCTCCGATCTTCTTGAAACTCTGGATTCTGACAGAGGGCCACGAGACTTCGACCAGCGCGCAAAAATGGAGGCTCTAGACCCTTCCAGAGCCGAGATATCGGATGTCAAAGTTTTGACCTGAAAAAAAAAACATAAGGGGTAACACTGTCGTTTTTGGCCGAAATTTTGACCCCCTCCGATCTTCTTGAAACTCTGAATTCTGACAGAGGGCCACGAGACTTCGACCAGCGCGCAAAAATGGAGGCTCTAGACCCTTCCAGAGCCGAGATATCGGATGTCAAAGTTTTGACCTGAAAAAAAAAACATAAGGGGTAACACTGTCGTTTTTGGCCGAAATTTTGACCCCCTCCGATCTTTTTGAAACTCTGGATTCTGACAGAGGGCCACGAGACTTCGACCAGCGCGCAAAAATGGAGGCTCTAGACCCTTCCAGAGCCGAGATATCGGATGTCAAAGTTTTGACCTGAAAAAAAAATATAAGGGGTAACACTGTCGTTTTTGGCCGAAATTTTGACCCCCTCCGATCTTCTTGAAACTCTGGATTCTGACAGAGGGCCACGAGACTTCGACCAGCGCGCAAAAATGGAGGCTCTAGACCCTTCCAGAGCCGAGATATCGGATGTCAAAGTTTTGACCTGAAAAAAAAAAACATAAGGGGTAACACTGTCGTTTTTGGCCGAAATTTTGACCCCCTCCGATCTTCTTGAAACTCTGGATTCTGACAGAGGGCCACGAGACTTCGACCAGCACGCAAAAATGGAGGCTCTAGACCCTTCCAGAGCCGAGATATCGGATGTCAAAGTTTTGACCTGAAAAAAAAACATAAGGGGTAACACTGTCGTTTTTGGCCGAAATTTTGACCCCCTCCGATCTTCTTGAAACTCTGGATTCTGACAGAGGGCCACGAGACTTCGACCAGCGCGCAAAAATGGAGGCTCTAGACCCTTCCAGAGCCGAGATATCGGATGTCAAAGTTTTGACCTGAAAAAAAAACATAAAGGGTAACACTGTCGTTTTTGGCCGAAATTTTGACCCCCTCCGATCTTCTTGAAACTCTGGATTCTGACAGAGGGCCACGAGACTTCGACCAGCGCGCAAAAATGGAGGCTCTAGACCCTTCCAGCGCCGAGATATCGGATGTCAAAGTTTTGACCCAAAAAAAAAACATAAGGGGTAAAGGGGGTCGCACACCGGACGCGCAGCGCCGCGCCGCGTCGCGCAGCGCCACGTCTTTAAAATTCGAACACATTATTCTATATGAGTGTACACACACCGGCGGCGCCATTCGGCGTCTGTCCGCGGCGCCCAGCAACGGCTCAGGACCGTGTTCAAAACCCTGCAGCGCCACAGAGCGCCATTTACATAGTTTATATAAAATTTTAATTATTTTTGACTCAAAACGTTGCTGATGGATCCTGACTTCGCACTATGCTGCAATATACATTTGGCTTTGCATTCATTTACAGAAATCAGCTGCTTGAATGACAATTGCTGCATAGAGAATAATGTGTTCGAATTTTAAAGACGTGGCGCTGCGCGACGCGGCGCGGCGCTGCGCGTCCGGTGTGCGACCCCCTTGACACTGTCGTTTTTGGCCGAAATTTTGACCCTCTCCGATCTTCTTGAAACTCTGGATTCTGACAGAGGGCCAAGAGACTTCGACCAGCGCGCAAAAATGGAGGCTCTAGACCCTTCCAGAGCCGAGATATCGGATGTCAAAGTTTTGACCTGAAGAAAAAACATAAGGGGTAACACTGTCGTTTTTGGCCGAAATTTTGACCCCCTCCGATCTTCTTGAAACTCTGGATTCTGACAGAGGGCCACGAGACTTCGACCAGCGCGCAAAAATGGAGGCTCTAGACCCTTCCAGAGCCGAGATATCGGATGTCAAAGTTTTGACCTGAAAAAAAAACATAAGGGGTAACACTGTCGTTTTTGGCCGAAATTTTGACCCCCTCCGATCTTCTTGAAACTCTGGATTCTGACAGAGGGCCACGAGACTTCGACCAGCGCGCAAAAATGGAGGCTCTAGACCTTCCAGAGCCGAGATATCGGATGTCAAAGTTTTGACCTGAAAAAAAAAACATAAGGGGTAACACTGTCGTTTTTGGCCGAAATTTTGACCCCCTCCGATCTTCTTGAAACTCTGGATTCTGACAGAGGGCCACGAGACTTCGACCAGCGCGCAAAAATGGAGGCTCTAGACCCTTCCAGAGCCGAGATATCGGATGTCAAAGTTTTGACCTGAAAAAAAAAACATAAGGGGTAACACTGTCGTTTTTGGCCGAAATTTTGACCCCCTCCGATCTTCTTGAAACTCTGGATTCTGACAGAGGGCCACGAGACTTCGACCAGCGCGCAAAAATGGAGGCTCTAGACCCTTCCAGAGCCGAGATATCGGATGTCAAAGTTTTGACCTGAAAAAAAAAACATAAGGGGTAACACTGTCGTTTTTGGCCGAAATTTTGACCCCCTCCGATCTTCTTGAAACTCTGGATTCTGACAGAGGGCCACGAGACTTCGACCAGCGCGCAAAAATGGAGGCTCTAGACCCTTCCAGAGCCGAGATATCGGATGTCAAAGTTTTGACCTGAAAAAAAAAACATAAGGGGTAACACTGTCGTTTTTGGCCGAAATTTTGACCCCCTCCGATCTTCTTGAAACTCTGGATTCTGACAGAGGGCCACGAGACTTCGACCAGCGCGCAAAAATGGAGGCTCTAGACCCTTCCAGAGCCGAGATATCGGATGTCAAAGTTTTGACTCGAAAAAAAAAAACATAAGGGGTAACACTGTCGTTTTTGGCTGAAATTTTGACCCCCTCCGATCTTCTTGAAACTCTGGATTCTGACAGAGGGCCACGAGACTTCGACCAGCGCGCAAAAATGGAGGCTCTAGACCCTTCCAGAGCCGAGATATCGGATGTCAAAGTTTTGACCTGAAAAAAAAAACATAAGGGGTAACACTGTCGTTTTTGGCCGAAATTTTGACCCCCTCCGATCTTCTTGAAACTCTGGATTCTGACAGAGGGCCACGAGACTTCGACCAGCGCGCAAAAATTGAGGCTCTAGACCCTTCCAGAGCCGAGATATCGGATGTCAAAGTTTTGACCTGAAAAAAAAAACATAAGGGGTAACACTGTCGTTTTTGGCCGAAGTTTTGACCCCCTCCGATCTTCTTGAAACTCTGGATTCTGACAGAGGGCCACGAGACTTCGACCAGCGCGCAAAAATGGAGGCTCTAGACCCTTCCAGCGCCGAGATATCGGATGTCAAAGTTTTGACCCAAAAAAAAAACATAAAGGGTAACACTGTCGTTTTTGGCCGAAATTTTGACACTCTCCGATCTTCTTGAAACTCTGGATTCTGACAGAGGGCCACGAGACTTCGACCAGCGCGCAAAAAATGGAGGCTCTAGACCCTTCCAGAGCCGAGATATCGGATGTCAAAGTTTTGACCTGAAAAAAAAAAACATAAGGGGTAACACTGTCGTTTTTGGCCGAAATTTTGACCCCCTCCGATCTTCTTGAAACTCTGGATTCTGACAGAGGGCCACGAGACTTCGACCAGCGCGCAAAAATGGAGGCTCTAGACCCTTCCAGAGCCGAGATATCGGATGTCAAAGTTTTGACCTGAAAAAAAAAAACATAAGGGGTAACACTGTCGTTTTTGGCCGAAATTTTGACCCCCTCCGATCTTCTTGAAACTCTGGATTCTGACAGAGGGCCACGAGACTTCGACCAGCGCGCAAAAATGGAGGCTCTAGACCCTTCCAGAGCCGAGATATCGGATGTCAAAGTTTTGACTCGAAAAAAAAAACATAAGGGGTAACACTGTCGTTTTTGGCCGAAATTTTGACCCCCTCCGATCTTCTTGAAACTCTGGATTCTGACAGAGGGCCACGAGACTTCGACCAGCGCGCAAAAATGGAGGCTCTAGACCCTTCCAGAGCCGAGATATCGGATGTCAAAGTTTTGACTCGAAAAAAAAACATAAGGGGTAACACTGTCGTTTTTGGCCGAAATTTTGACCCCCTCCGATCTTCTTGAAACTCTGGATTCTGACAGAGGGCCACGAGACTTCGACCAGCGCGCAAAAATGGAGGCTCTAGACCCTTCCAGAGCCGAGATATCGGATGTCAAAGTTTTGACCTGAAAAAAAAAACATAAGGGGTAACACTGTCGTTTTTGGCCGAAATTTTGACCCCCTCCGATCTTCTTGAAACTCTGGATTCTGACAGAGGGCCACGAGACTTCGACCAGCGCGCAAAAATGGAGGCTCTAGACCCTTCCAGAGCCGAGATATCGGATGTAAAAGTTTTGACCTGAAAAAAAAAACATAAGGGGTAACACTGTCGTTTTTGGCCGAAATTTTGACCCCCTCCGATCTTCTTGAAACTCTGGATTCTGACAGAGGGCCACGAGACTTCGACCAGCGCGCAAAAATGGAGGCTCTAGACCCTTCCAGAGCCGAGATATCGGATGTCAAAGTTTTGACCTGAAAAAAAAACATAAGGGGTAACACTGTCGTTTTTGGCCGAAATTTTGACCCCCTCCGATCTTCTTGAAACTCTGGATTCTGACAGAGGGCCACGAGACTTCGACCAGCGCGCAAAAATGGAGGCTCTAGACCCTTCCAGAGCCGAGATATCGGATGTCAAAGTTTTGACCTGAAAAAAAAAACATAAGGGGTAACACTGTCGTTTTTGGCCGAAATTTTGACCCCCTCCGATCTTTTTGAAACTCTGGATTCTGACAGAGGGCCACGAGACTTCGACCAGCGCGCAAAAATGGAGGCTCTAGACCCTTCCAGAGCCGAGATATCGGATGTCAAAGTTTTGACCTGAAAAAAAAATATAAGGGGTAACACTGTCGTTTTTGGCCGAAATTTTGACCCCCTCCGATCTTCTTGAAACTCTGGATTCTGACAGAGGGCCACGAGACTTCGACCAGCGCGCAAAAATGGAGGCTCTAGACCCTTCCAGAGCCGAGATATCGGATGTCAAAGTTTTGACCTGAAAAAAAAAAACATAAGGGGTAACACTGTCGTTTTTGGCCGAAATTTTGACCCCCTCCGATCTTCTTGAAACTCTGGATTCTGACAGAGGGCCACGAGACTTCGACCAGCACGCAAAAATGGAGGCTCTAGACCCTTCCAGAGCCGAGATATCGGATGTCAAAGTTTTGACCTGAAAAAAAAACATAAGGGGTAACACTGTCGTTTTTGGCCGAAATTTTGACCCCCTCCGATCTTCTTGAAACTCTGGATTCTGACAGAGGGCCACGAGACTTCGACCAGCGCGCAAAAATGGAGGCTCTAGACCCTTCCAGAGCCGAGATATCGGATGTCAAAGTTTTGACCTGAAAAAAAAACATAAAGGGTAACACTGTCGTTTTTGGCCGAAATTTTGACCCCCTCCGATCTTCTTGAAACTCTGGATTCTGACAGAGGGCCACGAGACTTCGACCAGCGCGCAAAAATGGAGGCTCTAGACCCTTCCAGCGCCGAGATATCGGATGTCAAAGTTTTGACCCAAAAAAAAAACATAAGGGGTAAAGGGGGTCGCACACCGGACGCGCAGCGCCGCGCCGCGTCGCGCAGCGCCACGTCTTTAAAATTCGAACACATTATTCTATATGAGTGTACACACACCGGCGGCGCCATTCGGCGTCTGTCCGCGGCGCCCAGCAACGGCTCAGGACCGTGTTCAAAACCCTGCAGCGCCACAGAGCGCCATTTACATAGTTTATGTAAAATTTTAATTATTTTTGACTCAAAACGTTGCTGATGGATCCTGACTTCGCACTATGCTGCAATATACATTTGGCTTTGCATTCATTTACAGAAATCAGCTGCTTGAATGACAATTGCTGCATAGAGAATAATGTGTTCGAATTTTAAAGACGTGGCGCTGCGCGACGCGGCGCGGCGCTGCGCGTCCGGTGTGCGACCCCCTTGACACTGTCGTTTTTGGCCGAAATTTTGACCCTCTCCGATCTTCTTGAAACTCTGGATTCTGACAGAGGGCCAAGAGACTTCGACCAGCGCGCAAAAATGGAGGCTCTAGACCCTTCCAGAGCCGAGATATCGGATGTCAAAGTTTTGACCTGAAGAAAAAACATAAGGGGTAACACTGTCGTTTTTGGCCGAAATTTTGACCCCCTCCGATCTTCTTGAAACTCTGGATTCTGACAGAGGGCCACGAGACTTCGACCAGCGCGCAAAAATGGAGGCTCTAGACCCTTCCAGAGCCGAGATATCGGATGTCAAAGTTTTGACCTGAAAAAAAAACATAAGGGGTAACACTGTCGTTTTTGGCCGAAATTTTGACCCCCTCCGATCTTCTTGAAACTCTGGATTCTGACAGAGGGCCACGAGACTTCGACCAGCGCGCAAAAATGGAGGCTCTAGACCTTCCAGAGCCGAGATATCGGATGTCAAAGTTTTGACCTGAAAAAAAAAACATAAGGGGTAACACTGTCGTTTTTGGCCGAAATTTTGACCCCCTCCGATCTTCTTGAAACTCTGGATTCTGACAGAGGGCCACGAGACTTCGACCAGCGCGCAAAAATGGAGGCTCTAGACCCTTCCAGAGCCGAGATATCGGATGTCAAAGTTTTGACCTGAAAAAAAAAACATAAGGGGTAACACTGTCGTTTTTGGCCGAAATTTTGACCCCCTCCGATCTTCTTGAAACTCTGGATTCTGACAGAGGGCCACGAGACTTCGACCAGCGCGCAAAAATGGAGGCTCTAGACCCTTCCAGAGCCGAGATATCGGATGTCAAAGTTTTGACCTGAAAAAAAAAACATAAGGGGTAACACTGTCGTTTTTGGCCGAAATTTTGACCCCCTCCGATCTTCTTGAAACTCTGGATTCTGACAGAGGGCCACGAGACTTCGACCAGCGCGCAAAAATGGAGGCTCTAGACCCTTCCAGAGCCGAGATATCGGATGTCAAAGTTTTGACCTGAAAAAAAAAACATAAGGGGTAACACTGTCGTTTTTGGCCGAAATTTTGACCCCCTCCGATCTTCTTGAAACTCTGGATTCTGACAGAGGGCCACGAGACTTCGACCAGCGCGCAAAAATGGAGGCTCTAGACCCTTCCAGAGCCGAGATATCGGATGTCAAAGTTTTGACTCGAAAAAAAAAAACATAAGGGGTAACACTGTCGTTTTTGGCTGAAATTTTGACCCCCTCCGATCTTCTTGAAACTCTGGATTCTGACAGAGGGCCACGAGACTTCGACCAGCGCGCAAAAATGGAGGCTCTAGACCCTTCCAGAGCCGAGATATCGGATGTCAAAGTTTTGACCTGAAAAAAAAAACATAAGGGGTAACACTGTCGTTTTTGGCCGAAATTTTGACCCCCTCCGATCTTCTTGAAACTCTGGATTCTGACAGAGGGCCACGAGACTTCGACCAGCGCGCAAAAATTGAGGCTCTAGACCCTTCCAGAGCCGAGATATCGGATGTCAAAGTTTTGACCTGAAAAAAAAAACATAAGGGGTAACACTGTCGTTTTTGGCCGAAGTTTTGACCCCCTCCGATCTTCTTGAAACTCTGGATTCTGACAGAGGGCCACGAGACTTCGACCAGCGCGCAAAAATGGAGGCTCTAGACCCTTCCAGCGCCGAGATATCGGATGTCAAAGTTTTGACCCAAAAAAAAAACATAAAGGGTAACACTGTCGTTTTTGGCCGAAATTTTGACACTCTCCGATCTTCTTGAAACTCTGGATTCTGACAGAGGGCCACGAGACTTCGACCAGCGCGCAAAAAATGGAGGCTCTAGACCCTTCCAGAGCCGAGATATCGGATGTCAAAGTTTTGACCTGAAAAAAAAAAACATAAGGGGTAACACTGTCGTTTTTGGCCGAAATTTTGACCCCCTCCGATCTTCTTGAAACTCTGGATTCTGACAGAGGGCCACGAGACTTCGACCAGCGCGCAAAAATGGAGGCTCTAGACCCTTCCAGAGCCGAGATATCGGATGTCAAAGTTTTGACCTGAAAAAAAAAAACATAAGGGGTAACACTGTCGTTTTTGGCCGAAATTTTGACCCCCTCCGATCTTCTTGAAACTCTGGATTCTGACAGAGGGCCACGAGACTTCGACCAGCGCGCAAAAATGGAGGCTCTAGACCCTTCCAGAGCCGAGATATCGGATGTCAAAGTTTTGACTCGAAAAAAAAAACATAAGGGGTAACACTGTCGTTTTTGGCCGAAATTTTGACCCCCTCCGATCTTCTTGAAACTCTGGATTCTGACAGAGGGCCACGAGACTTCGACCAGCGCGCAAAAATGGAGGCTCTAGACCCTTCCAGAGCCGAGATATCGGATGTCAAAGTTTTGACTCGAAAAAAAAACATAAGGGGTAACACTGTCGTTTTTGGCCGAAATTTTGACCCCCTCCGATCTTCTTGAAACTCTGGATTCTGACAGAGGGCCACGAGACTTCGACCAGCGCGCAAAAATGGAGGCTCTAGACCCTTCCAGAGCCGAGATATCGGATGTCAAAGTTTTGACCTGAAAAAAAAAACATAAGGGGTAACACTGTCGTTTTTGGCCGAAATTTTGACCCCCTCCGATCTTCTTGAAACTCTGGATTCTGACAGAGGGCCACGAGACTTCGACCAGCGCGCAAAAATGGAGGCTCTAGACCCTTCCAGAGCCGAGATATCGGATGTAAAAGTTTTGACCTGAAAAAAAAAACATAAGGGGTAACACTGTCGTTTTTGGCCGAAATTTTGACCCCCTCCGATCTTCTTGAAACTCTGGATTCTGACAGAGGGCCACGAGACTTCGACCAGCGCGCAAAAATGGAGGCTCTAGACCCTTCCAGAGCCGAGATATCGGATGTCAAAGTTTTGACCTGAAAAAAAAACATAAGGGGTAACACTGTCGTTTTTGGCCGAAATTTTGACCCCCTCCGATCTTCTTGAAACTCTGGATTCTGACAGAGGGCCACGAGACTTCGACCAGCGCGCAAAAATGGAGGCTCTAGACCCTTCCAGAGCCGAGATATCGGATGTCAAAGTTTTGACCTGAAAAAAAAAACATAAGGGGTAACACTGTCGTTTTTGGCCGAAATTTTGACCCCCTCCGATCTTCTTGAAACTCTGGATTCTGACAGAGGGCCACGAGACTTCGACCAGCGCGCAAAAATGGAGGCTCTAGACCCTTCCAGAGCCGAGATATCGGATGTCAAAGTTTTGACCTGAAAAAAAAACATAAGGGGTAACACTGTCGTTTTTGGCCGAAATTTTGACCCCCTCCAATCTTCTTGAAACTCTGGATTCTGACAGAGGGCCACGAGACTTCGACCAGCGCGCAAAAATGGAGGCTCTAGACCCTTCCAGAGCCGAGATATCGGATGTCAAAGTTTTGACCTGAAAAAAAAAAACATAGGGGGTAACACTGTCGTTTTTGGCCGAAATTTTGACCCCCTCCAATCTTCTTGAAACTCTGGATTCTGACAGAGGGACACGAGACTTCGACCAGCGCGCAAAAATGGAGGCTCTAGACCCTTTCAGAGCCGAGATATCGGATGTCAAAGTTTTGACCTGAAAAAAAAAACATAAGGGGTAACACTGTCGTTTTTGGCCGAAATTTTGACCCCCTCCGATCTTCTTGAAACTCTGGATTCTGACAGAGGGCCACGAGACTTCGACCAGCGCGCAAAAATGGAGGCTCTAGACCCTTCCAGAGCCGAGATATCGGATGTCAAAGTTTTGACCTGAAAAAAAAACATAAGGGGTAACACTGTCGTTTTTGGCCGAAATTTTGACCCCCTCCGATCTTCTTGAAACTCTGGATTCTGACAGAGGGCCACGAGACTTCGACCAGCGCGCAAAAATGGAGGCTCTAGACCCTTCCAGAGCCGAGATATCGGATGTCAAAGTTTTGACCTGAAAAAAAAACATAAGGGGTAACACTGTCGTTTTTGGCCGAAATTTTGACCCCCTCCAATCTTCTTGAAACTCTGGATTCTGACAGAGGGACACGAGACTTCGACCAGCGCGCAAAAATGGAGGCTCTAGACCCTTCCAGAGCCGAGATATCGGATGTCAAAGTTTTGACCTGAAAAAAAAAAACATAAGGGGTAACACTGTCGTTTTTGGCCGAAATTTTGACCCCCTCCGATCTTCTTGAAACTCTGGATTCTGACAGAGGGCCACGAGACTTCGACCAGCGCGCAAAAATGGAGGCTCTAGACCCTTCCAGAGCCGAGATATCGGATGTCAAAGTTTTGACTCGAAAAAAAAAACATAAGGGGTAACACTGTCGTTTTTGGCCGAAATTTTGACCCCCTCCGATCTTCTTGAAACTCTGGATTCTGACAGAGGGCCACGAGACTTCGACCAGCGCGCAAAAATGGAGGCTCTAGACCCTTCCAGAGCCGAGATATCGGATGTCAAAGTTTTGACCTGAAAAAAAAAAACATAAGGGGTAACACTGTCGTTTTTGGCCGAAATTTTGACCCCCTCCGATCTTCTTGAAACTCTGGATTCTGACAGAGGGCCACGAGACTTCGACCAGCGCGCAAAAATGGAGGCTCTAGACCCTTCCAGAGCCGAGATATCGGATGTCAAAGTTTTGACCTGAAAAAAAAACATAAGGGGTAACACTGTCGTTTTTGGCCGAAATTTTGACCCCCTCCGATCTTCTTGAAACTCTGGATTCTGACAGAGGGCCACGAGACTTCGACCAGCGCGCAAAAATGGAGGCTCTAGACCCTTCCAGAGCCGAGATATCGGATGTCAAAGTTTTGACCTGAAAAAAAAAAACATAAGGGGTAACACTGTCGTTTTTGGCCGAATTTTTGACCCCCTCCGATCTTCTTGAAACTCTGGATTCTGACAGAGGGCCACGAGACTTCGACCAGCGCGCAAAAATGGAGGCTCTAGACCCTTCCAGAGCCGAGATATCGGATGTCAAAGTTTTGACTCGAAAAAAAAAACATAAGGGGTAACACTGTCGTTTTTGGCTGAAATTTTGACCCCCTCCGATCTTCTTGAAACTCTGGATTCTGACAGAGGGCCACGAGACTTCGACCAGCGCGCAAAAATGGAGGCTCTACACCCTTCCAGAGCCGAGATATCGGATGTCAAAGTTTTGACCTGAAAAAAAAAACATAAGGGGTAACACTGTCGTTTTTGGCCGAAATTTTGACCCCCTCCGATCTTCTTGAAACTCTGGATTCTGACAGAGGGCCACGAGACTTCGACCAGCGCGCAAAAATTGAGGCTCTAGACCCTTCCAGAGCCGAGATATCGGATGTCAAAGTTTTGACCTGAAAAAAAAACATAAGGGGTAACACTGTCGTTTTTGGCCGAAATTTTGACCCCCTCCGATCTTCTTGAAACTCTGGATTCTGACAGAGGGCCACGAGACTTCGACCAGCGCGCAAAAATGGAGGCTCTAGACCCTTCCAGAGCCGAGATATCGGATGTCAAAGTTTTGACCTGAAAAAAAAAACATAAGGGGTAACACTGTCGTTTTTGGCCGAAATTTTGACCCCCTCCGATCTTCTTGAAACTCTGGATTCTGACAGAGGGCCACGAGACTTCGACCAGCGCGCAAAAATGGAGGCTCTAGACCCTTCCAGAGCCGAGATATCGGATGTCAAAGTTTTGACCTGAAAAAAAAACATAAGGGGTAACACTGTCGTTTTTGGACGAAATTTTGACCCCCTCCGATCTTCTTGAAACTCTGGATTCTGACAGAGGGCCACGAGACTTCGACCAGCGCGCAAAAATGGAGGCTCTAGACCCTTCCAGAGCCGAGATATCGGATGTCAAAGTTTTGACTCGAAAAAAAAAAACATAAGGGGTAACACTGTCGTTTTTGGCCGAAATTTTGACCCCCTCCGATCTTCTTGAAACTCTGGATTCTGACAGAGGGCCACGAGACTTCGACCAGCGCGCAAAAATGGAGGCTCTAGACCCTTCCAGAGCCGAGATATCGGATGTCAAAGTTTTGACCTGAAAAAAAAAAACATAAGGGGTAACACTGTCGTTTTTGGCCGAAATTTTGACCCCCTCCGATCTTCTTGAAACTCTGGATTCTGACAGAGGGCCACGAGACTTCGACCAGCGCGCAAAAATGGAGGCTCTAGACCCTTCCAGAGCCGAGATATCGGATGTCAAAGTTTTGACCTGAAAAAAAAAACATAAGGGGTAACACTGTCGTTTTTGGCCGAAATTTTGACCCCCTCCGATCTTCTTGAAACTCTGGATTCTGACAGAGGGCCACGAGACTTCGACCCAGCGCGCAAAAATGGAGGCTCTAGACCCTTCCAGAGCCGAGATATCGGATGTCAAAGTTTTGACCTGAAAAAAAAACATAAGGGGTAACACTGTCGTTTTTGGCCGAAATTTTGACCCCCTCCGATCTTCTTGAAACTCTGGATTCTGACAGAGGGCCACGAGACTTCGACCAGCGCGCAAAAATGGAGGCTCTAGACCCTTCCAGAGCCGAGATATCGGATGTCAAAGTTTTGACCTGAAAAAAAAACATAAGGGGTAACACTGTCGTTTTTGGCCGAAATTTTGACCCCCTCCGATCTTCTTGAAACTCTGGATTCTGACAGAGGGCCACGAGACTTCGACCAACGCGCAAAAATGGAGGCTCTAGACTCTTCCAGAGCCGAGATATCGGATGTCAAAGTTTTGACCTGAAAAAAAAACATAAGGGGTAACACTGTCGTTTTGGCCGAAATTTTGACCCCCTCCGATCTTCTTGAAACTCTGGATTCTGACAGAGGGCCACGAGACTTCGACCATCGCGCAAAAATGGAGGCTCTAGACCCTTTCAGAGCAGAGACATCGGATGTCAAAGTTTTGACCTGAAAAAAAAACATAAGGGGTAACACTGTCGTTTTTGGCCGAAATTTTGACCCCCTCCGATCTTCTTGAAACTCTGGATTCTGACAGAGGGCCACGAGACTTCGACCAGCGCGCAAAAATGGAGGCTCTAGACCCTTCCAGAGCCGAGATATCGGATGTCAAAGTTTTGACCTGAAAAAAAAAACATAAGGGGTAACACTGTCGTTTTTGGCCGAAATTTTGACCCCCTCCGATCTTCTTGAAACTCTGGATTCTGACAGAGGGCCACGAGACTTCGACCAGTGCGCAAAAATGGAGGCTCTAGACCCTTCCAGAGCCAAGATATCGGATGTCAAAGTTTTGACCTGAAAAAAAAACATAAGGGGTAACACTGTCGTTTTTGGCCGAAATTTTGACCCCCTCCGATCTTCTTGAAACTCTGGATTCTGACAGAGGGCCACGAGACTTCGACCAGCGCGCAAAAATGGAGGCTCTAGACCCTTCCAGAGCCGAGATATCGGATGTCAAAGTTTTGACCTGAAAAAAAAACATAAGGGGTAACACTGTCGTTTTTGGCCGAAATTTTGACCCCCTCCGATCTTCTTGAAACTCTGGATTCTGACAGAGGCCCACGAGACTTCGACCAGCGCGCAAAAATGGAGGCTCTAGACCCTTCCAGAGCCGAGATATCGGATGTCAAAGTTTTGACCTGAAAAAAAAAACATAAGGGGTAACACTGTCGTTTTTGGCCGAAATTTTGACCCCCTCCGATCTTCTTGAAACTCTGGATTCTGACAGAGGGCCACAAGACTTCGACCAGCGCGCAAAAATGGAGGCTCTAGACCCTTCCAGAGCCGAGATATCGGATGTCAAAGTTTTGACCTGAAGAAAAAACATAAGGGGTAACACTGTCGTTTTTGGCCGAAATTTTGACCCCCTCCGATCTTCTTGAAACTCTGGATTCTGACAGAGGGCCACGAGACTTCGACCAGCGCGGAAAAATGGAGGCTCTAGACCCTTCCAGAGCCGAGATATCGGATGTCAAAGTTTTGACCTGAAAAAAAAACATAAGGGGTAACACTGTCGTTTTTGGCCGAAATTTTGACCCCCTCCGATCTTCTTGAAACTCTGGATTCTGACAGAGGGCCACGAGACTTCGACCAGCGCGCAAAAATGGAGGCTCTAGACCCTTCCAGAGCCGAGATATCGGATGTCAAAGTTTTGACCTGAAAAAAAAAACATAAGGGGTAACACTGTCGTTTTTGGCCGAAATTTTGACCCCCTCCGATCTTCTTGAAACTCTGGATTCTGACAAAGGGCCACGAGACTTCGACCAACGCGCAAAAATGGAGGCTCTAGACCCTTCCAGAGCCGAGATATTGGATGTCAAAGTTTTGACCTGAAAAAAAAAACCATAAGGGGTAACACTGTCGTTTTTGGCCGAAATTTTGACCCCCTCCGATCTTCTTGAAACTCTGGATTCTGACAGAGGGCCACGAGACTTCGACCATCGCGCAAAAATGGAGGCTCTAGACCCTTCCAGAGCAGAGACATCGGATGTCAAAGTTTTGACCTGAAAAAAAAACATAAGGGGTAACACTGTCGTTTTTGGCCGAAATTTTGACCCCCTCCGATCTTCTTGAAACTCTGGATTCTGACAGAGGGCCACGAGACTTCGACCAGCGCGCAAAAATGGGGGCTCTAGACCCTTCCAGAGCCGAGATATCGGATGTCAAAGTTTTGACCTGAAAAAAAAACATAAGGGGTAACACTGTCGTTTTTGGCCGAAATTTTGACCCCCTCCGATCTTCTTGAAACTCTGGATTCTGACAGAGGGCCACGAGACTTCGACCAGCGCGCAAAAATGGAGGCTCTAGACCCTTCCAGCGCCGAGATATCGGATGTCAAAGTTTTGACCCAAAAAAAAAAACATAAGGGGTAACACTGTCGTTTTTGGCCTAAATTTTGACCCTCTCCGATCTTCTTGAAACTCTGGATTCTGACAGAGGGCCACGAGACTTCGACCAGCGCGCAAAAAATGGAGGCTCTAGACCCTTCCAGAGCCGAGATATCGGATGTCAAAGTTTTGACCTGAAAAAAAAAAACATAAGGAGTAACACTGTCATTTTTGGCCGAAATTTTGACCCCCTCCAATCTTCTTGAAACTCTGGATTCTGACAGAGGGCCACGAGACTTCGACCAGCGCGCAAAAATGGAGGCTCTAGACCCTTCCAGAGCCGAGATATCGGATGTCAAAGTTTTGACCTGAAAAAAAAAACATAAGGGGTAACACTGTCGTTTTTGGCCGAAATTTTGACCCCCTCCGATCTTCTTGAAACTCTGGATTCTGACAGAGGGCCACGAGACTTCGACCAGCGCGCAAAAATGGAGGCTCTAGACCCTTCCAGAGCCGAGATATCGGATGTCAAAGTTTTGACTCGAAAAAAAAAAACATAAGGGGTAACACTGTCGTTTTTGGCCGAAATTTTGACCCCCTCCGATCTTCTTGAAACTCTGGATTCTGACAGAGGGCCACGAGACTTCGACCAGCGCGCAAAAATGGAGGCTCTAGACCCTTCCAGAGACGAGATATCGGATGTCAAAGTTTTGACCTGAAAAAAAAAACATAAGGGGTAACACTGTCGTTTTTGGCCGAAATTTTGACCCCCTCCGATCTTCTTGAAACTCTGGATTCTGACAGAGGGCCACGAGACTTCGACCAGCGCGCAAAAATGGAGGCTCTAGACCCTTCCAGAGCCGAGATATCGGATGTCAAAGTTTTGACCTGAAAAAAAAACATAAGGGGTAACACTGTCGTTTTTGGCCGAAATTTTGACCCCCTCCGATCTTCTTGAAACTCTGGATTCTGACAGAGGGCCACGAGACTTCGACCAGCGCGCAAAAATGGAGGCTCTAGACCCTTCCAGAGCCGAGATATCGGATGTCAAAGTTTTGACTCGAAAAAAAAAACATAAGGGGTAACACTGTCGTTTTTTGCCGAAATTTTGACCCCCTCCGATCTTCTTGAAACTCTGGATTCTGACAGAGGGCCACGAGACTTCGACCAGCGCGCAAAAATGGAGGCTCTAGACCCTTCCAGAGCCGAGATATCGGATGTCAAAGTTTTGACCTGAAAAAAAAACATAAGGGGTAACACTGTCGTTTTTGGCCGAAATTTTGACCCCCTCCGATCTTCTTGAAACTCTGGATTCTGACAGAGGGCCACGAGACTTCGACCAGCGCGCAAAAATGGAGGCTCTAGACCCTTCCAGAGCCGAGATATCGGATGTCAAAGTTTTGACCTGAAAAAAAAACATAAGGGGTAACACTGTCGTTTTTGGCCGAAATTTTGACCCCCTCCGATCTTCTTGAAACTCTGGATTCTGACAGAGGGCCACGAGACTTCGACCAGCGCGCAAAAATGGAGGCTCTAGACCCTTCCAGAGCCGAGATATCGGATGTCAAAGTTTTGACCTGAAAAAAAACATAAGGGGTAACACTGTCGTTTTTGGCCGAAATTTTGACCCCCTCCGATCTTCTTGAAACTCTGGATTCTGACAGAGGGCCACGAGACTTCGACCAGTGCGCAAAAATGGAGGCTCTAGACCCTTCCAGAGCCGAGATATCGGATGTCAAAGTTTTGACCTGAAAAAAAAAACATAAGGGGTAACACTGTCGTTTTTGGCCGAAATTTTGACCCCCTCCGATCTTCTTGAAACTCTGGATTCTGACAGAGGGCCACGAGACTTCGACCAACGCGCAAAAATGGAGGCTCTAGACCCTTCCAGAGCCAAGATATCGGATGTCAAAGTTTTGACCTGAAAAAAAAACATAAGGGGTAACACTGTCGTTTTTGGCCGAAATTTTGACCCCCTCCGATCTTCTTGAAACTCTGGATTCTGACAGAGGGCCACGAGACTTCGACCATCGCGCAAAAATGGAGGCTCTAGACCCTTTCAGAGCAGAGACATCGGATGTCAAAGTTTTGACCTGAAAAAAAAAACATAAGGGGTAACACTGTCGTTTTTGGACGAAATTTTGACCCCCTCCGATCTTCTTGAAACTCTGGATTCTGACAGAGGGCCACGAGACTTCGACCAGCGCGCAAAAATGGAGGCTCTAGACCCTTCCAGAGCCGAGATATCGGATGTCAAAGTTTTGACCTGAAAAAAAAACATAAGGGGTAACACTGTCGTTTTTGGCCGAAATTTTGACCCCCTCCGATCTTCTTGAAACTCTGGATTCTGACAGAGGGCCACGAGACTTCGACCAGCGCGCAAAAATGGAGGCTCTAGACCCTTCCAGAGCCGAGATATCGGATGTCAAAGTTTTGACCTGAAAAAAAAAACATAAGGGGTAACACTGTCGTTTTTGGCCGAAATTTTGACCCCCTCCGATCTTCTTGAAACTCTGGATTCTGACAGAGGGCCACGAGACTTCGACCAGCGCGCAAAAATGGAGGCTCTAGACCCTTCCAGAGCCGAGATATCGGATGTCAAAGTTTTGACCTGAAGAAAAAACATAAGGGGTAACACTGTCGTTTTTGGCCGAAATTTTGACCCCCTCCGATCTTCTTGAAACTCTGGATTCTGACAGAGGGCCACGAGACTTCGACCAGCGCGCAAAAATGGAGGCTCTAGACCCTTCCAGAGCCGAGATATCGGATGTCAAAGTTTTGACCTGAAAAAAAAACATAAGGGGTAACACTGTCGTTTTTGGCCGAAATTTTGACCCCCTCCGATCTTCTTGAAACTCTGGATTCTGACAGAGGGCCACGAGACTTCGACCAGCGCGCAAAAATGGAGGCTCTAGACCCTTCCAGAGCCGAGATATCGGATGTCAAAGTTTTGACCTGAAAAAAAAACATAAGGGGTAACACTGTCGTTTTTGGCCGAAATTTTGACCCCCTCCGATCTTCTTGAAACTCTGGATTCTGACAGAGGGCCACGAGACTTCGACCAGCGCGCAAAAATGGAGGCTCTAGACCCTTCCAGAGCCGAGATATCGGATGTCAAAGTTTTGACCTGAAAAAAAAAACATAAGGGGTAACACTGTCGTTTTTGGCCGAAATTTTGACCCCCTCCGATCTTCTTGAAACTCTGGATTCTGACAGAGGGCCACGAGACTTCGACCAGCGCGCAAAAATGGAGGCTCTAGACCCTTCCAGAGCCGAGATATCGGATGTCAAAGTTTTGACCTGAAAAAAAAAACATAAGGGGTAACACTGTCGTTTTTGGCCGAAATTTTGACCCCCTCCGATCTTCTTGAAACTCTGGATTCTGACAGAGGGCCACGAGACTTCGACCATCGCGCAAAAATGGAGGCTCTAGACCCTTTCAGAGCAGAGACATCGGATGTCAAAGTTTTGACCTGAAAAAAAAAACATAAGGGGTAACACTGTCGTTTTTGGACGAAATTTTGACCCCCTCCGATCTTCTTGAAACTCTGGATTCTGACAGAGGGCCACGAGACTTCGACCAGCGCGCAAAAATGGAGGCTCTAGACCCTTCCAGAGCCGAGATATCGGATGTCAAAGTTTTGACCTGAAAAAAAAACATAAGGGGTAACACTGTCGTTTTTGGCCGAAATTTTGACCCCCTCCGATCTTCTTGAAACTCTGGATTCTGACAGAGGGCCACGAGACTTCGACCAGTGCGCAAAAATGGAGGCTCTAGACCCTTCCAGAGCCGAGATATCGGATGTCAAAGTTTTGACCTGAAAAAAAAAAACATAAGGGGTAACACTGTCGTTTTTGGCCGAAATTTTGACCCCCTCCGATCTTCTTGAAACTCTGGATTCTGACAGAGGGCCACGAGACTTCGACCAGCGCGCAAAAATGGAGGCTCTAGACCCTTCCAGAGCCGAGATATCGGATGTCAAAGTTTTGACCTGAAAAAAAAAACATAAGGGGTAACACTGTCGTTTTTGGCCGAAATTTTGACCCCCTCCGATCTTCTTGAAACTCTGGATTCTGACAGAGGGCCACGAGACTTCGACCAGCGCGCAAAAATGGAGGCTCTAGACCCTTCCAGAGCCGAGATATCGGATGTCAAAGTTTTGACCTGAAAAAAAAAACATAAGGGGTAACACTGTCGTTTTTGGCCGAAATTTTGACCCCCTCCGATCTTCTTGAAACTCTGGATTCTGACAGAGGGCCACGAGACTTCGACCAGCGCGCAAAAATGGAGGCTCTAGACCCTTCCAGCGCCGAGATATCGGATGTCAAAGTTTTGACCCAAAAAAAAACATAAGGGGTAACACTGTCGTTTTTGGCCGAAATTTTGACCCTCTCCGATCTTCTTGAAACTCTGGATTCTGACAGAGGGCCACGAGACTTCGACCAGCGCGCAAAAAATGGAGGCTCTAGACCCTTCCAGAGCCGAGATATCGGATGTCAAAGTTTTGACCTGAAAAAAAAAAACATAAGGGGTAACACTGTCATTTTTGGCCGAAATTTTGACCCCCTCCAATCTTCTTGAAACTCTGGATTCTGACAGAGGGCCACGAGACTTCGACCAGCGCGCAAAAATGGAGGCTCTAGACCCTTCCAGAGCCGAGATATCGGATGTCAAAGTTTTGACCTGAAAAAAAAAAACATAAGGGGTAACACTGTCGTTTTTGGACGAAATTTTGACCCTCTCCGATCTTCTTGAAACTCTGGATTCTGACAGAGGGCCACGAGACTTCGACCAGCGCGCAAAAATGGAGGCTCTAGACCCTTCCAGAGCCGAGATATCGGATGTCAAAGTTTTGACTCGAAAAAAAAAAAACATAAGGGGTAACAATGTCGTTTTTGGCCGAAATTTTGACCCCCTCCGATCTTCTTGAAACTCTGGATTCTGACAGAGGGCCACGAGACTTCGACCAGCGCGCAAAAATGGAGGCTCTAGACCCTTCCAGAGCCGAGATATCGGATGTCAAAGTTTTGACCTGAAAAAAAAACATAAGGGGTAACACTGTCGTTTTTGGCCGAAATTTTGACCCCCTCCGATCTTCTTGAAACTCTGGATTCTGACAGAGGGCCACGAGACTTCGACCAGCGCGCAAAAATGGAGGCTCTAGACCCTTCCAGAGCCGAGATATCGGATGTCAAAGTTTTGACCTGAAAAAAAAAACATAAGGGGTAACACTGTCGTTTTTGGCCGAAATTTTGACCCCCTCCGATCTTCTTGAAACTCTGGATTCTGACAGAGGGCCACGAGACTTCGACCAGCGCGCAAAAATGGAGGCTCTAGACCCTTCCAGAGCCGAGATATCGGATGTCAAAGTTTTGACCTGAAAAAAAAACATAAGGGGTAACACTGTCGTTTTTGGCCGAAATTTTGACCCCCTCCGATCTTCTTGAAACTCTGGATTCTGACAGAGGGCCACGAGACTTCGACCATCGCGCAAAAATGGAGGCTCTAGACCCTTTCAGAGCAGAGACATCGGATGTCAAAGTTTTGACCTGAAAAAAAAAACATAAGGGGTAACACTGTCGTTTTTGGCCGAAATTTTGACCCCCTCCGATCTTCTTGAAACTCTGGATTCTGACAGAGGGCCACGAGACTTCGACCAGCGCGCAAAAATGGAGGCTCTAGACCCTTCCAGAGCCGAGATATCGGATGTCAAAGTTTTGACCTGAAAAAAAAACATAAGGGGTAACACTGTCGTTTTTGGCCGAAATTTTGACCCCCTCCGATCTTCTTGAAACTCTGGATTCTGACAGAGGGCCACGAGACTTCGACCCGTGCGCAAAAATGGAGGCTCTAGACCCTTCCAGAGCCGAGATATCGGATGTCAAAGTTTTGACCTGAAAAAAAAAACATAAGGGGTAACACTGTCGTTTTTGGCCGAAATTTTGACCCCCTCCGATCTTCTTGAAACTCTGGATTCTGACAGAGGGCCACGAGACTTCGACCAGTGCGCAAAAATGGAGGCTCTAGACCCTTCCAGAGCCGAGATATCGGATGTCAAAGTTTTGACCTGAAAAAAAAAACATAAGGGGTAACACTGTCGTTTTTGGCCGAAATTTTGACCCCCTCCGATCTTCTTGAAACTCTGGATTCTGACAGAGGGCCACGAGACTTCGACCAGCGCGCAAAAATGGAGGCTCTAGACCCTTCCAGAGCCGAGATATCGGATGTCAAAGTTTTGACCTGAAAAAAAAAACATAAGGGGTAACACTGTCGTTTTTGGCCGAAATTTTGACCCCCTCCGATCTTCTTGAAACTCTGGATTCTGACAGAGGGCCACGAGACTTCGACCAGCGCGCAAAAATGGAGGCTCTAGACCCTTCCAGAGCCGAGATATCGGATGTCAAAGTTTTGACCTGAAAAAAAAAACATAAGGGGTAACACTGTCGTTTTTGGCCGAAATTTTGACCCCCTCCGATCTTCTTGAAACTCTGGATTCTGACAGAGGGCCACGAGACTTCGACCAGCGCGCAAAAATGGAGGCTCTAGACCCTTCCAGCGCCGAGATATCGGATGTCAAAGTTTTGACCCAAAAAAAACATAAGGGGTAACACTGTCGTTTTTGGCCGAAATTTTGACCCTCTCCGATCTTCTTGAAACTCTGGATTCTGACAGAGGGCCACGAGACTTCGACCAGCGCGCAAAAAATGGAGGCTCTAGACCCTTCCAGAGCCGAGATATCGGATGTCAAAGTTTTGACCTGAAAAAAAAAAACATAAGGGGTAACACTGTCATTTTTGGCCGAAATTTTGACCCCCTCCAATCTTCTTGAAACTCTGGATTCTGACAGAGGGCCACGAGACTTCGACCAGCGCGCAAAAATGGAGGCTCTAGACCCTTCCAGAGCCGAGATATCGGATGTCAAAGTTTTGACCTGAAAAAAAAAAACATAAGGGGTAACACTGTCGTTTTTGGACGAAATTTTGACCCTCTCCGATCTTCTTGAAACTCTGGATTCTGACAGAGGGCCACGAGACTTCGACCAGCGCGCAAAAATGGAGGCTCTAGACCCTTCCAGAGCCGAGATATCGGATGTCAAAGTTTTGACTCGAAAAAAAAAAACATAAGGGGTAACAATGTCGTTTTTGGCCGAAATTTTGACCCCCTCCGATCTTCTTGAAACTCTGGATTCTGACAGAGGGCCACGAGACTTCGACCAGCGCGCAAAAATGGAGGCTCTAGACCCTTCCAGAGCCGAGATATCGGATGTCAAAGTTTTGACCTGAAAAAAAAACATAAGGGGTAACACTGTCGTTTTTGGCCGAAATTTTGACCCCCTCCGATCTTCTTGAAACTCTGGATTCTGACAGAGGGCCACGAGACTTCGACCAGCGCGCAAAAATGGAGGCTCTAGACCCTTCCAGAGCCGAGATATCGGATGTCAAAGTTTTGACCTGAAAAAAAAAACATAAGGGGTAACACTGTCGTTTTTGGCCGAAATTTTGACCCCCTCCGATCTTCTTGAAACTCTGGATTCTGACAGAGGGCCACGAGACTTCGACCAGCGCGCAAAAATGGAGGCTCTAGACCCTTCCAGAGCCGAGATATCGGATGTCAAAGTTTTGACCTGAAAAAAAAAACATAAGGGGTAACACTGTCGTTTTTGGCCGAAATTTTGACCCCCTCCGATCTTCTTGAAACTCTGGATTCTGACAGAGGGCCACGAGACTTCGACCAGCGCGCAAAAATGGAGGCTCTAGACCCTTCCAGAGCCGAGATATCGGATGTCAAAGTTTTGACCTAAAAAAAAAACATAAGGGGTAACACTGTCGTTTTTGGCCGAAATTTTGACCCCCTCCGATCTTCTTGAAACTCTGGATTCTGACAGAGGGCCACGAGACTTCGACCAGCGCGCAAAAATGGAGGCTCTAGACCCTTCCAGCGCCGAGATATCGGATGTCAAAGTTTTGACCCAAAAAAAAAACATAAGGGGTAACACTGTCGTTTTTGGCCGAAATTTTGACCCTCTCCGATCTTCTTGAAACTCTGGATTCTGACAGAGGGCCACGAGACTTCGACCAGCGCGCAAAAAATGGAGGCTCTAGACCCTTCCAGAGCCGAGATATCGGATGTCAAAGTTTTGACCTGAAAAAAAAAAACATAAGGGGTAACACTGTCATTTTTGGCCGAAATTTTGACCCCCTCCAATCTTCTTGAAACTCTGGATTCTGACAGAGGGCCACGAGACTTCGACCAGCGCGCAAAAATGGAGGCTCTAGACCCTTCCAGAGCCGAGATATCGGATGTCAAAGTTTTGACCTGAAAAAAAAAAACATAAGGGGTAACACTGTCGTTTTTGGACGAAATTTTGACCCCCTCCGATCTTCTTGAAACTCTGGATTCTGACAGAGGGCCACGAGACTTCGACCAGCGCGCAAAAATGGAGGCTCTAGACCCTTCCAGAGCCGAGATATCGGATGTCAAAGTTTTGACTCGAAAAAAAAAAAACATAAGGGGTAACACTGTCGTTTTTGGCCGAAATTTTGACCCCCTCCGATCTTCTTGAAACTCTGGATTCTGACAGAGGGCCACGAGACTTCGACCAGCGCGCAAAAATGGAGGCTCTAGACCCTTCCAGAGCCGAGATATCGGATGTCAAAGTTTTGACCTGAAAAAAAAACATAAGGGGTAACACTGTCGTTTTTGGCCGAAATTTTGACCCCCTCCGATCTTCTTGAAACTCTGGATTCTGACAGAGGGCCACGAGACTTCGACCAGCACGCAAAAATGGAGGCTCTAGACCCTTCCAGAGCCGAGATATCGGATGTCAAAGTTTTGACCTGAAAAAAAAAACATAAGGGGTAACACTGTCGTTTTTGGCCGAAATTTTGACCCCTTCCGATCTTCTTGAAACTCTGGATTCTGACAGAGGGCCACGAGACTTCGACCAGCGCGCAAAAATGGAGGCTCTAGACCCTTCCAGAGCCGAGATATCGGATGTCAAAGTTTTGACTCGAAAAAAAAAAAAAACATAAGGGGTAACACTGTCGTTTTTGGCCGAAATTTTGACCCCCTCCGATCTTCTTGAAACTCTGGATTCTGACAGAGGGCCACGAGACTTCGACCAGCGCGCAAAAATGGAGGCTCTAGACCCTTCCAGAGCCGAGATATCGGATGTCAAAGTTTTGACCTGAAAAAGAAAACATAAGGGGTAACACTGTCGTTTTTGGCCGAAATTTTGACCCCCTCCGATCTTCTTGAAACTCTGGATTCTGACAGAGGGCCACGAGACTTCGACCAGCGCGCAAAAATGGAGGCTCTAGACCCTTCCAGAGCCGAGATATCGGATGTCAAAGTTTTGACCTGAAAAAAAAACATAAGGGGTAACACTGTCGTTTTTGGCCGAAATTTTGACCCCCTCCGATCTTCTTGAAACTCTGGATTCTGACAGAGGGCCACGAGACTTCGACCAGCGCGCAAAAATGGAGGCTCTAGACCCTTCCAGAGCCGAGATATCGGATGTCAAAGTTTTGACCTGAAAAAAAAACATAAGGGGTAACACTGTCGTTTTTGGCCGAAATTTTGACCCCCTCCGATCTTCTTGAAACTCTGGATTCTGACAGAGGGCCACGAGACTTCGACCAGCGCGCAAAAATGGAGGCTCTAGACCCTTCCAGAGCCGAGATATCGGATGTCAAAGTTTTGACCTGAAAAAAAAAAACATAAGGGGTAACACTGTCGTTTTTGGCCGAAATGTTGACCCCCTCCGATCTTCTTGAAACTCTGGATTCTGACAGAGGGCCACGAGACTTCGACCAGCGCGCAAAAATGGAGGCTCTAGACCCTTCCAGAGCCGAGATATCGGATGTCAAAGTTTTGACCCGAAAAAAAAAAACATAAGGGGTAACACTGTCGTTTTTGGCCGAAATTTTGACCCTCTCCGATCTTCTTGAAACTCTGGATTCTGACAGAGGGCCACGAGACTTCGACCAGCGTGCAAAAATGGAGGCTCTAGACACTTCCAGAGCCGAGATATCGGATGTCAAAGTTTTGACCTGAAAAAAAAAAACATAAGGGGTAACACTGTCGTTTTTGGCCGAAATTTTGACCCCCTCCGATCTTCTTGAAACTCTGGATTCTGACAGAGGGCCACGAGACTTCGACCAGCGCACAAAAATGGAGGCTCTATACCCTTCCAGAGCCGAGATATCAGATGTCAAAGTTTTGACCTGAAAAAAAAACATAAGGGGTAACACTGTCGTTTTTGGCCGAAATTTTGACCCCCTCCGATCTTCTTGAAACTCTGGATTCTGACAGAGGGCCACGAGACTTCGACCAGCGCGCAAAAATGGAGGCTCTAGACCAGGGGTGGGCAAACTTTTTGGCTCAAGGGCCACACTGGGTTTCAAAATTTGACAGAGGGCCGGCCATTTACGTGGATCACGTAATTTACATAGTATATTAATTTATATGCTATAGATATCCCCATTTAGCATTGTTATATTTTGGGGTTATTTTTTTTATTTAATTTTATATTTATTTTAATTTTATATATATTTATATTCTTTTTAAATATTGTTTATCCTTAGTATTATTTAATGAGCCTAACAGTAAAGTAGAAACAAAACACCAGCAAGTGTACACGTAGTAGAGTAAAAATTAGAGAAATGGTAAATGGACTGCATTTATATAGCGCTTCCTTAGACCCAATGGCCACCAAAGCGCTTTACAATTTGCCTCACATTCACCCATTCACACACACACCGACGGCAGCCATGCAAGGTGCCATCCAGCTCGTCGGGAGCAGCTGGGGTTAGGTGTCTTGCTCATGGTCCATAGTGCTCACACCTCGACACTCGGTCAGGTGGAACCGAGGATTGAACCAGCAACGTTTCGGTTTATAGACAACCCACATGAACCACTGAGCCACTGCCGCCCCAATGTATGCCGCACCAATGAAGGAACGTTACATTAATTCAACTTTATTAAAACTCCATATGGTAATCAAATTGCACTTAATACACAAACGTCATACATTTGTGAAAAAAATAAAATAAAAATAAAAAAATGTACCAATT
Source organism: Cyprinella venusta (assembly GCA_038021265.1). Classification (NCBI taxonomy): domain Eukaryota; kingdom Metazoa; phylum Chordata; class Actinopteri; order Cypriniformes; family Leuciscidae; genus Cyprinella; species Cyprinella venusta. The sequence continues at coordinate 31,436,939 of CM075866.1, forward strand.
TATTTTAAGTATGATAAAATGTAAAAATCAAAAGCAGATAAGAACATTTATTGAACAAACGGCAGAGACGGGAGCGTAGCGAGGCGGGCGATAAAGGTAACCGGAAGCAGTCCAAGAGACAAATACAGAGGAGAAAAGAAACTAAATATCAAAAGAAAAACTAAAAATCAAATGAAAACTAATCAGGTGTACAAGTGGTTACTAACATTTTTTTTCTCTGTGAGTTTCCAAAAAAGGAAAAAACATTAACGTGCAACAAGGAGCCTTGTTGTGCTTAAGTCGCTGTCTGAAGGAGTGCTGAAATGTCAATGATTCAATCGTGCAAACGTTCTGGTTCCTGGGATATTAGTTATAAATTGCATATGACAAATTACAAAAAACGGTCTGACTCTGCGGCGTGAGTGTAACGGAGGCCAGCTAGTAGTTGCTGTGCGAGTAAACCTCACTCCCCGATCTCAATAGGCGCTCTAGCGACAGAAGCTAGAGGCTGCAGTCTCTAGCCTCCTTGTTAGCGCGCCTGACTCTCATGCCGGAGACCCGGGTTCGAGACCCGCTCGGAGCGAGGCGAGTTGGACCCGGGTGTGTGAGGGGTTACATGAGCTTTGCAATGCAACCGTTATTTATTCACTGTATGGTTTCCATGGTGACGCGTCATTGCTTGTCACGTGACACACCGCAGCACAGCCACAACAGCTCTGAATGAATGAGCTGCTTTATTCAAGTATTGCAGGAAAAAGGCAAGGTTAATGGGTGATGGAAGGATACACAGGGTCGGCGAATACTGGAGCTCATGCACTTTATAACACTGTGCGGTCTGTGGCTGGAGAGCGGGGAGCCGAGCGGTAGGCGGGCCGTGCTGACAGAGTGTGGAGAGAGAGAGACTGGGAGCTCGTGCACGCGCTGTCGAGAGAGAGAAAACGCTGGGCTGCAAGCTGTTTCAGTGGAAAGAGTGTTGCTGCATTTGTGACCTAAGAAGCTGAATCCAGCGGGAAGAGTACTGTTTTTTATGTGATTTGTTTTTGAAATATTCTGAATTAATTGTGTGAGCGCGAGCAAGCGCTGTGGGGAGAGAAAGTAACTCAATAAAGTGCATGAGCTCCAGTATTCGCCGACCCTGTGTCTCCTTCCATCACCCATTCACCGAACCAACATCCCTGTCACGCATTCATTTTGCCTTTTTCCTGCAATACTTGAATAAAGCAGCTCATTCATTCAGAGCTGTTGTGGCTGTGCTGCGGTGTGTCACGTGACAAGCAATGACGCGTCACCATGGAAACCATACAGTGAATAAATAACGGTTGCATTGCAAAGCTCACGTAACCCCTCACACACCCGGGTCCAACTCGCCTCGCTCCGAGCGGGTCTCGAACCCGGGTCTCCGGCATGAGAGTCAGGCGCGCTAACAAGGAGGCTAGAGACTGCAGCCTCTAGCTTCTGTCGCTAGAGCGCCTATTGAGATCGGGGAGTGAGGTTTACTCGCACAGCAACTACTAGCTGGCCTCCGTTACACTCACGCCGCAGAGTCAGACCGTTTTTTGTAATTTGTCATATGCAATTTATAATTAATATCCCGGGAACCAGAACGTTTGCACGATTGAATCATTGACATTTCAGCACTCCTTCAGACAGCGACTTAAGCACAACAAGGCTCCTTGTTGCATGTTAATGTTTTTTCCTTTTTTGGAAACTCACAGAGAAAAAAAATGTTAGTAACCACTTGTACACCTGATTAGTTTTCATTTGATTTTTAGTTTTTCTTTTGATATTTAGTTTCTTTTCTCCTCTGTATTTGTCTCTTGGACTGCTTCCGGTTACCTTTATCGCCCGCCTCGCTACGCTCCCGTCTCTGCCGTTTGTTCAATAAATGTTCTTATCTGCTTTTGATTTTTACATTTTATCATACTTAAAATAAATTGGTACATTTTTCTATTTTTATTTTATTTTTTCACAAATGTATGACGTTTATGTATTAAGTGCAATTTGATTACCATATGGAGTTTTAATGAAGTTGAATTAATGTAACATTCCTTCATTGGTGCGGCATTCATTGGGGCGGCAGTGGCTCAGTGGTTCATGTGGGTTGTCTACAAACCGAAAGGTTGCTGGTTCAATCCTCGGTTCCACCTGACCAAGTGTCGAGGTGTGAGCACCATGGACCATGAGCAAGACACCTAACCCCAGCTGCTCCCGACGAGCTGGATGGCGCCTTGCATGGCTGCCATCGGTGTATGAATGTGTGTGTGAATGTGAGGCAAATTGTAAAGCGCTTTGGTGGCCATTGGGTCTATGGAAGCGCTATATAAATGCAGTCCATTTACCATTTCTCTAATTTTTACTCTACTACGTGTACACTTGCTGGTGTTTTGTTTCTACTTTACTGTTAGGCTCATTAAATAATACTAAGGATAAACAATATTTAAAAAGAATATAAATATGTATAAAATTAAAATAAATATAAAATTAAATTAAAAAAATAACCCCAAAATATAACAATGCTAAATGGGGATATCTATAGCATATAAATTAATATACTATGTAAATTACGTGATCCACGTAAATGGCCGGCCCTCTGTCAAATTTTGAAACCCAGTGTGGCCCTTGAGCCAAAAAGTTTGCCCACCCCTGGTCTAGAGCCTCAATTTTTGCACCCAGGTCCATGTCTCGTGGCCCTCTATCAGAATCCAGAGTTTTGAGAAGATTGGAGAAACTTAATTTTTCACCTCCCGAAAAAAAACATAAGGGGTAACACTGTCATTTTTTTTTTCTAGTCAGAATTTTGAGTTTCAATATCTCAGCTCTGGAAGGGTCTAAAGCCTCAATTTTTGCACCCAGATCCATTTATCGTGGCCCTCTATCAGAATCCAGAGTTTTGAGAAGATTGGAGAAACTTAATTTTTCACCCCCCGAAAAAAAATCGTAAGGGGTAACACTGTCATTTTTTTTTTCTGGTCAAAATTTTGAGTTTCAATATCTCAGCTCTGGAAGGGTCTAGAGCCTCAATTTTTGCACCCAGGTCCATGTCTTGTGGCCCTCTATCAGAATCCAGAGTTTTGAGAAGATTGGAGAAACTTAATTTTTCACCCCCCGAAAAAAAACGTAAGGGGTAACACTGTCATTTTTTTTTTCTGGTCAAAATTTTCAGTTTCAATATCTCAGCTCTGGAAGGGTCTAGAGCCTCAATTTTTGCACCCAGGTCCATGTATCGCGGCCCTCTATCAGAATCCAGAGTTTTGAGAAGATTGGAGAAACTTAATTTTTCACCCCCCGGAAAAAAAACATAAGGGGTAACACTGTCATTTTTTTTTCTGGTCAAAATTTTGAGTTTCAATATCTCAGCTCTGGAAGGGTCTAGAAACTCAATTTTTGCACCCAGATCCATGTCTCGTGGCCCTCTATCAGAATCCAGAGTTTTGAGAAGATTGGAGAAACTTAATTTTTCACCCCCCGAAAAAAAAACGTAAGGGGTAACACTGTCATTTTTTTTTCTGGTCAAAATTTTGAGTTTCAATATCTCAGCTCTGGAAGGGTCTAGAGCCTCAATTTTTGCACCCAGATCCATTTATCGTGGCCCTCTATCAGAATCCAGAGTTTTGAGAAGATTGGAGAAACTTAATTTTTCACCCCCCGAAAAAAAAACATAAGGGGTAACACTGTCATTTTTTTTCTGGTCAAAATTTTGAGTTTCAATATCTCAGCTCTGGAAGGGTCTAGAGCCTCAATTTTTGCACCCAGGTCCATGTCTCGTGGCCCTCTATCAGAATCCAGAGTTTTGAGAAGATTGGAGAAACTTAATTTTTCACCCCCCGAAAAAAAACGTAAGGGGTAACACTGTCATTTTTTTTTTCTGGTCAAAATTTTCAGTTTCAATATCTCAGCTCTGGAAGGGTCTAGAGCCTCAATTTTTGCACCCAGGTCCATGTCTCGTGGCCCTCTATCAGAATCCAGAGTTTTGAGAAGATTGGAGAAACTTAATGTTTCACCCCCCGAAAAAAAACGTAAGGGGTAACACTGTCATTTTTTTTTCTGGTCAAAATTTTGAGTTTCAATATCTCAGCTCTGGAAGGGTCTAGAGCCTCAATTTTTGGACCCAGGTCCATGTATCGCGGCCCTCTATCAGAATCCAGAGTTTTGAGAAGATTGGAGAAACTTAATTTTTCACCCCCCGGAAAAAAACATAAGGGGTAACACTGTCATTTTTTTTTTCTGGTCAAAATTTTGAGTTTCAATATCTCAGCTCTGGAAGGGTCTAGAGCCTCAATTTTTGCAACCAGGTCCATGTCTCGTGGCCCTCTATCAGAATCCAGAGTTTTGAGAAGATTGGAGAAAACTTAATTTTTCACCCCCCGAAAAAAAACGTAAGGGGTAACACTGTCATTTTTTTTCTGGTCAAAATTTTGAGTTTCAATATCTCAGCTCTGGAAGGGTCTAGAGCCTCAATTTTTGCACCCAGATCCATTTATCGTGGCCCTCTATGAGAATCCAGAGTTTTGAGAAGATTGGAGAAACTTAATTTTTCACCCCCCGAAAAAAAAAAACATAAGGAGTAACACTGTCATTTTTTTTTCTGGTCAAAATTTTGAGTTTCAATATCTCAGCTCTGGAAGGGTCTAGAGCCTCAATTTTTGCACCCAGGTCCATGTCTCGTGGCCCTCTATCAGAATCCAGAGTTTTGAGAAGATTGGAGAAAACTTAATTTTTCACCCCCCGAAAAAAAACGTAAGGGGTAACACTGTCATTTTTTTTCTGGTCAAAATTTTGAGTTTCAATATCTCAGCTCTGGAAGGGTCTAGAGCCTCAATTTTTGCACCCAGATCCATTTATCGTGGCCCTCTATGCGAATCCAGAGTTTTGAGAAGATTGGAGAAACTTAATTTTTCACCCCCCGAAAAAAAACCATAAGGAGTAACACTGTCATTTTTTTTTCTGGTCAAAATTTTGAGTTTCAATATCTCAGCTCTGGAAGGGTCTAGAGCCTCAATTTTTGCACCCAGGTCCATGTCTCGTGGCCCTCTATCAGAATCCAGAGTTTTGAGAAGATTGGAGAAACTTAATTTTTCACCTCCCGAAAAAAAAACATAAGGGGTAACACTGTCATTTTTTTTTCTAGTCAAAATTTTGAGTTTCAATATCTCAGCTCTGGAAGGGTCTAGAGCCTCAATTTTTGCACCCAGGTCCATGTCTCGTGGCCCTCTATCAGAATCCAGAGTTTTGAGAAGATTGGAGAAACTTAATTTTTCACCCCCCGAAAAAAACGTAAGGGGTAAGGCACACTGTCATTTTTTTTTTCTGGTCAAAATTTTGAGTTTCAATATCTCAGCTGTGGAAGGGTCTAGAGCCTCCATTTTTGCACTGAGGTCTAAGTGTCATGGCCCTCTATCAGAATCCAGAGTTTTGAGAATATTGGGGAAACTTAATTTTTCTCCAAAAAAATAAAAAAACATAAGGGGTTACACTGTCGTTTTTTTTTTTTTCTGGACAAAATTTTGAGTTTCGATATCTCAGCTCTGGAAGGGTCTAGAGCCTCCATTTTTGCACTCAGGTCTAAGTGTCATGGCCCTCTATCAGAATCCAGAATTGTGAGAAGATTGGGGAAACTTAATTTTTCGCCAAAAAAATAAAAAAAAAACATAAGGGGTAACACTGTTGTTTTTTTTCTGGACAAATTTTGAGTTTCGATATCTCAGCTCTAGAAGGGTCTAGAGCCTCCATTTTTGCACTCAGGTCTAAGTGTCATGGCCCATACACTTATAAAGTTCTCAATGCTTCGTTTTGCAAGTATGGAGCCTCGTTATGTTACTGTGTGAATGTGGGGCTACTTTGAGCCTTGTTAGTGGTATAAACTAGCGATTTCTTTTTACTTAGTCAATGCCCCCAGTACTAGCATTATACGCTAAACAGTTTTTAGAGATAAAACTTTTTACATTTGATTATCATGAAAACAAATCTCAGTGAACGATTGACTAGGTACCGATGTTTTATTAGACCAAAGGTTCATTGTTCGCCGGAGTTCTCCTTTAATGACCTCAAATGTCCCTTGTTGTGATTTTTTTATTTATTTTAATCACATTTATATTTCAATGGAGTAGTCACACTTATAAAATTTCAGTGAAATTGCATGGGCAAAAGGTCCACTATCAACAGTGTAATGATGTATGAATCACAGCCCACCCAAAGTCACTTTCACACAGCTTTCTGTTGGTCAGTCTGGCGAATTTGTGTGACCAACTTAGACCCATAGTGAATTTGTTTGACTTCAAAATTCCTGATTCTGTTTAAAATGACTGGAATTCACCTATGAAAATTCACAGAACAAGTAGCCTAAACTTGCGAGACCCCCGGAGATGCTCGATTAGTGTCATGCTTTAGAACTGCTATATATGACTTACAATTATTTAAAGCTAAAAAAACTCTATCATTAAAATCAGCTAAGCAACTAAAAATCAAGACATTTCTTCTCATATTGTAGTGGCCCAAAAGGCTGTTCTTATGGGATTGAGTGTAGTAGACTAGAGGATATTTAAGCATCAAAGAGTAGAATAAAGTTTTGATTAATCTTTGATCAGTTATTTCAGAATTCCGATCAATACAGAGCTTAGATACTTTCAATACCGTATAAAGGAATTTATCTACAAGATGAAGTATTTGCTGATGATGTAAGCAGTGAGATGGCTTGTTTAGTGTTATCTCCCTCTGCTGTTCTGAACAAGTGTTCCTGGAATAAATATTACTGGCAATATTTCGTCTAAAAGTTACTTTTTTATTAAACCGTCACATAAAGAATTATAGCCTAACATAATGGTCAAATGCTTATTGGTTGAACTGTATAAAAGCGATATTGCTTCTATAATAGCAGCACACACACCAGGACACAAAATTATATTTTTTTACCAGTCACCTGGGAATTGTAATATTAGGATATTAACTCAATAACATATTTTCAAACAACAAATACCCGCATTCAACATAAACTGGAGGTTGAATTGTTCACTGTTTCTGGTCTTTTTGTTGTCACATTATAATTTCAACTTTAGTTCATTTATTTGATAAGCAGCCATACAAAAGTGAGGCACAATTTCACAAAGCTAACAAATTAGCAAGTAACATTACTCATAACGAAAATCTCTTTTTGATTTATGTTCATTTTCTTTTTGGAGCCTATTGTATGAAGGGTTTTCAAATAGTGTTTTGTGAGACTCATCCAGACAAGTGTTAACAGGAACTTCTCATCAGTAAACAACTGCAATCCAATTATTTTCATGTCATCATATTTTCATGAAACTAAAATAAACATCAAAAGATCATTCAGTTTCCCTGTAGTTTCTAAATTCGACTGCTCGAATCACAGATCAACACATTCAAGCATTGCTGTCCCTTTACACACGTGGTCAAGTTCAATATCTGAATTGTTCTGCCTAAATCTGTGTAGAAGAAGTAAATAAATACAAGCAAAACAAACACCCATTTTAGAGAATAATTTATTGCCAGTAGTAAAGCAGTTAAGCTAGTGGCAGTATTTAATAAAAATCATAAAACAAGACCATAGCATTGCTCACACACGCAGACCCTGAAAAAGTCACATGTCTGTGAATAATCTCCCACTATAAATATATTGTGTCCCATTTTCATGGTCAAAAAAATAAAGATGTTCCAAAGTCACAATTTACAAACAACAAATTTAAAAAAAAGAAGAAGAAAACATAACACATCACAAGAATATGCAGACGTCCATCAGATGATCCTTTCAGAAATGAACGTGTTGTGACAATCACACATTCATATCCTTTACATTATTATTTATTTTTTTAACTTTTTAGACTCTTTGCTTGTGAATGAACATACAGTAAGGCTGATAATGACACACCATTTGAGTTGGTATACTACTTTTTCCTGTCTTTCTTTTTTTTTGGAAAAGAAAAGCAAAAAATATCTACAGAAACCTAGTAAAACCTTGAAATCAAAACTGTACATTCAAATTTACATTACAAATGACTGAGGATTTGTATTTGAAATAATAAAAAACAGTTTGCATGGTTGTATCTATGCAAATACAGATATCACCTTTGAAATGATGCTTTTTCTCCCATTCTCCATGACAAGAACATCAGTTATAATTTTCTGGGTAACTTGTACATCTCAGCATGATCTTGTGCATGATGACCAATATCATTATTTAACGGCACAGCCAGGTCTAATGCTCTCTTCCAATACTGTTAAATAATAATAATATTAATAACAGCCTGCAACAGCAACTGAAGAGAACTCGTGTTCAAGCAAGTCTTTCCAAAAACCCCATTTCGGTGAGATACAGTATACGCAGTGTGCGTTTGGATGTTTGGCATTTGTGAAGTGTAAGACTACTTTTGTGAACTGCGAATGTCATGTGGTTATGGTTTAAACACACGTCAGTATCCTGTAGCAGGGTTTCATTTAGGCACTTACTTTTGTGTTGGATCCAGTGTCAGACTTCAGTATGCTGCTGCTGCTGAGAGTCCAGTGGCGGTATGATGAGCCTCTGAAACTGCGCTTCCTCCTCCTCTCCGCCGCTCTCGTAATCACTCATCATCACTTCAGACTCCTCGCAGCAGGCGGACATGTCTGAACAGGACGCCGTGGACGTGTACAGGGACAGTGACATGTTATCGGCGGCAGGGGGGTCGAAGTCGCGGCCGTAGCCCAGTGGGAATCCTCCGCGCCGGTATCCTCCGGTGGAGGATGACGTGATGGTGCTGGTGGGGTTGGTCTGGGGTTCGGGGTCTGAAGAGTAATGGTGGTGGGGTAGGAATTGGGTGAGGCTGTAGAGTTGGGGTAAGGGTGGGCGCTGGTGTGCTACAGACCCTCCGGGACTAGAGGGGGCGCTGTTTAGTGCTCGCGTGGTGGACTGCAGTGTGTCGTAGCGCTCCCCGTACACCGGCACGGGCGGAGGAGGGGGCAGGTCATCGTGAGAAGGAAAGTCGTCGGGCGGAGGAGGGAAGTCACTTTCGATGTCGTATCCGCCGGGATAGTAGTCCGTGTCCAGCAGGGTGGGGTCGCTGTAAAGGGTGGGTGGGGCCTCCACTACCTCATACTGAGGGAATTCCTGGATTCCAGGAAGTTGAACGCTCGGCATCCAGTCAGATGTGTCCCAATGATAGCCTGTCGGACAAAAACAATAGTAAACATCACAGTGGCAGGCCACAATTTGAACGAAATAAAATCTTGTGATTAGATTGAGGTCACACACTGAAAAAAGGCTGGGGTCAATTCAACTTCAGCAGGGGTTGATTTTAGTTTTGAAGTCAACATGAAATGGCATTCAGAACCTTTCTTGCCGTTTTACGAGAACGTTTTACGTCTTACGGACGTTTTACATCTTTAATGTGAAGTACTGAAGTATAAAAAAGGTGGATTTTAATCATTAGGAAATTATTGAAATGATGATAACCATCAACACTTTTTTAAGCTTCTGTCATTATATGCTATTATTGCCATAACCTTTATTATACTAGTATTAAGTGGCAAAATATTTACTAATTATTCAAAATGAATAGGGCTGTCAAACGATTAATCTCGATTAATCGCATCCAAAATAAAAGTTTGTGTTTACATAATATATGTGGGTGCACTGTGTATAATTATTTTGTATATATATAAATACACACACATGCGTGTATATTAAGAAAAAATATTATTTATATATAAAGTATTTATATTTATATATAATATAAATTATATATAAATCTATATACACTGTATGCATGAAAATATTTCTTAAATATATACAAGCATGTGTGTGTATTTGTGTATATAAAATAATTATACACAGTGCACCCACATATATTATGTAAACAGAAACTTTTATTTTGGATGCGATTAATCGAGATTAATCGTTTGACAGCCCTAATTAAAAATAATTGTAAAAAAAAAAATCATATTTGTTAAATAATAATAATAATAATAATAATAATAATAAAATAGACTTATGTTGACTTTAAAGGCGTGATGAAACGGACACATATCCGAAAATAATGGATTATCAAAAACAAAACAAAAAAGTCATAGGGCAGGGACTTGGTTCAATATATATATCAATTATGCATCGATGAGTTAAACGGGGAAAAATCAAAGATAACGTCAGTAGACTATGGAGTACCGCAAGGATCAGTTTTAGGCCCTCTGCTATTTTCAATATATATGCTGCCACTTGGTAATATTATAAGAAAACATGGAATTAATTTCCACTGTTATGCTGACGACACTCAATTATATATTTCATCACGACCAGACGAAAACACTAACTCCTCTAAATTGACAGAGTGTCTCAAAGATGTACTAAAATGCTGGATGACGCGTAACTTCCTGCTATTAAATTCAGATAAAACGGAGGTATTACTTATTGGTCCAAAAAACCACCCACAAAATCTCCTACAACAAAACCTTAGTATAGACGGATGTCCTGTTACCCTATCCACTACAGTAAAAGACCTGGGTGTTATACTAGACCGCAACTTATCTTTCGCAAATCATGTTTCATATGTTACAAGGACAGCCTTTTCCCACCTTAGAAACATTGCTAAGCTACGTAACATGCTATCTCTCTCTGATGCAGAAAAGTTAGTTCATGCATTCATGACCTCGAGACTAGATTACTGCAATGCTTTATTAGCCGGTTGTCCTGCATCCTCAATAAACAAGCTACAGTTAGTCCAAAATGCAGCTGCTAGAGTTCTTACTAGGTCAAGAAAATATGATCATATAACACCGATTTTATCATCTCTGCACTGGTTACCTATTAAGTTCCGTATCAACTACAAAGTACTACTACTGACCTATAAAGCCCTAAATGGTTTAGCTCCTATGTACTTAACAGACCTTCTCTCGCCCTACAATCCACCTCGTTCCTTAAGATCACTAAATTCAAGGCTTCTGGTCATTCCTAGGATATCTAAGTCCAGTAAAGGAGGGAGGACGTTCTCGCATTTAGCTCCTAAACTCTGGAATAGCCTTCCCGATACGGTCCGGGGCTCTGAGTCGCTGACACAGTTTAAAACTAGATTAAAGACGCATCTCTTTAGTCAAGCATTCACATAATGCTTACCTTTCAGTCCTCTGTTATGCCATACGGAACCGTTTGCCACTGAAATTGCTTAACGCACCAGTGGGGCTCGACAGCCTTTTAGACAAACGGGTCGGTCCGTATGGTTGGGTTGCGTTGCGGAGAGTTTGGGTTGCGGAGAGTTTGTGAGATAGTGGTTTTCTAACACTGACACCCGTACAATGGAAATTATTATGAACATCAGCTATGCTAATTATTTCCCATCTGCCTTTCTGCTGTTATCTCGGGACGCTTGTCCCGAGAAAAATGGCGTTCGTCAGGTCCAGTCTTGTATCCAGCATCTCACGGGGGTTTCGGATGCCCCACCGCCTGTGATGAGAAGACCAACGCCTGTGAAGAGACGACTCACCGCCTGCGATATGTTATGGCGCTGTTTTATACATAAACAATATTTATATTTAATAGTTATAAATAAACAATATGAATGTAAGCCAGAGGAGAACTGGCCCCGACTGAGCCTGGGTTCTCCCAAGGTTTTTTTCTCCATCCAATCTGATGGAGTTTTGGTTCCTTGCCACTGTCGCCTTGCTTTTGGCTTGCTTAGTCGGGATTATTTAGGATTATTTAATATTTAATATTTAACAATATTATCGATCTGTGTTGTACTACTTTCATGTTATCACTGTGAAGCTGCTTTGATACAATCTGTATTGTGAAAAGCGCTATATAAATAAATGTGACTTGACTTGACTTGATGAGTTGTACAGAGTAAGATCTATAATATGCATTTAGAAATTAGAGAAATTGAAAGATCATTATATATATATATATATATATATATATATATATAGACCATTTCGCGAGATGTAAACAACACTGGTTCAGAAGCACTTCCTGTTTCAGTTTTTTTAACACTATATAAACGTTGGGATAAAGTACAACCAACAGAACATATACAACTGAATCAAAAAGTAAAAAAAAAAACATCTTTAAGATATTACCATATTAAGATTATACCATTTACAAACTGAAACAGGAAGTGCTTCTGGACCAGTGTTGTTTACATCTCACAAAATGGTCTATATATATATATATATATATATATATATATATATATATATATATATATATATATATTGGTCAAATGGCAAGTTAATCTGTGTACTCCCTGAATAAAAATTGAATTGACTCCAACCCTTTTCATAAATCACTCAAGTTAATACAAGCCAGGTAATTTAAACCAACAGCATGCAACGTCAGTATCACACCAACACACTGTAGATGCATTCAGCTTAACACTAATATTACTGGAGTGCACTCAAATACACACCACACATGTGCACACACAATAATTCAAAACATGTCTACATATTCTATACACAACTTTGACAGAATATGACAATTAGTCAGGACTTTCAAAGATTAATTTTTTCACAATATATTATTAGGAGAAGTCTTTTATGGTTATTATCATGTAGTTTGGGGGAATTTGAGGAAGACATCACTAAGTTAAACTGGAAACAACACATAAAGCATAAAAATAAAACTTTTTTAACGCTGTGACAAAAATCGCACAAAACTACCAAAAGAAAGTTGATTTGAAAAGGTGAGTTGATTTGACACTATTTTTGTCACAGATTTGTGGACATGCAGTTTTATATAGAAAGGGTAACCAAGCCAAAAAAGTAAGCAAAAATATCAAATTTAAAAGGCTTCAGGCAAATTGTACAAAGAAAAATAAATCACCTCTTGGGTTCTTGTGTTCATGAGCCGAGAATGACTCTTTAGACAGAAAGCAAACAGAATTGCAGAGAAAAGAGAAAGAGAAAATGTCAGGAGATCGAAGAACACAGTGGAAAAAAGAATGTAAGAGGACGTGGATACAAGGTATGAGATGATCTTTATGCCATTTGCTTACACAGAAATACTGTTTCATTTATATACTGAAATACTGAAAAAGTGAAATTTGTCTTGGCAAGATCGTAATTTTCCATCTCAATTTAGCTGATCACTAATCAAATGAGGCACCTGATTGGCTAATGAGGCGTTTGATTGAAATTTTCCAAATGTGATTCATCTTTTTTAATCTCTCTGTCTCTATAGATGTGGTATGGGTGAAGAAAATGGCATTTTGGACAGCTAATAATCACCCACCAAACAATAAAACAGACACTCAATAATCAGCAATGAAGCAGCAAAAGAATACCTTCTTTCTCCACCGAGTCAACAACAGAGCTGACACGGTGGATTACTGTCACTAGGGAGGCTTGTAAGAAGGACAGATAAAAGAAACGTAACATTAATTTTTCAAAAGTAACCATGACAGGAAAGAAACACTAGAAGTCAAGACTGCGAGGGAAAGTGTAAACAGAGACAAAAGCGTTTCTTACGATGAGACGTTGCATTCTGACATCTGACAAAACTGATGGATTTGATCTCATTTACCACTAGCACGTCTGAACAACAGATACTAACTCAGGTTTTATGGGATCCTGGTTTCTGACAAGGGTGTGATCTGAGGGATGGGTAAATGGCAGAGGGATTTGGTTGTGTCCATAAGGAACACATCTGGGTTGAGTTTCTGGTGGAGGACAGTGGGAGTGACGGCTGACGTTGTGCTCATGGTTACACACATTAACAGAGAGATGGAAGGAAGGATCAGGAAAATTCTCAAAGATAAAAGAGAACAAAGATACTCTCTGGCCCCAAGCCAAAACCAACAGAAGGAGGGAAATGAAATAAGCATGGTTGGCATTTTAGAGGAATATGCAGGTACATGGCCATAAGGAAATATGGATAATCGGTTCAATATAGTGCATTAGTATATATCAGAGATTTATTGGGGCAGTTGTTAGGTCAAGATCAGGGGTTGAAAAGGTCAAATGAGGGTCAAGCTTCAAAGGTTAGATGAATTCATCCCTCTCACATGACTTCCGTCAGGGCTTCAACTATAGGTGTGTTTAAAATTACAGATCAAAATCCACTAACAGATTAGACACGCTGCTTTAGCACACAGTCACACTGTGCTCATGAATTTAAAGCTACACTGTGTGATTTTTACCCCCATCTAGCGGTGTAAAGATATGACCATCCAGTGAATATTAGTTTCTGTTCCTCTCAATTCCGATTTCGTTTTAACTCTTACGGTGGCCAATGTAGTCCAAGATTACCATGGCTTCCAGTTCGATCTCGTCTATGAGTGTTAACCGAAACGTAAACGGCGAAGCTTGAATTAACGGGTATGTCCCTCTTTGGCTAATGTACTTTCAAGATGGAGGGGCAAAATGGCGACCGACATTAGAACCCCTTACCCGTATGTATTTTCAGTGACATATTAAACACTCACGAGAATACTTGAACGAAGTAAATATACATTGATGAGCATGCATATTTTTGAAAGAACTAAGTGTTTTTAGCTAAGAATAAACTAAAAGAGTTACACAGTGTAGCTTTAAGAATGGAGTGAATAGGATTGAGTTTGTGTTTTGATGGTTATAGTAGACTAAAATTGGAATAAAAATAAAGCTACATAGAAATATTTAAATAAATAAAAAACGAATAAAAAGCACATAAAATTGCCAAAACTTAAAATCGAAAATAACAGCTAGGGAATGCACCGATATGAAAAGCTGATAACCGATATATATTGGCCGATAAATCTAAATCCAAATTTTTATATAATTTTTGAGAGCCTGATTACAAAAACAAAAGTCTCATTAAAAGCTATGCCTCAAACACACAATTATATTGTTCTCATGGTAATTTTATATAGCCGATATACTTGCACTGCTCATGTTGCACTGAACCATATTTTCTTTTTTAGAAGTGATTCAAATCATATTTCAAGTAATTCAAAACCATCATGGTGATCAGTGCGCATCTGAAGTGTCTCAGCTGACGTTAACATTAAAAATTAGCATATATGTTAGCCGATACCGATATGGTGGCTGATATACTGTATCGTGCATTCCTAATAAAAGCCAATTCAAAATATGAATAAATACTACAATAGTACATACATAATAATAAAATGACACCGCCATGCTGACGCAACCCTAGCTTCAACAAGCATCATTCACTGATTTGATCGACCAATCTAACATGTATAATATGACGATTATTCTCAGAGTATGATGATACACACCTTTGACTAGATATGCACTGAATCAGTGCCTCTTTTATCTTGTTTTCCTTTTTTTGCACTGACACTGGCCTCATAATGACACCTTAACGATTTGTCTGCTACAAATTAGCTTTGTTAGAAAGGTCAGCAGCAAATGGCTCAAAGCTGAAACTGTTTATACTTTAAGCACTGTTACAATGTTTGACTTGACCGCACACTATAGCTTGACAGTTTGAGCCCTGCAGTTCACCGCACTTGGGAATTCTGCCATGAGTCATGTGAAAGGGCCTTCAGATACAGTTATCAGGATCAACAGAAATGATGTGTGCTGGCGACCCATCATGTGTACTTTTCATACCCTGCTTTTATACTCTGAGCAGATGTCTTCAACCATCCATCGGCTTCATTAAGAGAAAAAGGGAAGAGGTAAAAAAGAGAAGAGATCCAAAGCATGAATTTCACACAGATAACTAATAGAAATGCTATATAGGTCATTCTCAGATGTTGCCTTGAATTGATGAAAAACGTACGAGAAGTTGCCGAGAGCAACCGCGAAACAAAAAGGTGAGGGGGTTTGGAGGGAAGACACGCTTTCTTCTTTTTATGCATTGAGAATTTCACAGGGCTTTTAGTGATCACTTCCTTTCACCGTGGGCGAATGTTCACTTACGAGCAGGCCTCTATTTAAAACCTTGCTCTGTGTCTGTGGTGAGATTTGATCCAAATGGGAGCTGAAGCCCCAGTGCAGCGATAAGGAAAAGAGAGAGAAACGACATAACACATGACCCAAAACATATCACCCGTTACACTCAGTTACATCAGTAAAATAAAGAAAGACAGGGTTAGCAGATGCACAGAAAAAAACAAAACAAAACAAACAAAAAAAAAAAAACATTAACCATATAATGAACTGTACAGGGGTCTGTCTACTAAGAAGAGCATGCAAGAAATTTAGGGTATGTTCAGAATAGCACACAAACACTATGTATACTGTTGACCTCTAGTATGCCGAATTAGCAGAAATAATATCAGATACTTTTAACAAAGTTTTAACACAAAAATGGATTTAACCGGCAATATAACAGTTTTATATAGACAGTTTTATATATACAGCTTTATATAACAGTTTCACATTTTGCAAGATGTAAACAACACTGGTCCAGAAGCACTTCCTGTATCAGTTTTTTAACACTAAATAAAAGCTGGGATAAAATACAACCAACAGAACATATAAAACTGAATAAAAAAGTTAAACAAACATCTTTAAGATGTTTTCTTTGCATGTGAAATAAAGAAAACAGTCACAAACTGAAACAGGAAGTGTTTCTGGACCAGTGTTGTTTACATCTTGCAAAACGGTCTATATAAGGTAATAACTAAACAAGTAATGCTCAACCTAAACAAGTATTGTAACGTAGTAGAATGTAGCACATACTACTTTACTTGCAAATGCTGGACTGGGTGAAAGAGGACTCTAATGTCTATGTTAACATCCTAAACCGTAAAAAGAACCATAAAAAAAAAAAAACATTCATAAAAAAAAAAAATCTTTAGTTCTAATAATAATAAAAAGCTGACAAAAACAACAGAAATATAAAATGATAAACTTCACATTTCAGCCTTTAAAACATTTTTTTTTTCTTAAGAAAAAAGTCAAAATGATAAGTTATATATAAGATTTCGCAGTCAGATGAGTTTGCAGTTATGGCTACTACTATTTGAAACGCTTTTTTTGCACAAAATTATTTTAAATTAGTAGATAGCATTCATTATATACTGTCTGTATGTATCGCAGTATGTAGTATGCAGTACACTAGTTCTCCATTCAAAACATAGCCTTTGTATTATTTTTATCTTGTTACAGAGAAACATTCTATATAAATAATTCTGATATCCATGAAAAAAAGCATAAAAACATGTTAAGGATTTCACTTATAATTTGCAGTTTAACTGGCTGGTTACGCCCTATCTGTGTAAAAGCAAACGTACCATTGTCGTCACAGGACTCGGACTGGAAGGAGCTGAGAGAGTGGACCTCAGACATGCTGCCTCTGGTGTTGTAAGGGTGACAGGCACTGTCCTCCACCATTTTCTTATTTAGACACGGGTCCAAGTCCACTACTTTAGCTGTGAGGAGACAAAAACAGTCACAGAAGCTTTCTTACTAAGCACATGAAATAGATTAAATAGACTGAAGTCACATGCACAACGGTTGGATTTTCAGATTCTCCATACGTACCATCGTAGTCGTAATCCCAGCTGGGCTTCTGTATGGAGTCGCTGTCAGACACCGAGTTGGAGGGTGGTGGAGGAGGCAAGTTAGGCGCTACACTACAAACAGCCACCGTCTTCCTGTGCCCGTGCACCGAGTCGGGGTTGAATGTGCTGAATTCTGGGTGTTCCGGTATGGCTGAGCCCTCAAATGAGTTGCGGTCTAGATTGTTGCGGGAGTCGCTTGGAATGCTGGGTGTGTATGAGATGGGCCGAACGGGGACCTGCGGCGGGATGTCGGAGTAGATGTTCTTGTTGAGTTTGGAATCGAAGTACGGTCGATGGAGGAAAGCGTGGGAGGCCCCTGTGCCTACCCTGAGATTGTCGTCGTCGTCAGATTTGGATTTTGAGCATCGACAAATGCGCTTGCGAATCATGACGAAGAGAAGGACAAGAAGAAATATGCTGGCGATGAAAACAACGATTCCGATTACTTCCTCCAGCCCGATGTTCCAAGAGGTGGAGACAAATTCGTTGCGGATTTCGGAACGGAGTTCGCAATGCTGCCCGCTGTAGCCCGTGGAGCAGTTACAGTTGAAGGAGCCGTATGTGTTTCGGCAGTGACCATTGCCACAAGGGTTCTTCAGACACTCATCTACATCACTGAGGCATCTAAACACATAAACATAACATCGGTAAGAAATCTCTTTTGCTCACCAATGCCAAATATATTATAAAATGTAATTTATAAATGTGACAGTAAAGCTGAAACTGTAGCAGTCTCATTGGTTCATAAGATTTACCTGTCTCCTTGAAAACCTGGTTCACACTCACAAACAGGGCCATCCAGGCTATCAATGCACTTGCCACTGTTCTTACACGGGTTATCTGTGCAGTATGGACCCACCTGACACCTGATAAAAAAATAATATGAGCCAAATTGCCAGTCAAAAACTTCTCACACACACACATTTAAATAAACTTTAAACACGAAAGAACGGTTTGGATAGTTTTTAATTGCAGTAGAAATTCTGTCTTGATTCTGTCTTGCTGAATTAAATCTGAATACCAATCGCATTGCGTCCCAAAGCTTCTGATTAAATTTCCAATTTAACAGGAATTACTGAGAATGCCGCATGGACCTCTGAAGTATTTTTCTTACGTTTGAGTCAGACTATGCATATTAATGAAGTTTAATTAATGAAAATATTGACAGAGCTTACTTTTACTTGGCTACATATCTAGGGTATACACAATGTCATTAAAAAAAAAACACTAATTTTATCAAATATCAAACTTATCAAACAATTTGACTTTGCACTACATCCTGTTCTTCTTCGTTAGTCTAATTATTTTATCATTTAAAAAGAAAAAGCATGACAAGTAAACATCTGTCACATAACAGAGAATGATGAATATGTGTGTATTCTGAAAGCTGCCCAAAAATATCTGGACACTGAAGCCACTCGATGGCTTTATATTAAAGCCTATTTATATTTTAAAAAGTTTCAAGTTATCAAACAAAAGAAAATATTAAAGTTTACAATTAAAACAAAAAGTATTCGAACACTATTAGAAAATACAGAAACGTTTTCTGAACATGTCTACAGACAATGCCATGAATTTACACCTAAATCTCCTAAAAGACCTGGCATAATTTGTTTGCAAATGCCATATGATTTAATATGGTCATCTAACGCAATTAAATGAATGAATTTATAATCATGGCTAAGTGTCTGAATTATTCTGGGGTCTAATGTGCATGTGTTCTTACCGTTGACCAGAGTATTGTCCTCTGCACTGACAGTAAAAGTCTCCTCCTCGTGGGATACATGTGCCTCCATAGAGACAGGGATTAGAAGCACAGGGGCTGATAGTAACTTCACAGTGAGTACCCATGAACGCAGCAGTGCACTTACAGAAATATCCTGCAACAGCACATAAGAGCACAGCATTAGTCAGTCCTATATATAAACGCATTGATTGAAATCCAAAGAAACACCATGCATACCTCCATTAGGCAGTGATGAACAAGTGCCTCCATTGGTGCATGGGTTACTGGAGCAGCCCTGGACTGGAGGAGCCAAGCTGCACCCAGGAGCCGCTTCGACCAACTCCTCCAGCACTGAGTGAACCCCTCGAACCTGAGACAGTGGCAGCTCTCTCCCATTAAACACAATCCCCTCCAGACAACCCCGCAGCCCATTCACCACAAGTCTTCCTGAGCCGGACGCCGGCCGTGCATGACCCCCAAAGAACATGCTGGTGTCTAGGTTAAGGGTGCGGAGAGTGCCTGGAGCTGTGCCGGATGCAGCGTGGACCTGATCCAGGACCAGTCGGGCATAGTTGCCGTCTACCTCAAGTGAGACCGTGTGCCACTCTCCGTCACTGACCTGGGTACTGTGCACAGACACCACACCAGGTCCACTGCCACAGTCAAACTTGTACTGCAGTCGGCCGTTTACAATCTGAAAAAACAAAACAACAACAAAAAAAACATGCAGTTTTGTCTTTCATTCTGACCTTATGCTAATCAGCAATCGCATACACCTGGGGTGAAATTGAAAAAAAAAAAAAGTATCTAAAATTTACTTTAAGCCTATTATTAGTCAATTTTCTCATTCAAAATTATTAATTATAATAAAAAAATAAAGAACACTTTAAAAAATCTAATTATAATATTTATAAAACAATTTAAAAAATATAAAATAATTATATTTCCCATTAAGTTCTATGTATGAATTTAAATGGGTGTCACAAAACCTAGTAAGCAACCTAAGGCCATCTAAGCACATGCAACATGTTTGTATTAATATTTATTTTGCACATTTTAGGGCATCAGAGGGATACTCTGTGTCAGAAATGTGTGTCTATAAAAATCTATGTGTAGTTTATTAGTTAAGGACAGTTTATTAGTTATTTTTAAACAGCCAAAAGTAGGGCTGTCAAATGATTAATCGCGATTAATCGCATCCAAAATAAAAGTTTGTGTTTACATAATATATGTGGGTGCACTGTGTACAATTATTTTGGATATATATAAATACACACACATGCATGTATATTTAAGGAAAAAAAAATTATATATAAAATATTGATATTTACATATAATATAAATTATATATAAATCTAATCTACATACAGTATATACATGAAAATATTTCTTAAATATATACAAGCATGTGTTTGTATTTATATATAAAAAAAAATTATACACAGTGCACCCACATATATTATGTAAACACAAACTTTTATTTTGGATGTGATTAATCACGATTAATCGTTTGACAGCCCTAAAGATTAAACTACAAAGTACTTCAGATAAGACATCAAACAGTTAAATATACGCAGAAACATCTTCACATTATTATAATGTAACAGCAGGGAGATGACACTGCTTGCATTTCAGTCCCAGACTCCTTTGCTATATCTGTCAGTTGTGTGGTTTTCCCTCACCAAAGGGGGAATGCGTGAGAAAGAGCTCCCCTCTCTTCTCCCAGCTCCAAAATAACTCCCCTTTCTTTTTCCTCTTCTGTTTTTGAAATGATTAGGGGGTTAAGAGCACACACTCACCTCCAGTATGCTGTAGTCTGTGCCTTTGGCATACATGACAGTAGCGTGGGTAGAGTACGTTCTCAGTCTGAGGGACAGCTTCATTTCTTCTTTATTCTCGTTCTCCATCAGCCTGTAGCGTGCATATCCATTTCCGCTGAATGTTAAGGACTGAGGCTCTACAACAAAAAGAGGAAATCAAAACAAGTGATGTTACCCAAAAATACATTTTTTAATGCAATTTCCATTGGAATGACATAAAGGCAAATTCACACCGCACTGACAGATGCCGACAGACGGCGACAAACACTCCATCGGGTTTTGTCGGATCAGTGTCTCACCCCATTTGGGTCTGTCGGAGCTTGTTTTCGCCAATTGAACATGCTGAATCGGATTTAGAATGCCTGAGAAGTGACTTGCTGTAATCTGGACAGTCTGTCGGTGCAGTGTGAATTGGCTTTAACATTCTATCAATCTGATTTGTTTTCTGTAGCACGAGTAGAGCAGGATGAATCATGCACCGATGTATAATTTGAGCTAGGGCTGGGCGATATGGAGCAAAAACATATATCTCGATATATTTCGCTATATCTCAACATCTTTACAGGAAAAATAACCCAGTGTTTGACTCTACCATTGTTTTGTGGGGGCGAGCACAGCACAGAGGAGGCAAACAAGCAAAGTGGTGAAATCAGAATTAAATTAGGCTGTCAAACGATTAATCGCATCCAAAATAAAAGTTTGTGTTTACTTAATATGTGGGTGCACTGTGTATAATTATTTTTTTATATATATAAATACACACATGCTTGTATATTTAATAAAAAATATTATTTATATGTAAAACTTTATATTTATATATAATATATATTATATATAAATCTATATACAGTATATACATGAAAATATTTCTTAAACATATACAATCGTGTGTGTTTTTATATTATACACACTGCACCCACACATATTATGTAAACACAAACTTTTATTTTGGATGCGATTAATCACGATTAATCATTTGACAGCCCTAAATTAAATATAAACAATATATCGATGTACGATATGTCAAAATCCATATCGTGTTTAAAAAATATCTCGATATATTTTAAATATCGAGATATCGCCCACCCCTAATTTGAGCAATACTGAATAAAAGGATGGAATTTCAATACAGTACTTTAGAAAGAGTGTGAGTTGCACTAAGGTGGACACAGGCAAAGAAATGTGTGTTCATACCTGAGCACTCCTGGTTTCCCTCAGGACAGATGCATCTGAATTTGGTGTGCATGGGGTCTTCTACACACTCCATGCCATCAGGACAGGGGCTTCCCTCACACAGTTTACTCAAGACAGGACACTCAGCTCCTATAATCACACATAAAAGGTCACCATGCTAACGTTAACTCTTGCCTGGAAGTGAAATACATTTTTTTGGAATATTTTGTGTCTGCAAATTTACCTTCACAGAGACATTTGGATGTGCGCATGTGACGTGGGGTAACGAAACTAATCCTGGCAGTGCTGTAGGCCGACACAGCTCCCGTCTCCAAAGAAACCGTCTCTTGACAGTAACTAAGCGGACAGTCCAAACCGGCACAGAGTTTCTTTACAACTCGTACAATACGGACTCCGGTCATCTCTTCGATTACCCCAACTGAGGCGTTCAGCTTCCTGTACACCACTTCCTGGGGCTGGAATGGACTTCCTGACCTCTCTAGAGCTAGAAGTACTTCCAGGTCACCGGACGCATCAGCAGCAGGTTGCAAGCTGACTAACTGCACGTCTCCGCGTCTGACACCGGCGATATTCCGCAAAGCCCGCAAAAAGTTGCGCCAATAATCTCCAATAAACTCCTCTGGTGCTATTGCAGAGAAACGCACAGCGAAGGAGTTATCGAGCGCTTGTGCTGTTGCCTGCCGTACATGAATATTGACCCGGGCAGCTGCAGTAAAGCGACCATCTGTCACTGTAATGTTAAGGACGTATTGACCAGCGTCCAGATTCCCACGGGCCACGAGTTTCCCGTCGGCATCGGAGATGGAGAAGAGGCCAGTGTTTTCCGAGGCGGAGGAACTATCGGGCGCGAGGCTGTAAGTTAAAGTGTCATACACATCCTGATCTGTGGCGTGGATTTTACCCAGGACCCCACCTGAATATTCGTCTGTTGCAGTGGTGATAAAGATGTCCAGGGGAAGAATGACAGGAGGGTAAATGCTCTCCTCAATTAAACGAACACTCACAAACGCCGTGGAGACCAACGGCGGTCGACCGCTGTCCGTTACCTAGGGCAAAAGAGTCAAGTATTTCAAGACAATTGATCGTTTTTACACCCACTTTACAGCACAAAACAGCATGCATAACAAACAATAACTAAAAAACTTGATTATTAGCCTTTCAACATATGGTGCCAAATTATCAAGTCAGCTGTTTGAAGTGTAATTGAGTGTTAAGAGTAAAACGCCTTTGAACCTTCTGCATGGAGAGGCTGATAAGTGCAAGTCACGGTCAGTAGAGGGAGCACTTGAGCCTTTTGGCACAATAGACTATTTGAGTCTCGGCTAATTTCTCAGTGCTCTCTCACACACACACACAAACAGTTGGAAACAACTGTGGACTAGTGGGTACTGCACTTGCAAGTTTGACTCTGGCTTTCTGTCTTTGCTCCTCTTTTCACTATCCCCATTGATATCCCTGGGTCATTCTACAAAATAGGTGTCATTTGTACCCCTAAATAACACACACAACCATTCAAAACCATTCAAAACTATTTTTTTTATTTTATTTCGAATGATTATTACTTTTATTCAGCATTGATGTATAAAATTGATCAAAAGCGACAGTAAAACTTTTATAACAAAATATGTCTTGATAAATGCTGTTCTTTTAAACTTCTATTTTTTTCTAATTTTGATGTTCTTTCTAAAATGTGTCACAAATTCAACAAAAATTTTAAGCAACTATTTTCAACATTGATAATAATAAGAAATGTTCCTTGAGCACAAAATTAGCGAAATAGAATGAATGATCATGTGACACTGAAGACAAGAGTAATACATGTTGAAAACTTTAAATAAATAACTCATGTTTTAATGCAGTTTTTACTGTATTTGTTATCTAATAATTTCAGCCTTGGTCAGAATAAGATTTATTACAACGGAAACCCAGAAGAGGAGGTGACTGGGACAAAGACTGCAATTATTTCCTTATAGGTCCACTCCTCTGCTCAGCTTTTCATGCCTGCTTCTTCGTCTTACACAATTACCAATGCCTGACCTGTGCGGGGAATGATTACTGAATAAGCTTCACCTCTGCTTTATGGCTCAACGATCTCTTCAGACATCCAATGAAAACTGAACAAGACCCCTACAGCTTCAGTTTATAGTTGGAGAATAAGAGAGAGAGACTGAGGTCTCACCTGGGCCTGTAGGAGGTAGAACTCTTGGGTCTGGCGGCTCAGCATTTCTGCGGAGACCAACACGCCCTGAGGAGTGATGTGGAAGGCGTTGCCCTCGTTCCCACTGATGATAGCAAATGTAAAAGGAGGTCCATTGTGGGAGGCATCACGGTCAGACACAGTCAGCTGGAGAACACTGGTATCTACAGGCTGGTTCTCCTATACAAAATATGCAGACAGTGTTTTATAACATAGACCTACAACACTTTCTTTACACTTAAGGAAAATTTGGCATGTTGAACATTTCTTACAAGCTAAATTGAGAAGCTATGATTATATTTGATATGTGCAAGCAAGTACAGACATTTCTGGTGACTAATTCAACATTTTTCTTAGAGCAATGTTTCAAAGACAAATGGAAATGGTATTCGCAATGGATTTAACTTCCACAATGGTGAATTTCAGCGTGAAATGTGATAGTCCTTGAGAAATATCCATTTATCCATTGATATTTGATTGCACCAGGAAAAGTAGACTATAATATTATAGTTTTATCTTTTTGGTTCTGTCTAGAAATGGGTCAAGATAGCTGATTAGTTAGGTCATGAAGATTTTTTATTTTTAACCTTTATATTTTGACTCTAAACCAGAATAACCTTAAAGGGATACTCCACTTTTTTTGGAAATAGTCTCATTTTACAACTCCCCCAGAGTTAAACAGTTGAGTTTCATTGTTTTCATATGCATTCAGACGATTTTCTGATATTTAGAAGAATATCAGTAACCAGAGAGTTTCTGGTCTCATTGACTTCCATAGTAGGAAAAAAATATATACTATGGAAGTCAATGAGACCAGAAACTGTCTGGTTACTGATATTCTTCTAAATATCAGAAAATCGTCTGAAAGGATTCGAAAACGGTAAAACTCAACTGTTTAACTCTGGGGGAGTTGTAAAATGAGCCTATTTCCAAAAAAGTGGAGATTAATTTAAGATTAATAAGCATTGGAGAGAAATTATTGACAGTGAAATCACTGTATCTCGTTTGAGGACACAGACCTGTATAATGACACTGTAGTTGGCCTGAGAGAAGAGAGGCGGGTTATCGTTTACGTCAGAGACGTCTACATTGACCGTAGCGCTGCTGGATCGAGCCGGGCTTCCATTGTCAGAGGCCAACACAGTCAGCGTATAACCTGAAGTCTACAAAACAAACAAAACAAAATGCCATCATTAGGTTTCAGCCACAGACTGTCAATGCACCTGCTGCCGAGACACCTGAGTGTTTTCTACCTTCTCTCTGTCGAGCTGCCGAGCCACCTTGACCTCTCCTCTGACGGGGTCGATGGTGAAAGGACTGCCTTGATTGCCATCAATGATGGAGAAGCGCACCTGATTACTGGTCGGACCATCTGCATCGTCGGCCATGACCTTCACGCACACACAGAAACACACACCTGGTTAAGACAAAGATTGCCACGGACTCAGGTATGCAGCACCCCTGCGTTTCGTCCTTGCTTCGCGAGTCAGTAACTATTGGCTGAGATCCCCAAGGGAAATCAGAAGGCACGCAAGTGAAACCGAGCTGGGTATCAAAGCCTCCCTTTCACACTCACAATTTATATTCAGCATGATAAGACATGAACATCTCTAATAAATGACCAGAGTGAAAGAGAAGACTACAGATTAAAGATCGCTGCGAGTCGCCAAGCTCTGGTTTGACATTGGACTGTGTTTGTTTAGTGTGTGTGTACTTTGCTCTGTGTTGATTTTTAGGAGATGATGTCACACAGAGACCCGTGCAGGGCACAATAAAATCAGAAGTGCTTTAGAAAGAGAAGTCAAAGACTCACAGTGAGCACAGTCTTTCCCAGTTCTGCGTCTTCACTGATCACTGCTGAGTAGATGTCTTGGTTGAAGATGGGGCTGTTGTCGTTTACATCAGTCAGGTTGATGTTCACCGTGGCCATGTCGCTGAGTGACGGTGTGCCTCCATCTGTAGCCTCCACTGTTAGATAAAACTCATGTGATGTTTCGTAGTCCAGAGGTTCGATAACAAAGACACCGCCTAGGAAGAAAATGACAATGAGTGTAAATAATAACATCTCTAAATAACATCATATTTTACAAATAATTAAATAAATAATATAAACAATAAATAAATAAATTCACGAATGAACCTCTCTAAATATTTTTTTCAAGTAAATAAAATGTAAAAATCAATGAATAGTTGAATGAATAATTCAATGAATAATAGATAGATAGATAGATAGATAGATAGATAGATAGATAGATAGATAGATAGATAGATAGATAGATAGATAGATAGATAGATAGATAGATAGATAGATAGATAGATAGATAGATAGATGATAGATAGATAGATAGATTTTCAAGTAAATACAAAATGAAAATTTGTATTTTCTCTATTTTCTCTATTTGAATCCTCAAGTGCTGCAGGGATCTCAATAGGTTCACCAAAGCTGCAGTGTTTACCTGTTTTGGGGTCGACGCGGAACGCTCCTCTTTCGTTTCCATTGATAATGGCGTATGAAATCTCTGCTCCTGCTTCTGGGTCTCGGCTGGCTGCGTGCACCCGCAACACCTGGGTACCCATTGGGATGTCTTCAGCTATGGTGGCAGTATACTCGCGCCGCTCGAAGACTGGAGGGTTGTCGTTAATATCCAAAATGGAAACACTGACGGTGGTCAGAGAGGAAAGTTGGCGCGGGGAACCACGGTCGGTGGCGAGGGCACGGAGGGTGTAGAGCGACTTGAGCTCACGGTCCAGAGGACGATCCAGCTTTACAATGCCCGTCTCCTCCTCAATGGAGAAGACACCATCAGCAGAGTCCAGCAGTGAATAGAGGATCTCTGCGTTAGACCCTAAACACACACACACACACACAAAAAAACAATGAGTTTAATATAGACATGTAATATGTCTGTTTTATCACTCCGTCTAAGAAAAAATGAATCTAGTTAAGTACAAAACACACTGCAGCATTGATATTATCTTGATTCTGATTGTCTGACATATACCAAACCTGCAATACAAAGAAATATATAAGAATATGTAACTTATTCTTGTAATGGAAAATTGTTCTGATGTTCCTTCTGAAATCATTCTAATATGATGAATTGGTGCTCCAGACATATTTCTTATTAAATTTGGAAACAATTGTGCTGCTTAAAATTTTGTGGAAACCATAACATATTTTTATAACATATTTTTAATATTTTGTGGAAACCATCACACATTTTTTCAGAATTCTTTAATGAATAAAAAGTTACAGATTAAGGATTTTTTCATTTGTAAGATTTTAAAATCCTTACTGTCAATTTAGACGAATCACTGCAAAATAAAAATATGAATTTATATTTCTTTCTATTTTTTAAATCTTACTGATCCAAAACTTTTGAATAGCAGTGTAATTATACAGCAATACTGGCTCTACAAATGACATTTGTCAATTATTCATTCATTTAATGCACAACTGAAATGATCATATTTCCTACAGAGAAAGGTAACTAATTCATTAAGATTACCAAAGATCAATACATTTCACAAATTAAACTGCTGTCAAATCAATAGCAAAGCCTCCAGCATTCATAATGATATGTTAGAACCTATAGTTCGACTGTGTCTCCGTCTCATTTGCTCAACAATATTGACTTATAAATTCGTCCTACAAAGGATTCAGTGGTGAAACCTCTGATCCAGTGCAGCATATTAAGAAGTGTGAAAGAGTGCCACTTATTGTATTGAGAAAAGCACACACACAAACAAACAAGATGAAGATAGAGTACACTAATCCCTCTAATGCATTTTTGAGTAAGCCTAATTTGTGGCTTGCTAGTACAATTCTATCTATCAAGGCACACTCTCTCATTATAGCCAGATAACACAATCCCTTGTGTTTTACAAAGTTTCAGTCAGACTAAATTACTGTAATGCAGCTACTTCATGACTATATGGCCATAGATCTCCCTCTTATAATCATTTCAAGTTTATAGTACAGCTATTATAGGTCAGTCCCATAGAACTCCATTGTACAGTAAGTGAAGATAAAACATGGCACAGATGCGCTATATAGACTTTAACTATTTTACCACATCAGGTGCTTTCAAGAAGTAACCAGTGATATTAACGATGTGGCACTGATGCTGAAAAATGAAGGAATAATATTTTTAGGATGTTTAGGCTGGCCTCAAGTGATATAGTATAGAGTCCGGAATTTACAATGAGCACACAATGTGTCTCTTTGAGGATAGAGAGAACAGAACAAAAGAAAGATAAGAGAGGAATCCATGCAAAGGGAAATTTGTGTTCTCTCAGATTAAAGGTGCTGCTCTGTTTTACTGAGTGTTGGTTTCCTCTCTAATGTACTAACACAACAGATGGCCTCCGACAACCATATTGTTGCAAAACAGGAGAATATCTTGGGAAACACACTTACAAGTACACACAATAGTGACATAAATATAACATTGTAATAGGCTAATTTGCAGGTGGGACGGATGGGACATGTCCCCACCACTTTTTGAAACATCTTGCGGATGGATTTACCTAATACAAAATAAACATCTCCATTTGATTAGCCATTTGTTCGTTTGTGTTAAATAAGAGGAAATCGTGATGAGTACTTGTTGTCGCAGTTATCAGAGGCGGAAGGCAACAGTGTTCTCTTGGCGCTCATGCACAGTCTTCACAAAGATGAACACTTCAATCTATCACTTAAAGGGATACTCCGGGCTCTATCTTGCACCCGGCGCAAATGACTTTATACACTGACGCATTTATCATTCCTATTTTGCACGCGTGCAAAGCGGGTTTTTTTCCTCCACAGACGCACGTCGGTAAACTAGGAAATGAACTTGCGCTCCCTGGGCGGGTTGGCGCAAAAAGGAGGCGGGTGTCGGCGCAAACAATCCCTGGTGCTATTTTGCAGTTCCAGAAAACAATTGCGCCAATGACCAGAAAAAACCTGGTCTAAAGTCAGTGGCGCGTTGCGCGTACATTCAGATGCTATTTTAAGCGTGCATTTTTGGCCATAATACAGAGAGTGAACAATGCGCATACACTGTAGATGATTCTCTCATCTACACAGATGCATTTTACTTTTTGCAAATGATACATTATTATAAGAAAAAATATATAAACATGAGGGAAATCATTGTTGTGTCCATGGTGATGGGAAAAATAGGCATAAAACTTACACATTTACCCAAGTTATTATATGCATGTTTAACCGAAGTTAATTTGGGTGGGTTTGTCCCATCCCCAATGTCCATTCTCTTTCTTTTACGGCCCTGACGAGAACATCGATCTCCTCGGCTGTGAACCAATTGAAGTGCGCCTGGTAAATGCGCCGTTAAAATAGAATTGCGCCATGGAACAAGCGCACCTCGTTCATCACACTCTTAAAGGGAATGTGATATGACGCTCTTATTGGTTTATTTCCGTTACGCCCAAACCACACCTATGAATAATGAAGCTACTCCAGACCAACCCCTTTTAGATTTGCGCCAGGCGCAAGTGGCATTTATCCCGTCGGTTAAATAGCAACAGTGCCGGGAACCGCCCACAAAGTTACTTGCGCTTTGCGCTTTGACACTTGCGTTTCAGATCGTTAAAATAGGGCCCTCCACTTTTTTTCGGAAATAGGCTCATTTTACCACTCCCCCAGAGTCAAACAGTTGGGTTTTACCGTTTTCGAATGTATTCAGCCGATTTTCTGATATTTAAAAGAATATCACTAACCAGACAGTTTCTGGTCTCATTGACTTCCATAGTATATTTTTTTCCTACTATGGAAGTCAATGAGACCAGAAACTGTCTGGTTACTGATATTCTTCAAAATATCAGAAAATCGGCTGAATACATTCGAAAACGGTAAAACCAAACTGTTTAACTCTGGGGGAGTTGTAAAATTAGCCTATTTCCAAAAAAAGTGGTGTATCCCTTTAACAACGATATATATTCGTTTTGGTGAATTAACAAACCAAAATGCACACAAATGTGTCCATGCTCTTTACATACAATCACATCTTTGAGATGAACATATTAGAGATCTTACCCGTGTCCAGGTCCGAGGCATACAGGCGAGCCACAGGTGTGTTTATCTCTGTGTTCTCGAACACAGTGAAGGTGTAAGGGTCAGAGGTGAACTGCGGAGCATTGTCGTTAACATCTTCGACTGTGATTTCAACTTCTGCTTCACAAAAGCGCCCACCTCCATCCAGAGCACGGACCTTCATCTTGTGAAGTACTTCTTCCTCACGATCCAGAGGGAGAAGTGTTTTCAATTCACCTGAAAATACAAAAAACAGACTTTACACTGTGTCCTACTCCTAACCAGATGTGATAAGAATGTCACAAGAGATAAAAGCTCTTTTAAATTATGGGATTTTATTTTTTTCTATCCAGCTGTGAACACAGAGTCGAGCTGATTAGCCCTTCCCTTTATGAAAACTCATTGGTCCAAAATTGGTCATAACTCAAAGATAAAAACGTTTGATTGCACAACAGAGTTTCACTTTCATAAAACCTCTGCATTAATGCAACCCTTTATATTTCAAGTTATGTCATCATTTACTCACCTTTCAAGCCCAATAGACTTTGTTCAACTTCGAAACGCATTTAAACATGAAACCTGAAAGATTTCTCATTTGATTGAACATATTTAATGTGATCTATGAATGTGCATTGATCAATGTCAATAAAAGCCTAAATTATATTAATTCATCATATGGAGTGATCCCGTTGGAATCTTTTTGTCAAAGTGTCAAAGTTTTGGTTACAAGTTCTTTCAGTGGAGGTTAAAATTAAAAATGTCGTATGAAATTGGAATAACACAAGTATGAGTAAATGATGACATAATTTTCATTTTTGGGAGAACAAACATATTCTGTGAATTAGCATAAACTCTAGCTTGTAGGCAGCCCACACAAATAGTTTACTGCTCTCTCATTCAGCTGCTTTATGTATATTAATCATAGTCGTCGCTTGCTAAAAAAAAGATTGATGTGGAGGGAATTTTAAACATCAGCTGGCACTGCACTAATGAACAAGATGCAATCTAATTCCACTTCAAACTCTCTCATCTGTCAAGTCAAGAGGACACTAAGAATGCCCTTAAAAGAAAAGAAAAGCGAGGGAGACAGTCATCTCTGTGATGAGAAAATGATCTGACCTAATAATTTCAGCAAGCGTGAGCTACATTCCATTAAAGTGGTCACTAATTTAAAACTGCACTTTTCTGTGTCAGCTGTTTGGTGTCGACCTTTTAGCTGGAGCACATCTCAAGAAAGAATGAATGCAGTGTGTCCAAAAGTTTCCCCTCGAGGGGAGCTAAAATCATCCTTGTGCTGAGTGGCTTTATAAAACAGAAACTATTAAAGAGGAGAGGGGTGCTGAGAAATAGCAAGGGAGGATAAAGTGTAGTCGGCATGTGAGCTGCTCGGAGAGTGAGAAAAGAAGAAAAGGGAAAGTCACCCATGGAAAAGCATCCGCCAGCTTTCAGGGGTCAGGTTGGCTCGAACGAGCGCACTCTTTGCATTGCTAACTTACAATAATGCTCCTCTTCTTTTCCACGATGGAACGAAGGGGGGAAAAAGTGAAGAAAATCCTCCGTGCACACTAAACCCACACAGAAGAACAGTAGCACTCCTTCAGTTTGTGAGCCAGCATTCCCTTCCTTCACACTCAGTGTTATCAAAGAGCCAGTGAGTAGCGCCTTTACAAAAGCTTTTGTGTATTAGCAGTGTGATGCTGTCACAAACCCACTGTTGATTTCTGCTCTCTTTCCGGCTGGAACCCATGTTTAATTCACACAGCTGAGAGACAGTTGACTACAGTTAATAGCTGAAGTGGGGCAACACTCGCTGAAATGTTTATTAAAATATTTAGTGTGAGTATGTTTGTGTGAATAAAACAGGCAAGTGAAAAATATAAAAGAATAATACCAGAAACAGAATTCAGTGGTTTTCAATGGAAAACAGTAATAAAAGCCCAAGGGTGTACATTCTTCCCTGGAATTATACAAGCAATTAAATTAGAAATCATTATGGTTTTAAATGGGATGTGCTTGACTGCAGGCAAAAGCAAATGGTGCTAAAAATGTTCTGTGGGTATGTGGCATATACAGTATTTGCTACAGTCAGACCAATAAAGGATTTTGAAGGCCGATACCGATACAAATATTTGTTAATTTTATTATCCGATATTCCGATATATCGACCGATATTATTATTATTTTTTTTAAGAAACGCGTAACAAAATATTAACAGATTTCACTAACATTAGTTATTTGTTGTTATTTATGAGTTTTAACTAAAATAATATGATAATGCATAAAGAAAGTTAATCAGGATGTATGCTGCGTTATACACGAGTGTTGCCAACAGGGACGGTGTAGAGTGCCCTCTGGACAAACTTTACAACTCCAACCCTCATGACATGGTTGAAGCGTGATTCGTCCGTTTTTATTTTATGTTTGAAATATTCATTTATCGGCCATTATAACTGTCGATACCGATATTTAAAAGAATGCCTACAATCGGCCGATAATATCGGTCTGGCTCTAGTATTTGCTAGAAATCTTTGAGTAGTCATTGAGGACCAACAGACACTTCAAAGACCACATTGCAAAGACTGCTCGGTCATCAGGCCTTTCCTAACTGAGCATGCAACACAAGTTCTCGTCCAGGCCCTCGTCATTTCTAGGCTTGATAACTGCAATGTTCTTCTGGCTGGACTTCCATCATGGGCAATCAAACCTCTACACATGATTTAGAACGCTGCAGCACATCTTGTCTTCAACGAGCCCAATTGGGCCCACGTCACACCTCTCTTTATATCTCTGCCCTGGCTACCACTTGCTGCTTGCACCGATTTCAAGGCATCGACGCTTGCTTTCAGATCTACCATAGGCTCAGCACCCTCCTACTTCCACTCGCTCTTACGACTCTATATCCCTACCAGAAGCCTATAATCGGTAAATGAGTGACGGCTCGTGGTACCATCACGGAGAACCACAAAATCACTCTCCAGAATTTTTTTGTTCACGGCTCCTTGCTGGTGGAATGATCTATCCACCTTCATCTGGAATACAGAATCCCTGACAACATTCAAAAGACAGCTGAAAACTCATCGCTATAAAAAAATCTAAGCTTTCCCTTTCATTTACTCCCTCTCTATTCTAGTTTAAGCTACTCTAAACAATGTTTGAAACAGTATTTTGAGCAGAATGAGCCCTTGTTGTGTTTGTTTGCCTCTTCACAATGAATCGCTTGCGGTATTCCTCATTTGTATATGAGGTTTTATACAAGTCACTTTGTATAAAACCATCTGCAAAATGAATAAACGTAAATGTATTTGTCTGATTGTTGAGTCAATGATCTTAGAATTGCTGTTCAAAAAAAGTTTGGGCTCAGTAAGATTTTTTTATGTCTCATGCTCACCAAGGCTGCATTTATTTTATTCAGAAATCCAGTGAAAACAGCAATACAGTTAAATATTTTTTTTTTTTTAATTTAAAATAACTGTTTTCTATTTTAATATATTTAAAATATCATTTATTCATGAGACATTCTCTTTCAGGATTTTTAATGAATAGAAAGTTTAAAAGAACCACATTTATTTGAAATACAAACAAGTTGTAAATATTGTCGTTATTATCGTGGCTCAATTTAATGCTTTCTTGCAAGAAAACTTATAATCTTACTGACCCCAAACTTTTGAACAGTTGTGTATATAAATTACCACTATTTAAAATATTTTTATACTTTTTTCTTTCTAAGGCTTTACAATGCACAGGCATTCACAATAATACTACAGCTTTGACAAAGTTCATAATACATATTGACCCAGCTGAGGACCCTCTCACTGCAATAGTGAAAGAGTTTGAGTAGGGTACACACAAATCAAACACAACATTTTACCAAAGGTACATTTGGCCTATTTGACGTGCACATGCAAATACAAAAGCGTACCTGTCTCAGAGTCAATGCTAAAGTGCTCTGATCCAGACCCTAGCAACTCGTATGTGATCTGTGCATTGGAACGGATGTCGGCATCAGTGGCGGAGACCTGCAGGATCAGCCTACCGGCAGGGGAGTCCTCTGGGACGCTTTCCATATAGAATGACTGCAAACAACAGAAAGGGAAACATGTGACAGGCAGAAGTGACTTCAAAAATGGGATGATAGGGCCAAAAAGAAGAGAGAAATGATTGGACAGAGGAAGAGCTTGGTGACAATTGTAAAGCCAAATTGAAAAGAGGGCTAAAAGATTTTCACCGCAGGAGTTCAATTAAATTAACATTATTCAAAAAGGATCACAATATGTAAAGGAAGCACATTAGCCTTCACAAAACCCTCTCTTAGTGCAAAATCTCTCTCTTTGTTTCTTAAATGCTGCATTTCACATAAGGACCTTTTCAAATCCCTCCTGACATTCTCTCTTTCTCTCTAAGTCTCGTCCCATTTAGCATGCACAGCGGGTAGGCAGCACCCTCCCCTGAACTGACAGAATCAGACTACATGACATTTTGCTTCCCCCACACACACACATACACACAAAACTAACTATCATACCTTCTCACAAATTGGGCTGTTGTCATTGGCATCCAAGACCTTGACTTCAACTACAGCCTTGGCTGTGAAGGTCCCGTCAGTGGCTGTAATGTTTAGTAAGTAATTGTCCCTCTCCTCCCTGTCGAGAGGTTTCCGCACTGAGACCTTCCACTCGCTATGAGTATGCTCAATGCCAAACTGCCCCAAGGGGTCTCCACCTTCAGAGAGCAAACATGAGAAGTGTCAGTCAAACTAATGAACATGAAGAGCAGATAAATTGACAACGCATTTGTGAGGTTTCCTGCAGTATGTGTAGAAGCTAACTCAATTTATATCTGCTTTATTTAACAGGTCACTGTGAGATATCAGTGCAATGAATAATCTCCAGTGTTCACTTCTTGTTTTCTTAGACTTCACAACAGTAACACAAAGCGTCTATATAAATAAGTGGCAGTGTGACGACTGTGCCAATTTCTGTCATCACTCTACGATCAGGCGAAGATGAGTGGATGTAATGAGACTGTTTTCTGTGCCAGAAAGAGTTCATCTCATCTAAAGCTTGGCAACGATGTTCGCGCTAATTAATTATCACCACCAGAGCTGAAACATTCCCACTTTTTTTTTAAAGCGTCATTATAAGAAAATTATCCAGTATTCCATTTAAAATCTATGAATGATCTTTACCCAGAAATCCCTCTGAAGTATTCTCTGAAGTAGTATTCTTAAATCCCTTAAAACGTGACAATTTGATCACTTCATAGGCTTCCCACAGATTATTAATTGCTGGTACAATAAATTATTCCATTATAAAGTAGTAAACTTAACTTTTCTTTCAAATTCAACTCAAATGATAATGGTGGCATGCAACTGCTAAACTTAAACTAGTTGAAGTACAAAATCAACATCAGACCAACCTGTGATAAAGTAGCTGATTTGCTTATTATTGTCCTCTGTGTCAAGGTCAGTTGTGCTAAGAATGGCAATGACTCCACCAAGTGGGTCATCTTCGCTTACTGTGCCCTTATAGATCTCTGCTGTGAACCTTGGAGGGTTATCATTCACATCTACCACTGTGACATCCACCTTGGTACTGGTCATCAGCTGTTCTTTTTCTCCACGGTCGGTGGCTAAAACCGAAACAGTGTATTTATTTCTCTTCTCACGGTCAAGTTCCTTCAATGTGGTAATCCATCCAGTTTCACTGTTGATCGAAAACAATTCGGCTATGTCCCTCGTCTCTTGGTTGGGATCGAGATTGTAAACCACATGGCCATTAGTGCCAGAGTCCAGGTCTGTGGCCTTGACCTGTATAACAGAAGTGCCATCTGGGAGATTCTCCACTACGAAAGCTTCATAAGGGTTTGACTCAAAGAGGGGTCGATTGTCATTGACATCTTTGACCTGGATACTAATGTCCACAGCGGAGACCACTTTACTACCATCATATTCGCTTTGTGCTTGTAGGGATAGCTGATACCATTTGGTGCTCTCGTGGTCAAGCTTCTTCTCCAGCTTCAAAGATCCTGAGTTGGGGTCAACCACAAATACCTCATCCTGGTTGCTCTCAGGAGTATTCCCTTTCACCAGGCTGTAAAAGATTGGCTGGTCACTTTCGGCCTGAATGACATCTATTTCTGAACCAATAGGAAGATCTTCATCTATGGCAAATCTATAGTGGGACTCTATGAACTTTGGCACTGGGACCTCGGGTGCAAGAATCCTGACATAGACGGGAACAACAGAGGCCTTAGTAGGATTTCCGCCATCTTTTGCTCGCACAAGAAACGTGTATAGTTGGTTCTCCAATCCAATGAGGCTTTCCTTTGTTACAATGACACCACTAAACTGGTGGATTTCAAAATTCTCCTCAACATTGTCTGTGTCCGCTTCAATAGAGTAGGTGATGTCGGCATTACTGCCTTCATCCATGTCGGATGCTGCAATCTTAAGTATGGTTGTTCCTCTTGGGACGTCGGAAGCAACATTGACTCTGTAATCAGCAGCTCTGAACTGCGGGGCATTATCATTAATATCCGTTAAGATCACATTTACAGTGCAGAAGCCAACTTTTCCACCACCGTCTTTAGCAATTAAGGAAATCGGAATCACTTTCTCCAATGCGTTCTCTCGGTCGAGACTCTCCAAAGTAAAAATCTCTCCATTTTCAGAGATTGAGAACTTGTCTTTAGCAATGTCATTGACTATATAGTAGGTAAGTCTTCCATATGTGCCTGAGTCCTCATCTGTCGCTTGAGCCTCAGCCACCATTGTTCCAACCGGTGAGTTCTCAAGAAGCTCAACCACGTAATCCACCTGGTTGAAGGTAGGATTGTGGAAGTTAGCACTAATAACATTGACCTTCACAATAGCTGAGCTTCTGAATACACCATCTGACACAGACACATTGATGTTATAGAGAGACTCCATGTGGGGTTTCCGGTGGTTTGATATGACTATAGCCCCAGTCTTTGGATCTATAGCAAAGTTTTGTCCTTCATTTCCTGATATAATTGAGAATTCAAGTTTACCACTATCTGAGTTGTCAGCATCAGAAGCCTGGACCTGGGTGACAAAGTGGCCACGGGGGGCCAGTTCACTGACCATAGCTTCATAGATATTCTGTGAGAACACTGGAGCGTTGTCGTTAAGGTCTGTTACATCAATTAATACTATGACCTCACTGGAAAGGGCAGGTACTCCACCATCCACTGCTCTAATTATCAGTTTATGTGAGGGTTTTTCTTTGTGGTCAAGCATCTGAGTTGTCCAGATTGTACCCGTGTCACGGTCGATGCTAAAGTAATAAGAGTTCTTGTCTTTATCTTCAACAATCTGGTAAAAGAGCACTTTGTTGTTACCGGTGTCAGCATCCGTGGCTGAGACTTGCAATACAGACGTCCCAATCACCGATGCTTCAGAAAGACTTGCATTGTACAATTTGTTAGAGAAAACAGGTGGGTTGTCATTAACATCTTCCAAGATTATGTCAACAAAGACTTCAGCTTTGGCACCAGTTAGCGAGTCGGTAGCCCTTACGCTAAGTTTATAGGCTGGATGGGTCTCAAAATCCAAAGGCTTTAAAACCTGAATGACACCGGTATTGAAATTGATGGAAAACTGGTTGAGAGGGTCCCCTTCTGTGATTGTGTACACAATTCTAGGGCCTTCTGAGTCATTAGCCTGAATGTGTGCAATAGGTGTTAGTAACTGTACGCTCTCTGGGATCTCCAGGCTGTAGAAGGCTTTTTCAAACACAGGCATTGCTTTGTTCACAACCATTATTGGCACTTCAATGGATGAGGAAAGTGCTGGTTCACCTCCATCTCTGGCTACAATAGTGATTACAAATTCAGTGTTGAGTGAGTCTTTCTCAAGCTTCTTTGTAAGTGAGATTTCACCATCCATGCTGATCTGAATAAACTCATTTGGCTCCTGGAGATGGTAGTTGATTTCAGAATTTCTGTCAATATCTGCATCAACCGCAGTCACTTTTGTGATGACGTGACCCACCTCTGTGTCAACCTGCACTAGTGCCTGATAGGGTAAATTGACAAACACAGGTGGGTTGTCATTGACATCCTCAATTGTCACAGTGACAAGGACATGGGTTACATCAGATGACTTATCTTCTCTGGTCACCTCGACCACAATATCAAATATGCCTTGCTCTTCTCGATTAAAGGGTATGCCTGTAGATGAGAGTACCCCTGAGGTACGGCTTATTGTGAATCTCTTATCAGGGTTCAGAATGGTATAAAACAAAGGCTCATTGACTTGGTTTCCCACTGCAGCTATTACAGCTAAAGTCTTCTTCTCGAAGAAATTTTCTGGCACAGAGGCCTTATAAGATTCTTGGGTGAACCTCAGAGTACTCTCCTTATTCTCTCTGACATTTATTTTTACTAAAGCTGTTTTAGAAAACCTGCCATCAGACACCCTCACTCTGAGCTCATACCTGCTTCTAAGCTGAGTGACATTTTGAATAGTGATAACCCCTGTAACCGGGTCCATTTTAAACTTCTCTCCAATATTGCCTTCAACAATAGAGTAAAACAGTCTTGAATTCGGACCAGAGTCCGCATCTGATGCATTGACTGTGATCACTTCCACTCCTTTGAAAGTTGGTACTAAGACTGTGGTTTCATATAGATCTTGGCTGAACTGAGGCGGACAATCGTTGATGTCCAGGATCTCAACCGTCACGTTAGCAGCCCTCTCTGCAAAATGACGGGGGATTCCCATATCGTGGACTTGAACAGAAAAGCGAAACACAGACCTATGTTCATAGTCCAATTCACTGATGGTTCTGACTGCACCAGTGCTAGAGTCGATTGCAAAGTAATTGTGGGCATATGGCTCCACAATCTGATAGACCAGCCTCGAGTTAGCATCACGGTCATTGTCTAATGCACGGATAACAAGTGGTATGTTGTCTTTGGTCAGGACTACACTGTTGACGGGAGAAGACTCGCTGACCATTCCAGTGAACTCATCTTGAATGAACACAGGTGCATTGTCATTCTCATCCTTCAAGTGAATCAGTAGAGTAGTGTTACTTGCCAGACCGGCCATGTTGGTTCCCTGAATAGTTAGTTTGTATGAAGGAATAGTCTCATAATCCAAAAACAAATGGGTCACAACCACTCCAGAGTTGGGGTTGATGTCAAATGCTCCATTCATGTTTCCGTCTTTGATCTGATAGAATACTGATGATTGGCTATTGGCGGTAACCAAAGTTACAAAGGTTCCAGGCAAAGCACTTTCACTGACCTCAGCAGAAAACTCATTCTCAGAAAATTTTGGGATGGCATTGTCAGAAATAGTGACAATTATGTCAACAGCAGCAGTAGCACTAAGAGGTGGTATGCCTTTATCAGAGGCTTTCACAGTTAGCTCAAAATGGTTTTTGTTGCTACGGTCCAGCTCCTTTCCCACACTGATGGTGCCCAGGATAGGATCAATGGCAAAGGAATTGGCAACATTTCCTAAGAAGAAAAATCAAAAAGATGCATCACTCAGATTTCATTTTCAGGACTTTTTAGAACTCATTCATTTAAACCTTTGGTGTAAAACTTTAAACTTTTAAGAGGAAAGTAAAAAGTCATGGATGCATTTGTTCAAATTCCTTTTGTGAGGAGAAATCTCTTTGTTTTAATTTATTTGAATATTTGCAGTTAGTCGATGAAAGGAAGCGGCTGTATTGCCTTAGACTAATCAGCTGCGTATGTGTCAGTCATTCAGCATGTTATCTGAACAATGTTTGCTGTCTCTCACACACACACGTATACAGTACATTTCAAATAGCTTCTGTAATCTCAGACATTTCAAATATGTGCATTCTCAAAAGGCCACTTGGCGTCATTTCTGTGCTATGCTGGGATGCTGTGCTAGGATCCTTGGCTGCCACATTCGATATCTCCCACATTTTCCCACTCCTGTGGCTCTCTCAACAATATCCCATGTTAAAACTAATACGGCACGGCATGATAGGCTTTCAAACTTACAGTCTGTTTCTACTTGCTCAGACATTTCATACATCAAATGTATACATATATAGTTTCCTGGACAAATTGGATCAACGTCAAGAGCAATCAAATCAATCAGATTTATTACCTGACTCAATGCTATAGATGATCTCAGCATTCTGGCCTTTGTCTTTGTCAAGAGCAGAGACCTGAAGCACCGCAGAGCCGATGGCAGCAGATTCAAACACACGGCCCACATATGGTGAACCAGAGAACCAAGGTGCATTGTCATTGGTGTCTTGCACATTTACAATCACACGCACCAGGTTCCGCTTTACAGGAATGTCCTGATCTCGTACCTGCAGTGTGGAGGGCAGATGAAAGGATCCAAAATGATTTCAGTAAACAGTAATTTCAACCGTTTAATTACCAGCTTATGTGAAACACATCAAACTCTTGCAATGTCTAATGAATTGAAGCAAATACAAACTGGCAGGATAGTTTAAACTGAAATGTTCAGCTGACTGGCTGAACATTTCTAAATCAGACAGAAAAAATCAATTGGACAGATGATATAGATAGCAGACCACATGATCTTACCATGACAGTTAGTGTATGTTGGTGCATGGTTTCATGGTCTAGTCTCTCTGCAGTGTACAACACTCCTGTTCCAGGATCTAGTCTGAACTTGCGTAGACTGAATGGGTCAGTGCTGCTGAGGAGGGTGAATGTAAGTTTGTTCTTTTCATCCTGGTCTATAGCCGTAATCTGTAACACTTCTGTCTCAGGTGGAGTATCTTCAGGGACATCCACTTCATACTTAGACTTAGAGAACTGAGGACGATGGTTGTTGGTGTCAATCACTTTAATTAGAACCTGTAAAAACATACAATAAAAAGTAATGTAAATAATTTAGGAACTGTAAAGTTTTTATGTTCCTTGCCACTGTTGCCTTTGGCTTGCTCAGTTGGGGATATTCAAATTAAATGACCCATCATTGATCAGCTTTACCAAACTTGATTGTCTTTTTTTCCATGAATAACACTGAATAACACAAACACTGTTAAGTTGTCTTGATTGATATTGTGAAGCAGCTTTGATACGATCTGTATTGTGAAAAGCGCTATTAAAATATATTTGACTTGACTTGACTTAAAGCCTTGTTCAAAGGATATACAGTGTAAGAATTTATTTTCATTGATAATGATATGATAATAAACATTACTATGATCATTGATCGCGTCACTAAAATTCTATGAGGAATTGTTAAAATCATAAACTAAAGTAAAATATCTGGCTAACAGAGACCACTGAAAGAGGGGCAACAGGAAGAGAGTGAGGCTTACTGCATCCTAAAATGTACACCCATATACAA
The DNA here is from genome assembly GCA_038021265.1 of Cyprinella venusta. Lineage (NCBI taxonomy): Eukaryota > Metazoa > Chordata > Actinopteri > Cypriniformes > Leuciscidae > Cyprinella > Cyprinella venusta. Next base: position 31,478,668 of record CM075866.1, read on the forward strand.
ATTCCCCAAGGCTGAAATTGATTCAGCGTTTCAAAACTGTAGAACAAAACTGTTAATATGAAATATGAAGGAAGATCAGTAAGACAGTAAGGCAGCCAGCTAACTTTTAAATGCTGTTGACAAGTGAGTTTATCTACATTTATTTTTATTAAGGACTACAGATGGTTTTAAAAGGGGTAATTAAAAGACACAACCTCACTTCTCTGTGCCTGTCAAATCAGGTAAACCCTCACAGGGAAGCTGGGTGTATAAATTATTCCTCTTTAAAGCAGCGCCACTGCAGCCATCAAAGCACAGCTTTTCTAACAAATATTCAACAATATATTTCTAGACAATTACTACTAGATTTCAAAGCACCTGCTGTGAGCAAGGTTGTGAATAATCTGTAGGTCTCTCATTGTTTGTGAGGACTATGATGACTATGACTCTCTCTCTCTCTCTCTCTCTCTCTCTCTCTCTCTCTCTCTCTCTCTCTCTCTCTCTCTCTCTCTCTCTCTCTATATATATATATATATATATATATATATATATATATATATATATTAGAAACTGACTATATATTATAGTCAGTTACTCGTTGTTTAGACTATACACACAGACTATTGATAGAAGTTATAGATTGCAAATCATGACATTGCAATTCTTTTATGTTTGATGTCCATTACCTCAGGGAATCAGAACTCATATGGCTGATTTAATATTGGCTGGATCAATACCTTTAATAATTCAGGCAATAATTTGAATGCCTGATTACTTATGACTTACATTCAGCAATAAATGTTAGCAAACCAACATGAATCCAAATGAGTTGTGGCTGGTTGTGATTAACATTGCATGTTGACATTTTCAATGGTTAGGAATGATTGTACTGTGAATGCACTTGGACGTGTTTCATTAACAGTTAAAAGTCTTACAGCGACTGAAATGCCAAGGTTATTCCAAAGCATACTTATGAGAATTTTGACTTTTTAGCGATGCTCATATGCGCGCACACACACACACACTTCTTGTGCATCGGCTTATCCTAGTATAGATAGCTAATTAAAGCACAGACACATTTTCAGTCTACACTAGCAGCTAGCTGTGTTTATACAATCAGACATTCTTTTATAAAACCAGGATGGAAAACAAAGGGTTTAAATGCATTAAATTATTAAAGTTTAACATGCCAGCCATCAGGTGGTGCCGTTTTGCAAAAAAAAAGTTACATCTCATCGGATCCCCTGATTCAAACCAGAATCCTCAGGAATAGATTGGCCACACATGTGTTCGTCTAGTGACATGTGTTTTCAAGTGAGGGACAGTTTGAGTATGTCACAGAGTTACGACTGAATGAATTTACCGATCGGCAACTGTAAAAGAGTGTATTGTCTGGAAAGCATGACACTCTACTCTAACTCTTACATCTAACATATTACTACTACCGTTCAAAAGTTCGAGGAGTCAGTCAGTAAGAAGTCATTATGCTCAACAAGGCTGCATTTATTCAATCAAAAATACAGAAACATTATTATCACAACTGAGAAAACAGTTATTAATTTTTTTGTAACAATGTAAATGTCTTTACTTTCACTTTTTGAACATCAAAAAAAAAAACAAGGATTTAATCCATCCTTGCTAAATATAAGTATTAATTTCTTAATCAAAAACAAACCAAAAAATATTTAATATAATTAACATTAAATGAAGACATTTTTTAGTCAAACATTCTGATTCACTATAAGGTTTTGGGACATCCATTTCTCACCCACGTTTGATGGATGCAGCTTATAAATAAATAATATATGTATATATAAACTTAGCTGTTAGCTGCCACTTATTCTCAGCTCAAAATTAGCCCATGTGGGTGTGAGTGTGGACAATGCTCACACTTTTCCTGACAGCGTCAGCACGTCGCCTGTCCCTGAAGAATATGTTTGGTTTTATCGAATGCCAAAGGTCAGGGAAGAGAAATCTTAGCCTTTTTCTCTCTTCTCTTGCCTTCTTTCTCACACCTTTCCCTGGAGGCATGCCGCCTGGCCCAGGCAGCCTGGCTTTTTTCTTTTTTTCGTAAATCAAGCCAGCACAGACAGTCAACTGAAAGCACCAGTGTAAATAGATGAAGCTTGTAGCTTGTATTTGTTTATATTCTCCTTGCTTTCCATGATGCTTTCTAAGCAGCACGACAGGCTTTGCGACTGTGATGCAAATGTACAGAGAAAAAAAAAAAAAAAAACTCAAGGAGCTCCACTGTCTAACCCACATAGAGAAACAAGGACAGATGGAGGGATTCAAGAGGAAGTGGTGAGTGAGGGAGTGATTAAAGGAAAATATCAGAGAGTGTGAATGACAGATGAAGAAGGATGCGCATGTGAAAGACAGAAAATAAGAAAGATGAAGAACAGAAGGGAGGCACAATAAGAATAAGAGCAGAGAGGAATGTTACACTACATATGAAAATTAAGATCTATATATGTAAACATGATACTGTATACACACACACATCAGATGATTCGTAAGGTATTCCAGAAGCCAACAGCCTACTATTGAAGTTAAATTTATATATAATAAGTTATAAGTTAAATATATATATATATATATATATATATATACACACACACAAACATAAACACACAACAATTATAACATGGAACATACCACCTATAATTTTAGCAACAGATGTAATTTTAGACTTCAGATTAAATTGCATTTTAAAATTGGTCACATTGGTCTCTTGGAAATTGTTCCGCTTTGCAGTCATAATCCAATTTGTTCAGCTAATCTCTAATGCTTGACCTCCGTGGTCGCCTCAATGCCTTGTTTGTCTCAATCAGGGTGTTATTGAATCATAGGCATGCATATACCTTAAAAACTTTCTCACACAATTATAGGCAAGCTATTTATTAGATTTAAAATCCTTATTGTGACAGGCACAGGTAATGTGGCATGTGTAGTTATTACACTACAGTTCAAAAGATTGGGGTCAGTAAGATGTTTTTTGTATATAAAATGTATACTTTTATGGTCCCACTTTATATTAAGTGGCTTTACGTACTTTATGTACTTACATTGAACAATAAGTTCAATGTATTATTGTGTTCCTGTTGTACTGTAAAACACTTTTGCTGCTATTGAGGTGTGATACGGGTAAGGTTAGGGACAGGTGTGGTGGTATGGGTCGGTTTAAGGGTAGGTTAAGGTGTGAGGGGAGGGTCAACTGTGTAATTACAAATGTAATTACATAAAGTAATTATAGTTACATGCTGGTATTTTTAAAATATATATACAATGTAAAAACATGTATGTACACAATAAGTCCATTGTATCAAATTATAAATTTCAATGTATGTATATAGTACTTAAAGCCACTTAATATAAAGTGGGACCACTTTTAATTAGAAAGAATGCATTAAATTGATTACAAGTAGCACAACTTTCACCAATGAATCATCTTAAAATGATTTCTGATGCGGAGTAATGGCTGCAGGGGAAAAAAAAACATATTTTCATTTTAAAATAATAAATTATTAAAACCATTACTTTAAATTGTAATATTTCACAACAAATACATGCAGACTTGTCAGCATAAGATACTTCTTAAGCAACAACAAAAACGTACGGACCCAAAACTTAATTCATGACTTTTGATCGGGGCGCAAAGGAAAAATGGATATTTCTGTAATATAAATATCTCTGATGGATATTTTTTTTTTCTGAAGGGCATTCCCTCAACGAAAAGTAAGAAATAACAGGCAGAAATGGGCACTGTTTACCCAGATCCCCATACTTCTTTGTATGTGACAAGTCTTAGGGAAAAATGACTTTGGCACAGTCGCAAACACACAGGGGTGCTACACATTCTCTCAGAAGGCCTAAAATAGGATTACACCCAGCATACACTTTCCTCCCCCTCTACATTCTTTTCTTCCCTTCCAAAATAATCATAATCCCTCATTGCCTGTCTGAAATGTGGTGCTTTTGTTGAGATAAAAAAAAAAAGAAGTGTATAGATAAATGGGAAAAACAATGAAAATAGAGCACGGAGAAGGTCTGGCAAGCCCATGTGGAATACACATGACTTTGATTTAAACAAAGATATGCGGCTCCAGAGGAGGAGAGAGCTAATCGCTTCAGGAGAGGGTCACTAGACACACAGAGGCAAAAGTGGAGCCTGAATGCAGATTTATGATCAAAAACGTGCATTTGGTGGGTTGCAGGGGTAACAAAATTCAGTCACGTGAATCAATCAGCTGTAATCAGTTCAAGATTGTGTTTTCTTTCAAACACAACTGGCAAATGATATAGTTGTAGATATACTACCTGGGTCACATACTGAAATTGACTTTGGAGGCAGCTCGTATTTAGATGCAGCTGTTCCAAAACAAGTGCTTCTCGTAGCCAAACTCATTAGTTGGTCAAAGAAGAAATCAAAGATAAAACGAGTTTCAAAAGAGTTATATTACTCATCCATCTTTCTCTTGCTGTGTAATGCGAGATGAAAGCTTGCAGGCGTGCACTTCATATTGCCTCTTTAATGTTTTAAGGGCAAATATTTGCTTGATTTGTTCGTTTGCTTTCCAGCACCTGCCTGAGCATTTACAGATATATTAGAAAGTGTTGAGTATAACAGACTTTTGACAAATACTAATTAGCCCGCAAGCTGAAATCTCCTGTCAGGGTGAGCTAATGTACCAAGCATGTCTGCAAAACTCTAGTCTGGGTTAAACCAGTACTGAAACACCTGGCAAATGGTAAAACAAGCAATAGATCCTCGAATTTAGTTTTGTTTATCAGTTAGCAGTTCATGTCAAGGTAATATTTCATCACAAAAAAAGGAAAGTATAAGAAATTATATTTTTACTTATATTTTATATTATATTTTGCATAAAGAAAATAAATTAATTTCCTGTTTTTTTTTCTATTTTAATAATTCTCTTTAAAGTTACTTAAAAAAAATGCAAAATGATGCTCCCATTTGGGCCTGAATGAATACTGTAAACAAAAAAATCAACAACAAAAAAGAAAAAAAATATGCTGGGTAGTATGTAATCTTCTTATATGTAATCTGGATTATGAAATAATAAATACATGAAGTTAGATTATATTACAATTTACACTACTCGTAATCAGACTACAGTTATTTTTCTATTGATTACATGATTACATGTTATTCTCACAATGGCAATATTAATAAACATTTATTAATTGTACTTCTTAATTATTCTTTACACATTAATAATTATTTGAATTATCACTCAGTGAGTCATTTAACCATGTATTAATTTCTTCGGAAGGCTTTTGTTTTTCAAACCCATTCAAATTTACAAATACATGTCATTTCATATTTACATTTAATGTAGGGATTCTTTTTGTCAGCTGAACCTCTTTTCCCTTATATATTGAGTTGATGTATATTTTTAAGTTCAATAACAAAATGTTTTATGATATATTTTGGTTATTTATTTTAAGATTATTTACTGATTATAATTATAATTAATTAATAATGATTTAATTACTTAGTAGCTTTTTATTAAACTAACGAACCCCAGTCTGGGAAACCCTGATGTAGTGTAATATTTAATTCACTTCATGTTGTTGATAATTTTATTTTATTTATTGTTTGTTTTTGTTTTTTATCAATATGGCAACAGATTATCCTACTCAAATCAATGTGATAAATTAGTCCGGTCAGGTGTTAATTTTGCTAATGTTCTTTACCTTCTAAATTTGGGGTGAGAAATATGATCCACACAAGCTGTGAGAAGCTCTTTTCTGTTGTTGATTTTCAGACTTGCAAAATATTTTAAATACCAGTTTTTATTTTGGGGGACTAAACAGAGTAGGATCAGCCAACAAAACTCACATTAGACACAAAATCGCTGATTTAGAGCCAGATTAATATTTCCCATTAACGCCTCAATTGTTATAGGACAAACATTACAAATTATCAACACAAACATAATAAACCCAAAAAAGAAAAAAATGTGTGCACAAGCAGCTCCAGGCAAAGCCAGATACAGGGCACTGAAGTCTGCACTCTGTACCCTATGAACGTGAAAACTGTAACTGATTTGACTTGAAAGGTTTCAGGGCCCAACAATAGTTTCAGATTAAGCATGGTCGATCGAGAGACACTTTGAAGAGCTGCAGTGCAAGGACTCAATGTCATGCCACTGCCTTTGTGTTTGAAAATTTTTGTCAAGAGGGAGAGATATTTGGAGGGGAGGGTGGGGGGTGGGGTTCCACTTCAGAATATTCGTGGCAGTTCATTTTACGTGCAGGAATGTATGTGTTTGGTGGTATCGTTGGCCACAGTGGTCTGCTAGATCACAAGAGAGTTCCGACAGTGTTGCCTAAACATAACCCGGGAGGGGGGTTGGGGAGCCACTCACAATGCAGGCTCTGTTCACGACAGTGAGGGCAAAAACATGGCCCTCATCCAGAGAGCCCCAGTCTTCAATGACCTCTTTAAGACCATATGCAACGATTTACTCGTGCTCCAACATGAAATCATTACATAAACTATGTGGCCAGTTTAGAGGTGACATAAATTATGTAGGGAAGACCAGGAGCAATGTGTTTTACACTTTCTGCCATTACTCACAGACTACTACAAATCTTCCTGGTAATATTTCAGTAAAGAAGCAACTGGACTGATAATGGACTTTTGAGAATGATTAGATCATACTATCAAATAAAAGGTAAATATAAAAGGTCAGAGTTTTACATTCTCCTCCAACTACATTATATTGACCATTTAACTCACAAAAAAGCGTGCCTCAAACTAGTAATGTTACTTAAATAAACCATAGTCTCACTTATTTGGTACTAATTAGATTATCTTTTAGGAATGTGTACTTAGAACAAAAGTGATATAATATTCATGTCATAACGTTTTAAATTGGTTTAAACTGTTTAATAAAATATACTGACTAAGTTGGTGTTCTTTGATTAAAGTAGATACTTTGATTATTCACGCAAATTTCATTTTAATAGTGTTAAAATTGCTCCCGCCCTTACAAGACAGTGCCAACAAAAAAATAGTTTTGGGGAAACTAACAAAGAACTTGGCATAAGCCGAGTAAGTGTCACCATTCATCTTATTTGTAACAAATGCAAAGGTCAAAGTAAATTGATAAGTTTGAAAAACTTAGTAATAAACATTATTGAAAGTTATGGTTAATGCTCTCCTAAGATATACAACTGAAATACAGAAAAAGAGCGAGGCTGTCAGAGGATGTGAAATGAAAGAGCAGGGAGCCAGACGGCTTCATCCTCCTCACACGCTCCAGGAATGAGACAATGGAAGAATCCAGGAACCTCGGCCAAAAACTCTCCGTCCGCCAGGCCAAGGAATGTCTGCCAGCATATGTTTTGATGTGAGGCATTTGAAGAACATTTAGGGAACCTTTAGACATCAAAAATGTCTACATTCTCTGACCTGATTGAAATTGTCCAATGCCTAATATTTTAAAACTTTTTCTAAAAAAAAAAAATCCTTTGCCCGGTTGCAAAAAGCACCTCAAGGCCTTACATTTCCCTTAAACTTAAAAGTAGGGTATGGGATTTGCAAAACGGCCGGCAGATTTTGAAAATACACAACTCAAAAGGTCCTACCTTCTTCTTCCAACACTGGCCCTGACTCCACCCATTTGGAGAACATGGACGCGCAATCATGCACTCTCTCTCTCTCTTTGTACCGGGGCGACTTGCACTTACTTGTGATTGGGTCACAGGCTTTGAGTATGCGCACTAAGGGGGATGGGGGGAGGGGGTCTGGTAAGAAGGTTTGATTGACGCACTTACTGCCCAATGATTCTAGGTGGTCATGGAAATGATTGGCTAGAGGGGCGGCAGTGGCTCAGTGGTTCATGTAAGTTGTCTAAAAACCGGAAGGTTGGTGGTTTAGTCCCCAGTTTCTAACTCAGTGGTTATAAGTGGGTTAGGAATAAGAAGTGATTTAGAAAAAATATGGTCCAAAAAAAAAAAAAAATCAATACCCCACCATTAATGGTGTAGCAAAAAATAACTGTTAAGTGTTACTTAATGTTTTTTTTAAGGTGAAACGTTATAGACCCAAGAATTTCCCTTAGATATCTTTTTTTCCCTTGAGTAATCTTAAAAATGATAAGCGTTGCATAAAGTCCCTTAACTGTCATTTTCCTAAGAATAACATTTGTTTGGAAAACTTCACCTTAAGTGTTACACGGAGCCAGGAGGTTCAATCCACGCCTTCTAACGAGACACGATTGGACGCTTTATATGACAAACAAATTAAAACATTTTTCATATATAAACACATAAAACACATCTTATATGGTCAGCTCAAATGCGCAAGAACAAACCTCATTGGTTCTCACGCTTGAGCACACATTTGAGCTTTCGAAACAGCCTGGAATCATACGGATTACTTTAAGTTTTTCATTAAATGTACAGAAATGATGGATGAATATTAAAAATGCATAACTAAAGATGAATGAAAGACTTATGGCTTTAAACCGACATGATTGTGAGTATGATGACAGGATTTTCTGTCAACTATCAGTTTTATCTTGTCTGGTCCTTCTCTTTCATATTTGGTTTTCTGTTTTGTTTTCCTTATCCATGATATGCCGTTTTCTGTAAAATGTATCGTTATCTGTATTAACAATGTGTCCATGGCAGCAATTGAATTTTATAACGGCAAAACCTGGGTCGCTATTAGGAAACACTTAACGGTTTTCCTTACCTAAGAGAACAGTTTAAGGGATTATACACAACACTTAAATCATACCTTAACTCTCATAATTAAGGAAAAAAATTCAGGTGCTTAAGCAATCAGGCACTGCCCCTCACTGCCTGTACAAAACATATCTATAAATATGTATAAAATCTAAATCACTAAAATCACTGCAAAACATATATATGAAGGTCAGGTTTAATTTTGTGTGCTTCACTAGATCTATCTACATCCACATCAACAGCAAAATGCTGTGCTCCTTTTTTTAATACTGAAGGCAGATATGAGCTTATACAGAAAAGACCTTTGGGACCTGCAGTGCCAGTGCAGTCAAAAGAGGAAACTCAATTTGGAAAGTTAGAAATGCTTGGGTTGCTTTTTTCTTCTTTGCCACCAGTCAAATGTACATGCACAAAAAAGTCTGAGCCATTTTTTGCCCCTCATAGTGATCTCAAAAAAGAAGCCCAAGCCTCTATGGTGAGCACACAATGCTCTGCTTCCATAAACACTTCATTAGCAATTCAATTACCTGCGTGCTGACAGATCTAGTGCCATCTGTTGCGTCCACCGTGAGGTTGTAATGGGATTTCTGCTCTGCGTCCAGCACTTGGGCGACAATAACCGTCCCACTCGCCTTGCCCACTTCAAATCGACTGTCAGAATTACCACCTGTTGAGAGGAGGTTTTCACCACAACCAAAATGGACAGGAAATTAGATGGCCATCATCACAAGCTAGGCAGTTGAAAACGGGAGAGAAAAAGAGAACTGCACAGGTGGCAAAAGTCAGGGTGTCACATTTTAAGCGACACTCTGACTTGTGCAGCAACTGTTTTACCCTTTTTGTGTAAACCACAATAATGGCTGTCTGACATTTAAACTACTATATTCCTGTCTTAGTGTGTCAAAACCCAAAATATATAATATATACATATTATTAAAAATAAGGATTTATTACAGTAAATAATAATAGTGTCCACAATAAAAATAAGGAAAAATATATCTTAATTTAGAAATTTATTTAGAAAAAGTTCCTCATAGAAGTTGTACTCAAGTAGTCATTGTAAGTAAAAAAAGTAAGCATTAAAATTTAAATTAAAATTAAGCATTTTGAATTAAAATAATATATACAATTTAGTAATACATATAAATAAATGATCTATTTCACCCATATAAGAATGTGGTGGTACAGAGAAATATATTGGTCAATAGCCATAGTGCTTAGTTGATTAATTGTTTATAGGTAGATTTTGGAACTGTCCAAGGAAAAGCTAAAACTTAACCAATATTTTAAATATCTTCATTTCCCATTTTAAAAGCACCAAAAGCTTTGCCGATGGATAATATGCTTTTTTCCTTTGAATTTATACATTTATTTGATTCATTTGCTATCATTAATTTGTGTTACACGAATATATCAGTCATGTTGCTCTTTTGATCTTGCCAGCAGCCACTTAATCATCAGCAGTACATATTATTTTCCAATTATATAACCAAGAAAGAACATTCAGATAATTCATTGAAAGGAAATGAGAGCACTGGGTCTTCAAAGTGAACAACACTAAGTGCATAGGCTGGCAAGGAAAATAAGCTACACTTAATGTATGCAATAGTAAGACAATCTTCATAGGGTGGACAGAGACAACTAATTTTGATTTAATGATCGAAATGTAACTCTTTCCTTGCCAGCTCAAAAGCCCTTAGTGAGAAAGAATCAAAACTTGGGACCTGGTGCAACCAATGTGAAACAATCACAACAGCACGAGTACGAAGCACATGACAGATCTCATAACGGCCACGCACAGTAATATTAGGAGATCTGCGGCAGATACCTTCTGCAGTGCAGTTCAGGTCGCAAGCCATCTGAACGATGTAAAACAGTTCTTTAGCCGCTATGTCCTCTTCCAAAAGCCAATGGAGAGGAGCAAGGAGACAATCAAGAGGAGGAAAGCAAGAGGAGAGAAGCAGAAGAAACCAAACCATTCCAAAATTAAGAAGGAGAACAAGCAGAAAAGAGAGAGAAAGTAAAGGTTGTCAGTGATAGATTTGTTAAAAGATAAAGGGACAGGATGCAAACTATTATGTCATATTATGACAGTTCTATTGGGAAGATAAACACAAAGATAGAAGTTCATTCATGCAAAGAAACTTCATTTAAAGAGTCTCATTGGATTAAAATTTGTGTACTAACAAAGACATTTGTTAGGATCCAAGCTTTAGAATTGTAAATGCAGTCAAACCAACACACACAACAAACAACCTCCACCATACCTGTTATTTCAAACCAGACTGGTGTGTCCACAGACTCCATGGTGATGACCCCGACCATGTGTGCCACGGGGTCGCTCTCCATGACAGAAAAGGAGTAAAACGGCTCGTCAAATGCCAGAGGGACGGTGCTCGGCTCCGGCTTCGGAATCCATTCGATGTGTAGACGGCAGGTGGATGATTTCTGGGGTCGGCCATTATCCACTGCTTTAATCTGAAGGATAAATGTGTCAAATCAAAATATAAAACTACTACATAAATAACTGTGTAAATAATCTAACAGTAATGTTAAAAATTGGTTTTGGTATTCATATGTTTGGGAACAATAATAAGTTTTGCAATTCTGTTTGGTGCTGTTAATGGTCCCCGCTGAAAAAACAAAACAAAACAATAGAAACCATTACAGAATTCCTAATGGTTTTAATGGTTATAAAGGGAAATGTATTGCTTTTAATGGAAACTGTAATGGTCCTACAGTAGTAGGTCTCTATTGGTAATTTGCTTTCTTCTATTGGTGATTGGTGGCATGTTTTGTCTTTTTCTCTGTATTGGTTTTAATTGAAACTGTGATGGTCCTAGTAAGTCTCTATTGGTAATTTGCTTTCTTCTATTGGTCATATATGTTTTCTATTGGATACCATTAAGGACCAATAGAACACCTTTGAAAATTATAGGTTACATGTTGGTATCTACTGGACACAATTATGAACCATTAGGACTCCAATAAATTTAGTGTTTCCTTTGATTTGATAATAATGATTTAATGTAGGCTACACATGATTAACAGGCTAGATACAGTTTTTAAAAACTGGTCATAGCCATTGGTCAAAACATTGGTCCCATGTGATTTCAGGTTTAACAGCTCGTCGGGAGTGATCAGGTCAAAACCTGACCCACACACATTGTCCTAACCATTAAATATGTTCAAATCATGACCAATACAAATTTGTAATGGAAACCTATACAAACCAATACATCCTAATAGAATATGGCCCAAAACACACTACGTAATGGACACCATTTTGTAATGGTTTTAATGGTTAATGGCTGATGGTTTGTAATGTTTTTTTAGTGGAAACCATTACGATTTCTGTAATAGTTCCGATTGTTTTTTTCAGCAGGGGTATTCCATACTTTAAGCTCAATCAGGGAGATACACAACTATCTAAACACTACTAAATGCAGGAAGGACAGAACATTACCAGAACACCTGTCACTGTGATGTTTGGAAAGCGACAGATGTTAGGTAATGAAACAATGGGAGGTCTGGCAAAAAAAAAAGTCACTGGCCACATGGGCCGGGCAGGAAGTTCACTCTGCGCTCGTAAAACTTCAATCAGAAAGACATGCAGGGAAATAAATCTGAGATCTCAGGTTTCTACATTCTAACATAATAACAGCCTCCTAAAACGCTGTAACTCAAGCTGGAAAGCAAATATATTTGCAATAAAAAAGATTCAGTTTTGAATAGAACAGAAATGTGTACATCCTCACCGTTAATATATCATAATCTCCAGCAGTAGAAAGCTTCTTAAAGGAAACCATGCCAGTTTTGGGCTCAATGAAGAACTTCCCCTGTTCGTCTCCGTCCTCGATGCTGTAAGAGATCTCCGCATTTGGCCCTTCATCTCGATCTGAGGCAATGACGCGGTAAACGGGATCTCTCTTGAGCGCACGCTCTTTCTCAGGCTTTTCTCGCTCTGGAAGTTTGATTTTGTAGACTTTCTCCATAAACTGCGGTTTGTTGTCGTTCTCATCCAGAACTTTGACAATGACTCGAACAGTGGTGGACTTCACGGGAACGCCCTGATCAGACACTGTGATCTGTAACACAAGATTGTGGAATGTGAAATTATAGTAAGCCAACCCTCAAACTAATTTTCATCACTCAGTTGACTAGTTCAGACAATCCACTGACTAGTTGGTTTTGAAATATGTACGTTTGCCCATCCCTTTAAAAGTTATTTTCTTAAGCTTCAGGGGGCTGATAGAAAATCCTGTAATTGAGGGGGGAGGAAAGACTCATTCACTCCGTTCTAGTTTTCTTCTTTCCTTTCATGTCGAATAACTCCAAAACCCAAGAGAGCCGGATGTCATAATGAACATTTTCAATTAAGAGCGACAAAACAAGCGGTACTAAAAGAGGTGGCACTGCACAGGACAATAATAGAGCACACACAAGAAAATCTGACACAAGTGATTGAAAACCTTCATTATAGCGAGCGCTTCAATCAATCGTCGTTCAGAAGTAAAGGAAAATCTCCTGCTCGGAACACGGGGGCAAATGTTCCTATCCAAGTCAATTGGCTGACAAAATTGAAGTAATTCCCCGTGTGGTTAGCTGTCAAGCAATCTTCTCAGAGATGTGCAAGAAAGGAGGGAAGGGTTTCCGGGGGTTAAAACAGAATGTTTTGCATTACTCTGTGTGATTGCGGTATGACATTTTTCCTACATAATTTCTTTCTGACATCTGATGAAAAAGACCATCAGGAATGTGATTGCCAGACAGGCTATGAGTGTGCTTTATATTTTTCACAAAGCTAGTCTGATCATCAAATCAAATTGTGTTGTTTAAAGACCTAGAAATGAGTTCTTCACACATTATTTAAAAAGGCATTAGATCTGTTTAGCACCATTGTATTGCAAGCACACTATAGTGACAAAACATGCACATCAGTTTTAACAGCAAAGCACTTTTGTCAACAATATGAACAGTAATAGGTGCAGGAGTTGTTCCATTGGCATTAAGCATACGCCGGTTTGTTGAGCATATACTCATGATCAGAAAGCCGTGTCCAATCTCAGCTGGTATCCGTTAACCAGCTCATTAATTTCCTCTGGATATCTTCAGTTAATCTTGGAAAATGCCCATTTGAGGCGGCTTAATGGCACGCTGGTGCATAAGCTGATGAATGCAAGCACACACACAGATGCAGACATACACACTATTTCCAGCTAATGAACTCAGCTGACTTGCTTTCTAATACTGAAGCAGATAACAGGCCAGCATAGACATTTAAAGCATCTGTTCAGCTTTAAAGCAGCTTTGGGTGTGAACAACGAGTAGACCTATAATGTATTTGTTTTCAAAGCTGTCCAGTGCTGCCCAAGTGTTTTTTTTTTTTTTTTTTTTTTTGGCCAAACAAATTTAATTGAATAGGAAGACAAGGGACTCAGTCAGCTCCAGCATTCCTCTTCCCCGAGCTGAGCATGTTTTTATGCCTGCAATGCACTACTTTTTTAAAACCTTTTCCAGCAACTGGTAAGAATTCAAACAGTTGAAATTAAATTTCCATTTCAATAATGAATAAATCTCCCATGTCTGCTTTAAACATCAATTTTATAACTAGATTTTTACATTTTCTGTGGCGCTTGCCCGAGTAAAATCATCCAGAGTGTGAAAATGGCCACTTAAAGTTAAAGCATACCTCTCCACAAGACGTAAGATTTGCAGTCTTACATGACATTTACATTACATTTATGCATTTGGCAGACACATTTATCCAAAGCGACTAACATTTCACTAAAGGTTTCGATTTTAATCAGTTCATGCATTGTCTGAGAATCGACCCATGACCTGTTTGATCTACCATTATGCTATCAATCACGTTCATTCCGGGATGGATAACCATAGTTACGAGCAATAGTGGTGTTTCATTTGTGAACAAATTTCTGCTTTTGAGCTAATATTGTAGGTGAATTATTATCTTTCAGTTCCATGCATTGAGACTCTGAACATAGCTAAATGGGCCTTGTTGTTCATTAAAAAGAAAGATAAATCGGGCATCTCTTTTTTTGTGTGAATATTCTATTGATATTCTATAGATATTCTATTGACTAAACAAATGAACAAAACTGTGCATGTTGTTTGCTGTTAAGAGCTATGAAAGGTGAATCTGTTGATTGAATGATTCAATGACTCACTCATAAAACATAAAAAGATTGTCTCCACATACTGGTCTAATGATAGCCTGGGTCTCCCCATACTGCCTTTGCGTAGCACGATTTAATTCACGCAACAAGGCATTCTGGATACCATGGACCAAATTTTCGCCTCAGCGAGGGGACCAATCACTGAACGGGAGGACAAACCGAAGCCGTTTGTTTACACCTATGGATCGAACATGGCAGCCGAAACAAAGTTTCCTTTGGATGCACCCTTAGATATTGTTCTAAGTAGTTTAGAACACAAATAAATCTCTGACCCATCGTCTTTCGAGAATTTATATTGAATTTTATACTTTATACATGGTTATACTAAAGAAACGTTAGTCACAAAAACAGATAAAACAGACACCCCTTGTTGTGTTTATGCTTCTTTTTAAAATTATATTAAATAAACGTAACTATATATAAAAGTATATCTAAACGTATATACGTTTCGTTTCAAACACGGGAGGACAGTAAATTTTGAATAATCTGCCATAATCCCGTTTTCCTCAGTTTTCCTTCGCTTTAATCTTCACAACCGGAAATGGACGAGCACCCTTGTGTCAAATGCGGAACTTATGCGTGCATATAGCCCATTTCTTTCACTCTACATACGTCATCTGGTATAATTGAAATGATTGGCTATGAGCTACGTACAAGCACATACATTGATAGACATTCGTAGCACCCAAAAAATGGCCATTCGTAAACCACACCTTAAAAATGAGAAAATTAACATGTGGTTCATGAGACGTGGTCTGATGTTAGCCAGGCTAGTGTAATGATGTAACATGCAAAAAGAGACAGTGGATGAATCAGTGAACAAATCTGAATAGATTTTTTTTAGGTTAACAGATTCAGAAGCCATTAAAATTAATCACTACTAATAGGTGCAAGCATCTCGAACAATATAAATTTGTTCAGAGCTTCCAGTGCAGTTAAGGCAGTAACACATTTCACATGCCTGGAAAACAGGCAAAGCAACACCCTACATCCTCAGTCACTCAGGGAGTATTCCCAGAAATAAATTACATTTATTTGGAAATCAACTTAAGTGTATCATGGGCATATTTTCCAGTTTGGTTTTAGAAGTTCAAAGAGCAACAGGGCAGGCTCTCCGACGTGTTGTGCATGCCTCAACATGTTGCAGAGTAGCACTCTCTCTGTTTTTTTTTTTTTTATTTTCTCAAATTTCATTCCCTTCCCCCTCTAGGAGCATTTTCACCTTACACCTTCCTTTCCAGCTTTTAAGTGTGTGTGTGTTAAAGTTTTCAGGCTCTCTCCCATTTATCTATCACACACACACACACACGTTCGTATAACTGCCCCTCCCTCCCCCACAGGCCTCTTCTGCCTCCAACTAACCTTAGCAAACCCCTGAGCACCAGCTCATTCCCCAGTCCCCTGCAGTGCTGTGCCCAGCAGGATTGCGCTGCCCCTGGGAGAGACACAGCCAGACTCCTGGGCGAGAGGCTGGGTGAGAAAAGACCCCCGGAGGGAAGATGTCAATAAACAACTTCCTGTTGCTGGACCCCTGACTAAACACCGGCCAAAAACCCAAATTGCCAGGGTTGTCATGACTACTACAGTGGGCCACCGGAGCAGTGCGAAAAGAAAAAGCAGAAACAGGATCCAGAAGAATGCGTGTGAACAGTGACTGGACTGACGGTCATTTGTTTATTAGCCTTTCCCTCAGCCGGTCTAAAGCAGCGTGGTAATCAAATTAAACATGAGATCATAACAGTCCAAGAAGGTGTCTGAACAAAGACAGTTGCTCTGAACAAGAGAAATGTATCCAAAATCACATTAAAATCCAACTCTGACTAGTCAGTCTGTCTAGTTTTACTTTATTTTCATATTCTTTTAGCGGCAGTGCTGCAGAGAGGATAAATATAGGCCTGGTTTCACAGACATTAAGCCAGGATTAGGCCTTACTTTAATTAGGACATTTAAATGGCTTTTATACAAAATGCCTTAGAAAAAAACTTACAAGCTACCACAGTGCAAAAACCAGTGGAAGCTACAACAGCTCAAACCTGCATTTTAGTCTGGGACTAGGTTTAAACCTCGTCTGTTAAACTGGGAGTTAATGCGGCTGTAATGACCAATTCAGTCTGCCAGTTGAGCTCGCATAGGACCTCAAAGTAATTATTTTGGCTGAAGTAATTTCGAATGAGCAATCCTACAAAATCGCTTTATGTTTGCATGTTGTCTGAACGATCTTATTAGGACCATTAATATTTTATAAGTTAACACATAATAGCATATACGCAAAACTGAGTACTCGCACGGTCTATGAGCAGCGGCTTTATGTGCACTTGTTTCAGGTGGGTGCATTCAAGTCTCTCAGAAAGCGAGAACATGTGCCGAAATGAGTCCTCTTTTGCTGCTTATTGCGCTTGAATGGTTTAAAATGAAACTTAAAATTTCTTTCAAATGATACGTTTTCATGATGGTGCAGTACGGCAACGTCACGATAGCCCAAAATCTCTACCGGCTGACAAATTTCTACCAGTTAATAGGTGGTTTGCATTCACGTGATTGTGTTGACGCGCGGAATGCAGATGGAGGGCAAGGAGTGAAGAACGCAATGGACGAGATGGAGGAAAATCCGTACTGTACTACTTTAGACGCTAATACAAGAGAAATATATAAACAGAAAATCGAAACTTATGTTGGACGTGATCCTTACGTTATGAAGAGGACCGATTTTCAACTGAATTGAGAGATTTGCCTGCCATCGAGGCTGTAGATATCAGCAACTTACTCGTCTTACAGACATACTTTGACTTTACAAAGTTCGGAAACGTTACACAAACAGCCACATAAGTGTATTAAAACACCTGAATAATGTAATTATAAGCCACATAAATAATGTATTAACTCACATTTGACGAAGTGATCACTGCACACATACACAAGGCATTTTCCAATTCGGCTCCTCCCGACCACAGGCGTAGGTTTGCAAGGCATTTTTCCCGGTGTTTTTCTGTCAATTTCTTGTATTTTCCCCCCGTATGAACAACAACTTTTGTCACACGATAAAAACTCCTTGTGGTTTGATCGATTTGAGCAACCATAAATGATGCAAAACATAGGCATTTTGAGTGTGTTAAAGTGCTTCCTAAATATAGAAATCACTTCCTGCCCTCCATCTGCGTTTCACGCCATGGCAACGCAGTGGCGTGACGTCACGTGAAAACAAGCTATTGTATTGCCGGTATATGGCCCACCCTTAGCTTCCGGTGTCAGCCACTTACAGTATTGTAGCTGTACAAAAACAGTCCATTATGCTGCTTGATATTAAAAATCAGCTTTTTAATTTGATTTGTTTTTTTTTTTTTTTCATTTATTATTGTAATCATAAACAGTGGTTTGATGTGCAAATAGTTTTACCATTTACTGAAATTAGTTATTCTTTTAGTAATCTATATTTCGGATGTCTCGCACATTAACAGGAAATAGCTTTATTGTATGTATTATATGTTTTTGTTTGATCAGGCACTATAAGCTAGGAGACTGACTGGACTGGTGGACTAAATTGTTCATTACACCACAAATTCAAAGAATATGGTTCATTCTAAAGCTGAAAGTATGCTATAAATGCTATAAAAAGCAAATGGCTCCAATTTCTTCCAATGTGTATATATATGTGTTTGTATCTACTCGATAAACCCAAAGACTTTAAATGTGATTGGTCTGGCCACCAATTTATGCAGCCTTGCTTTTCTATTTAAAAGTGCAATTAAAAGGGTAAAAGACAACGTTAGGTGAAAAGCATTCTATACAGCTCCTTAAGGTTAAGACAGCTGATAAACAGCATCCAAGTCGAATAAAACTACACGCACCACCAAACTCCAATCTTGACAGTAAAAAAAAGCTTAGTTAATTAAAAACCAGTGAAACAGATTCAACCTTGAGGGTATCTTGGCACTACTAATATTTAGCTGAATTGTTGGCATTAGCTAATTACAAGCCTACTGTCTATCGGTCAGCAGGATTTGCTTTGAAGTCAAGAGGAGCTCTTCATATCACTGAGGCATGGAGAGAAGGGAGGACAGACACTGGATGAGTGTATGCTGCAGGGTGTACCATTCTCCCTGTTTTTATTTCCTGTCCGCAACCCTCCTGTCATTTACAAAACAATTAGAGTTGCAGAAATGGGCATGAAAGAACTGGGAAGGGATGGTGCAAATTTGCGAAATTAAACAAAATGCCACAGGCCTTGAATTGCACAATCTTTGGTGATAATTAAAGGAGCATCAATCTCTGAAGTCTTCTGTGCACGGTTTGCAGTATCAGCAAACTGTGGTTGGTTTTTGTGGAAGAAAGTGAGAGGGTGGCAGAGAGCTATTGAGGAAAAAGAGTGAGAGAGAGAGAGGAGTTTGCAGCTCAATTAAAATCCACAAGTATAAACTTTGGCAGGGCAGGGTGACGCTTCCTGTTCTGGCCTGCCTAATCCCGAGACGGTACACTGAGAGAGAACAAAGGCAAACCCCCAAACGCATAAACACACACACACACCTACCCTCCACACACACCGGATATATAAATCCCCACAGAAGCACGTTGGAAGGAATGGATGGGAGGGGGGAGGGGGGAGGGGATGCAATCCACTCACGTGCACAGTTTAGTTTGGTTAACTGGGCCTAGAAGTTTTTTACTCATGTCCCCCTTATTAGGGGTTTTCCATTACAGAAATATAAATGCTTTTTAAAAATATATTTAAAAAGAAAAGGGGCATTTTATATTCTAATAGTTCATAATATTACTGTTTTACAGTATTTCTAATCAAATAAATGCAGCCTTGTTGATCATAAAAAAACTGAATGGTATTTAACAAATATACCACAAATATTGTGAAATGCACAATGGATGCCCCTTAGACTTCAATTGCAAGCACATTTCTGTACTTGTTGTTTTAAAGAAATTGTTTATTATGGTAATCAACATCATACCACAGATGATGTTCAAATAACTTATCTTTAAAGCTACACTGTGTGATTTTTACCCCCATCTAGCGGTGAAAAGATATATGACCATCCAGTAAATATTAGTTTCTGTTCCTCTCAATTCCGATTTCGGACTCCTACGGTGGCCAATGTAGTCCAAGATTAACATGGCTTCCAGTTCGAACCCATCCATGAGTGTTAACTCAAACGTAAACGTGAAAGGCGAAGCTTGAATTAACGGGTATGTCCCTCTTTGGCTAATGTACATTCAAGATGGAGGGGCAACATGGCGACCGACATTAGAACCCCTTACCCGTATGTATTTTCAGTGACATATTATACACTCATGAGAATACTTTATTTTTTGACCGAAGTAAATATACATTAATGAGCACATATATTTTTGAAAGAACTAAGTGTTTTTAGCTAAGAATAAACTAAAAGAGTTTCACAGTGTAGCTTTAACCTAGAACATTCCAGAAG
Source organism: Cyprinella venusta (assembly GCA_038021265.1). Taxonomy (NCBI): domain Eukaryota; kingdom Metazoa; phylum Chordata; class Actinopteri; order Cypriniformes; family Leuciscidae; genus Cyprinella; species Cyprinella venusta. Next base: position 31,498,997 of record CM075866.1, read on the forward strand.
GAGGAAAAAAAATAAAAGAAAAAAGGAGGATTTCTTTTAGGATCTCTCTAAATATGAGATTCTATGATTGTAATTGTATGCTCTTAGGAAGAGTGTTGTAAACATGTGATATCAGTGGATGTATCTACAGTATAGGTGTTTTTACCTCCAGAATATGTTCATCCTGCTGTTCTCTGTCCAGCTTCCGAGATGTGGTGGCAACTAGACCTGCAAACACATGAGCGCACTTTAATAATCCTAATAAAACTCATAACTTGATCCAAATAAAAACAAGTTCAGTTAGAGCAACATTTCAACATGGATAAAGTGTAATAATACAATTTCTTCTTTGAGGATGTACCAAGACATTCTGAAAGGGAGGTTGTGTCAAATTTATTTAACTTCTGGGTGCAATTGTGTTGAGTAAACCCCCCTTCCACACACACACACACACGTTAAATTCAGCAACACAGAACCGCAGAAAATGGCATTGTGCTTGTGTCAGGACTGTTTTAAAGCTGAACAAATAGCCATGCTTTAAACACACACTCAAACTGCCAACGCATACCTCACACACTACTTTCAAGCAAACACACAACACTCATTATAAAGAGCTTCAAACGCTGAAAAGATGAGTGAAATGTCAATGTAACCATCACTGTGTTTACTCCGCAGTGAACCTGTTAGTAGGTGTAGGTTTTTCTGTGGTGGGTTTTTGAAGATTTCTCTCAAGAGCTTTGCTTTATAATACAGCAAAATAGAATCAGAACTAAAAGGAAATTCCACTGGAAGTAAAATCAAGTGCCGAACCTGGAGAAGAGTTTATAACATGGCAGATCGAACAACAATGCAAATAAGCACACATTTCGGTAAAGAGCGTCTCGATTGCAGATAATAAGCAGACTTGTGTTTCTCCGTCAGTATAATTATACATTAGATGGGGTAGAGCACGCGGCTGACGTTGCCAGCCCCGGCCACACGAGAGACGCCTGCCGACCGCACCACGTCTGATTAGTGCAGAAAAAGGATTTCCGAAACCAGAAGCCATCAATGGCGCACATGCAGGCAGCAGAAATAGCCCGGCCACAACACGCCTCTTGCTCCTGGTCAAAACTGTGTTAGGCTGCTAACCAACTCTCTCTCCTTTGCTCTCGCAGTCATACATGGGAATGAAAATAAACTCTGAATGTGGGCAGTCATCAAAATCTCTACACTTAAAAACGTTATATTAAAGGCAATGCTACGTTTATAGACCAAAAACTTGACCAGAATGGAAAAGGACATTAAATAGGCACATTTAACAAGGTTTTAAACCTTATTTTTCACTCTTAGGATTTGTAAAGTACCAATATGTGGCTGATATTCTGAGTAAATTAGCTTTTACATGTCTCCCAGGAGTTTGGTGTTCAGAATATGCATATGACTCTTTTCCACTATTAAATACCATTTCAAAAGTTAAAGAGCCCCTATCATGGATTTTTGAAAATGACTGTTCATGTGGTGTGGAATATAGCTCTAAGGGAATGAAAACATCCTACAAAGATTTATATCTGAAAGTGCACCGTATATAAAGTTATTCTTTCAAAAGTGAGAGAAAAGTTTTTGAAACTTCAGCTGAATAGCATCATGTCGAGAAGACGCTGTGTTATACAATGCAAAGATAATTCAGCCACTTTGTTTTCACCAGGGACGAGCATGTGAAGAATCGGTGGTTAAAGTTCATATTTGCAACGATACCACAACAGTATAGCTCGAAACTTGTGTTCTCATCATTTTAATGACGAATCATCCAAAGACATAAATGAATTCAAATGTGGATTCGCAATCCGGTTGTTCCTGAAGGAGCTCTCTGTACCCAGTGTATATGGATCAGCTTCCTTCTCCGAATCACAACCTGTAAGTATTATTAATAATTGTTGCTTTTATGGGTTTTGTAGCGTCGGGGCGCTAGGAGGGAAGGCGCAATAAGTATGTGTGTGTGCGTTACGCTCAGCGCAGCTTCTAGGTCTTCAATGTCATTTTTTTTTTTAAATATGTGAAATGTTTGTCAATGTTATTGGAGTTGTCATAAAGAATAGAGCGTCTTGTAGTACTGCAGTGCTTTATCAATATGTTTATGCGTTGGGCTAACAAACAATAACTGACTGGGTCATCTGACCAATCACCGCCGATTAGCGTCACGCAAAGGAGTGGTTTGGAAAAATGTGTCGTACGAATCAATTGGGAGTCGGCGAGCAAATCAGGTAAAAATAAATGCATATAATAAGACAACAAAAGTGTTTTTTTGTCATTGCATTCATGTAAAACTGTTGTCGGGGACTCCCAGAACAATATTAGGAACATTTTAAATGCCATAATAGGTCCCCTTTAAAATTAATATATTGTATATGCATATTAATCTAAACCAAATCTCTTGGCTGAAATGAACCTCCTTCCCCTAGATAATGTTCCACGTGAGCATATGCGTCTACTCCTGAGGTGTACGTCTGCTGGATGGACCTTAAGAACATGCTGCTAAACAGACGCCCATGTTCGTACCCACAATCCATTTCTTCCTGGGCCAAAAAAATGGTTGCGGGCTAAGCTAGCCAAAGAAAATTACAGTTCAGCCATTTTTGGAAAAAGAAAAACAAGAATGAAGCTGGGAGATGCGGGAGCAAATGGAAGGAAGAAAGGAAAGAAGGAAAGAAAGAAAGAAAGAAAGAAAGAAAGAAAGAAAGAAAGAAAGAAAGAAAGAAAGAAAGAAAGAAAGAAAGAAAGAAAGAAAGAAAGAAAGAAAGAATTATCCTCTTTGCAGAAACCTCATTTCATTTGCCTTAATTTTACCCTCTGAGAAAGCAAATAAAATTTGCCCAAATATGTCATTATTTGTTCTGTCTGCAGAGTCTGAGGTAGGTCTCGTCTCGCTGAACGCAAGCGCGTGACCCTCGCCTAAAATCCTCTCTGCTAACCAGTAACCACTGTCCTCCTACAATAAACCCATAGAGAAATCTCACATATAATGATAGGGCTGCCACATTGCCCCAGGACAAAAGAAAAGGAAAAAAATCAGAAGGAAAACAGCAAAAAAGAGCATCGAAGTGCCTCAGTAAATGACACTCTTTCCTTTTGCTTGGGTTTTTTTTCTCTTCCTGGCTCACTTGAACTCTCCCTCACTCAGACGGTATAGGCCATTGATGGACTTTAGAAGAGGTATCATTTAGCAGGCAGGAATGCAACACTCCGTATCTGATACTGAGGTGCTACATTCCTCATTAAGGGTCTCGAACACATGTTAAAGCACACAGACTTTAAGCAGCGCACATGCACTGCTATTAAACACAGATGAATGTGCATACAAAATGCTCTCAAGGCCTACTAACAAGCACAAAACAGTCCGTGCCACAGCTACATAGATAAATGGGTACACACACAAAGATACAAAGCTCTACAGTGGGCAGACCCAGGCAATGTTCCCAAATGGACCCTAACCCTCCTCCCCATTCTAACACACACTGTGTGTGTGAATGGCAGCCATTTCAGAGCTGAGAGAGAGAGATAGAAGGGCAACACTTGAAGTTGAGAAAGGAGTCTTTGCTGGGTTTGTCTCTCAGAAAAAGCCCCATGTTAGCTTTACACCATTAACCTCAGACCACTTAATAGAGCCTATCAAATACACACTACACTACACACACAAATATGTGGTCAGACAAGTCATACAAATGCTTTTTTTTTTAATTATTCCAGTAATAATTTTGTTTCCCTCAACTATATGTACTACATGTTTACATTAAATAGTGTATAAAAGGACCTGTTTGTAAAAAGCATTTACAGTAACAGTGATTTGTAGTGGTGAAGTAACCTAGTAAATAATAGTAATTAATTTTCAATCAGAGCTTGCAATTAAAGATAACAAAAGCAACAGTAGTATATGCAACTATTAGGGATACGCCACCATTAAAGTTGCCATGAAACACAAGTAAATGCAAAATCTCAAATAAATGGTAAAAATATCAACTATTATATTACACAAATATTGTGCATATCTAGTAGAAACAATTCCAAAAGAACAATTGTCCTGACCTGGGAAATATATATTCTCTCTCTCAATATATATATATATATATATATATATATATCAAAATAGGTCCTCTCATAATCATTGGTGGATAAAGCAGACATGATCAGAATAAATCCCATCAGTTTCGTCCGGTGGCTTCAGCTCAGTCTCCGCATTTAGCCACCAAAGGCCCCTGGAAATGGGGCAGCTGATGGTAGGAAATTCCTATCTAAGAGTGACTGAGATTAACAACACTGAGCTTTCAGACCTCCGCTCTATTCGGTGTACTAACTCCATTTAGAGTGTGGGTCAGGAAGAGAGAGAGAATGAACAAGAATAAAGAGACAAATCCCTGGCAGATAATTTCTCTTTCAAAACATTCTTTCGATTTGAGTATTTCAGAGCTCATGGCTCACTCATGCATGGGGACGACCTGGATTTACTACTCTAAATCACTGCATTCCTGCCTCAATGCGAACATGACCTTGCACACACATACTTGCTCAAAGACTGCTGCATTGATTTTTTTTTTCTAAATCACAAGGTATGGCACACTACCACAAAAGTATCTGCCCCATCCTTTAAGTGGCACCAAAAGGAATCACAAAATTGCAGGAATGAGTACTAAAACCCGGAAATTAGTCACCATTTTTGAATTTCCTGTTCCGTTGTCTCAAAGTCAATATGTTTTTTATTGGGTTTTTGGTTAAATACCTGAATTAAGGTTAAAACAAACTCAAGGTATTTTCACAATTTCTTATACAATATAAAATATATCAATAACAGGGGTCCACCGAAATATATTCTGGGAAGAAACCAAAAACTCAGAATTCACTTGGCCAAAAAAAAAAATGTATTTAATCAAACTTATTTAATAATCAAACAGCAAAAACTGAGTTGTACAAACATTGAAACTGCATATAAGGCAGTTCTTAAATCAACTTTTTAATAATCGAATTGTTTTAACTCCAGATTGTTGGTGAACTAAACATTTAAATCACAATAAACTGTAATAACTTAACTTAATTTTTAAATTAAGACGTATGCTTCATCCATGCTGCAGCTTATGTGATCTGTCATGCCATATTAAAGAGCGCCAAAACTATTTATTGTTTGAATTTTGTAATATAATTGACAATTATAAAGTTGAGACTTTGCTTCATATTATGCCAAGTTCAGACTGCACGATTTTCAAAGTAGTCGGGTCGCTGTTCTTTTCACACTGCATGACTATCTTGGCCAGCATTCAGTCACTGCTGTGTTCACACTGGACGATTGATCGGCGACAGAAGGTTTCACACTGCATGACTTTACAATAGGAAAAATCGCCGACAGACTCCGTCTAGCACGCAAACTACATTTCACAACAAACACGCGTGAGATATGACAAGTAAACAACGTGCGACACCACACGTGGAAGACCGGAGTTCTCACGTGAGACTTTTTTTTTCGACCCAGTTGTGGTATACAGCTCAGGTTAAACATCAAACAGACACGAGTGCTCCTGCAAAATTTCTACTAATTTTTATTCCATTTATTGTGTCCAAATAGAGCGAGAAGAAGCTTTTTTTCTGAAACAATGCCATATCATGTTGATATATAGCCTATACGTGATCCATAACTCCTCCCCGAACTCCCTGCTGCTCTGTATCTTGCTCTCTCACTGGCTGCCGGTGATCGCCGATGTATTTTTAGTCAAAACACTTTTCACACAGCAGGATTTTGAATCGCCGACAGGTCCAGATATCAAGCATGCCAAATATCTCACGGGCGTCGGCGACTCGTCGGTGATTCTCTCAGTTCGCGTCTTTGCTCATTCACACTGCGTGATTGTGACTCGCGTGAACGAGCGCCGATTTGCCTGTGATTTCGGGCATTTGTCGGCGATTTCCCAAAACCTGTCGGCGAGCCAAAATCGTGGCTAAAATCATGCAGTCTGAACTCGGCATTAAACGTAACAAAGCAAAAAGATTTTTGAGATTACTCTGTCAGTTTTTTTAGATTATTGGATGGCAGGCGTGTTACAAACATTTGAAGAGTTCAGATGCAAAAGCCTCTAAGTGCCATTTGAAATTTTCTTCTAAAATGATCATTTTTATCAAGCTTGTATATTTAAGTTCAGTAATTTCACTTAAATGACAATTAATAGGTAATCTTCATTGCCATTTAAGTGAAATTACTGAACTTAAATATACAAGCTTGATAAAAATGATCATTTTAGAAGAAAATTTCAAATGGCATTTAGAGGTTTTTGCATCTGAACTCTTCATTTGGTGAAGCTTTGTTCACAAAGATTTTACGAGAGAAACCATATAATTGCCCTTTAACATTGAGAAATTAATATTGTCAATTGAACAGTCTAAATGTGCCATTGGAGAAGCGCTAATTAAACATCTGTTTTGGTCACTGATTTCAGCCCAAACCCGAAAATAGCTCTTCCGGCTGAAAATTTCCGCTAGGTGAAATTTTGTTGCATCCCTAATAAATAATAACCCACTCGTGATTTTTTTTAAAAGCTTTTACGTGTCTTTAAACGTTGTCTTGAAAAGTTGATCAAGCTTATTTTCTTGAAAATGATCAAGCTTATTTTCTTGTGTCTTGAAAATGTGTCAAGCTTTTTTTCTGCAATAATAATGGAACAGCCCTTATCAAGGGAACCACAGGGGGTGCTAACTCGGCCAACAAAAATACGCAGCACTCTAGTGTTCGTGCAGTTAGTCCAGCCCCAAACACATCATTGGTTGATTCAGAAATTTACATGTCAGGTCACTCAAGCGCCACAGTGGAAGTCGGCCTACAAATGGCTTTCTTACATTGGTCTCTGAATATTAAATTGGAAAAGGAGAAATGATTTTACATTATACTAATAATCACAAGCTTCTTTAACAATGGCAAATCACATTGTTAATTGTCTGTGTAACATATGCAAAGATTCTGTCAGAGGTCAAACGTTTTTGTTTTCACTCGACTGGGTTGAATAACAGAGAGATATCTGGTGTGTGAAATCCGTAGGTTAGCAGTAAACAAACAGGACAGGTGTGCCGGTGGATATGTTCACAAGCCTCTGAAACCCTGCAACTTTATCCACAGGAATGAGTGTGAGGGAGGGGGAGTGATTTGTGTTTTTCCCCCCTCTGCACCTCTGCTTAGTTTTGCATTCTTAATAACCTTTTGTGCCTCATGCCAACTGTGGGAGCCTAAAAGGCAGGAAAAAACAGGAAGTCGTTGGACATAGTATCCATTTCTTTTCAAGCTTCCCCTGCTTTGGGTTGAGCCCTTTGAAAGGAGCACATGGCATTGTTGTATAACAACACCGTTTCTTTCCCCTTTTTTCACATCTAAAAAAATGCAGTCCCTTCCTAAAAGTTAATAGGAAGGTGGAAAGGAGAATAGAGGAGAGGAAAGCAGCCCTTGTGAATCATTGCGGCTATATCCTCCTTTCACTCCTATTAAACAAGCAGAGCAGAGCTCAAAGGCACAGAGGTGGCTCATAGACTTCTAATTACCTGAGCCGATTTCTAGCCCAGCAGCCAGTGCTCTTGATATAGTCAGCACAGAGAGCTAAAACTACTGTGGTAAGAGGACAAATAGAGAGCTAATGCAGATATCGGGTATTACACCAGAGATCTGATATTTCCAGGAATGTGTGTGTCTGTGTGTGTGGATTGTACACCAGAACAAGAGCTGTCAGCATTGTACTGAGCACAATTCTTTTTGCTTGTGCCTGCCAGCGAGATACATAATTCCCATTCTCACACTACCTGCACACCCAAGGTCCAAAAAATAACACTCAACAGGTGCAGTGTAATTTTTATATTTATTATACCATTATAGTAAAATTGTAATATTTTAAATTAGCTTTTATTTTTTTTTCAGTCGTTTCAATTATTTTTTTTTTCTCTATAGCTTTATTTTTTATTTTAGTTTTATTGATTTTAATACTTCTGACTTTACAACTTATTTCAGTTCACTGCCAAAGCAAAATTGAATTTAAAGGAGTAGTTCACTTTTCAAAAAACTTTTGATAATTGACTCACCCCCATGTCATCCAACATGTCCATGTCTTTCTTTCTTCAGTCGAAAAGAAATTAAGGTTTTTGATGAAAACATTCCAGCATTTTTCTCCATATAATGCACTTCAGTGGTAACCAAACAGTTCAAGGTCCAAAAGACACTTTCAGGACAAACTGCGAACTGTTCAAAGGGCTTTAAACGATTCCAGACGATGAATAAGGGTCTTATCAAGCAAAACGATCACTCATTTAATAAATAAATAACAAAGTTTAAGTTTTATAAGCTCAAATGCCCTCCTTTCTCTGTACTGCGATGCACGTTCGTGACTCTCCTGTTTGAACTCGTTCATCAAAATGAACAAATCTTTTCAATCCGAGTCAATTCGTTTGTTTCGTTCGTTGAATTAACCAAATGATACGGAAAAAGATTTGTTCATTTTGATGAGCGTGTTCGAACAGGAGAGTCACAAAAGTGCGTCACAGAACAGAGCAAGGCGAGCATCTGAGCTTATAAAACTTAAACTTTGTTATTTATTTATTAAATAAGTGATCGTTTCGCTTGATAAGACCCTTATTCATCGTCTGGAATCATTTAAAACCCTTTGAACAGTTTGCAGTTTGTACTGAAAGTGTCTTTTGGACCTTGAACCGTTTGGTTCCCACTGAAGTGCATTACATGGAGAAAAAATGCTGGAATGTTTTCATCAAAAACCTTAATTTCTTTTCAGCAGAAGAAAGAAAGACATGGACATCATGGATGACATGGGGGTGAGTAAATTATCAGCAAAAGTTTTTTTACTACTCCTTTAAGTTACTTTTTTCCATCCCGTGTTTACATTCTATTTCATTTCACTTTTATTTCAGTAACCAAACATGTACAAATAGTTTATGGCAAATAAGTCAAACTGAGTATATCAGTGTTCGACTAACATTTTTTGACTACATTTTTTTTCCCTTTGGTGAACTATCCCTTTAAGCCTCTCATACATGAACATTTACTCACCTTCATGTTCAAAACCTGTATGACTTAATGCTGTCTGTGAACAATGCTGGGAACAAAACAATATTGGAGCTCATTGAAAGTATAAACTAAGCCTCAAAATATGTTTTTGTGTGCCACAGTATAAAGAAAGTCATTTAGGTTTGAAAAGACTCGAGTGAGGAGGATGACTAAATTATGACAATTTTATTTTCTGGGTGAACTATCCCTTTAAGCTGAAAAGGCTTTAGACATGAAGGATATACTGATATTTGATCCCCCTCTCTCCCTCTCTGCACATGCACTTCCACTCTGAGAAATGAGTAGTTACGTTCACTTGTGTAAATACACGTCTTCCTCACATAAAGGCTTTTCTTTTATCACATCGTTCGAAGTCCAACTCGGTGGGGTGCATTCGAAAATCAGGCTGAAAGGAGCTTTCAAGCAGATAGGTTAATTTCTCTTCACTGACAGGTAGAGCATAGAAAGACTATCTCTTACACTACACATACAGTCGAGCAAAAAAAATGTAGTGCAGTCATTGAGAGAAAGCATTTCAACAGGGCAAAGGAAAAGATTGAGATGCTAGCAACCTGCCCACACACCTTACACAAAGCAAAGGCCTCTAGGAAAGACCTTAAAGAAACAGAGCAAGACAGGGAATTTCATGAATAGAATGAAGGGCCAAAGGGAGTGTGTTAGCTAATGCATGAGCACTTATGCTGGAACATGTGACGAGTGCATCCATACCATATTTATGCACACCCACACACTCACTCCATCACTTTAACTGTCCTGTGAGGAAGGGATTGAGGTCAGTGTGAGCAGGGTACCAGACTGTTTTTGTTGCATGACCAGACTCAAACTCTGGAACAATCTGTTCACCTGCAGTGCGTGTCATTATCCATAGCTACACTCGCTGAACAGATCAGCGGCTGTGAAAGAAGCTCTAGGACAAAACACAAATTCAACAGGGATCCGTGTTTCTCTGCCAGCTATCTCCATGGAAAATTCTAGTGCTTTTTGTTGAGTGTGGCTGTGGCGCACAGGTGTCAGAGAAAATTACAGTCTTCTCATGTTATGAGCTGGAATTTTAAGGCGGCTGTATTTTGCATTTTCTTTTTTTCCTGACTGTCTTTTACCTGAAGTGAAATTTTGTCTGATTTCAAAAATAATCTAATACATTATCGCTCTCTCTATATTTGTTTATATATGCATATTTATCTGTCTACATATCAATAAATAAACAAATAAAGGAGATAAATAAAGAGAACTAAAAAGAGAGGCAGTTGGTTAAATATAGAGGTAAATATACATCTATATCTATTGACCTCTCTTTTTATGTATCACTATTTCATTTATTTATTTACCACTACATTTACCCATCTGGATGGATGGATGGATGGATGGATGGATGGATGGATGGATGGATGGATGGATGGATGGATGGATGGATGGATGGATGGATGGATGGATGGATGGATGGATGGATGGATGGATGGATGGATGGATGGATGGATGGAATGTGCTCATATAGATGTGTGTTTTTAACAAGTCATTTTACAGCTTTCTATAAATGGACTGTGTGGGAGCTTTGTGTTATGCATATTCGATTATGTCTACATAGCACAATAAACTCAAGGAAACAAAAGATCAAGGAAAATCCTGTTTTCCATGACATGTCCCCTTCAATGAAACACAAAAGCAGCTCTAAGACCTGTTTACTGTTGCCAAAAAAAAAAAAAAAAAAAATCACTCATCCAAGCCCTTAGTTACCTCACACAAAACTAAATCAACCAGTCAGTATTGTCCGAGGTGCTTTTGTGACGATGAAGACATATACACGATGTTGTAAGTGCCCCCTGCTAATTTTTTGGGTGACTTTAACATGCAAATGACACATTTCTGACTGTGACTTATGGGACATATCATGCAAAATCCACTTTTTTAGCCCTTGAATGCATTTTGTTGTATATTTGGAGCGTTTATAAGTACAGAAAAGATTAAATTATTCTCTTCAGGTGCTTGGTTATATCTTTATATTCTGTTTTGGTCATATTTTTCAACCTGATCAGATTTTTCTGTTCTCTATGACATTTTTTGAACAATTACGTCACAGTATTTGCAGCCGAACTGACAAATAAGCTGGAGAGCGGGCGGGGTATGACACATCTGCTTTTTTATTTAAAGGGGTCGCTTCAAAACGAGTTGTACATCAGAAAAGGGGTAGAAAAGGGGCCTGTGGAGCTATAATAATGAGGAATTCAGACCCAAGCATTGCAGTTATGCTTTACATAGACCACAAATGTATGATTTATATGTAAAAATGAATGATTTAAAAGCATGATATGTACCCTTTAACAAAAATCAGCATACTTATCAAAAGTCTTTGTCTGGCAACCAGAAAGTTTGTATCTTACACATACACTGTATCATAAGAAGATCAGGGCAGAGCCATTTCCAAATGGAAAAGCAACAAGTTTGCAGGTATGTCTGTATGGACAGGGCAGTTCTGTGCACCTCACGTTTGATGTGATCGGGGCCTTAGAAAGCCTCTTGTCCAGTTAGATTCGAGGACCAGAACGAACTATAGGCTACTAATAGACCATTTCGCGAAATGTAAACAACACTGGTCCAGAAGCACTTCCTGTTTCAGTTTTTTTAACACTATATAAACGTTGGGATAAAGTACAACCAACAGAACATATACAACTGAATCAAAACATTAAACAAACATCTTTAAGATATTTTCTTTACATTTGAAATTAAGAAACCATTTACAAACTGAAACAGGAAGTGCTTCTGGACCAGTGTTGTTTACATCTCGTAAAATGGTCTATACAATATCCCTATATTTATAGCAAAAATTTAAAAAGGTTATAGATGATATTGCATATTGTGATTAGAGCCAGACCGATATATCGGCAGACCGATATTATCGGCCGATATTAGGTATTTTCCAAAGTATCGGTATCGGCCGATAAATGAATATTTCAAAAATAAAAACGGACGAAACACGCTTTAATCATGTCATGAGTGTTGGAGTTGTATAGTTTGTCCACCAGAGGGCACTCTACACCGTTCCTGTTGGCAACACTCGTTGAGTTGGTCATGATACATACATTGCTTGAATAACAATTAAAAGAACATCCCCATCAGTTCTCTTAACTCAAATAAGCATGAAAAAATTTGTGACTATCATGTCCAGTTTAAAAAATAAATAAATAAAATACCGGCCGATATAAAGGAATATCGGATTTTAAAACCCAAAAATATTTGTATCGGTATCGGCCTTCAAAATCCTTTATCGGTCGGGCTCTAATTGTGATATTGAACCACTCAAAATCACTTAAAGGGAAATTCCTTCACCACAACAGCATTAGCTTAGAAATAAACAATCAAACATCAAGGCTGCAGATGTGCTTTTCACCGATCTACCAGCAAACCAGCAAACATGTTTATTCTGTTTCTTCCCACAGGTCCTATTTTTTGCAGGGCAGCTTTGTAGATGAGCCAGCACAGAGCTCTGCTGTTTCTGAGCATGTAATTACTGAGCTTTGGCCTGCTGTATATTTAACTGTTTTATCGCCAGGCATGACGTTTGTGCAGAAAAATTAAATACTTATAATAGAGGTCAGCAGAGATAACAATTAAACTCTATACTCAATGAAGCGTTCATGGAAACCTTGTTCAAATATGTACAACGCAGGTAGCTATGGTGTGCAGCCTGCGATAGGGGTTACGAGTTAATTGCTTGATTGCTTTGAGCCATATCGCATGAAGCAGTTTGAAGTGTTGCAACTTGCAAGGAAGTTTTGATTTTTTTTAAACAATATTGTAGACTACGACACTACACTCTTTCTTTATCACACAAATACAATTTCTCCCACTGATATTCGTTGAGAAGGATTTAGTGTGGATCTCTTAGTTTGGAGCTGATACAAGTTTAACAGGTTTTGATATGCCAAACTGCCTTCCCTGGGAAAAGGGTCTGTCACACTATACTTTTCTTTCTACTGACTTCCATTCATACAAATGCAGGAAATCAGAAACACAAGCTTGTGCAAAGTTCTCTACATTTCAAAGTTCAAGCTTCGTGAACTCTGACCAGTGATTTGCATCATGCGAAGCCCAATAGAACACTGAAACTTTACAGTGCGATCGCTTAACTTAGGGCTAGGTAACTCTGGCCCTGAAACTCGCATGTCTGTAGCTTTCCTGAAGCCCTTGATTAGCTTGTTCACTTGTGTTTGAGGAAAGTGGATCTCAAGGAACACAGTTACCCCTCCCTGTCTTGGATGAATTAAAAGAACAAACTTTAAAGCTGCTGGTTTGCAGCGTTGCATGGAAGTTTTTAGATTTTGGATTTATTATTTTGTCACATGTTAAATTTATATTTTTTTAAAAGGCAACCACAGATATGACACCATATCTTGTCTGTTGTGTGGCTGCCACATTCTTTTTGCAGAAGTCAGTGAAATCTGACCGAAATCTTTCATTTATTTGAGGTAGTGACTGAAGTTTTTCATTTACTTTTAAAGGTAGTGGCTGGAACCTTTCATTTCTTTTCTAAGGAGTAAGGAGAAAGTGAATGTTTTTTCTTACATTTTCATTCTGAGTCAGTAAGTAGAGTCTTTCATTTTCCCTCTGAGCTCAAAACTCCAACAGTAGTGCAAGTCATCATGATAAAATGGGTTATACTCTTGGTTATTTTGAAATGCTTATTAAAGCAGGGAAAGCATTATCTTGTTCATTCATCACCAATGATAAGTAAATCGGGGCTAAAGGAAATTTAACTAGACAAACCAATCAACATTGCGGCAGTATTATTTCTATAATATTCATTTTAATTTTAGTTTAATTTGTAGTCATTTCATGTGTTTTTTTTTTACATTTTTATTAGCTTTTTAAAATATTCCTGTGTAACACCCTCTATATGGTTACAGAAAACCTAATTAAAAAATATTCCTACCTTTATTTATTTATTTTTTTCAGTTTTAGTTTTCAGTTAAATGTATCTAATATTTACATATTTTATTTCAGCTTTATTACAAATGAATAAAAAACAATTTTTAATAGTTAAAATTTATAGAAAACAACATCCCTTTTTTCTTTTATTATTTATTTATTTATTTATTTATTTTAGAAAAAACTGTTTAAATAGAGCATAACTAAGGTGATGTGATAAATATGATGTAACCAGGTCTGTGTCCCAGATTTCCTCCATTGAACTTCATTCATTTACAGACATGTACATACTGTGCAGCTGTTTGTTATCTAGGAAGAGACGGACCCATCCCTTATTACTCCCAGGTATGTTATATTATGTCTGAGTCCGTAAGTGTTTGGGTGGGCGAGAAGAACCCTGTGCTTTTAACAAACTATGTACCGTCTACATTACATACTGATATGATTGTACGAGATCAGTTATGCTTTGCAGAGCCTTTCCTCTAGAGGTCTGAAATGCACTTGATTACTATGAACGAATGACTTCAGAACATGAAACTAGAAGTGTTGCAAAAAGACATTTCCTAAATAGAAGTCTTATCTCTTTCTTATTGTAACACACAAAAAAAGCACTTATATTCCACACATCTGCCATTCCTGGAATGGTTAATATTCGACTAAAAAAAATCTGACTGCCTCTCTTTTTTCCTCCCTTCCCTTTCTTTCTTTCCTTGGAGCGAATCCAAGTGTGGAACAGTTACTGAGAGAACACCGTCTGCTGGAGGACAAACCCTTATTTGGTCTGAAAACTCATTGGCCAATGCTAGCAAAAATAACCTTCACATTTGTGTATGTAACTGCATGGGGAAAAAAGACCACACAAGTCAGTAAAACACTGTGAGAGAGGCTGGCCACCAACTTTCACAGACTGGCCAAAACCTTCAACTCAAATTAAACTTCAGGGCCAGTTTCTCAGACTGATTGCTTTCAGGTTCACAAAAGTCGAACAATGCTTCAGTGGGATTTTCATTTCACGTCCTCACTAAGTGGATTTGAAATATTGTGGATTTCAGAGACCTGTTAGTACCCATAGGAAAGAAAAATTGACAAACAAGATCTCTTTAATATCTCAGTTGTTCCTCATAGACAGCAATGGGAATAAATTTAGAGCAAATGAGACTTTTGCTTAAGTTTGCATAAGATTTCATAAGACCCTAATATCACACACAGGAGTTTGAGAAAAGATCTCCAAAAATGTCTCAAACTTCGCTCTGAACATTTCTCGGTAACGCTTCCTTTTACAATTCAGTTACCCATGTAAATACTATGTACTTATTTTAGTAACTACAATTACTGGGCAATAACTAGTTATAACCCTGAACCTACCCCTAAACCTACCCCTGTTCCATGTACTTACCTTATATTAGCCAGTACTTTCTAGGTAAGTACACTGTAAGTACACTGTAACTGTACTGTAAAAGGAACTGTTACCCATTTCTCTTGAAATTCAAAGGTCACTTTTTAAGAAATAGATACTTTTATCCAGCAACGATGCATTAAATTGATCAAAAGTGAAAAATGTTTTTCTATTTCAAATTAATGTGCTGCTTTATTGAACTTTCTGTTTCTATTCATTAAATTATCGTGGAAATGTTTTAAAAAAAAAAAAACACTGTATAACATTGTCACGATTTGGTCTTGTCTCTTTCACGTTTTGGTTTTATTCATGTCATGTTCCATGTCTGTCATGTGATTCCCTGTTTGTCATGTGATCCTTCCATGTGTCTTGTCATTGGTTAATCACCTGTTCATTGTTCACTTGGTTCTTGTCTTGTCATTAGTTTTGTGTATTTAAGTCCTCATTTTTGGCACGTGTCTTAGTCAATTATTGTTTCCTGTGACCATTGGTTGTGTAAGTCTATATGTCCATACTTTTGTTTCATGATATGATCCTGTTATGTGTTGGTTTTGAATAAATACTGCACTTCAATTGATTTCCTCCAATGGATCCTTACACGTTGATAATACGAATGTTTCTTAAGCACCAAATCTGCATATTAAAATGATTTATGAAGACTTCTTTCAAAAAGATTATCGTTAAATCGTTCCGGGGTGGTACAATTTGTTTGGTGTAAATCAATAGTTGGCTCATTTTAGTCTGTTTTCTCTTCTCCTTGTGGGAGCAATAGGATTGTAGCCACTAGCTATCACAGTGTTCCTCAGTTAAGCTTTAAAAGTTATTTGTTCTTAGAACTAAAACAAGTTCAGACAACAATGGTGGAGATATTGCAGGCTTAAGGTAATCTGACCTAACATGTTCCTGAAATGTCCTGAACTTAACGTGTGAATCATTTCAAGGTTTCCTATAGCTGCAGGTCTTTGAGTTTGCTGTTTGCACCTTTTTACGCCTGTTCTCTTTGGTATGCTTGCAAAATCATGTCCTACTCTACAGGGGAGAAGAGGATGAGGGAGGGAAACCATTGCTGTATAAAAAATTCAGTGTGGGTCCATTTAGTAAACCCCATATGCGTACACCGTGATCCATGAAGAGAGTGAGAAAGAGAGGAGAGAGACAGAGAGAAAGAGAGAGAGAAGGGTGAGAAAACAAGAACACGCAAAAGATCTGAGAGCACGCGACTGTGCCTTTGTACGCTTATTCATTGAGCCTATGCTTCAGTAGATTTACATTTAAAAAACAGGTTAGGAACTGATGGCACTCAAAGAATCTCAGAGGACCATTAGGACGTAGCTATCCTATCTCTTCCTGTCTGTTTGTATGTGTCCTGTTGATGAATGTCTACTCTAATGGACCATTTTCATTGTACTGATGTAGCATCAAACCAAACAAAATCAGCTCTGCAAACCACGCTTGACTGGGAAATGCGTTACTGATTTGAGTGTGACCTGAACAAATAATTAACAGAATTGCTGTTTGTTACCATGCACAGTGTTTGAGCTTGGTAAGATTTTTAAAATGTTTTAAAAGTCTCTTATGCTCACCAAGTCATTAATTTGATTAAAAAAAATACAGTTAAAACAGTATTATTGTAAAATATTTTATCAATTTCAAATATATATTAATATATTTCTAGATTTCAAAAATGTAATGCTGATGTCATTAAGACTGCAGTGTCAAATGATCCTACAGAAATTATAATATATTGATTTAGTTCAAGTAACATTTCTTATTATCAGTGCTATTATTGTCATTTTTTTCAGGATTCTTTGAATAGAAAGTTTGAAGTAACATTTATTTTAAATATGGATTTTTGTAACAATCAACATTTTTTACTGTGATTTTGACCATGTGTCCTTTCAGAATAGAAATATTAATATCTTAAAAAATAAGTATAAAAACAAAAGTGCATGGCTTCCTTTTAGCATCATAGCACAAAAACTAAAGCCTGTTGACTCAGATGCAATTAAAGTGTGTGTGCGATGCAAAAGTAAAATATTTACTTTCAGCAAAATTTCAGCATTCATTTTGTTCTTGAATAAAAGCAAAATGAACTCTGAGGTATTATTTGAATGGTTAACCATTATTGGTGAAGAGTTATTTAGAGATAAATCTGCCTTATATCTACTCTGACCCTGCAGTTGAAAAAATTGATTACCTCAAACATCTTACAGTCTATTCCTGTCAACCTCAGCATGCTCTTCAAATTGACTACTGGAAGGACTGTAAGATAAAAACAAAGCTCTTTGATACACTCACCAGTTTTAGGGTTGATGCTGAAGAAGCCCTGGGGGTTCCCGCTAGTGATCTTATAGGAGAGCTTTTCACTGGACTTTGTGTCCGGGTCAAACGCCTCGATCTGGATGATGGAGACGTCTTTGGGTGAGTTCTCCATGACGGATGGATAATAGACAGGTTCGGAGGTCTGTGGGGCATTATCGTTGACATCCTGAACATCGATGTAGACCTCCACAAAGGAAGAGAGCGGGACCACACCACGGTCAGTGGCGTAGACCGTCAGCCAGTAGTGAGATACGGTCTCATGGTCTAGCAGTTCTTGTGTCCGGATCACACCTGAGGAGAACATGGACAAATCTTAGTGTTGTCTCCAGAAAACAAATCAACAGGCAACTGGAAGTTACACCTATTAGAATGTATGCTATAGAAGACTAGGAGAACACTAACTAACAATGTATTAATTAAAATAAAAAATACAATTCAAATAAAATAGACAATGCTTAGTCCGTCCGTAGCTTTTTTGGGGTTAAAAATTATCCAAATACATATTTGAGAAAATACATAACCAGCCAAACATGGATTAACTAAACCTTTATAAATATTCCCAATTATGTCAATTTCACAACTGATTATTCCATATATTTTATTTTAAAGTGGCACTCCTAATCAAGCAAACATTTCCGGGAACCGAAGCCATTGTAGAGACACCTTAATCAAACATATTTGTCACCAATGATTCATTTATTCCGCAACATGTACTAAGATAAAGTGATATTTGGCTGACCTTCATCACAAATGAGTATAAATCACTTCATACAAGTTGTGTTTCTTTCTCCAACTCTAAAAACCTAAAGTAGACCTTTAAATAGCATTTTGACTGTTCACAGCCACAATATCCTCTACCCATCATGCTTTGCCGACGATAATGGTATCCTCAGAAGCAGATAAGTGGCTCTGATATGTTTAAGTGGGAACCTAATACCTCCTATAGATCGTCTTATGGTCCTCTAAGTGTACAATGCCTTTATTAAACTTGCTCACTTTGAGCCAGTCACCTGTTCGGCTCTACCTTGCAGTCTCAAAACATTAGAGATGTTTCACATGTGTGCCGCATTGCACTCAGCTGTGTCAACAGTCTGCCTATTCACTGCCATAAAGGAATGAGAAGGGGGAGAAAGAGGAGGCCGTCAGAGAGCAAACAGCAGGTCAGCATACAAAGAGCAGACGAATCCATCACATATGATGGCGAGAGAGTGAGAAAGCAAAAAGAGCCTTGGACTGTCATCTCTACATTTTTCCAGTCCATACACACTAGTGTAAAAAGGTGTGGTGTAATTTATGTCGCAGAATGATTGTTTTATTGTGTATATTACTGTAGATGACTTATATTTTATTGTATCATACTGAATAAATCATAGGCTTGTTTAGGGGCAGTAAAGATGTGGCTTGCCTGAAAGGACCTGTAATGTTATCAGTAAGCCGAGTGATCTCATCGTTACTCAGGGCGGGCAGGTGGGGTGTGTGTGAATGGAAAAGAGAGCTAGAAAGACACTCCCTGGCCAAAGTTTAATGCTGCCAGAACAGGCAGGTTCCTGTTGTTTAAAACTTGATCCGATTAAACTTGAGCGCATGAACTTAAAGATTCTTAGTTGGTTAAGAAATCTCTAGATCCGGTCGGTGTTGATAATGTTGCATACGCTAACTCTCCAACTTTAATTCACTATTCACTAACTCTCCAACTTTAAGCCAGCTCAGCAATTTTTTGTTTAGTTACAAAGTATAATTATGACATAAAAAACAAGGAATTTAATTTACAATGTTATCCTGTTTGTTCCAGAGCGTTTTTTTGTTTTTTGTTTTTTTGTTTTTTTTGCAAAGTGCATTGTGCCAGTTCTTGTTCTTTGTCTTCTTAACTTGCTCTGCTGGGCTTTAGCAAACTCAGAGGACTAGCTGGAGCCTCAAGGGGGATAAGTGTGAAAGAATAGACTTACTGCTTATAAAACAGACAAGGAAAAATGGCTGCTTTTTGCAGCTCGGGCTGTTTTATTTGACCTTTTGGACCTTCATTTTTATTCATCATTGATCTGCAACACCTGACATTATGAATAGCTTAAGGCTCTAATATAGGAGGTGAGAGAAAGAAAATGGATAGCTCAATTCATTTTGCCATTGGCTATCAGTGTAGGGTGGCCCATAGATCAGCACTGTAAAAACTCGGCAGAGTTAATTCTTAAAGAAGGAACATGCATAATAAATGAGGGAAATTAAACCGTTCAAAAGTTTGCAGTCAGTTTTTTTTTTTTTTTTAATTTTTTAGAGAATCTTTTCAAGAAATGAATATTCAAATTGAATTGATCAAGTGACAGTGGATAAGTTTGCAAATGTTTAAATAATTTTCATTATTATTACTTTATTTGTATTTTTGATCAAATAAAAGCAGCCTTCATGAGCATTTTTTTTTTTTTTTTTTTTTGATGAGGCAGCGTTCATGTCGTAGCACAAATAATGTTGAATGAGTTACATAGCCTACTTAATTTGAATTCTCAGGACAGGGATTTGTCCAAATCCCTAACCACAAGTACAAGCAATAGTAATTGTGTTTCTTGCCTTTGCAACCTAATAAATCATCTTTAACAGTAAGGTTGTTAAACTAAACTTTGTGAAGGATTATTTAGCACTGAAGATTAACTCACACACGTGTAGAGGTTTAAGTATATTGAACTGAGGGAGAGTGGAGAAATTGTTTGTGAAAGACATTTATAAAAAAAAAAAACAATTACTTTTATTTGTAGAGATGGTTGGCGGAGAATGAAGAGTGACAAAGACAAATGAGTGTCTGTAAGCGGCTAGCAGGGTATAAGCACATGTCAAATAGAGTCAGAGGAGCTGAACGATAGATGTGGATGAGAAAGAGATGGTAGGAGAAGAGAGAAAGGGCAAGATAAAGAATGAGCTTTGTCTCTGCCAAACAACTTCCCATGCTTGAGTGCTCATTTGGATGAACAGAGGATACACACAAAAGAAAGCTGTTCCTTCAACCTCAAAAGGCCGCTGCTGTAAAAGCAGTCACTAGGATGATGATTTCACCAATGAGCACACTCCCACTAAAGCCTCTATACTTGTGACATTTCTGAGACTTACTTAGAGAGGCAACTTTGCAAGCCAGATTTGAATGCACACCAATTTACTAGAGATCCATTTTAATGCTCAGGACTTTTAGTCTTGGTTGTCCACCACCAGCAAAATTACAGTTGACAAACATTATTGCACAAAAAACTTTTCACATCATCTTTTAGGTTTCAAAAACTTTCCTTTTTAAACACAAGCCCTTTACATTACCAACCAATCCTGACAGAGAAGAATCTATGGTTGTAAAGAAGCTTCAGGCATTATTCAGTGTTAGAGCTCACACTTAAGTAATGGTATGATCCTCAGCAAAAGAGAGCAACAAGGAGTTTTAAAACACACTCTGTACTGTCTTTTATTGTAATGATTCATGTGCATTAAAGTTGTTTCATAGGTATCCTGCCACTCCTTAAATCAACTGAGGTTGAGGAAGTTGTGAAACCAGCCCTGAAGCTATATATTATCATATGATGACAGCAGAGCTTTCTTTCTGGCTTCTTTGTCTGTTCATTTCTTCACCCTGAAGCGAGGCATTTCACAGCTACCTGAGCGCCTCAATGAACAATGAGAACCGCTCGCACTGACTCAACATGGCTGACCTTGCACATAGGTGTGTGTGCATATTTGTGTGTACAAAGAGAGACAGAAAGGAAGCAAATTTCATTCCCAGACTGGGTCGACATCCAGAGTGACTGATTAGATCATGATACGGCTATGACTACACTTTCTCTACACTGGAGTTAACAAACATGGACAGTTTCTGATCTTGACTTGACATGTTAAAGTTCGGACTTGGTTGAGAGTATTAAAAGCCATAAAGATGGGACTGTTAAGTGGAATAGCAAAGCCTCCATGCTCCCTTCCATATTCTAATGTTTCTTAACTTTCCCAAAATGTGGGTCAGTGAGGTCTCGTGACTCGTCAGAAGTAGATTGAGTTCTCCGACATGCTGTGTGCTGGTGGCCATGCGACCGAATCCAGCTTGGGTCAATTCCAGATCTTTTACCTATTTTCTCCAGTCTGTCACTTGAAATCAAAACATACATCATCCATCATAAAAATATGAATTATTTTAATACAATTTTTATTGTTTTTGAAAGAGGTTATTGTCAACAAAGCTGTATTTGAAGAAAAAATGCAGTAAAAGTACCATTTAAAGTACAATTTAAAACAACTTTTCGATTTTGATTTATTTTAAAATGTGATGTAAGTACATCAACGACCCGTGGACAATCTAAACTAGAGATAATGTGAAAACTGTGTTTTAAGAGTTTACTTAAGTCTACAGGGCTAAAAGTGCCCATGATAGCAAATGAAACAGTCCTATGCATCAACAAAACCCCTCTTTTATTTGATGTACACACGTAAAAACACTCATTTGAAATAGGCCTGCTGCAATCGTCAGTGTTGCAGGTGTTACACGGTGTTCAGCGCACACTGATTACATCACCTGACCACCACGGTGACACCACCACCCACCACCGTTTAGAATTTTTTATAGAAATAAAAATAATTTATTTCAGTTAGAGAATGGGCTCTATGCACGGCGGTATTTCCGGTGAAGGTTTAAGGATGCTCGATAACTTCCGCCGATCATAGAGTCCAATGCAATACCGAGAATTTATATTGAATTTTATACTCCGTGGTTATACTAAAGAAAAGTTAGTCACAAAAACAGATAAAACAGACACCCCTCGTTGTGTTTAGGGCGATTCCACAGTAACGGTCCACAAGGGGTGTAATGAACTATATAGATTGAATAATACCCAGGTGTTGTCATTTTTTTAATTTTTTGTTCATAATTTCGTTAAAGACAGATGTAAGAAATAATAAACTTAGTTTTATCCCACTAAGCCTTGGCATTATCATGTAATGAGACTTTATTTTATTTCCGTCCCCAGAAATTGCAGGTGTCAGTGTGGGACATTACGTGCATCTGGATTTTTCCTAAGTCATTTCTTTAATTTGCTGTAATAAAATCCTGAATTTTGGCACTCAACATTTATTTTGGTGTGTCTTCTACAAAATAAATCTACTAACACTGAAAGTATAATTCCCTTAATCTACCACGATGCAATGGAAAGATTTATTAACGTTCGTCACACTATCCGTCAAAGAAGTTACGTACGTTAAACTATGATTTTAAAGTAAGCAGACATATAATTTTTCCGTGTAATTCTATCAGTAACAAGACGATAAAAACATCTTGTGTGGACTAAATTCTCATGTACGTAGCTACATGATAAATTGTTAATAAATCAGGATAAAACAGGGGCTGAGACTTTCTGTCAAAAAATCATAACGTTCGAACATTTTATTCTGACGCTTAATTTCATCTCATAACGCCTCAACGGTTCACCTGTCAGGAATAAGATTGTCTAGGTCACAGTCGCTCTGCGTGAGAGGAAGAGTTAACAGGATTTCACGGATTTCGATGAATGTGGGTAAGTTTGTGGATTCTGTCCAAAAGGTTACGAACGATAAAATGTTACGAACGTGGTAAACTTTGTTTGATAAACATTAAATAGGATCATTGTGGTGAGAAAGGATAAAAGAGTGATCAAGTCGATATCAAGTGCATGGTTTCGGACCGAAAGCAGCGTCGTGTTCATGAAGATCATGCATGAATGGTGGTTGTATTATATTTTGACAGATTATGCACTTCATGTTCGTAAACTGGACAGAAGCTATCCAACTTCGAACGTTGTTTTCCGCGTATTTTGAATCAATGAGCTTTTCATGAAAGTCAACATCGTCAATGACTTTTTTTTTTTTGATGATGATGATTTTATTTTTTGTCAAAATGTCAGTATATAGCGTATAGGCTGTCCAAGTTAACACGTTAATAGTGCGTTAACACAATATCACAAATGCCATTAGAATAATCTGTCGGCGTCAAGCGCAGGTTGTTAAACAACAGTGAACTGGGCATGTAATGCACACGCGCAGATTTTCCGCACTGACGGCACACATTAGTTTAAACATTAGGGGCTCTATCTTGCACCCGGCGCAAATGACTTTATACACTGACGCATTTATCATTCCTATTTTGCACGCGTGTAAGCGGTTTTTTTTCCTCCACAGACGCACGTCGGTATAAACTAGGAAATGAACTTGCGCTCCCTGGGCGCAAAAAGGAGACGTGTGTCGGCGCAAACAATTCCTTGTGCTGTTTTGCAGTTCCAGAAAACAATTGCGCCAATGACCAGAAAAAAAAAACTGGTCTAATATCAGTGGCGCGTTGCGCATTGCTCATAATGCTATTTTAAGCGCGCATGCTTGGCCATAACAGAGAGTGAACAACGCGCATACACTGTAGATGATTCTCTCATCTACACAGATGCATTTTACTTTTTGCAAATGATACATTATTATAAGAAAAAAATATAAACATGAGGGAAATCATTGTTGTGTCCATAATGATGGGAAAAATAGGCATACAACTTATTTACCCAAGTTATTATATGCATGTTTAACCGAAGCTAATTTGGGTCGGTTTGTCCCATCCCCAATGTCACTTCTCTTTCTTTTACGGCCCTGACGAGAACGTCGATCTCCTCGGCTGTGAACCGATTGTGAAGTGCGTCTGGTGCGCCGTTAAAATATAATTGCGCCACGGAACAAGCGCACGTCGTCTTCTGTCTTCTACATTTGGCAAAGAAATTTGAAAAATATACCTGTGGTATTTGTTAGTAATTTTGCTGGCTTTAAATTTATGAACATACCGGACTCAAAAATGCATCTTTAAGTTTATAAAACAGATCATATTAGATGGCCACCCTGCCTGCATGGAAGTCATATTGCAGTTTTGTGAAAAATGCACAACGCATGACTTATAATTATACCAAATTAGGAACAAAGCAAAACATGAACTTGGATTCAACCTGAATTTTATTAAACTGAATTAGATTAAGTACACTTTCTGCTTGAATTTACACTGTTTTTCCGTCCATGTTACATACGTTAAATTCAACTTTGATCAAAGTTTACAAGTTCAACATTGCCAGATTTATCCTGCCTTTCACACAGCTGTATCCCAGGTTGTCACAGGATGTTAACCTGAGGACAATGGCTTTCTGCATGAAGATTGAATTTTGCAGACTTTTGTCCTCGAAGTGAGCCCGATACTGTGGAATCGCCCTTTATGCTTCTTTTTAAAATTATATTAAATGAACATAACTATATATAAAATTACATCTAAACGTATGTACGTTTCGTTTCAAAGACGGGAGGACAGTAAATTTTGAAGCCATAATCCCGTTTTCCTCGGTTTTCCTCCGCTTTAATCTCCACAACCGGAAATGGACGAGCATCCTTGCTTCAAATGCGGAACTTATGCGTGCATATAGCCCATAGACTACAACAGACGGCCTGTTCACACCGGGACGAATTTTGCACGCGATATTTGAGGACGATTAACGCCTCATGACTAAACAATGGGCGCCAATGTGAGAGTGCACACCGACGTGTAAAACGGCAAGCGTTAAAGCATAATTTAAAAAAAAAAACGCCTCAGGTTAGTTTTTTTAGTTTGACGCACCGTGTCAAAAACTATCCGACCAATGAGATTGGCGCTTTTTCTCACGTGTTTGGAGCTTCTGAAGTTACAGTAAAATACAACTTGGGGGAGCTCAAATACAAAACGGTCTTGCCGAGCACACATACATAACGGAGAAGAAGATCTACGCCAAGTAGCGTCGACGAAGTAATAAGATGAGGAAGATGTAAGGCAAGATTAATGTAGAGCTGCTGGTCTCATTGCTGTTAGAACATAAAGAACTATGTGACAAACGCGATTGCGATTACAAACATCTTGATAAAAGAGAACTGTTATGGAGTGGTATGGCAGAGCAAATGGGCACCATCTAATGTCAGGGAATAAATTTGCATGTTCACTCAGCTATCATCGTCAGCGAAAATCGATTGGGTGTGAACTGTGAACACAAAAAATGCGCTGAAAAACACTGACGAATACTGATATTCGCGCTGATATTCGTCCCGGGGTGTGTGTACAGGCCTTAAACTGAACGCATCTGCTCAAATCAGCGTGAGCCGAACAAGAGTCGCAGGACAGATCAGCAGCAGGAGTCAGAGAAGAATGGTAAATGCAGTGCCTATTAATTTTGTTAAAGGGGTGGTTGATTAAGATTTCAATTTTCTAACTTTAGTTAGTGTGTAATGTTGCTGTTTGAGCATAAACAACATCTGCAAAGTTACAACGTTCAAAGTTCAAAGCAAAGGGAGATATATACTTTTAAAGAAATTGTTTTTTAAGGACTACAACAAACGGCTGGTAGGGACGCCATGACATTCCTCATGGGTTAGTGACATCACAGGCCCATACAATTTACATAAACCACGCCCGCCGGAGCAGGCAGTCCATGTTGAGAAGAGGAAGAGTTGTTGTAGTGGGGACATCATAGACTTATTTTACATCTTATGAAAAGGGCCTTATACCACCCCTTTAAAAAAAAGTTCTGTTTAATATAAACAAGTTTGTCATTGTACTGTTTTGTTGTTGTGTTTTTCGTTAAGAATAACAATGAACCCACCATTCCAGCAAATGTCATCCCTGAATTGCCACTAATTAATGATAATGCCACTAAAATACAGACGGATGCAAGTGCATTCATAAGCAATTTAAAAGCAAGGTGGAAAACAGGGAAAAACTACAACATCCCACCCACCCCCATGGTGCCAGTGATGTCACGCGTCGATTATCCAGTGGGAAAATTTCCTCACCGTCACATCCCTAGTTTGGGAAATTGCTGGCAACTGCACCAAATAAGAAAGCCAGAAAAAGATTACCGAAGTTGTCAAATAGAGGATTATGAAATGTTAAACCCTGTTTATCCCTAGTCCTCATTTTCAGAAAGAGACAAGTTGCCTTCAAAAAAACTGTCAATATCATAATTTTTGGATGCGTAATAAGCCTCAGCTCCTGTAAGCGCATTTGACGTACGCTGAACTCATGTGAATATCATCAAAGCGAAGCCTAACTCTGAGCAATTCTCTGACCTTCAGAGAGTGACTCTACAAGGCTTTCACATATGTAGTGGAGGAGGTGGAAGCAGAGGGATAAGTTAGGGCAGCTTAGGACTTGTATTCCCCTGGTCTGCACTTTAAAAAGCCATACGTTTCTCTTTGAACTGGCTTGGTTAATTCTGTTTGCCGGGCTCCTGCATTCCTCAACCTTCTTAGGCCTCCTGCTCATATGCTTACATAAACTTTCTCAGCAATTTTTCTCTCCACCTCCCGTTTCACTCTTTTTCTTTCCCGAGACTCCAGAGAAATATTTGAGATTCCAGTGTCAGAACCAAGAGTATTATAAGGGAACCCTCAGCTAAGCTCCCATCACCACCCCCCTTTCCCAACTTTAATCATATCATGCTCTCGGTTCCCAGAG
This sequence comes from Cyprinella venusta, assembly GCA_038021265.1. Taxonomy (NCBI): domain Eukaryota; kingdom Metazoa; phylum Chordata; class Actinopteri; order Cypriniformes; family Leuciscidae; genus Cyprinella; species Cyprinella venusta. The sequence goes on from CM075866.1 coordinate 31,526,180, forward strand.
TTTTTTCAGGGGCTTTAAAAGGGCTCTACCCCACTTCACTTTAGGGATTTAAGGGCGGCACAAGCCTTGAGGAATACTTGTACTACAAATTAATTCAATATTACTTCATAAAACCATGAATATTATCAGGGCTCAATAGCTGTATGTCTTTCAGTTTGCCTGACTAGGCCACTATAGGTTGTTTCTTGTCCTGCCAATATTTTCATTGACCTAAGCACAAATTTAACATTTAGTTTTAATTTTTATTTTTACACTTATTTCTTTTTAAGATTACATCTTTATAATAATAAAAATGAAAAGTGTAACAAATAAAACTCTTTAATTTTTAGCTGACTTGTGGAATCAAACGCAAAACAAATATAAGTAATAATCTGAATTTATAACTGTCTAATTAAATTCAGTTTTACATTTATAATAATAATAATAATAAAAATAGCTGCAAGCAGCCATTACGGGGCCAAGCGCAAAAGCAGACAACAAGACATGGCAACTTGGCTGGGAGTTTCAGACCAACTGCAACAAGGAGATTTTGGTGAAAATCAGACAAACGGTCAAGGAGAAGTTTGAAAAACAAGGTTTTAAAAGAAAATAAAGATGGCAGACAGTAATTTCATCCAAATACGCCAATCTTGGTATCTGTATCTCTTTTTGGAGTGACTAAAATAATCTATTAAGACTAGTGTCATTACAATAGGCAAATTCATTCAAAGGTTATTAGCATTTTTGAAATTTAAATTGACCAAAAGGTGGCACTGTCTCATAAGCTTATTGTACCGACCCAAACCGAGTTTCGTAACAATTTGTTCATCCATTCAAAAATACAGTATTTTAGAACATAATTCAAAATGGCGACATCAAACTGGCCAATCAGGGAAAATTGGATATTAGTCGACTCTGCATTAGGCTACGCCCTGAATCTAACGAGACAAGTTTTATGATTTTTGAACAAACCGATCAGATGTTATGAGCAAAAATAGCAATTTTTCATATCTCCGAACCAGTAGGTGGCACTGCGCCAAACGCTGCATGTAGCCTCAGGTCATGCTTGTGATGTCATCTACCAAGTTTGGTCTGAATACGATTAAGAGTTGCGGAGATACAGTCTTACGTATTTTCACAAGTGCTACATAAAATTAGTTAGCGCGTTTATCAAAAACGGTTTGATGAATCATCTTGAACTCCATAATTTTTTTTTTTTTTGGTACTGCCTGGAGATGATCTGGTGCAATTTTCGTGGAAATCGGACAAACCGTCTAGGACAAGTTCGCAAAAGTAGTTTTTTCGGACAATTCAAAACGACGGATATATTTTTATGACACAAATATGTGCGATTGAATCTTCATGAGCTCAGGAATCAGAGGAAAAAAGATTTTGTTGATAGGTCTTACGGTTCAAAAGTTATTAGCATAATTTGAGTGAAATTTTGGACAGGTGGTGGCACTAGAGGCAATGAGTTAGAGACACCAAAATTGGTGTATTTAATATTGGGACTTTCAGAATGTCAGACCAAAACAATTTTACAGCAAACAGTTCTATGGGCTGCCATAGACGCCCAGTTGGAAGAAGAAACGGAGGAATAATAATAATAACCAGAACAGATAAAATAGGTGCCTCCGCACTCTCTGCACTTGACCCCTAATAATAATACTACATTATAATCAATAATTACACGTTCTTTTTTTGAATTATGTTTTGTTTTACCTAGCAGACACATTCATAACCCAATAAAAGAAAACCAAATATTTTAAGTTTACAAGGAATTAAAATACATTTAGGCCAGCCATAATGTTATATGAACTTTATAACTTAAAAATAGCATTTATAGATAAGATAAAATATATATAGATAAAAATCTATAAATACTACTGCGGGAAAAGATGCATGCATTCCAGACTCCAAAATTCTCCTGTAGACAAACACAATCCTAGTTTAGAAAAAGGGACTGCCACTGCCAAGGTTATCGGCCTCTAATGGCGGATTGAGGAAGCAATTAAAGAACGAGTGCTTGATGACTTTAACAAACACTGTGGCACACAATAGCCATCTTATCTGCAGGGCATCCTGGACAAGTGATTACGGGCTTGCGGAGCCTCTTAAGTCAACCCTCTATTTCCGCGTTACGCATCATTGCGTTTTCACTATATCGCTCTGGCTAACAAAGCAACAACCAACCTAACTTGCACTAAAAAACAGCTTGTATCATCTGGCTGTAGGGAAAAATCGTACTTAGGGGGAGCAGAATGATTTGACCAGCTTAATATAGTGTCCTGTCTCGCTCTACAGATCACACTAATCTCATCTTAAAATCATAGAGCGTGTGGAAATCACAACATTTGCAGAACAACAGGTAAGTTATAAACATGTACATTGCATGTATTGAGATTTGTCAATGAACGAGAGTTTTTTTTTTTTTTTTTTTGCCTTCTTTAGCCTATTAATTCCAGCAGAGAGCTTCTTTTGACTCTTGCCCAGACAGATCCTATTGTCCAGAAGACCTCATGTTTTTGCAGAGGCCTGGCAGTGAAAGCGGCCTGTTTGTTTAAATATCATGTTTGCACTTTAAGCATGCTCTTTCCCCCCTGAATTGACTCCAATCTCTGAGCCCTTCCTGATAAAGAGCGTCTGTCCTACGTTATAACAACATTTTTTCGAAGCATGAAATAGCTGCCCAGTGACATAGTCGGCACTGGCATTATCACTAGGCCGGCACATTAGCGTCCCAGTTCATGCTGGAGAGCTTTTCTCTCCTCTTTTGGGAAGGCTGATAAGAGTATGAAGTGAGAGTGTGTTTCATACAGGGTGCTGTCTTGACATTTTGAAAGCCTCACTTCTTTTTTTCTTCTTACTTTTCTATTTATATACTTGCGCTCCTTGGAGTGTTTCTGTGTGGTGAAGATCAAAGGCGTTTAAAATATTGAAGGGAGGAGTCTGGTGAGGCAGTAAAACACAGGGAATAGAAAAGTCATTTGGTTCAAACCCCAGATGTTTGACTCTTAACTGGGCTCCTAATTACACCTTTACATATAATTACGAACGTGAATTTATACATAACCGTTATCTAGGGGCAAAGCTGCGCAACTGACATTCCAAAACAAACACAGACACTGTAATGTCGGTTTGCATGCACAAGAGTGTTCAAATCAAATGAACCAGTCTAAGACGTGTGTTCCTACTTTAGTTTTTTCATAGTGAGTTTACAAGGCCAGAATTATGACTACAAATCTGAAAATGTGCAAAGTCGAAGTGAAAAAAGACCATGTACATCACCATTACTACTGTTTTTGAAGTTTCACACCACAAGTAGGGTTGCATGATTACCGTAACCGATATAAAAATCGCAACAGTGATATGGTTTACTGCGATTATCATAGTGCAAAGACTGCGATTTAATTAAAAAATATTTGAGCACCGTGTTTCAGAGTGAAGCATGGCACTGTGTACTTTTACATACAAACAGCTTATGATCTGGTCTTTCAGAGCGATTTGGTTCTCAGTAAATGCTGCTGCCTACAAACTCATTTCTGGCTTAAATGGCTCCCTGCCTGTGGTTTCAGCCAAAACAAAAGCTTGATTGTTTAACGTTTAAAAAAAATAATTGTACTGTAAAATAAATTATTATTATTAGAGCCAGGCCAATTTATTGGCAGGCCGATATTATCGGCCGATATTAGGCATTTTCCAAACTATCGGTATCGGCAGTTATAATGGACGATAAATGAATATTTCAAAAATAAAATAAAAACGGACGAAACACGCTTCACGTTTTAATTGAATAACAATTAAAAGAACATCCCCATCAGTTCTCTTAACTCAAATAAGCATGACAAAATTTGTGACTATCAAGTCCAGTTTTGCTGCTGTTAAATAAGCCAAGAGTGCAGCGGAATTAGCTAGTAATAATTACGTTACGTTGTTACAGTGTAGTTGACTGACTGTCCTTTTAACTTTTAACAATGTGAATGAAGTAATTCTTTAATAGCACGTGACAATTATAGCAATGAGACGTATCATCTCTCCTTGGCCTGTTATGTTGAAAATGTATGTTTTACAATTTGCAGTATGACGTTCTCCATTGCTAAATTATGGCTCATCATAGACTAGCTAACCACAAAGCTTGTTAATTCAGTCTGTTCTGTTGTGACAATAAAAGAAACAAGTTTATTTTTAAAATGCTTTATATTATTTCAGTTAAAACTCATTAATAACTTCAAATAACTAACGTTAGGTAAATCTGTTAATATTTTGTTGTGCGTTTTTGAAAAAATAAAATAAAATAAATATCGTCCGATATATCGCAATATCGGATTTTGTATCGGTATCGGCCTTCAAAATCCTTTATTTGTCGGGCTCTAATTATTATCATTCTAATTATATTTGCCTTAAATATCAAGCACATGAATTCCATCAAGCCAGAGTAATGCTTTGTACATAAATGGACAATGCAATGATTTATCATCCATTTGTTCAAAATGCATACAAAACACAATACATTTATCTAAATGGATGTAGCAGTAAAAAAAAAAAACAGGTTTTGAGCAAAAACACTGTAGTGTCGCTAAACGCTCCATGATTCAATGATTTGTTGAGCTTTTGTAGCAAGCTGTTATGATTATCTGTCAAGCTTAGAATCCCAACAGTGAAATAAAAAGCATTCATCCTCATTTCTCATCTCTGACCTCTGCGTGGAAAAGCCGTGGGTGTGACATTCATAGTCCCAGGATGTGCAATTCTAAATGCCAGTTAACTTTGACGCACAGTCAGATACAGTTTGGGAGCAGATGCATCACACAGTTTGTCTAGCGTCGGTGGTTAGCTCTGGTTTCACACTCTGCATCCACCAGCGCCATGTTTACATCTGCTGTCACTCGCCTTCGATTCTCATTATAAAAATCTGTGACATCACGGGGAAACCGTGAGTGCAACATCACCCATTGGGAATTGGTATAGCTGAGAGCTGGACCATGGCATATGGAATTTGAGTATGAAATATTGGGCTTAACGTCAAACCATCAATCCTGTAGCACACAAGTCTAAAACTATTCCATTGCTGGTTTGTTCTTGGCATAGTTGATCTTATTTCGCTCAACTGACTTTTATTTAGGGAACATTGAAATAACAAGAGTTAACATCAACACGAGTTCCCAAAAATGGGACCTGATAGTTGGAGACGGCAGTCGACTTTAACAAGGGAAAGTGTGCTTTTCATTTAGCACCCTACAATCAACTCCTGATCCTGCATTCCAGAAACTGGTTGCCCCAGCAACACGGCTCAAGCAGAGACTATACGGAGTCAGTCATATACCCTCCAAAAAAAAGTGGAAAAGTAGTAGTCACACTCCTGAGAGATGAGAAAAGACGATGATATAGCAAGATACACATAGAAACAAATAGCAGTCACACAACAGACTCAATATTTTGACACTTAGTGGTAAATGTACAAGAGTGAAAGAGAAAGCCAGAGTAAAAATGTGCCAGGTATGCTAAGAGAATCATGATAGGAGAGAAATCTCACTCATGACCCCTTTCTTTGAGATGACCCCCTTCTCCCTGCCCGCCCGGGCCAACTGATAGGTCGCCAAACATGAGAAGACAAAGCAAGTAGCACATTCCTCTGTTATCTGGCATCAGAAAGAATCAGCCAACCTTTCTCGCCACAGGAAGGGCATATAGGGGATACGACACAGAGGAGCACATGCACATTCTCATACTAGTGCTTTGTACATCAAACTTATTCACAAGTGCCATTCAGGGCTCGAATTTCAGCGCGGGATTGTGGGTACTGTGCATAATTCTAATCATTCCCGCAGGTCACAGATTATATTGCTTTGACACGCAAAACTGTGTCAATTTCGGTCTTCATGAGTATACTCTAAACATTGTCAGCTTTGTCTTTAATAAGCATAAAACACTTTCCAGTATAATGAACACAGGATCCGTGCGTCAGTAATTCAATTTGTGTCAGTCATTCATTTTGTCGTCAAAACAACAAAAGAGAGCTTTAAGTTAAAGGAATAGTAGCCTATGTATTTAATTTATTTAGGGCTAAAATACTACCCAGTCTTATTTTCCATTTGACTATTTTATTCAGTTTCTACATATGAATACTAGTGTTAGACCTATTAAAAAACTTTCTTTATTTGTCTTTATTTGTATCTTTATTCTATTGTATTTATTTGTGCTTAATCAAGCCTCATGCTGTGTACATCCTTAACAACAATATTACCCCATTGTAAAAATGCAATGAGCGCAAACATTTAGGCAAGATAATTGTAATCATTTTGTTTGGCAAAAAACAAGAATCAATGAATGTTACCAGTTCTTTTTTAGCAAATCAAAAACATAAGGCTTCGCCACTGCGGTACGATTCCCGACCAATGATGACACTTAACACTTAGAAAATGCAAACTTAGAAGTGCATTTCTTTTTATTTTTTTTATTTTAAAATAAAAAAAATATCAGCAGCGTCTTTAGTTTGCTTATGAGTTTCGATTTCTCTTTCTCGAGATAAACCACTTTTATTTCTCTGAATTCGATTATAAACTAGCGCATAATGTTCCCTTTGACTAGCTGCTTATTCAGCTTCATCATTGCGACACGGCATTGATTACGGCTTTTGTTCACAGTCACACAGCGCATGTTTTGGGACTGGACACAGCAATGTTACAAGGTTCCCAACGCGGCATCGATCCCGGCATCAATCCCAGGTCGTGTTTGTGTTTACAAAGAAAGCATTCTGGCAATTTCCCGGGATCAACACGCTGCGTGAAAGGGTCTTAGGTGTGTCCCTAGAGAAAGCTCTGCATCAACAACCTTCTATTTCTAAGACTTTGTTCTTAGCATTTCATTTTATATCAAAGTCAAATATTCTTGCTATCCACTTTTATTTATTCTCCTTTAGCATGGGAGGTTTATTAAATAAAGGCACTGGATGCCTTGCGAAGCTCTGGTGACTTCAATCAATTTAGCAGCATACCTCAATGACTCGAGCATCGGTGCTTGTTGTGTGTGTGTGTGTCATCTTAGCGGCAGAAATAGCCAGGTTAGAACACTGAGGTCTCACCAGGGCCCAATGTAGCCCTCTGCTTTGACATGCTTGTAAGAATCACATATGTAAACACTCCAGGAGGTTCTACAGACAGTAGAACCCCCTACAGCTACAGATCTAGCTTTGTTATTGGTTAAAAAAAAGATAGACAATCTAGTAACCATTCTGTTTTAAAGCAAACTAATCGGGTTGTAAATCAGTTTCATTGTGACAGTAATATTTTAAGTCGTACTGTTTCTCAGAACTGAGTTTTTTTAAGAGGAGCTTTCGCTCCATTCAGACAAAACAAAAATACATTTATGGGAAAACAGGATATAAATGATGGAAGCCTCAAATTCCTACGAGGCAAAACTACTGGAGTCAAACATACAGGGCTGAGGCGAACAAATTGGGGGTAGAACTGAACGACAAAACATTTCATTTGCACATTCCTCGCCCCCTGTGGGGTCTACAGAAGTAGAGATTAAATGGGTAAACAACACACACACATGGAAAATATAGTCCAAAGCACCAAATCGGGCCCAGATGTGACTCAGATTTTTTTTCTTTTTTGGTGTTCATTCTCATAAAACATGACTAAAGGTGCACCCATGCCCTCCAGCGACGGTGACCCCATGTTCTCAAAATATCCATTTAGTGCAACACAACAAATGACTCGTTATTACAATACTCTTCGGCCTCAGTTTAAAGATTGATTCCTTGCTTGAAACGTGATATTCATCCCACATGTAGTGACCTCAAATCTGAACACCTCCTACCCATCCCTCTTCTAATCTTTCCATTCCCATGAGAGCTGCTATTACCTCAGGCATATTTGCTTTGCTACCAGTCCTGGCTATGATCCTTAACAATGGTACTTTGAAAAACACAATGGCATGGCTGCCATTGAATCAATTTGAGGGTCAGAGAGAGGGGGAGAAGGTCAGAGACTCCTGCTGACCCACATCTCTAGTTAGGGGTGGTGCTAAGTAGACTCTCAACGGACAATACTCACTAGCACGAAACATTACGGTAATTATTAGACTAGAACTTTGATATGGAGATTATTCTGCACCCAAGAAACTCAACAAGAATGTTTTTTTTTCTGCTAGAAAGGAAAAAAACCTCCAAGATCAGTGAATGTCAAATTTTCATGTAAAATCGACAGTTCTGTTAATTGGCACAAAACTCTCTCACACTGACCCCGGATCAATGAGCCAACCTTATCCCTGAGGCCTGCAAAGTATTTTTAAGTTCAGAAGTGTTGACTGTGGTGGTGTCAAACTCATTACATGTTCTTCCTGAGCTTTTTTGTCTGATTCACTCCTCAAGACACCATTTATGTCCTCTACCCAAATCAATTTGGAAAAACCTTTAAATAAGCTTCCATCCATTGGAACTGCAGCAAACCCCAATCTCCATAAGACTGGGCAGGCACAATGGGCAACAGATGGTCTTGTTGTAGGGGGGAGGGGGGGAACCTATGCCAGCACATCCTGTCATGCTAAATTTACCACCCAAGAAAGCAAGATTTCTTAAAAGGCACTTAAAAGAGATACTGGTAATTTACCTTCTTAAGGCCCTTTCACACAGAGCACAACACGTTAAAGCGAAGCGCAAACGAATGATGCTTTCACAGCATGTACAAAACGATTGATTGGCTTCTGGTAATTCATGCCTGCACAATAGGTGGTGCTGACCAATAATGCATTTTTCGTAAATGCACTTTTCCTTATGTATATCTCTCTCTTGCATTTATTTATTGCAAGTATTATTTATTTAAAATTTAGCTCTACACCATAAACACAAATTATGCTTATGAGACCGTACGAGAACTGACCAAATACATCATACAATATATAATCGTAGCTAAGTAACAGATGCATTAGAGCATTTAATTTAACATCGAGCTACATTACAATTTAATGATAATTACTTTGTTCGATCTAGACCGAATAAGCACACAAGTTCTTCAGAACTCATAAAATATTTGAATGGACATGGAAACTGAAATGATATTCTGCATAAAGAAATATTTAGTAAACATGTGAGAATGATATTTCTCCAAATGTGCACACTTTTCAACCAATATCACTAATGGAAGCTTAAAAGTGAAGCCATGTGAAATTAAAAATAAACAGGAGCAGCGGCAATTTCATGTCTCTGTTCGCAGACATAATAATAATAACAAAAAATCATCATCCATTCTCTTCTCTCTTCCGGAATACTTTTATTCTGTGTTTACACTGGTATCACCCTTTTGTGCAAGAGCAGTGGCTCCGGGGACATGATCTGAAGCTCAAATCTAATTGGAAGGACGTTCTTTTAATACAGGACAATGAAGAAGAAGAAAAAGACACACTAGAAGAAGTTTTTTTTTTCTCTCTTGGTCGCGCCGCGATTGATCGCACCAAGGGTGAATAGCTCCATAAGTATTGTTTCCATTCAAGAGCGTCCCTGTAAAGACCCTTTAGGCAGATATGCTTGATAGAAATACCTTAGAAGTTACAACTATTAATATGTTTTCATTAATTTGTTTGCACAGAGATAACAGGTTATCGTTTTCACCTTATGGTAATTTCTATTATTACTGTAAAGCTGCTTTGAAACAACCCATACTGTTAAAAGTACTTTATAAATGAAGGTGACTTGACTTCACCTTGACTAAATACATTTATTTCTAATTCCAGATTTCGATTGGATGCATATACACGAAACATCATGATGTTTCACTGGTCTCTTTGTACATGAATCATTTAGCTCAGCATACAATTCCATTAGTCAAAGAAAAAACACTTGTCTTGAGTCTTGTAAGTTTTGTGTATTTTAGGCCTTCATTTTTACTGGGTGGCCAAGTTGCTCTGTGTCAAAGACCGTTGGAATTCCAGACTGCTTATTTTAAGCTTTTGGCACAGGTGCTTTGAGTGGTCAGGGCAGCTGAGAGAGGTATTAATACATTCTTTGTATAAAGATAATGAGGCCAGATGTTGACTTTTGCCCACGGAAATGTGTTTGCTTCAAAAAGCACCATTCTCTAACACTCATCGGCTCATATTAATACACGTTAAGTACCCTATGGCCTACATAACAAAATAATCTATAAATGAGAAATAGCCGGTGCTTGATTTTCTCATTTAAAAAGAAAAATAGACAGAGAGAAAGAATCAAGTTAAAAAAAAAAAATGTGTGCATAGAAGTAGGGGGCGGGGATCCGCAGCAATCCTCTTAATACCACGGCAACTAGTGTGGAATGTCTACAGCAGGTCCAAGAGACAGCTGCTCCATCTGTTCCTGCCATCAATTCTCTCTCCTCCGATGGAAAAATGAAAAGAATCAGGATGCTCTTCATCAGCTCTCTCAAAGACATCCAACTGCTACCACCAACCTGCGCAAGTATCCAACTGATGCCACTCAAAATAAAATGAATCCCTCCTTCTGTACACCCTAAAAAAACCCTTAATACAGCAAGTCCTCTCACATTTGCACCGTTCATATTACCGGAGATTTGTTTCTTGAATAATTCATGACCTGACAAAACATCCCCCGCTACCCCACCCCAGTCATGAATGGATAAAAGGGAAAGGAAGAAGGAAGATAACTTACCAGTTTCTTCGTCAATAGTAAAGCTCCCCAGACCCGACCCATCCCGAATGGAGTAACGGATTTCTCCGTCTCTTTCTTTATCCTCATCCTGAGCGGTGATTTTCATCACCGATGTTCCAATGGGCACATCCTCTTTGATAAATCCCTTATCCACAAATGATGGGAACAACGGCCTGTACAGATTCTCGTTCACATCCACAACCTCCACCTCAATGTGACAACTCGAGGACAAAGATATCGGCTTGCCTTTGTCCTTCGCCCTTGCTGTGAGACTGTACACTTGCTTTTTCTCGTAATCCAGATTCTGTACGATTCGTACGGCACCACTCAATTTGTCTACTTCAAACTTTCCGTCCCCATTGTCAATGAGGCTGTATCGAACCTGGCTTGACGACCCAACATCAGGGTCGTGAGCCTCCAGCCACATTATAACGGTACCGATGGGTAGATCCTCACGTACTCTCACCTGATAGTTTGGGGGAATAAATTTTGGAGGATTGTCATTTACATCCTCCAGTGTGATTTTAAGCAATACAGTTGAGACAAGTTGAGGTTCATCAGCGGCCTGGTCATGAGCTGCTATCTTGAGTACAAAACTGGGTTGCACCTCACGGTCTAGAGGCTTTTTCACCGTAATGATCCCGGTTTCAGTATCAATAGCAAATTGATCTGTGTCTGCCAATATAGAGTATCTGACCACGCCATTATCCCCAAGATCTTTATCTTTTGCTTCAACTTGAATGATCTCTGCACCGACTGTAGTGCTCTCGCTGATATCCACGGAGTAGGCGTCCTGTAAAAACTGTGGGCTGTTGTCATTAGCATCCAGGATCTTTACATCCAGCAGACGTGAAGATGACTTCTGGGGAATCCCAAGGTCATACACGGTAATGTTCAATGTATAGTGATCAGTTGTTTCTCTATCAAGAGGAGTATATACTTTGAGCCATCCACTGTCCATGTCAATGGCAAAACGACTCTCAGCGTCACCCCCAGAGATAACGTAAACCAGCTTCCCATTAAAACCGCTGTCAGAATCCGAGGCACTAAGATGGACAATCCTGGCCCCAACAGGCAAGTCTTCTTTGACCTCAATCACGCTGGGAAAAGTCTCTGCAAACTGGGGCGCAAGGCGGTTCACAGAGTGAAAGTCCTGGAAGTGGTCTTCTGGTTCAATTTGGCTGTGGATCTTGCTTCCTTGCAGGAGCTTTTCTGCCAGCATGCTGGCAACTCCAGTATCAATGCATTTCACTTGGACCGGTTTGCGTGCCGTAACAACCGTAATGTTCAAAAACATGGGCTGAGTTTCATGTTCTCCATCACTGGCTATGATCTGCAAGCTGTGATAGGACACTTTTGCTGCCTCCCCCTCATTCAAAGGTTGTTTCAAAGACAGTACACCAGAGTTTGGATTAATATCAAAATAATTCAAGTCATTCCCAGCTTTTATTCTGTACCTCACCAACTGCAACTCATCAGCATCAATAGCAGACACCGTTGTGATCTGCTCACCAATACCATGGTCTCTCGGCACAGTTATGTCACATTCCACGCTCTCAAAAAGTGGCTTGTTGTCATTTAAGTTGTTAAGCGTGACTGTTACCTGGGTTTCTACCTCACGTCGAAAAGGGGAACCCCAGTCTGACGCCCGCACTTTCAAAGTATAAATCCTCGGCATCAGTTCATAATCCAAAATCTCTGAACTACTGATGAGACCAGAGAAGTAGTCAATAACAAACGGCTGGGGATTTACATTGGCAATGCTGTAAGTGACATATCCATTCTCCCCAGTGTCTAAATCAGTGGCTTTCACTGTAAGCACACTAGTACCTATGGGCATATTTTCATCAACACTTGCTTTGTAAGATGTCTGTTTGAATTCTGGGGCATTGTTGTTCACATCGATCACATCAATAATGACTTTTGTGACTGCCTTTTTCTCACTGGTCACAACCTCTAATTCATACTTTTTCATGGAGTCTGCATGAAGGGGCCCAGCTGTTGTGATCAACCCTGAATCTGCATTAATGGCAAATGGATTTTTATCTAATTTGTGTCTAAAAGCATACTTGAGTTGAGGATACTTTGGCACAGCTGTTACCATTACAACAGGTGTGTGCAGTGGTGCAAATTCACTCACATTGACTCTGTAAATAGCTTGATTGAATTTAGGAGGCCCTACTTTAAAATGGGGAGACATGACATGGATGACCTTTGCAGATGAAAACTGGGGTGGACTTCCTTTATCTTTGGCTTGCAGTGTTAGGTTGTATCCAAAGGGCTGACTATCCCAGTCAACCTGCTTAACTGCTTTGATTTTATATTCCTTACTGCCAGGACTTGTCCGCATGGCTTTAAACTGCTGAAGAGGGTCGCCTGCAACCACACTGAGAGATGCAATCTCGCCGTTAGCACCTTGGTCATTGTCTTCAACAGTCACAACAGCATAAGTAGGATCCTTGTCGGTGTCTGAGGGTGCTAGGGTTACAGCAGTGATGACCGGTGCATGCTCGTTGGCCTGCTCCACTTGTACCATTAACTTAGCCATGCTGCTAAATCCACTGCTACCATACAGCTTCATGCCTCTGTCCACTGCTAAAATCTCTAACTCATACTGCTTTGTCTCAGAGTAGTCCAGCTTTCCTGTTAGCGTAACTACGCCACTCGTGGGATGGACTGAAAACATGTCTGTCCATTCTCTGAAACTGTAGTAGTACTCTCCGTTTGTACCGATATCTGCATCCGTCGCCATCACCTTGGCTACGCTTGAGCGAACAGGTGTGTTTTCGGGTAAAGATATGCTGTAAGCAGTCGGGGAGAACAGTGGACGAAGGTCATTTGTGTCCAGTACCTGAATCCTGACTCGTGTTCGAGCCTCAGCATTTGAATTCTTTTCCATGGCTTTGACTGTGAGAATATAGTGGTCTCTAACCTCCCGGTTAAGAATGGCACTGCTACCTCCTTTGGTCCTTATTCGCAAAAAACTAAAGTCTCCCAATTGATAGTCCTCAGCTTTGAACAGGTTTTCGTTGTCTCCTGACACGATTTTGTACCGTATTTCCCAGGTTGGGTCTGTGATGTAGATTCCCATTTTGACAGGATTTTCCACATAGGTCTTAGCAGCAGAGTTCTCATAAATGGTAGCATTGTAAACAGACTGGGTAAACAGAGGAACGGACGCAGTGTCGAGGCTTTGGTTCCCAGTGCAGCCGCACAGGAGCAGCAGAACCACCAGCAGTACAGTCACGTGATTCTGCATGTTTGCAGAGCACTCCTCACTGAAACTGTAGAGAATACAGAGAAAAAGTTAATACACTTTTAATCGATTTAGTACATCTCAGGCACATTCACATGGTTTGGTCTTTCATTTGAAGATTTCAAAACTAAAGACCTCTTAAATATTCATTAAGAAGTTATTCATTCATGGGTTGCAGCAGATATAGTTAACACACAGCACAAGAAACTGACAGACAACTTTTAAATAGCTGTTTATGGCACATCACTTAAAAAAACAAATATGATTAGTGCATCAGCATCCTTAGAGACAGGCAATGACTATTTGTCTATATTTCGAACTTCACCATAGACACCATGACAGCAGATAGGCCAAATGATGAATTGTTGTGAGCATGGAAGTGTCTTTTTTTGTGTATATAATGTCACATTTCACTACTTTCTGAATAAATTACACATTATTCTAACTGCCTCCTGCCATCTTCTTCAGCTAAGAACAACACAATGAGTTTAAAGAGAGATTCAATAGGAAGAAAAACAAACAATTATACAGATAAATATGAAAAACTGCATAAATACAAACCATCAACACATGACCTCAATGATACTAAATAAGTGCTTGTTATTTATCAAATCATAATATGTGTTAAGTGGTAAGAATAAGCGTCATAATTATGGCGGTTAGTCTTCGTAAGATCGTTTAATGTATTTTTTTCTGATATGCTGCGCATCCGCAAAGTATATATAAAGTTGCAGCGTTCGTTTCTGCTCGCATTAAATTTACTGATAAAACGTAACGTTAGACTATAACGTTACATTCGGATCATCTTGCCTAGCACATTGCAATGTAGAAATGTCGAACATTACAACAACATTTAACGTTAAACTTGTTTTGTGTGTGAAGCAATTCACAACAGAGGACGTCACACTCCGTGAGAGTTTATTCGAGATTTTCAGGTGTCCTTGCGACTATTGATGCCCTCGAGCGAATATTACAGCAAGAGACTCGCAGCCGTTAACGTGACACTGGTTCAGAAATGAAATGTAACGTTATCTGACCGAACTTTCTCAGCGGCATCAAAGAATCCTATTCTTTTTGCTGTTAGCACACTAAACAACATTCGATTTGAATGTTTTCACAGGAGTTAGCCTACCTCAGTTGTAGGCTAACTCTCCTCAATATACGTAAGGCAGTTTAGCCGAATGGAAACAAAATACTAAAGTAACAAAAGACAGGCTTCAGCTCCGTTGTTAAAGTAAATCCCCATCCCCCCAATCCGACAGTTCCTATTCATTTCACGTCGCCACACTGGTGCCTCCATGCGCTGGCCAGATGTATGAACTGTTTCCATTAGAAGACAATTATCTGATCACCCCGCATTGCTTATCTTAAATAATTCAACTCCATTTGAACACATTGAGTATTCCAACAGATTTTCCAAGCAACGGTCAACTTCAAAGCTGCCCTACTTCCACAACGGAGAGCAGTGGGGGACTCCAAACGGCACTTTCGCCCCGAGCTGACAGAAACTTTTAAGCATTTCTGAAAATAGCACAACACCAGAATACGTCCAAGAAGTCCTCCCTGAAATTTAAAACTTCAAAAGACGTACATACCTATTCCAGTACTAACGTCCTTTGTTTGGTGGCTTTTCATGAAGTTTGTAAGTTTCAAGTATCTGCATGGTACCGACGCTCACTCTCAGCGGCTCTCTCTGCTCACTCACTATCCGATCCACACGCACGCACACACAAAGAGCTCTTAGTATTTCTCCGCGCTCCTCGCACAGCGCACGGATCTACTTCCTATTGGCATGAAGATGAAACGGCCGTTGCTTTCCCCTCACAGTGGGACGGGAGAAGTCTTTGATGTTTAATTTTATGTGCTAAATCTCTCTAATGAAGAAATATGCCGCGTCATACGCTTGTTGGAACAAAGCAATTGAGTTATCTCTTTGGATATCAGCATTTGAGATATTGGTTGCAATTAAAGCCCCGCGCGCAATTGTACATTACCTGTAGCCAACCAAGTTGATAGCAAAATTAAAAAGCCTATAAATGCCAATGTTTAAACAGTTGTTTTCTGACTCACGTACGACTGCTTTGCGCGCACTCCATGAAAAGCAATCTCAATTAAACGTTTTTGACCATCAGCACACAAACTGCTCGTTGTGGTCATTTAGGCTAGTCATCAATCATTAATTTAAACATAATTGCGAGGAAAGAGGATCGAATGCGTCAAAATATAAGACATAGAATAGGGCCTGCAGGCTAGTCCTTAAAATTAACCAAGCGCAATTGCCTATTGTGATTTATGATTTAATAATAGGCTTAACTATACAATTCATACAGCGAGGAGGATATACAGCTATTTTCTTTTAACATTTGTTTACTTGTTTACTTAGACTTTACTCTACAGATGTGAACAACGTAAAACAATTCATCGTTGTTCTAATTGTCTTTATTTGAGCTGCTTGTATTTTTTTCCTGTTTCATTATTTATTTATTTTTTTACTGATTACTTATCTATAGACTCATGCAATCCTGAATCAAAATTAAGAAGTTATTGTTATAGGTTATAACAGAAACTCTCAAAATGAAAAGCAACGTTCCATGCCATATGGGAACTGGGGAAAAGTTGCAGTGAGAGACGGAAAATCTTTCAAAAGCGTGGCTCTAACACGGCACATGCACTCTGTTGCTCGCGAATGATGGCGCTGTCTCACTGCTGTGCCAGAGCGCGAGCGATCCACGAGGCTGTGCGGCTCTATCTGTGCAACTCACTTTAAATGCTTATATCGAGTTGCGTGCATGCGCCCATTGCCTCTGCATGACCATTTATTACTAAGCGTAAGACAATGTTAATAACTATTATATTTATTGCGGGTAAAGTAGCACACATAAACGAGTATGGTTGTAGTAAGTAATAACTGATTTGCCTTTTTCTGTAGCCTCATGCATTTTTTTAAACAAGTAGCCTAGTTGCATTTGGCAAAGTTGAAAAGCTATTGTGAAAGAGGCTCACCAGATTCAGCGGGCAAAAGCTGCCGCTCCAAAGTTGCGTCTAAATGATCTCCAGGACGTGTTGGCAAAAAGAGTGTGTGAGCATTTCTTCGCATGGAGATTCAGTCAAAACTCGTAATAAATCCGGGTCGTGGTGTTGTAGCCCCTACATTTCCTCGCACATCCGAAATCCTCGTGAGCAGGATTCCATGCAGCCACGCGTTCAGAGACTATGCACAGATTTCTACAATACTCAATCAGAGCTCGTGCGCTCGGGCAGTGGAGGAGGCGCGCGGATACTCCGGGATGCCTGGCTGGCTTTCCGCCGATGTGACGTCACTGCTCTCTCCCCAGGGAGTCGATCATTTGATTCAGTGATCTCACCTCTACCGTACGCTTTGACGTTTCGCACTGACATTGAAGGCTGTTTATTGAATTATCAGCCTAATTGAACTTTGTAACTTTAGACTTCAGCTGTCTGTGGTGGTGATCCATTACATTTGGATCAATAAAATAGAGCATTCTACCTCTCAAATAGACTTTTTTAGTCTTTTCAGTAGTTAAGTTATTCGGCTAATTTGAGTGTGAAACATTTTGATTGTGTAAAGTGAGTATACTGACCTTTCTGTTTGAATTTTTATAGCTGGACTGTGGCATGTTGCTTAAATAAGAGCACCTGATGTTCATTAAGTTTAAGCATTTGCCCTGGGGGCTCTGTGAATGAGAGGCATCAGGTCCCTGTGTGCGTGTGTGTGTGTGTGTGTGTGTGTGTGTGTGTGTGTGTGTGTGTGTGTGTGTGTGTGTGTGTGTGTGTGTGTGCGTGTGTGTGTGTGTGTGTGTGTGTGTGTGTGTGTGTGTGTGTGTTTGTGTGTGTGTGTGTGCCCCACTGCCCCTCTGACCATTTATCGAAAAGCAAGATCATTTGGTCACCCCCACCATGGCACCTCCTTATGCACTCACACAGACACACTGTTTCACTCTGATCCCCCCCGCCATAAAGGTTTAATTGGATTCCGGTCAGGTGACGTGAGGGAGCCGGTCGGTGCTTTTGATCCTGCCAGCGTTGAGACATTCCGTTGCTGGTCTGGAGTTTGTGGAGTGCCGGCCCTAAAAGAGAACAGCCGGCATGGAGGAGGTGCTTTCAAGTGTGTGTGTGTGTGTGTGTGCAGGAATAAAACTTCACAATTGCTGGATGTCTCAGCACAGGGGGAGTAGCTTTTTTTTACCTTAACATCTCATAGTGACCATAAAGGCTGTTTATGTTCAGTTTTTCTTACACTTCAGTTACACTTCCCAAGTGTTTATGTCAAAGCAAAGTCGTTTTAGATAAAAGTGACTGCCAGACATTTTTTAATTAAAAGCACCAATATGCTCTCAAAAAAAAAGGTTCTTCAGCGGTTCTTCAGGGGTTCTTTGTGGTGGTCATGGTACTATATAGCACCACTACCATTTAAATAACCTGTTAAGCCCAGTTTGGTTCTTCAGTGGTTCTCTGTGGTGGTTAACATGCTCTATGGCACCTCTTATGGTTCTACATAGCACCATTATGACAAAGATAAGTGCTATTAAAGTGGTTCCCCTCATTACAAGCCAATTAACCACTTTTAGTGCTATTTAGTACCATTTTTTAGAGTGTATGGTAAAGACCAAGAGCTCTGTCCCCACAAATATCTTCAAAAGAAAATAAGAGGCATCACCAATATTACCATATTAGAGAATGCAGAACATGGATGTCACAGCACTCTTTTTCATTTCGAACTGCAGATTATCTCTATAAATCCTTCAAGCTAAAAGTCTCAGAATAATTGCCATTTACCAGTCTCACAATATCTGTATAATATAATATGGGTGATCTCTATAACACTTGGTTTTATTTGCTACATTCCCATCTAAGCATGGCACAATTGGTATTCTACAGAAATAGTGAGCTTTTTTCTCACTCAGTACACTTTTTAGGTATATGGCAGTACAATATATCTCTTGCTGCAGGGTGCTAGTATTCTCAGCATGAAATACTATCATCTTACTTTCGAGAGCCTACAGAGCTAGTTCGGCCATGTGCTCATTTAAAGGACAAGTTCGGTATTTTACAATTAAAGCCCTGTTTTAAGATCGTCCCTGATGAAATAGAATAGTTAAGATTGTTTTTGAGACAAATGCTCCTGTCACGAGAATTTTTGGATTGTGTGTTAGTACCCCCCCACCTTTATAATGAAAGCATAGGTGCACTCGAACAATCATTCATCAAAACGTATAAAACTTTAGTTTACAAAGAGGTGAAACTCACCGAGTGGTCTAGGGTGTTCACTGATATGCTCACACAAAAATCGCTGCAAAAGATGCTTTCCAACAGGTTTTATCATAGTTTTTGTCCAAGTCCATGTTTCTTCCTGTTTTCGTTTGAAGTCCACAGTAGTCAATTGTCGAGTTTGCGTGCGCGATCCTTAGTTATCTAGTTACCAATGATCGCGCAAGTGAACTCGACAATTGACTACTGTGGACTTCAAACGAAAACAGGAAGAAACATGGACTTGGACAAAAACTATGATAAAACCTGTTGGAAAGCATCTTTTGCAGCGATTTTTGTGTGAGCATATCAGTGAACACCCTAGACCACTCGGTGAGTTTCACGTCTTTGTAAACTAAAGTTTGATGCGTTTTGATGAATGATTATTCGAGTGCACCTATGCTTTCATTATAAAGGTGGGGGGGGTACTAACACACAATCCAAAAATTCTCGTGACAGGAGCATTTGTCTCAAAAACAATCTTAACTATTCTATTTCATCAGGGACGATCTTAACACAGGGCTTTAATTGTAAAATACCGAACTTGTCCTTTAAGGCATTTGTCCAGGTTACTACATAACCTACCCACAAACATGGCGCATCACAGTTATATTCCATTCTGATTTTGCATTTTTCCTATTAAATAAATGCCACTCGTAAATATGTCAAAGTATATCACTGTAATATTAGGCCTAGTAGTATGGGTTAAGAAGAGAAAATCTTTTGACTTAGATTAATAAACATTTGTTACTCTCTGACTGACAGGGAAAGTCAAGTGACTGGAGCGTTGTAGTGTGATTTGAAAAAAAAAAATGGGTTGTCCAATACTGTGCCACATCAGGCACTTGCAGTGTAGTTTAAACTAAAACAATCTAGTTTTGTTTTGAGCTGTTGTTGTTCTGAAATTTACTTGCATTATCCCATTCTTCCAGCCACTCATTGTTGCAGTTCCTGGTTTGAGAGCATTGGCACCCTGGTGGAGAAGGGGTAATGGTGCGAGAGGCTTTTAGGAAATACTGCAAGAAAAGTGAGACAATAGACCATGTCAAAACTTATAAATGTTGCAGAGGGAATTATGAACAGATACAAACTTCAAGACACACAGAATGCACTGTCATTCTAAATGTCTGTTGAGCACAAAATTAGATGCTGTTCAGACTATCTTGACTAAATTTTCAAGGTATGGGATTACGAAAACAAGGATCATTTTAGGTGGTATAAAACAGACAAGGGATCTTTAATCTAATCTCTGTTGTTTGATTTCTTGTGAGTGAACGCCCTGTCCGAGACTGATGTAATACCTTGTAATATCAACTCTATCAAGCCTTTAACATGAGAGTGAGGACTTTTTTTTATTTATTATAAGATCTCAGTGGTTTTCACTTCACCACAAGTCTCCACGTCTGACAGGCTGTAATTAAGATTCTAATTATATCATATTCAAAAATGACATGTTTTCCTGGTTGAATGTCTCAGAAATATTTTGATTTCTGTCTTGCTGTTTATGACAGGAACAATAACTATGATCTTGAGAGGCTGGTTTGTTCTTTAAAATCAATGTCATGTATTATACACACAGCTGGGTGTAAACAGCCATCTATTAGTTGAGTTTTAAAGAAAAAAAAACAAGCAAAAAATAAAACCAGTACAATTATATATAAGCATGAAAGCATTTCTGATGAAAAAAAGACTACATAATTTTACACTGCAGGAGGAACATAGTCAGGGAAAAACAAATGGTCGATACAATGCATTACAAGTAACAATTGTCAAAAACAACAACCAAAAAAGACTGCAAATTAGGTATATGCAGGCACATAACCTGTCATCAAATGCAAAATATAGTTATAAAGTTAGTTTGGGATAGTTCACAGCAAATTTTAAATTGTGTAATGTCATCATTCACCGTCATGTTGTTACAAAATGTGAGAACCTTTTGACAAAAAACAAAATCTTAAATTATGCACATACTGTATCCCAGTCTGAAAACCCCTGCACCAAATATATGCAGCATTAAAAATAATTGTGCATCTGAACTGGTGTACTTTTTTATGGGTTTTAAGTCCTCTGAAGGGTGTCTGAGTCAGAGTCTTATTTTGAAAGGACTTGTCATGCTGGTTTTGCCCCTTATTTTCTCTATTCCCTATCAGTCGCATTGCCCTTTAGTCATAATCTCATTGAAATAGTGTTGGAATACAGAGAAAATAAGCATTTCCTACATGGATTTTCATGCTTGGATTAGTACAATCATACTTGAGGCATATGTCTTCAGCTAACACAAACCATATGTAGATCTTTTGTGAAACCAATCATGTCTTTCAGTCTGACATTGAATTTATGCTCTGAATTATCCTTAAGTGAGTAGTTGTTGTTTTCTCTGATGCATTCTCAAACAGCTGATTTCCCCACATGTTTCTGTCAAGGAATGATCTCAAAGCTTATATAGCAAACAGGAAATGGATCAGCATCAGATGGGAACATACCCAGTCTAAGACTTTTAGAGATTGAAGTCATGATTGATCTCATCGTGCATGTGACCTCTCTGGATTTTTGAACATACCCATCTGAGTTGACTTTCACCAAAGCATTGGTGTATGAAGACCACATGTATGACCTACAAACATATGGTAATCATTCAAGGTGTTGTCAAGGTCTCAGAGTCATTGTAGTAAATTTGAGCCAAGGTCACTGTTATAAAATAGAAATGTGGTATTACTCTGATTTGTATTGAAAAATAGTCCCAACCACTTACGTACACTGTACCAGTACTTAAAGGGATACTCCACTTTTTTGGAAATAGGCTCATTTTACAACTTCCCCAAGAGTTAAAGTGTTGAGTTTTACCATTTTTGAATCCACCAGACGATTTTCTGATGTTTAGAAGAATATCAGTAACCAGACAGTTTCTGGTCTCATTGACTTCCATGGTAGGAAAAAAATATACTATGGAAGTCAATGAGACCAGAAACTGTCTGGTTACTGATATTCTTCTAAATATTTGAAAATCGGCTGAAAGGATTCAAAAACAGTAAAACTTGACTGTTTAACTCTGGGGGAGTTGTAAAATGAGCCTATTTCCAAAAAAAATAAAAAAATAAAAAAAATAAATAAAAAGTGGAGAATTCCTTTAATTCTTTTTTGGTCATTTACGAATTGACGATGTAACTATGATGTTGCATGCCCATAATTTCATTACGTCAAATAAGATAAATAGATAAGATAACCAAGAACATTCCAGTTATAGTTATTCGTAATATTTTGGTAATTTCAAGAATTGTTTTGTAATGTAACTGCAACCCCATGTGCCTGCATGTAATTTCAAAACAATTATTTTATCGACTCACAATGTTGCTATAGATTATAAGAGATTATAAGATAAGAATGTACCCATAAGATAAGATGTACCCATAAGAACGTAGGCCTAATAATTGTACTTATTGAAAAAGTAACTGGAATGTAATAGGTCCATTACCATTAAATTACACATTCTTTATAAATGTTCTGTCGGGCAGAATTTGCTATATAACATTTAATTGTGTTTCTTTTCACCAATCAGAAGATACGGTCGATATTAAAGCCTAGGCCTAAATCTACCTTTTCATAAAATCAGTAAGAGCTGGGGGAAATCTGCAGATGCTTCAAGAATCTTTTTGAACAATTCTGAATCAATCAGAGGAATCCGCATTCGGAGTTTAATTTTAACTGCGTGGGACAGGATGTTGCGCCCCTACACTTTCGTTGAAAACTTGAACACTCATTCGATTTTAGAAATGCTGATAATGTGCGGTCTCAGCTTAATTCAGACAAGACAGCAATTATCAACTCTGCAATGACAACTTACTTGAATCACTGAACAAAGGGGCATAGCCTGTGATGCATGGACCTCCCCTGTCTGCTACACACTACAATTCCATCCTTCTCTGTTTGGTTATTTAATAATCAGGCTAGTTGTATGGATGCATTCCACCTTTTCTTTTAATCATGGACGAATTAACTCCTTAACACGAGCTTCCTCACAGGTTCACTACAAATGTGTGACAATCAGAAAGAGTCCAAATAGGTTACTTAGGCTACTTTAAAGAAAGAAAGAAAGAAAAAAAAATGAAAGGGATAGTGATTAGTTCTAGATATTTTGACATATAATGCAACAACATTTACATATTTTTAGTTTGGACCAGGGCCACATACAAAAAGTTTACAGAGACAAAAATTCACTCACATGAAAATACTCACATGTGTGTGCACCCTTGGCCTGTGTAAGAAGATCATATATTCTATGAGATTTATCAGGCTTACAGAATGCCCTGGGGCTGCATGTTTCTAATCCTCCATCTCTGAGCATTGATGCCGCCTTTTGACTGAAATAAGCTCCACTCTCCAGAGCTAGACTGAGCACATCTACACTCGAGTGAGCCGAGTTATTCTCTTCATGCTAATTTAGACAGAACTTAAAACACAGTCTGAAACTTTTCTATCCAATTTATGGTAATAAAGGATCAACGATATCTTACCCAGATCTCTGTAGAACAACTTGGCATCATTTAGCCTGCAAATGGAGGCTTGCTAAGACATGTTTAAAGAACTGGTAGATGCTACATTTCAGATATATTCATCCCATGAAAATCCATACTATCCTTGTCTCTGCTCAGTGGCTGGATGTTGCTCCAAAAAGCTTCCAAATATATAATTGTCCATGGAGCGCACATGTCTGCCGAAGTCAAACCACAACTTGTATGAATGTATGAGAAGAAAATGGAGTCGGCCGACCTGCCATATGGAGCTGATTCTGAACAAACTCATCTTCGAGATGAATGTGTTTTAACGCAATTTTAGTCAATAAAATGTTAGTACTAAAAACAATGGTACACATTTGACCATTAATTCTTTTGACATTACAGGGGAAGCTGATCTTCCCTTGCAGTCTTAACGAAATGACCACTAGTCTGTAATGTAATCGCAGTCTGGGAGGGGTGTGTATGGGTGACATTGGGTCCCCCTCAGTTGATATCAAATCCGGGAGTGGGTGTAGGGGGGTTCCATTAAAATAGAAGAAGTAAGGGGCACAATGGCTGTGTAGTCATAGTAATATTCATAATGAAGGGCAATATCAGTAATATCAGTTATGAAATAAGGAATAAATAAATTATTCAAAGTGATAGAACAAATAACATGAATACAAAAAGAAAAATCAACATTATAATTAAATATTTGGTTTGATTTTTGGAATAAAAAGGCTATTTTCTGTAAAGCTACTTTGAAACAAAATGTATTGTGTAAATCATGTAATTGACTCAATGACAATTCTCATTTGTCTGTGCAGTTATTATAAATTATACCGTTACTAAACTACATGAATATAAAACTAAATTAATGTTTTAGATTTGCACCCATTTAAACATCTTAAAATATGGCATCACTGTAGGTTGGTATTATTCTTGAATGCGTCATTATCTGCCATTAAAACAAAACACCAGCAAATAGAACAAACACTGTTTGAGGACAAAATCCTAAAGCATAAAATCTTGTTAGTTATTCAACTAATGTGTGTGCGATCATACAGATCAAAAGAAAGTGTAGGATGACTCAGCTTCCCAATGGAGGACCAAGAAGACGCTTTTAAGTGTTTGACATTGAGGTTCCTGTTAACATTCAGAAGAAAATGCACATCGACACCACTCTCATTTGCATTCCTCTCAACTAGTTGTATTTTTGTGACAATGAATAAAAACAGTCCTCAATGTCCACCATTTTTACTCACTGTTTCCAATTAAAATTTTCTTAATGTGCCTCTTTTTTGACCCCTTCCTCTGATTCTGTCTCTTCCAATTTTGTTTGCCAACCTTCAGGGGCAAAACACAGGGACACTTAAGAGACCAAAGTTTTTATCTGTTTAGACAAAATGGTTCTCAGCTATTCAAGTAGTGTCCACTGGGCCTCAAATCTTTCAACACAACACAGCACGGCTTCTGTCCTGACGGATGCACTCTATAACAAACGACACTCTTGCGAGTTTAACTCTGCACCACTAAAATGTCTCACTGTGGTGTGGATAAATAGTTGAAAAGGTAACATATATAGAAGTATAAAGAATTTCAAGAATGCATTTGTTTCACTGCAGTGATCTGGAAAATGAAAAGGGTCTTTTAAAAACTGACAGTTGTGAGCACATGGCTTGTCATGTGTTTCTTTGTGCCATGTGTTCCCCCTGTCTATTGTCCAGCCCCTCCTATCTTGTTATCTGATTATTGGTTAATTTGTCCCACCTGCTTTTCTTGTTGCCCTCCTTGTTTGCTTCCCAATTTAGTCTCCGTGTTTGTAGTCCTGTGCTTGAATGAGTAATTGCTGGGAAGAATGTTTAATTGGATTGATGACTTCCTTAAGCAAAGAGTAATAAGAATGAAGAAGATTCAATATCATCTCAAGGAATAATAGAAAATGGCACTCCTCAAGGATGTGTAATAAGTCACAAGTATAATACAATACAAGTATAATACATATAATCACAAGTATACACAAGTGTAATAAGAATAAGTTATAGTTCTGATTTCACACATCCATGGTATTGCTTGGACAATACCATAGACATCTACAGCAGAAAATAACGTTAAAATTGCCCAAATTATAAAGTTATGAAACTTTACTTTACTTTGGAACAAATTACAGATTAATGAGACCAAAGATCGTCCATTAGATGTACACAAGACGAATTATATATCATGTTTAACCACTACACATCAGAGCCAGCGGCAAACGCCAGAAGCTACAGTGGAAGTTCGATCATAGATTTGAGTTCGATGCATGATGACTGTGGTTCGATGCGGCTGTGTCGGCGCATAACATACGTCATAAATAAACTTATCTGATTGGCTTACGGGTAACCAATGATTTTAAACTTCAGAGAAGATCCCCCTAGCGAGAGAGAAAAGACTTCTCTATTATGCCATTCCAGACTCTTGTTTCTCAATGTCAAGGATACTTCCTTGGCAGGACGGGTCCTTCCAAGTCATTTCCTTCAGAGGCTAGGCAAGGGTCCTCTTTAGCATTCGGAGAACATGTAAATGGAACAGGCTAGCAAGTGCACGTCATTGCGTCATTACATCAGTGAAAGGTCGCTTCGGCGCTGCAAAAATCATAGTGCTGGTGTACTGCAGTTTTTAAATACACTTGACAGTCCTTATTTTGTCTTGTCAGTCCTCATAGAAATAAATAAATAAAGTATAAGGGATGTATAACCAGGCGGTTGTTATAGCAACCCCGCAAACTCTAAAGCGGAGGGGTCTTGATTGAATCAGCCTGAATGGGTTGTATTCGCTGTAACAACCGCCTCGCTATACATTTTCCCACTTATAACATGGCTACCTACCAAATAAAATCAATAATTTGACACAAAATATTGATTTGAAAAGGAGTTTATTCATTAAAAAACGACTAAGTTATATTACCGGAGTGAACAGAACTACGTCCATAGCAACATGATCTAACGTTAGCTGTTAAAACACATGCAATGGTAAAATATGTAACCAACAAAAAAGGCTATAACGTTATATAAAGTAAAAATTAAAAAGTTAATCACCAGTAAAAGGGAACAGCTTTAAATCCCCTCAGCAAATTTGAGCCGAAATGTTTGTTAACAAACATTATAAATGGCTAAACTGAAATTATACTTGCTTACATTTGAAAGCATATTGCCGTTATCACTCCGACTCCGCTAACGGTCAGCATTTTTATTTTTTTTAACAAGATAGCAAAGCTGCACATAGGATTGTGGGTGATTTAAGTGTGCGAAGGCTACACCTATGCATCCTTTCCTGTGTATGGGATATTTTTCCGAACGAAGGACTCAGTCCTTGGTTGAAATTCTGAGGATCCTCGACATTGGAACAGTCCTTCGACGGACGTCGATGACGTAGCATCCTCGAAATTCCGGCTTCCGAGGATCCTTCCTTGACATTGAGAAACGCCTTCTGTCTACGAAGCAAAGTGAAGTAGCAGAGTCTGGTATTACCAGGCTACCTGTTTCGTGCCTGCTTTGTTTTTGTTATGGATTTGCAAAATGGATTTTGTACCTGGATTTTCTATCCTAATTAAATACTCATTCTCTGCATTTGAGTCCTTGCTCTCCTGCAACCTTTCCGTGACACTGAGGGGCACTTATAACTGTTTTAAGTCATAGCGTGTTCACTGCACATTAAAAGCAGAATTAAAATAATTACCAGTATGACCAAGTCATTTCATTCACTAGCAGCAGCATAATTTGAGTATTCCTGCTGTGGACGTTTTAGGGAGCAGTGAAGATCAGCGTAAATGTCCAGCCATTAGCTTAGCATGTCAGAGCCCAGAGCCAATTAGAGCCAGTCAGTTGCTATTGGCTTATCAAAAGACTATATGCTCAACATTTGATGTAGCATACTCTTTTTCTTTCATAAAATGCCTGCTCCCCAATGTGCCGAGATTCTCCATTTCAGTATCACTTTACCCATTGAGTATGTTAGAATGAGTAATGCCACTTAATTCCCTTTCAATCTGATTAGTCAAAAGGCCGATACCACCTAAATGGAATGTTTTTGTGATTTCAAAGCATAAAATGAAGAATTGTACCCATAAAATCATTTAAAAGTCAGCCTTAAACATTTATAGGCTACGTGCAAATGATCAGACTTGAACTTCAGCAAACTTGCAGGCAAATGTTTTTAATAAACTGTACAAAAAACTGTTATGATAAATGTCACATTCACTTTTGTTGTTAGTGTTAGCCTGTCATCTTTCTATCTTGAACAAGCTGCAATTGAGGTAAGTGCTGGCTGTGACTATTTTTCAGCATTTCTGCATGTGCCCCTATGCTTTTTATGATATTATCCTTCATACAGCATGTATTAGCTGTTTGTAAATGTAAAAGCTCTGCAACGTTTTACAGATCAAAGTGCACAACATTATTAAAAATTAAAAAAAATTAAATTAAAAAAAAATAATTCTGAACTGAAGAAGTAAGTCATCAACAATTCTAGTCTCATTTCCTGCTACATACGTAACAAATTTGCATAATGCCAGCAGTGGTCTTCATTGGCTGCCTCCAAATCACGTCTTCTTTGACCCGCCCTCAAACAATAAGCTTAGACCCCGAAGTGTTTAGTCGACACGTCGAGAAGATGTGTTTTCAATGCTGCGAATCCACTTTATATGCACTTTAAAAGAATGAGAATTGGTGCTTGAATTGAGATGGAAAAAACTGACGCCATCATTCTCATCAGTATGTATCAAACGCTGAGGGAGCCTCCGGAGCTGAATTGCAGATATGGTAATAGGTGTTTGGTTTCCAACACGTGCTGTAGGCGTTCGACCAATCCCAACAGATTGGGCCATCTGGCCAATCAGAGCAGAGTAGGCTTGATGAAAAGTAAGTGTTTACTAATGTCCCTTTCATACAGCGTGTTGATCCCGGTAAATTCCCAGAACGCCTTCTGTGTGAACGCAAACACGACCCGGTGTTTGTGTTTTTGTGTTCGTCAGATCTCCCTATGTTGTATTAGTTTGGTAATTTAGAAAATTCATAAGAAATAGTGATACAGCAAGATACCTTGTTTAAGAATTTATATGTGGCCCACGTTTAGTCGATAAAACTCTTCCACAACGCATACACCCGTGGATCCTCACTCATAACTCCTCGAGAATTGAGATGTCTTCAAGATGGCTGAGCTCAATCGGTTTCCGGGTCATTGAATGGAGGTTGGAGGAACGAGGGGTCGAGGAGGGATACTGAGAAGCCCCCTACATCTTTGAACAAACTGTTTTCAGACTCTTTGAGAAATTAGGTGATGTGCAATGTATATTGTATTAATGTTTTTTAAACTTTTGTTGGAGACCTCCAAAACAAAATTAGGAACCTTTGAAATGGCATAATAGTGGCACTTTAAAATAAGCATGTAAGAATAAGATGCTTACAACACTATAGTTCATTTTTCTACAGCAAAGCTGTGAAAAATCACTAGTTATAAAAATGTATAGGTTTCCATTAATTCAACTAGTCTGTGATTAATTACATTAAGAAAAATTTGAATCACATATTTAGAAAGGAAAAAAAACAAACAACAGATATTCGTGCCTCTTTCACCATTATTTCAATTTGTAGGCCAATACAACCTGAAAGAGTAATTTACCAGGTTCTCCCTCTGGAATATGTTTTTAATATAGTGGTTTTCGATTTATGAGTACATAAGGTGTGTGTGGTCAACATTAATTAAAAACATTTTTTGTTTTTTAACCTCAATTGCATAGTCATAGCTCAAAGTGAATTTTGTGCTCTATATAAACCTAACAAATCTGAAAAAAAAATAGGCTGTGCTCATTTTATATTTTCGAGGAACTGCAGTGTTCGTTGCTCTTTCGGGAGATAGATTGCAATCTTTAGGTCTGCAAACATGAAAAACGCCCAAGCAGCCCTCTCTCTATACTCTCTGTATTTCTATATCTGTCTCTGTTTTGATGCACTTAAATGGTGTGTCCTCTCAGGATCTTCATGACAGTTTGACTGACAGCTGAACAGAAAAGCTATTTGCTTGAATAAAGGACAAACACACAAAGACCGTTAGGAGGTCTGTTATTTCTGACATTGAGCTGTGTCCAAGACACACGTATAGCGAGGTACCAATAAGAAAAGACTGATTGAGAACGAATGAGTGCGGGAGAAAGAGAGAGACGGACTGAGTGAAATTAAAATATCCTACCTATCCTCTTCAGTGGTTTTATAGTGTTTCCTGTCTCCTGGTGCTGTGCCCTTGTCATATGAGCCCAATCAATATCGCTCCATCACAACAATGTGACAAACTGCTGTCTGCTTTATGAAGGACCATCGCTTACACGTTTTAAAAGGTCACTCAGACTGCACAAGTCACAAAATGTCAGGTTCAAAAGTACACATAGATATTGAAAATGAGAATCAATATAACTGTCACAAGGAATTCTGAAATTTGAAATCTTCATGCACAGCTATCTGTCAGGGAGCCACACACTGAACAGAAGGATAAGTTTCCGAATGATCCAAATGCTTTATTTGAACAAATTGATAAGATAATAAAAAAAATTGGCAGTCATATCAGAGAAGCAGATGACGAAGGATGAAAGGTGCCACACACACACACACACACACACTAGACAGTCACTGATAGATGAATGAATAAACTTTCCTTTTATCTTTGCAGGACAAGATCATAGAGACTGGAGGGAGACGAGGAACTGGGAACAGGAACGATGAATGAATGAGGTCATTATATCTTCAGGTAAGAGGTAAACCAACAGGAGGTAGTCTGAGCTCTAGACAAGACTAGACAAAGACTGAATCCAAAAATCACTCCCTAAAGCTTCATTCATTATTCCTTATGTTAGTCTACTAATATAGTTCACCTGAAAGAGCATGAAAAAGAGTGAGTGAATTCGGACAGCCGTTGAGCATACATTGGTTGTACACTCGTTATTACAGTGCAATGTGGGATTGAATAAGTCCACTATGGTTTCAGACACCCCTACAAATCAGTGGCTATCCCCTCAATAAACACGTTATTTGAGGATATAGGAGAGATTTCAGATTCAGGCAACATGTGTGGCAGGTCCTTTTAAACAGGTGGTGGGGAGATCAGAACTCAGGTGATTGTGATCTCAGTGGTCGAGTGTGGGTGGAGCTTTGTGATTTAGTGCAGGTGAGCTGAAGGAGGGATGATTGGAAATAAACTGTAGGATGGCGACTGAGCTGGTGACCGTGACACTGGCACGCAGTTAGAAATAATGCATTGAGAATTGATGGCAAGTGACTTTTGAAACAATCCCTTATGCCTCGTTCAGATTACACGATTTTAGCCCGATATTGGCACGATCCGTTTGACGTAGGGTGTCGTGGGGATTCGTAAACGACAACGGGCGTCGGGACGCAAGATTCGATCGTATCATCTCGTATAGTGTGTCATAGTGGGCGACAACCTACGTCGCGTCTGCGATGCTTCACGACATCACGACAACAAAACTAGCATGTTTAATTTTTTTAACGGTCGTCCACGACGGTTCCGTCACATGTATGAGGTTGACCAATAGTAGCACAAGCTTTTCCGTATACAACTTTCAAAAAGACAAAACGAAAGAGAGACGATGGTGCTAACGTTAAAACTAGAAGTAAAAATATCAGCGCAGTCTCATCCCAAGACGTTATATAACTGACTTCTTGGGACGTCTTTTGACCATACGTCAACATCCGCCATTTTTGGGTACCCTTTAACGCCGGTTAGATGACGTTATCGGATCCTGACCCTACCCCAGATCTAAACCTCCCCCTAAACCTACCCCGTCACCTAACTGACGTTAAAGGTAAAGCGTCAGTTGTATGATGTCCCAGGATCGTCATGTAACTGACTTTAAAGTGTACCCTAAAACGCCGGATGTTGACGTATGGTCAAAAGATGTCCAAAAAATATATAAGAAAACAATATTTTACCTCAATGTTCTCTTTGGAGGACTGACAGCCCATACTGTCCTCTTCGAGCAGGGTTCTCAAGTCTCACGCAATGGCCGTGAAACACATGCAATTCAACCAGTTCACACACTCACACGCCACACCATGTATTTCTCACGCTGAAAAGGCAATGCCGAGCAAACCAGCAACTCACTAGAGGCGAGTTTTGCCTTCTCGATGACATCACGCGCGCCGTTAAACACGGCATGTGATGACTGGTCAGGAAGTAAAATGTAGTCTGACATGTGTCTTTTCCATGACACGACAACATTTTAGGAGCCAAAATCGCGTAATCTGACACAGTGACTATCGTAACAGGCAAAAAAAAAAAAAAAAAAATCGTGTAATCTGAACCAGGCATTAAGAAGAACTAGGAGCATATTTGTTAAAAATCCAGTGTAAGCTAATGGACAGTGGTTTAACCCCTGCATAATGTGATGCAAGAGTCATCACTATTGTACCCTTGAACACTTAACACTTGACCATAAGTGATTCCAAAAGGATTGCTTCCCAAGTAGAAATAATGTATATTATGGATATGAATATAATGAATCCTAGCTGAATAATAGTATTCATTTCTCTAAACAGCGCCATTTGTGCCATTTACTTGCACACTCTCACCATTGTTTTAGTGCCCTGTTCACTAATATAAATGAACCTACAAATGGTTGCTACATTTCAAATCTTGCAGGCTGGTTCTCAGTGCTAGGTTGTGAAAATAGTAGACTACCCCCTTTCTTCTAATGCTATTAGATAAACCTTTAAATCCACAAAGACCTGTTTGTATACATCATTCTAATGCCGGAGCTCAATTGTCCATAAGCCTGCTTTGCCTTTCTTTGCTGTGTTAAACCAATGGCAGTTCAAAGTCCCTTGCTTGCATGAATTCAAAGACCTGTAGAGGACAGGAGTGAGTTCAAACATGTCTCTACAAAGCAAAATTCCTCATAGCTGTAGTTTTACTGAGAATGTGTTCAAAACAGAGAAGGAAAACAGCAACAGGCATTGAAGAGATGGAGAGATGAAAGTGATGAATATGAAGCATTTATCACTTTAAATGGCACAGATGTGTGGGAAAGTGCAATAAAGAGGATTTAAGCCTTTTGTAATCATACCAGGACAGTTTAGAAAGGCTTTGTATTGTATTGCGTCTTACTCTGCATGGCACGAATATATCGCCATACTCTTTCTAAATATAAAGAACTATGTGATGTCCATTACTTAATATACAAGTGATCAAATTAGTAATATTAGACATGCATGAATGAGTAAAATGCCTCACGGTGGACTTCTTACCATGGTTTCCAGTTTTCCATCAGTTTTCCATCATCTCGTTCCAGGCCTATATCTGCCCTCTCATGCTCTTACATAATCACTGGCTATTTAGTAATAATACTAATAAGTTAATTAGGAAGGAAACGCATAGCATGGGAGAAAAAAATTAACAAGTGTTGACATCAGTTTCAAAATAATGTGAGTAAATGAGTTTTAAGTTCTATCTTAAAGGTATGTAATGAGACAGTACAGAGTTTCTGGGGAAACTTGCCCAGAGCTTAGGGCCCATAATACTGGATATCCTTCCAGCAGTAGACAGTTTGGATTTTGGTAAAGCAAGCAGGTTGTCTGAACCAGATCTAAGAGTGCGGGCAGGAAGGTAAAGCAGAATTAACTCTGCTAGATATAAAGTTGCTAAACCACGACAGGCCTTATAAACGGAGAAAAGTAGTTTGAACTGAATGGGCAATAGGCAATAGTGTGAAGGATTGGAGTGATATGAGCAGATTTTTTGTTAAATGTAAGGGTATAAGCAGCAGAGATTTGTACCAGGACTTTAGCTAGAAGGCCACTAAACAAGGAGTTACAATAGTTCTATGTATACGGCCGCAGAAGCACCTAACTCTGGTTGTTACTTGACATAAACGGCAACATTCTGACATAAACTGCAACAAATCTGATTGGTTGAGTGAAATGCCATTGGAAACCATGTTCATTGTTTAGGTCAATTCTCACCAAGGGATTGCATCTGTTCAATCAACTGTGATAAGACAAGAAAGACAACTTAATTAATGCACTGTCTGAGAGACGTGCTTTAAATGTGTGTGCAGAGACAGTGTTCAAGTACCAAATTGAGTTTTTTTCACATCAGTCTTGCACTTGGATAAATAAAATCACTTGAATGTTTAGATTGGCAAGAATTAAAAACACATGCCAATGGTAAACTTTCATAACAATGCAGCACTGGCTTTCCCCCCCAAAAGCATCATTAGCCAAAAAATGTGTTACCAACCGTTTAAAGATTTGACATTTCCTGAACCCATACAGCAAAAGTTTGGAAACATTTTTTATGTTTTTGATATATATGAGCGTGCCAACAATCAGTATGGAGGGAACCCGAAATGAATAAAACCTAAAATAAAACAAAACAACACTGAACAAAAACAGTTAATTAGTCTTCCGATCGATAAAGTGTCAAGTCCAATTCCATCAACTGTCGGGTCTTTTTAACGCCAACCCCAGGCCATCAAGCAGTCCTTATTGTCAAGCCCTGTACTTTCTTTCTAAACAGATTAGCAAGTGCAGTTCTTTTACTTTCATTTCTCTCAGCTTTGAGTAATATCTAATCCCTGTATTTTTTTAGAATAAATCCATTCTTAGGACTGCACTGAATGCCGTACACAATAAGATGCTGTGAGACATAGACATAAGAAGATGTGCATGCACTCTTTTCTGTTCCTGTGACAAAACGTCTCTATGTTTTTATCTTCCAGGCAGCAGCAGATAACAGCGATGAATCTAGTGTCTGTGTCCTTTTCTCTCAGGTGTAACTTTGAGCGCTTCCTAAAAGAATGCCAAAAGAGGGACATAAAACCCAGATGAAAGTAGCACAGAATGGTGAAAGTAGTAAATGACAGTGCAGTTGTAAATATCCCAGTAGAAACAGAGCAGGAAGTCACTGTGTCTCAGCAGAATCTCTGCTGATGTTACTGTTTTCTGGAGATGCGCGATACCAAACCATGTAGATTCTACTCGGAAATCATCAGAACTGTCACTGCTTACTGTGAGTTGACCAGATGTAGGGTATGAGCTGTTTGAAAACTTAGTGAGCTGTCTGCTGCCTACATATACTAAACTGACTTTACATCTACAGTAGCAACATTTTACTTAGATGAAACGTAGTTTGACATGGAACGTTAAAAAAATTGCACTTTGTTTGTAGAGTGTAAAATAGTCATGATACTTTATACTATTAAACTGTTCTGTTAACATTATGCTAAGCTAATAATGTGATAAGTGCTAATGGAAGAGATGAGTTTTCAGTTGTCGTTTAAAAGCTTTTGAATCCGGATGAGGGTGGGGAGATCATTCCACCAGCATGGTATGAATGAGAATGTTCTGGAGAGTGATTTTGAGGCTCTCTGTGATGGTACCACGAGCATTGACTGATTTTAGGTTCTGCTAGGGATGTAGACTTGTAGTAATGTGTGAAAGTAGGAGCATGAGTTTCGTGCAGGTATTTTGGGATCATCTGGTTGAAATGGTAGACCTGGGTGTCATTGGCATAGCAATGGTAAGAGAAACCATGTGCCTGTATGATGGGTCCCAGTGACATGTTGTAAATTGAGAAGAGGAGCGGTCCAAGCACTGAACCCTGGGGAACCCCTGTGGTCAGTTGATGTGCTTTGGATACCTCTCCTCTCCATGTGACCCTGAAGGACCTACCTGTGAGATAGGACTCAAACCAGTGGAGAGGAGTACCTGCGATGCCCAGTGATGAGAGGGTAGACAGAAGAAAATGATGATTCACAGTGTCAATTGCAGCAGACAGATCCAGGAGGATGAGGACTGATGATTTGGAAGCAGATTTTGCGATCTGCAGGGCTTTGGTGACCGACAGCAATGCAGTCTTGGTTGAATGCCCTTTCTTGAAGCCTGATTGGTTGACGTCCAGCTGGTTGTTCAGAGACAGGAAAGATGATACTTCATTGAAAGCAACTCATTCAAGTGTTTTCGCATTGAATGGTAGGAGAGAGACAGGTCTGTATTTCACTAAGAGTGATGTGTTTAGCTTTGATTTTTTAAGCAGTGGAGTTACCGAGCTTGCTTAAATGCTGTAAGGGAAAATGCCAGAGTGGAGGGATGAGTTGATGTGTGTGAGAGCTGGAAAAAGTGTAGGAGAAATTGCTTGTAGAAGGTGTGAGGGGACCAGGTCTAGAAGGCAGGTGGTAGGATGACTGGAGTGGAGAAGCTTAGATTCTTCTCCCTCGGCCTCTAACAGTGAACTCCTCTAACAGTGAACGTGTGTTAGAGGCGCTGTTGATCTTTTTGTGGAAATATGAAGATTTCGCAGCATGAACATCAGTAGAAAAAGCAGAGAGCAGATATTGACATCTAAACCATAGCCCAATAATAGCTTAGTCATCAATTAGATATCAAAGAAATGAGTGAAGAAATTAAACCAAATAACGTGTAAACACTGTTTACTTGGCTAACATGATAGTATATCATCCATCTCACAAGTTATTTTGGCAAAAACGACATGTAACCAAATTCAAGGTTATTTGGGCTAGAAGTAGGTTACTCGTAGCCAGACTATTTCGGGTTATAGTTAAACTATAATAATATGACGACTATTGCTTGCATGCACAAATACTGGATAAATAGCCATAATTTTTTTTAAATAGAAAATTATTGGACAAATATACATATTTTTTTAATTATATTGAGATGTTTCTTTATCAAAGTACCACAGTAATTCCATTTTATACCCTCACTGTACCATGATACTACAGCACAGTTATGTGCCTG
This sequence comes from Cyprinella venusta, assembly GCA_038021265.1. Lineage (NCBI taxonomy): Eukaryota > Metazoa > Chordata > Actinopteri > Cypriniformes > Leuciscidae > Cyprinella > Cyprinella venusta. The sequence goes on from CM075866.1 coordinate 31,562,630, forward strand.
TGCACCATGGCAATACCATTTTACAAAACCATAATAATATGTTTAGTACACTTTTGTTAGTGTTTCAATTGTCTTTTCAACTCTTGCCATTTAATTTCTTGATCTAATGAATAAACCCCCCCAGATATGTACATGTTCTAACAAGGAGTTAACTTGATTCCAGTGATGAAAATGTTACAGAAACTATTAAAAGAGCATATCTCTTATGTTGTGTGTAGCCATATATGACACAATACTTTGACTGGCATGATGTCCCTTTACTACAGCATTGCTCTGATTCTTTAGCTCTGTGAGATAGTAATAGGATTCCATGACCCCAGAATGCAGGTCAGTGGACCTGCTGCTCTCCTTGTACCTGTCACTCTGACTGCTGATGTGTGTCAGAGATCAGTATTGGGTCAAAAGCATTTTTGAGATGCACAATAAGATTTAGAGAAGGATTCTTGGCTATATTGTGAATAGAATCTTCAAAAGGTTATTAATATAAGAATATTCAAAAAGTTACAACAACAATGTACAAATTATTTGTGGCAGTTGGAAGCAAGTTGTAGGTTTATTTTATAATGTAATAAAGCAGAGCCAGCCAAATTCACTTATATCACTCACTCTAAAAAATGATGGGTTGTTTCAACCCATGTTTGTATCACATATAGACAAACCCAACCGTTGCTTTAAAGTATTAAATTAAAATTTAAACCCAGTAGTTAGATTTATTGACCCAATCGGAAAAAAAACCCAGCATTTTTTAGGCGGCACATATACTGTGTGTTCCAAAGTATTATGCAAGGTACATTTCAGTCGGATTTTAATCCAATAAACATTCAAATCTTAGTTTTTCACTTTCAAAGAAAGTGTTTTTTCATCATATCATTTTTAGATAACTGCTCTGTGTGAACTTGGCTTAAGTAACCTTGGATCTCTCTAGAAGAGGGAACGAGTACTTTGCCGTCCATGCAACATGCTCTGGTCCGCTTTGGCGATGAAAAAACAGATTATATAAGCCCATCAAGCTCTATTTATAGGCCCAGGCCATGATCGTCTCGATGTGACGTAGGATCTGATGTCACCAAGAGCCTCTCTCAATAGGCTGCTGCAGCTGCCGCAAGACAGCCAATAGGCACACGAGCCGTCTTATCCATGTCTGCATCCTGCCGCAACGCGTTTTACATTAATTAAAAATCAAGGGTAATTTTGGCTTCAATATCTGTGGAAAAGAGGTTTTCCCCTAGCGTGAGATATTCCGCAGTACTCGTTCCCTCTTCTAACGAGAACCGAGGTTACGTTAGTAACCAAGCACGTTTTCCATTTCCCTAAGAAGACCTGGCAAACTATTTAACCCTTTCACTCATAAATTTAAAATATTCTAACTGACCCCCCCAGCGTGAGTTTTTCAAGGCGACCGTTATTTAGAACTTGTCACTTTAATGTTTCCATGGTGACTGACACATCATAGCTTATCACATGACACAGTGCTACCACAACACAGCGCTGAATGAATGATGATCTGCTTTTATGTCATGTATCAGAGCAAGAAATGATTAAGGTTGCTGTAGTCTTGTCTTCAATAATTGCCATTGACCCCATGAAGACAAATGAAGAAGCTAATGATCCAAATATGAAGCTTTGTACTGCTATCCTAAATGGACCAGTCAGCCTGGGCCCTTCGTCTACAAACAGCTTTATTTGCCGCAGTTGCCGGTCATCCATTTACAGGGCAAGGTCAATCTAGATTACATCCCTTAAACGTTCAGGCCACTTTGTCTTCTGTGTGCGAGAGAAAGCAGGCTATTATGATCCAGTTTCAGCGGAACTGATAACAATCTGGAATTAAAACTACCGCCTTCTCAGAACTGGTCTTTCCTCCAGTCTACTCCCAGAGATTACAATTGGTATCGGCAGCCAGCACCTCCAAACAATTGCACTGTCAGAGAGACGTATGTGCTAACATTGACTGGTATTGAACAATAACTGAAAAAAAAAAAAAAAAAAAAAAAAAAATAATCCTGATGCAGCATTGTCCTGTCTTATCTGCCTGGCAGATATCGTGTTTAATTCAAAGATTTGTTTATTATGGATCAATTTTAGGGGTAATAAAACACAAACAAGAGTACTGTTGCAATCACAGATACTGTATTCATAACACACTCCAGTGACTGTGATACTGCTTTTATAGAACAGTTTAATAAACAAGTTAGGATTGTGTAACTTAGGTTTTAGACACTTTGTACTCTATTGTTGAATTAATTTACATTTTTTTTTAATTTTTGAAAAAAAAAAAAATAGAAAAATAATTTTTTGTTTAATTTACATTTGTTACAAAATATTTATTTTGAAATTTCTTTATCAAAGAATCCTGAAGAAAATGTAATGACAGAAAAATGGCTGTTGAAAATTCAGCTCTTCCATCACAAGAATAATTTACATTTACAATAATCTACATGAAATGTATTAAAATAGTCAATGGTTATTTTAAATTGTAACGATATTTCAGAATGTTACTGTATATTCTTTATCAAATATATGCAGCCTTGGCAAGCGTAAGATTTCTTTCAAAACATAAAACCTGAATGAATGTTCATATAAATTAAATGAAGAGTTTATTGACATAGGTGACAGGAAAAGCTTAAGTCTATTTTTGTATTTTTTTTTCCCAAAAAGTTATTCCACAAACGTTTGCATAAAGAGAGTCTTGGGGCTAATCACTTCATCCTCACATGAGGATTATTGTTTGATTTAGGAATTTTCTACCTAAATAATGATAAGAAAGGGCAAAGCAGATTGAATTACTGGCATCAAAATTAATTTTAATTTTTTAATTAACTCAGATTAAAGGGCACTAATTTCTAATCGTATAACAAGATTCAGGCAACTGTTTCCATTAACATTAATTTTGTAATATTGAAATTAAATAGTATGTGTCACACTCGTGGATGTCTAAAGCTTGACGATAAAGATCAAGATACTAATTAGTCTTTAATAGATTAAAAGAATAAACTCAGATAAAGGCACGAAGTCAAAGTAATATGACCATGTGACACTGGCGATACTGGACAGATTAATTTTCAAACACAGGAACTTAGATACACAGGTTAACAAGGTCAGCAGTTAAATCAGAAACCATAGCAACAAATCAGATACGCAGACAAGAGATTATCACTAGGACAAAAACCCAAACTAAACTGAATATAATTGTGAAAATAACTGTGGAATCTGCATAAATTTCACCACAATTTTATTGTGAATTATTTATAATTGTAAACAAATGTATCGTCACTGTTCATTTATCTTCCTTTTAGCCTATATTTTCTTTATATTGATAAGGAGTTAGAGTAGAGTAGAGGAACTGAAAATCATCTAAAATAGTTGTAAAATATATAGGCTATTTATCATTTATAATGATTTGTAAAGATTTTCACATTTCTAAAGTGCATATGCAAATGACTTTATGTTTTAGATGTATGTTTCAGCTTATATACCAATGTATTTGTGTAAGAATAACGTACAAATACTAATGAGTTTAGGCTGTTCTTCCACCCCAGACTCAGTAGATCATCTTGAAGTCCCCTGATAGTGCCACACTAAAAATCACTGAGCTCTTTGGCACACTCCATTCTGGTGAAAATGTTTGGCTAAAGAGATTGCATGGCTCTATGTTTGATTTTATGTACCCATAATGGATGTCACAGAGAAGTTGAAATGGTATCATAAACCATATCATCTCCTTAGCGTATGATGTTTCATTGAATCATTAGCAAGTCACATTATTTCCAAATACACATTGAATACTCACAGACCTGCTGCGCTCACTTAGTCTAAGACATACCTGAGCGTCGATGATCCTCACTTGACCCGACCTTTCTCCTAATATTTTGTATTCACTTTGTCCTACACAAATGAATCAGCATGAGAAGTCAAGAGACACCAGATCATTTTATCACATTCAGAGGACAGAGATAAAGAGAGATGCAACTGTCATGGCCTTCATTTGTTAGTCTGTGTTTAAATGGAGAAAAGGTTCAAATGCGCTGCAGTCAGATTGATGTTGTAGACCACCCAGTTGGTCTTCCTCTTGCTCCTCCTTTAAAAGTCTCTCTGGTGCACATACACAAACACACACACACGATGCATCATCAGTTAGCGTGAGTGATCTGTCTCAGGGTAAATAAGCATGGCACTTCCGCCACCTCAGGCTGAGAGAAGACAGCGCAGAGGTCAGAAGGAACTATCATAAATTCTGTGTGTGTGTGTGTGTGAGCTATATTTGATATTCCCACAGCTGCAGGGCAGAAATCCCATACCTGGTCTCCGAGGAACAGCTTAATACCATCAGGACACTGATCAATCAAACTCACTCACTTTTACCCACAATACACCATTTTGATGATGACTCAATGACTCATTGAACAGAAAATGCAGTGGTAATTCTTCAATAACGAACCCTTTCCAGTGGCGTGCACATACCTCCTCAGGGACTGGAACGGAGGCACCAAAAAGGGCACTAAACATTTTTCCTTGGCATTGTAAGAAAATATGTTGATACAACTAGAATGCATAACACATGAAATGAAAATAGGGAAATGATGATAATATTACTAAATATTATTTACTTTACCAAACAAAACAGTGAGAATCAAGAAGGTAATTATTGTTTTGTTGATGTTGTAAATTGAATGTATGTATTATATGTATGAAAGTGTTAGCTATCATGAATCAGTAACACTTTACAATAATTTTTCATTATTTAAATAAGTTAACATTATAATGAACTAAACGTCTATATCATGTATTAACCTTAGTTAATATTAATTTCAGCATTTACTAAAACATTAAAATCAGAAGTTGTATTTGTTATCATTAGTTAATGCACTGACTGTGACATGACATGAATGAACAATTTACAGTTGTATTATTAACTAAAATGAACAAATACAGTAACAAATGTGTTGCTCATGGTTCATAAATAAAAAATGAACCTTATTGTAAAGCCTTACTATGAAATCAAAAAAATTACTTACAATTTAGAGTTGGACATGGACTTAAGATTTAATAGATGTATTGTCCCAAGCTAATAACACTTGCTATGGCTTGGATAAAAACGAATGACATTGTTACTCAGAATGTGTCTGAAATCGATTTATTATAGTTAAAGCTACACTGTGTAACTCTTTTAGTTTATTCTTAGCTAAAAACACTTACTTCTTTCAAAAATATATGTGCTCATTAATGTATGCTTACTTCGTTCAAGTAATAAAGTATTCTCATGAGTGTATAATATGCCATTGAAAATACATACGAGTAAGGGGTTCTAATGTCGGTCGCCATGTTGCCCCTCCATCTTGAAAGTACATTAGCCAAAGAGGGACATACCCGTAAATTCAAGCTTCGCCTTTCACGTTTACGTTTGAGTTAACACTCATGGACGAGGTCAAAATGGAAGCCATGTTAATCTTGGACTACATTGGCCACCATAGGAGTTGAGAGGAACAGAAACTGATATTCACTGGATGGTCATATACATTTTCACCGCTAGATGGTAGTAAAAATCACACAGTGTAGCTTTAAGTTAAGTATAACTCGCATGCTGCTGCAACTTTTAGAGTAGCATGGTAGGATAAATGTAATTTTCTGTATTAGATTAAATATTACCTGCTTGTTTGAAGACTCGCGCGAACTGTTGCGTCTCAGAACTGTTAAATGCCCACGAGGCGCTGCAAAGGAAACTCCGCCACTTTTCCGCAAATTTTTATATATATATTTTTATATATATAATATTTGTTTTGTATTATTATTGTTAGTGGCAAGGGTGTGTAAGTGTATTGTTATTTATTGTAATATTTATAAAAGTAATTATTATTATGTACAATTATCAGAAAAGGGCACAATATATTTTGAGACAAAAAGGACAGAGGCTTGAGCCCACCCAGCCCCATCCTATCATCAGCTGATTTCTTTCCCTCTAAAATGATATTAATTGGCATTAAAAAATATTTTCAAATTCGTGTGTGTTTGTGTATACGTGTGCGTGTATTAAACTGCATTAGGGGTCACCAACCCGATCACACTTAATGCGTCTTTATAGCACGCATGTGTATTGTCGTGTAATATATACGCTAACGTGAGTTTTTACGTGCATATACGCATTGGTTGGTTAGGTTAAGTTTAGGTGTGGGGTTGGGTGCGTGTGTATTATACGTTTGGCTACAATTAGTGGTGTGGGGTGCGTGTGTATTATACGCAAATGAACTGCGTATCAATTGCACGCGAAAAACTGCGTCTCATATGCACGTAAAAACTAATTTTCGCGTATAAATTACACGATAAAACACGACGCATTTACGTGAGAACAGGCTGGGGTCACATAAGTGGCTGTAATCACAGGGCGAATAATTCAAAAGGCAGTCTTTAATCATATACAGTACTATGAAAACGCAGGAGATCATAATTTTTATCAGCATAACGACCACGATTGACAACATGGAAAAATTGAACAAAGTAAACTGAGGACTATTTATATCTAAACAAAGGGAGCTAAATGAAACGCAGGTGAAACTAATCCGTTAAACAAACTGGCATATACTAGGAAACTATGTCAATTAAAAATAACAGTGAACACAGGCACACACAAAAAGGAAAAACAGAACACAATGACAATAAAACAGACCTACACAGAACAGAACCAGTAAAATATGTGTATATGTCAGAATTATTCAATTTCAATCATATGCAATTGAGCAACATTCAGCAAAATACATTTTTTGTTTCATGGAAAAAATAAGTAAGTCGTGTGTGGAACGACATGAGGGTGAGTAAAATTTCTATTTTTGATTGAATTTTAGTAGAGCCTTTGAGTAGAACGATAGCGCCGGCTGACACAGCTTAGTAGAAGTCCGGGAATGAATGAGGAAAGAAAAAGAGATGAGTTATTACAGATGTGTTAGACGCCCTGTAAAAAAATACTTTATGGCTCTGCAGTGCAGAGCAAACATCACCGGAAAATCATTTAATACGCTACCATGTTACTATGGTTACAAACTTATTTACACCAACAGCTGAATTGAGATGAACTGATTAGCATGCTTACTATTCAACCACGTTTGGTAAGCAGTTATCATTTCTGGCTATTTTTATATTAAACAAGGCAGCAGGTGCACTGAATTACAACTTCAGAAAATGCAATTTTATTTTCCCATTTTGAAATCACTGCTAATCTCTCAGCAAACGTTTGGCAATAATACGTCAACATTACTGAAAGAACAGGATGTTATTATTACTTAAAATTCTTTTAATTTAATTATGATTAAAAACACATTTAAAAAAAAATATTTTTAATCTATTTATAATTGAAAGATTAGGAGCACCCTTTTCCGATTACAGATGAGAGTTTCATCTGTCTGCTGACCTCTGATTGGCTAAAGTGCTGGGTCAGAAGATCATCCGCCCTGGGCAGAAGGAGGGTAGGAGATCAACTCATAGATATCTATTATAAAGGCTAGCTGTCTCGTCCGCGCTGCTGGCCAACGGAGGTCGACGTCTGCACCTGGCGGCCATCTTGCAGCTCACTCACTCACTCGTAACATTGTATTTTAATGGTGCATGTACATTTTAAATAAACCTAATTTTTCCGATTTTCAAACAGTTTGGTTTGTTAAAAACGTCAAAGATGTAGCTATGACACTGCACACTTATGAATAATAATGAATAATAAGTGTGTCAATAAATAATCCAGAATTACAGCTACGTTAATAACGTTTGCAAGAAATCAAACCGTTTGAAAATCCGTCAAGATTTCAACGAGATAAGAGTATTTGTGTTCGTGTTGATTACTCATCTTACATCAGGTACCACAGAGCTCGCCATAAAGGTTGCAGGTGACAAGATGGCCGACGGTTATGACGATAGAGAGTCTGCTGCAAGACATCTAGCGTTTATTATGGATAACTATGGGTCAACCAGTAGGTAGGGGATGGTTTTGCCCGCAGCATTCCGGGTTGAACACAATTCATCTTATTTGAAAGCTAAACTAACAAGCGCTGTGGAGATAGGAAGTTATGACAATGACGGTAGAAACTAAACATGACACGGATGAAGAGGATTTTGAAATTCTGCTGCTCGAATCCGATGTTCTTGGCTATCTTTACGAGCCGCAGTATAGTGAAGAGCAGCTGAGGCTGATGGAGGAACCGGAGGCGGCTGCCTGTCGCGGACGAGGAGCCCGGACTGGCTCGAGCTGGGCGGACTGCTGGTGCCTGTGCTCTCGCTGTGCTCTACGGACACAGATAGAGTCCGTCTGCTGCAGATAATTTTAACGATGGCAATTTCTTCTGGACAGAATCTCTGTGCGTCGCCACAGCCAACTAACTAGAAATTTTGTATGAAATTAATTTCAAACTCTGGTGGCAGCTAACGCTAGCCTTGTAGACGAAAGAGTGATTTCTCTAATATATTTTTGCGCAGTTCTGGATTAGTGGGTGTGGCTTGCCGAGCTGTGCAATGTGGTGCATTGTGGGAGTTGTTGTCTTACATACAAATGTGCCCTTCAGTTATTTTCTTTCTTTTCTCAGTCAAGAGGGCACCAAATTCAAAAATTATTTTACATTGCGACTACATATATGATCCACTTTCAATAAATATTAATTTTGAAATGGGTGAAATGCTCCTTTAAGTCCGAAGTTTGCGTTCTTGGTGTAATGGCTCAGATGTCCAGGGGATAGAGACTCCTCCTCATCACACATAGCTACAACCTGTCTGAGTGCTCACAAATCCTCCCTCGGCTGATAAGATAAACATGAAAAAAAACATAGCAGTGGGCTGAAAAATAAATATCACTATTGTCTTTCTCGTCTTGTGTTTATTACACAGAATCTTCATGTTACCAATACAGAGGTTGAACTGCAGAACAAATGTGTGAGAGAATGTTCCTTTACTGTAAACATGCAGACGAGAAAGGTTATGCTAATCACAGTCAGCCCTGTTGCTAAGATAAGTGCTGTTGGATTGAACCAAGTTCGAGAAAATGGGTCAGGAGCTATAAATATCAAATATAGTTAATTCAACAGATTTGTAGCCAGCTTCATAGAAAAAATAAAATAATAAATAATAAGAAGTGATTTCCACAAAATAATGCAAACTATAGTATATAATAGTATTTGATCTGCTTCTGGGTTCACATCAGACTTTAGTAATGTGCATCTGTACGATTTGGGCATGCAGCATTTGATTTAATAAACTCACAGGAAAGGCGTTTGTACTCAAAACCTGCACACATATTTCAGTAACAGTCAATAATGTCATTCAGCTACAGAGGGAAATATGCTCTGTAGTTCTGCACGCCAGACTTGAACTCTGTATAATATATTGACATTATTGATTTTTAATATATTTAAGCGAACGGTTGGAATCTGACCTCACTTCCTGCCCTAGAACAAACAGTCAATGACCGCTGGAGTGACCTTAATCTCACACAGCTGACCACAGGATGACAAACAACACACAGGGGTGAGAAGGTCAAGAGTTCATAAAGAACTCTCCAAAACCTGTTGTTTTTCTACGGGTTTCCCCTATACTGGACATATTAAAGTAGCTACTCAAATTCAGGGAAGTTAGCACTCACTTTGTAATTGTATAATTGGAAAAATAAGAAAACACTGTTGAAGTATAAATTTGTAGATAGAAATGAAAATGTAAATAGAAATACTTTTTAAGAACCTCCCCAATCTTTTGTTTGAACTCTTTTGGGGGTGTTTAATCCATGTTTAGGGGGACAGACCACCCTAAATGCCCCTTAATTAGCACTCTATCAGTAGCAATAGGATTCAGAATGTAACCATTCTGTTTCCCGTTCCACTTAACGATTCCTCAAGGATTCCATCAATAGTTCTTTTTTGTAATTTTGAAAGAAAGGATTATGTTTGAAAAACTATTCAACATTCACTTTCCTCAGCAGCCTGTTGGGGTTCACAGCATGTGAATGTGCAGGTGGGTCACTGGACTTCAGTGCACTGACCTCATTAAGAATCTAAGTACTGATGTGTCATCTATGATGATGAACAAACAAGACTGGGGGATCTTTCTGTTTATTCTCACCCAGCTACTGTAAAGAAACATTGAAATGAATTAACTTGAGTGCGTGGTTGTACAAATGCTTATTTACTTCCAGTGTCTTAGGTTACGTTCAGACTGCAGGCAAGTGGCCCAAATTCAATTTATATTTTTTTTTTGCTCATATTCAACTCGGTTCCATTTGTGTGTGTGTGAACAGCACAAACCAGCACATGGAATCTGATGTTTTTGATTCTGATTTGGTCCACTTCCATATGTGGTCCTGAATCAGATACAAATCTGATATTTTGCAATGCGAACTTTCACATTACACAAGAGCATGGTTGTGCTCTTCCTGCTGATGGATTTTCTGTGTTAACTCTAAAGCCCACATTCTAATTGCCTAATTGCCTATATTTTAAAGGACAACTAATAGAGCTTGCTATTAATCATCCGCTAATGAAAACGATGCTGCTTGATTTAACGATGCATCAGTCACAGAATTACTAGAGACATTAAATAAGCATCTTTAAGACAGTTAAAAATGGATTAACATGTGACAAGCCAAATAACATTGGGAAATTAGGCTAGTTTCACTTGCATTCACTGAGATCAATCTATAAATCTTTTCTAAAATTAGGTTACATTACTCAAAAATATCAATCAATGTCAGCCCTATCAACAAACAGATGGTTGAACTAACGCTGGGTTCACACCGGACACTGAAGCGACGCGGAACGGAAAATCACCAGACGCGTATTCTTTGCGGAGGTCGACAAGCGCTTCTGCTCAGTTGTTGTTTATTCAGAGCTATTTTTTACATCACGGGCAAGGAAATAACCTCATAATATAAATACACCATGTTTCTGTAACCAAGTTTGTACACTTCTTTTATTAATCCGTTGTCAAGACACACATGCAGCCAGAGAGAGAATATGGTAGACAGTCCGTTGAAACATCCTCTCTTCAAATTTATGAAATCTGTTTTCCTCTTCCTGTTTCACAGTGCGAATAGAAAGGAAGACAGCCCTTGCCCTATATCTTTTGCTTCGCAGTTGTCGCCGGAGAAGAAGAATGTGGGTCCACCCCATTAACAAAAAAAGAAAAGAATTTGGAGTGTCTCTCTTGTTGTTTCCATGTTTGTTTGTGTGTTCGCATTTGTCACTCGCAGTATTTTAATTTGAAAATTGCTTATATTTTGACAATTGACCGGATGGTCGAGTGTTTCATGGTGTAACTTCCTGCCGGAATTGACGCGGATCACTCTTGGCTCACGAAAAAAATAGACCAGGCGCCGAAACTGGCGCTTCACCTGGTGTTACGGCGCTCCGCATCTGGTGTGAACAACACCATAGGTATTCAACATCTGGAGTGAACCCGGCGTAAAGGTGTTGGTTAGCTAATTACAGTCAGCAAGTGTCTTTCCAATACAAGAAAAAACCCACCACTATAAAAACAGGAGGATTTAAAGGTGCAGTGTCATCAGCTAATTGTCTCACAATACTAAGAAGCACATTTCTCCCCACATAGCAAACCCATAATACAGGGAGGGAGAAGAACCACATGAAACTATGCAACTAAATATTTTTTCTAACAGGGTAGTAAAAGTTTAGCTGGCTAAATATGAGCCGTTACTGTGACTGAGCTGGTTAAAGCGTAAAGCATTGTTTATGGAGCTGGTAAGTCCCACCCCTTCCGCTAACCCCGCTAGACCTCTAGGTTGAAAAATCGTCAATGCAAGTGAATGAGAGAAAATAATTATTTTCTGATCCCGTTTGAATTTTGCAATGAATGTGAACATATGTTGTCTGTGATTTTTTTATATATTTTTTCATGTAAAGAATGCTACAATTTAGCGGGTAGAATTTTTATACAGTTGGACTTTGTGTGAGAGCACTTTGTGGACTACAACTCTTCGCTGCTTTCGAAGCGTTTGATATACGTCACCACCACTAGCACACGGATCCTGCTAAACAAACCATTGAGTGGTGATATTTGGGTACAAAACACACAGGCATCTCGATCTAATTCCTTAGATTTTTGCACCGTGATTTGTGGAGGGAAAATGTGTTATGTGGTGACATCACATATTCGACGTGACTTTCTCGTTATGTTTATTCCACAACTGGAAGCCAAAGAATCATACAATATACTGTCAAACTCGTTACATGAGAAATAATATAAAAAATTCACAGACAACATATGTTCACATTCATGGCACAATTCAAACGGGATCAGAAAGTAATTATTTTCTCTTATTCACTTGCATTGACGCTTTTTCAACCTAGAGGTCCACTTGGAGTTTTACAGATGGGCGGGACTTACCAGCGCTATACTCGATGCGTCTGCATGAGCCCAAAGGAGCACGCGCCTCTGCCTCCCCTAAACACCATTTACTACACACAATAGGCTTTTTTTTCTCTGATTTTGAAAATTTCTTCGAAATCGACTTAAAATGTTTCAAAGATCGACTTGTCGAATGCGATTGACGGGTTGGTGATTCCTGTAACATACTGTTTTACTGTCAATCACAAGAGTACTAATCTGTCTCAGGAATGTAACCAGCACATTTATCCCCACATAGCAAAGCCATAACAAAGCGATGGAGAAAAACTAAGTTACATGAAAAAAATCCAACTACATATTTTACACCACTGACAAGGGAAAAGTCACTACTCACAGTGTTAATGGCTAGCTTGAAGCTTTCTGCTGCTTCTCTTTCAAGGTAGTGACAAATCGCGCTCTGTAGCGCTGTATGTTTGCTGTCAGCTACGGTAGAAACATGACGTCACAATATGTCGACCTTCATAGAAGGGGGTGCCCGCGGTTATGTAGATAAAAATGTTTCAATAAACAGTAATATTTTTATTACCTTAGAATAAGTAAGTTCTTCATACACCACTGAAAACATAGTTATGGTTGTCATCTTGCATTTCTGTTAATAGATACTCAAACATTTTACACATTGCACCTTCAATCTTGCATGAACATGAGGCACTTACACCTTAGGCCCCTTGTGATCAAGCATGTTAGAATTAAAACGTTGTGGTTTAGCCTTGCCATAAGGGGAAAACATGTCTCCTAATATGTCTGCAGAATTTGATGAGCAAAGCTGTTATGCTACCAAATACTTGTCAGCACTGACATGCTCACAAATATAAATCTTGTTATTATATAATTACCAGACTCAAATAAAACTTTGATGCAGTCATATAATGATTTGCCTATTCTGTTAAATATAGTGTAGCTTTACAGAGGCCATAGGCCTTCAGCCAGAACTTAATCAGAACAGTATTCATGTTCTCCAGACTGCCAACAGAAGACCATTGGATCATCTGGTATTTAAGCTGTTTTGTAAAACAATTATCCTGTCAGTCCCTTCAGAGCTCCACAATACAAGCTTAATTTAGGTGACAAAGCCATGTTTCTGTGGCAGAACAATGACTGTTTCTTAAAAACAATGTGTGTTTGTGGGTATAAAAAAAAGTCAATGCCTCACAGTCTCATAAACAGAATTTTGGTATAAATACACTGAAGGGTAAATGTATTTCGGCCTTCAGAAAGTATTAATCGGCCATTTTTTTTCGTGAAAACACAATATATTATATGTATAAATGTATATAAAATGTACATTTATCAGTATTATATGATGATATCTTTATGGTCTCAAATCATTAATAATAATAATAATACTGAATTTGTATGTCAACGCTATCTCACAACCAATACCTGAATTCTCATGACTAATTCGCCACTTTTTACTCATTCAAACGAATTCATACGATTTGTCTATACCCACTTGATGGTTAGGGGTGGGGTCAGGGGTAGGTCATTCGTACAAATTCATTCATTCATTCATTCAATAAATGTTCACTCATCGTGCAGATTTCTGACTGATTGAAACGTTTTCCTCAAAAGTGTTTTCTTGTAAAAGACTCTGTCCATGCCAAGCTTTACATTTCCTCTTGCTGAAAAGAAATGCCAGAACATAATGCTGTCATTCACAATGCTCAATAGAAGTAATGGTGCTACCTGCCCTCTGCCAAACATAGCACTTTACTTTCAGGCCAAATACCTTAACTTCTGTCTCTTTTGTCCACAGTCTTTTCATCAAGTTGTTAGTTTGGTCACATGGCTTCCAGCAAAGCTGGATGTGACTCAGACACTCGGTGCCGACTTTTTTCCCCTAGCCACTTTCCCAGAGGCAAATCTGTGAAATGTTTAAAGATTGCTGATGCCTGGATAGTTTCTTTGCAGCCAAATAGCTCAAATTCTATTTGTGTTATAGCTAGTCTCTTGGTCTCTTTTCAGACAGTTTGCCTTGTCTCGTCGCTCGTTTTGTTAGAAAGGCCAAACAGTATCTGGCTTCTCCTTTTAAACTCCAAGACATGTTTTACCTTAAAACATCTCAAAGTTTCACAGACAGCTCATCAGTCTACTGCTTTAGTTGTGAGACTCAGGGTGTCATGCATCTATCTTTATATGTGCTGCTCTGGCTCACTCTGTATAGGCTAGATATACAGAGTATATAGTATAGATTGTCAATTCATTTCAAGTTCACACAGGTGTCTTAGAAGAGTAACCATAGATGTAGTTAATCACATTAACCAGAGTCTGAATAATTTGTCAGCATCTAAAAGCATAAGCAGCTGACTTTCAGCTGACTGCCCTATCAGGTAATGACTCTGCAGTCAATATTTTCGCATGAAGGTACCAACATTATTGGTACCTTCAATTACAGAAGTCAAATGTTTCCTGTAGTTTTTCACCAGGATTGCACACACTGCAGGAGGGATTTTCACTCTTTCACACAGATCTTCTCGAAATCAGTCAGGTTTCTGGGCTGTCACTGAGAAACACAGAGTTTGAGCTCCCTCCAAAGATTCTCTATTGGGTTTAGGTCTGGAGACTGGCTAGGCCAGGCCAGAACCTTGATTTGCTTGGTTATCCTGGCTGTGTGCTTTGGGTCATCGTCATGTTGGAAGACCCTGCCTCGAACCATCTTCAATGCCCTAAAGGAGGTTGTTCCCCAAAATCTCGCAATACAGGGCCCCGGTAATCCTCTCCTTAATACAGTGCAGTGGCCCTGTCACATGTGCAGAAAAACATCCCCAAAGCATGATGCTACCACCCCCATGCTTCACAGTAGGGATGGTGTTCATGGGATGGTACTCATTCTTCTTCCTCCAAACACGGTTAGTGGAATTATGACCAAAAAGATCTATGTTGGTCTCACCTGACCACATGACTTACTCCCATGACTCCTCTGGATCATGTCTTTGAGGGTCAGAATTCTAGCTGATAGACAAGTGTTCAAATACTTATTTTCAGCTATATCAAACAAATAAATAGTTATTATATATAAAAAAATCATATATTGTGATTTCTGGATTTTTTTTTTATATCTCTCACAGTGGACATGCACCTACGATGACAATTTTAGACCCCTCCATGATTTCTAAGTGGGAGAACTTGCAAAATAGCAGGGTGTTCAAATACTTATTTATCTCACTGTATACATATATACTGTATACATATATATATATACTGTATATATATATATATATATATATATATATATATATATATATATATATATATATATGTATATATATATTTGGGCTTTTGAGTCTTGTAATACACCCCACATTTCACCTTCTCTTCTTTCTGCCAAGATACCGCAATTGTTTATGCTGTATTCATGAAAGACTAAATATTTGCATCAGGCATTTATAAAATGAATGTGAAAGAAAATAAAAATAATTTGAATCCCAAGTGCATTGCCACAAACTTTAGAAAATCAAAATGTGTTAGTTTGTGCCTCGCTCTTGTCTAATGGTGTTGCTGGCATTTCAGCTGTGTTCACATTTGCCTAAATGTGTGAAAAAAGCCTGGAAGGTGAAATACACTTTTACCCAATAGTTTTGATAACATTTCCTTTGGTGTGTCTTGGCAAAGATGTGCCTGTGCTTGACTGACAGCTGATGTAAGAGCAGTGTGTTGTGGCAGTGAATATGTTTGACTGATTGTAGCTCAATGCCATTGTTAGTTATGTTAATGGGTTGACTTGCTCCCACTGAAGATTTTCTAGCTAAGTTCAGCCCTGGAACAGCATTTATATTTTTAAACAAATTTTTGCACATTTATCATATTTCCGTTGAGATTTTATTAGTTCTAAAATATGCCTTCAAAAGTGAAGTTTTCATCGGATTGCTGAACACATTTGCTGTTAGCAAAAGTATATTAGCTTTCAAATGTTAGCAATGACTTTACTATTAAAGTCACACATTATGTTTAAAGATGGCTTATTTCTCTTGCGTTAAGCACAAAATGCTTGCTTTAGGCCATGTGCAAATGATGCTCTCTTCCATTTAGTCTTAAGGATCATTATAATATTCCAGTCACATATCTTCAATTTGCAGACACCCTTAAAGATGTGTCAGTTCTGTCCAGAAATCCATAAAAAAGCCATTCCTTGGTGTTGGCTCCAATGTGTAATGTTACTTAGAAACCCTATAAACAACTAAAACTGCATTTCAGCAGCACATACTCAATTTTTACTTCCACAAATGACTTTTCATTCTCTAGTTCTTTAGAAATCCATCTAGAAACCAATGCCAGACACGTTATATGGAGGTGGAGATGGACCATTGTAGAAATGTGGACAGGATAAATTGCAATGCTCAGTATTAAAGATGTAGGGAGTCCAGTCTTGCTTTTTAGGTAAAAAGTGCAATTGCCTTTCTGATAGTTTTAGGATGATTTTAACAAAAGCAGCAAGATTTTTCAATCTTTCCTCCATTCAAGTAGATTTTTTTTACCTCTGTCTCTATTACACAGAAAAAATCAGCTCGAAGGTGTTTCCAAGATGGCCACAAATGGCTCATTTCTAATGAGCGGTACGGCACAGTAGCCTACAGTACAGTACACTACGATTCGGGACGGTAAACCCTGATCCAGCTTGTGTTTCTACCGCCATACTTGATAGGCGTGGTGTTGCCTTTGCCGGAAAGAGCGATCACAGTAAATTTCGTCATACAATGTATGATATACAAAAGATATTTTTCTTGCTTCTCGCCATGTGGCTGTTTGTCACAAGATGCCAAACACTGACATTAGGTGTTTCTCAATACCAAGTCGGCCTACCAAAGTTCAGACTGACTCAAGAGAATGACTCCCGAGGAGTCCGGTAATTCTGCAAATAAAACAGCGTGTTCTAAAAAGCGTCACTCACCTCGCTCTGCTACTCCGGTTATGTTAAACGAACTCCAGTTGTGAGGGCCCTGGGCTGGACAGGACCAGTGGTGAAGGGCTCTGTAAAAAAGTGAATTAAGTCCTTCTCGTCCGGATTCTGGACGATGACCAGCGGGGAAAGCTGTGGGCTGGACTGGTGTGAGATAAGCACCACACATACACGAGAACCAAGACTAACTGGACAAAAGGAAACTAAATACAGATACTAATGAACAGAAACAGGTGGCACAGATGGTAACAATGACTAAACACAGGTGATAAGCAGGTGTGTACAAGAGGGATGCTAGGAAGTGTAGTGAAGAGTCGGAGACAAGACAGACTGTGACAAATTGAAAGTCCACAAAATGATAGGTGTACTATATTTGTGTTTGTATGAATGTTTTTTCTTCTTTACCTTATACTATGCATGGGGTATGACCAGCAAGCTTTAGTCCAGTTTTTACAGAACTGCATAGAACTATAACTTGTAAGCAATTGTGTGTCATTTTTTATATTTGAAGGTTAGCAGGGAAAAAATACATATTTATGATAAATAATAGAGCACCCAGTGAGTGAGTTGAGCTGAATAAGCAGCTTATTGAAAGGTGATTGGTCTTAGGTATGTGATCACAGCTTGTGGTCACAGTTTCACAGAGCTCAAAGCAGCCGTGAATGGACCGATTTCCTCTATTCCTTAAACTGGACAAAAGATCATTAATTATAGCCATACAAAGAAATATGGAATTCAATTAAATTTCACTTGAATCTCTTCCAAAAATTGTCTCATGTCACTCAACGTTTACTGTTTCACTTCAATGCACATTCACATTGTAATAAAACACAATACAATAAACCCCACTTGACACAAAAAACAATGTAAATACATGTGGCTACAGGGCATTGGTTTTGTCCTTTCTATTTTTCAGAAATCTATAAGGCCTACTTAGACCTCCAATTCTGATTTATTAATTTTACAGACCGATGAACAAAAGATAACCTGTTTTTTTTAGCATATGCTACTCCAAGTCTTGTTTGTTGGCACAAGTTGAGGTTCTTCATAAAAAATACACAACAAAATCACCAATGTCCACACTTGCCGGGTGTTAAAAAACACTGAAGCAGTGTTGAAGTTTATGAGATAATTAAGTGATATAAGTGAGGATTGACCATGGTTACACCTGATGTTAATAAGCAGAATCACTAAAGGAAAGAGAAACAATAAGGACAGAAAAAAAGAGAGACACAACAACTACAATTGACTTCCAGCCATTACACATATTATACTTATTTTGCCATTTGTTATGGCAAGATAAACTATGTCATGGTCATAATGGTTATGTTATGATGACGACGACATAATAGTGGCTCATTTTCACACCTTTTAGTGTGGACACTGGGTACTTTGCTGTGAGAAGGGTCAAACATAATTTTACCTTTTAGGGACAACATTAAATTAAACAAATAATGAAAACTTGGCTCAAGCATTTGGCCCACAAACTTAGAACAAATAGATAGTCAAGGCAGCTTTGAGTTAAACAGAGAGTCAGCTATACCATGCACATTCCATATTGCACAACACAATCACAATAATAATAATAATAATAATAAATAAATAAATAAATAAATAAATAAATAAATAAATAAATAAATAAATAAATAAATAAATAAATAAATAAATAAATAAATAAATAAAATAGAATTTTGTCAATAGAAGCTCTGGTTGTACTGGATTAAACACATATAGGTTTAATCCCAAAGAGCACCCTATGTGTAGTTTTAGGCTTATCCAGAATATTTCATGATTAGATGTAACTTCTCATCCCAAGACAAATTTCCAGTGTTAAATTAACACTCCTGGTGTACATACAGGTCCATATAGGACCGTTGGACCTATATGAACACCAGGAGTGTTAATTTAACACTGGAAATTTTGCTGACGTCTTGGGATGTCTTTTGATAGGTCAACATCCGCCGTTTTAGGGTACCCTTTAACATCAGTTACATGACGATCCTGGGACGTCAAACAACTGACGCTTTACCTTTAATGTCAGTAAGGTGACGGGGTAGGTTTAGGTCTGGGGTAGGGTTAGGATACGATAACGTCATCTAACCGACATTAAAGGGTACCCTAAAACGGCGGATATTGACGTAGGGTCAAAAGACGTCCCAAGACGTCAGTTATATGACGTCTTGGGATGAGACCGTGTTAGTAACAGAGGAGTATCTAATTTACTTTTTACTGACTTAGAAGCTGTTTTGCCTCAATTTTCTCTAAAATTGTCATAATAATAGGAATTAATTCCAAAATTCCTCCACCCCTATACTTTCTTTGGAAGAGGTATTATTTATTACATACAAAGTATTCAGGGATAATGTGAGTGTCTATAACTCTGAAAAATAGGTTTCTACACAGGCTCAAGCTCACATGGATATTTTTAAAAAAAGAATGCACTGAGATTATCGGTAACACTTTATTATTACTGCATCAGCAACTAACTGAGAGTCTATAGGATTAATAGAATAGATGAATTGCTATTAATTCAATGCACAATTGTGTATTCATTCTTTAATAACTAATCGTGTAAATTAATGGGTTAATTATCACAATTAGTCAAAGTTATGCACATCAACTTCAAGGTATCTGAATCATTAGCTAATGATTTGCAAAGGTAACCCCATTAGGGTATGACTTTACTTATTGAGGCACATGCTTATTAACTAATTTTTAAGTAATATGTCATTTTGGTTTTGACATCCACACTATGAATTTCAATTTCCTGCCTTCTACAACCGGATTCCAAGGTGTCAGATGATCCGCCACATTCCAACAGTTCACGGCACAGAAGTGTGTCAGGTTAAGCTTGAGCTCTAGGATTTAAAGGAAGAACACTCAGAATATGTGGGCAGCCTCTGCAATTTTATAACACTGTGTCTAGACCGGACAAAGAAACTAACCCATTATAATCAGTGATAGAGCACTTGATGCAAAACAATGCTACACGACACAACAAAACCCAGACAGTAAACTGATGCCTCTATTTCTGACGTACTCAGAGCTCTTTTGCTACTTCTGTTATGAAGGACAAATGGACTTGTAATGGTCTGTCATGTCTAGTGTAGACAGCTGTATGGTCTCGTCCAGTTTAAAGTATCAGTATTTCAGATTCTGGTGTGCTGATATTTGTGTGCGGCCCAACTTACCAATCCTTCAAACACTCTCTGACATTACACTCACTGCATGTGCAACTGCCCCACAGACCTTTAGTGGGGATGACAAAACCCATAACCATAATAACATATTACTTAACAATTAGTTAATAGTCATGTGCCTCAACAAGTAAAGTCATAACATAGTGATACCAAATCAATAGCTAATAATGAATTAAAGCAGACATCTGGAAGTTGAAGTGTATAGCGTTGACTAATTGTGGTAATTAACACATTCATTTAGAGACGTTTAATTAATTAATCTATTAATCATATAGACATTTTATTAGTTGCCGATGCAGTAATAATTGATTAATGGTTAAGTTCTTCATGAGTCATACATTAACATGATTATCTGCGTTTTAGTTTATTTTACACTGTTTTACAGTGTATTTTAGTATGAATTAATGCATTAGTGCACCTGCATTGTAAAGTGTTACCAGATCTGGTCCTGTGGCCTTCCTCTGATTTAATTGTTTAAAAGGACACCTCACCTGTTCAACCAAATTAATAATAAATACTCATACTCTGCTTTAAAACATTTCCTTTCTCAAACCTGTAGAATAATTTATTCAGTTGATTTGCAAACTCTACCTTTTTCTCTACCACCAATGATTTCTGTGTGGTTGACAATCCTATGCAGTCTCCCATAACGATTACTTTTAAAAGCCTTTTCCAGTTTTACCTTACAGTGTGTACCATCTTCACCTCTCATTTTGTCCTCTTTAAATCCTAAATCATAGGTACTCTTCAAATGTGAGTGACTCTAAACAAAAGTGAAATGAATGGAGTGAATCTAAAACAAAAATCTTGAAAATCACATTCTATGATTTTAAAGTAATTAATTTGCATTTTTTGCAAGACATAAGTATTTGATCATCTACCAACCAGTAAGCATTCCGGCTCTCACAGAACTGCTAGTTTCTATTTAAGAAGCCCTCCTGTTCTCCACTCATTACCTGTATTAACTGCACTTGTTTGAACCCATTACCTGTATAAAAGATACCTGTCCACACACTCAACCAAACAGACTCCAACCTCTCCACAATGGCCAAGACCAGAGAGCTGTGTTTGACTTCATGGATAAAATTGTAGACCTGTACAAGGCTGGGATGGGCTACAGGACAATAGGTAAGAAGCTTGGTGAGAAAGCAACAACAGTTGGCGCAATCATCAGAAAATGGAAGAAGTTCAAGATGATGGTCACCTGACGTTTCATCTTTCCGTTGGACTGATTATACACATGCTTCAAGACGCAAGCACACAGCAATCTCGACGCAGCTAGATTTCTCGGTAACGCTTCCTTTTACAGTACAGTACTTACAGTGTACTTACAGTGTACTTACCTAGAAATTACGGGCTAATATAAGGTAAGTACATGGAACAGGGTTAGGTTTAGGGGTAGGTTCAGGGTTGGTACTAGTTATTACCCAGTAATTGTAGTTACTAAAATAAGTACATAGTATTTACATGGGCAACTGGACTGTAAAAGGAAGCATTACCGAGTTCTCTTGAAAGGAAACTAAAGTCTTCTCCCATATTTCACTCTTTTTCACTATCAATCAAGAGAAGCTCTAGTGTCTTTTTATTAGTTCAATGTTGATTACTAATGTCAAAGAACCACCTGTCTAATTTAAATGTCAAAGCAATTTACAATCATGGATGCTTCACTATCTCTTGTCTGGTCATCTGTTGTGAAATATTGCACTGACGGTCACTGTGTTATTCAAAGACAGTATTAGAATGCTGTGGAGTTCTGTTAAAGCTGTAGCTGATATGCATAAGAGATTAGAGCAGGCACTAAAGGCAGACTGCTCTTTTGAACTCTTTATCCTGCTGATAAAGCCTGTTATAATCCTCCAAAGCAATCAAAGAGCCTCTCAGCCTCAACAGACCTATGAAGACACGCACACAAACTCGTATAACAATGCTAGTATTAATACTGTGCAAGACTGAAAACCACATTCATATTACTTTAACTAAAAACAAAACTCTATTTTGCCTTTAGAGTGGCACTTTTGGACCTGTGGACTTTTACAAAATAAACTCTTAAAAAAATTTCTCACAGTTACTAATTTATTTTTTGTTCTTCTATATTTGGTTCTTTGTTGTTTATACTGTAAAACAATGAAAAAAAAATTCCCATCACAGTGTGATCTCCAGTGTCATTTTGTTTCATAGTATTCTGTGAAGTGGAAACTGATGAATAATGAATAATCAGATGAAGATGATGAGATGCAGCAGCATGGATCTAAATGCAGTAAACTGCTTTAATAAACAATTTCAAAATAAAGAAACACACAAGGTAAAAACATGAAAGTCAGACATAACTGGAGACCCCCAGAAGACAGCTAGGATGATGATGACCCACCGTGGAACCAACATAAGGAGGAGGACTTGAGCTCTGAGCCCGACTGACCAACATGATGATGTGACTGTGGACACCTAGGTGGAGTTCGATGAAACAAGGGAGACGCATGAGAAACGAGGGAGCCTGATCGAGCTGGAAGGACTATGGTACCAGGTGGAGCCAAGAGAACGAGGAGCAAAGGTGGAGCCAA
The DNA here is from genome assembly GCA_038021265.1 of Cyprinella venusta. NCBI lineage: Eukaryota > Metazoa > Chordata > Actinopteri > Cypriniformes > Leuciscidae > Cyprinella > Cyprinella venusta. The sequence continues at coordinate 31,585,669 of CM075866.1, forward strand.
CTAGTCGACGGGCTAAGATGAAGCTCTGGGATCAGACGGAGACCCCGAAGGCTGAGTTATGGGATCCATCTACCAAGGCAGAGCTGAAGACCTGGGTCTTGATGCATTGTAGACCCTCCAATCATCACGCAGAAGCCCGGACTCCAGGCCAGCACTCCTCCATTCACTCCCAGAGACGCTGAGCGTCCGTGGGTTGGACATAATCACAGCGTTTATCCAATAGTTATCCATAATCTAGTTTCAAAGCACTGAAAAAAACAAAAAACAACAGCAACAACAACAACAACAACAACAACAAAAAACTGTTCAAAGCAACCCCATTAAAGTCAAGGAAAAACACGATGCTACTGGAATGTATGAGAAGGAAACTGAGTCAGCAATTAATATCTACCCCACATAATTTTCCTGCTTTGTCCTGCTAAAAAAAAAAAAAAAAAAAATCCTGTATTACTTGAAATGAAATGACGCATTTTGACACTCTGTTAGAGATTGCAATAAAATACCCTACATCAGTTGTGTTTATCTCAAAGAACAGCAAATTAATCTCTGCCAATATGAATCTGAAATGTGACACAACTAAGTGCTCCAGTGTGACGCACAGCCCGCCTTCAACACTTGCCACCAATCGGTGCATCCATCAATCACTCTCTCAATCAATACATCTTTCAACGTCCAGCCACTCCCACACACATCATTTAGAGTTCATTTTGCCATTTATCACTGTATCTGCTGCTTGTGATGTTTCATCTCTCCGTCATTTCGTTCCTCCCTCAGCCTCAATATGTCAGGAGAAAGACAGTGATGAGGCCCTTTCTCTGTACTTGCAAATGAGCTTGGTTCTATATGATTGCTTTGTTATATCACAAATTTATTTTGGGGTGAATCTTGTATGTTATATTAAAATGTAAAAAACAAACAAAAAACAAAAAAACAGTGAATTTCTTGCCTGCATAAAAGGCATCACTATAGTGAGAAATTGTTTTGTTTGTGGTTGGTTTTTGCAGATGTGTTTTGATTGGTTTAGTGCATTGCAGAGCAGTTGCTAGGGTGTTCTGGATGGTTCTAGTATGATTCTAGGACATTGGTAGGTGAATTCCAGAGTGTTCTGGGATTTTGCTTAACAGTCTTAGTCTACAGTCTGAAGAGTTGGTAATAAGTGTGTGTTAGTAAAGTGTAGTTACTACTACAGTATGTATATTTTTATATGTTTGCATTGACACAGCAACTAAGATATTTGCAGACGCATTTATAAACACATTTAGAGTGGTAAATGATTAACAAATCAATAATTTTAAGTTTCTGTAATATTAGTTCATGCAAAGTATATAAGTGTGTGTTTGTGTGTGTGTGTGTGTGTGTGTGTGTGTGTGTGTGTGTGTGTGTGTGTCATCTATGCATGTTTGTATTTATATTTGTATGAATGTATGTATATGTGATGCGATCTGGGATCTCACCCACCACGTGGCGAAATTTGACCTATAGGGCTTTGAGATCAAGCCCTTTCCAAATCTTTTTTCCCCCCCCCATAGTTTGTTGGTAACAAAAGTTGTTTTTCTGATGTTGACTGATCAATGATTTTCAGATGATTTTCAGGAGCGTAATTTTTAGAAAAACAGGTTTAGGCCGTATTAACAGCCAACTTGTAAATGTAACTTGGCACTCTTTTTTTTTTTGCTTTTTTAATATCACATATTTTAGTAATCATCAAAAATTAGGTATCGTTTGAAAGCTTACAAACTCAAAATTCATCCAGTGAGTCCATTATGACATAATTTAGGGCACTGACATTCCCAGCAATTGACCTATGGCTAAACCACCCCTCCACTCACTCAGACAAACAGTCAACATTTGGTGACAGACATTTCACAGGAGGCAATTGATGATTTTCGGAGACAGAAAGATTATATATCATCTCGAAGTCATCTAAAAAGGGCCTTAACTATGCATTGGAGGGTTATATTAATAATTTTATTGTTGAGAAGGTCAATGAAAAGCTTCAGTTCCAGGCAAGAACGTACAGGTCACAGTGTAAACGTGATAAACCGCATATCGTTGCCATCACCATTTGGTGCTACAGTATTTGTCATTCAGCACAACATTGTTAACATTTGTTATCTCTCGGTTATTTACTGATATACGTTAATGAAGCTAAGTGACATGATGTACAACGCAGCTAGAAGCTAACGCTAACACATAAAATTCCCCCCGGGAAAATTTTTTGAAAAATAAACCATTAAAGGACACTTTCTGGAGAGTTTTGTGAAAAGAAATGGAGAAATTGAGGCTTACATGATATGTGAAAAACTGCAAGGTTAAGAGCATATACTTTGTATTGTTGTAGTATCAACATATATTAGGGCATTTAACATTTACAAAACTTAGATTTAGAAATTTGTGTGGCCCCCGTATAATGGCTATAAAAGATGCCCAATGTGTCTAGTATGAAAAAATTGCACACATCACCTTTAAATTTTCACAGTAATTATCCAGCCAGCCAACGAGCAGTGATTATAATGAGGAGAGCAGTGTGTAAGATTGTGAATGTATCTGACAGAAAAGGAGGTGAGCGTCTTCCTGTGATGTCCTGCAGTGTGAAGCTACTCGAGGATTAAAAAACATTGAAATTTCTCTTCCTTCTCTACCGGTCTTTCTGTATGAATTTCATTTCATCCCTTTCAAATGGCAGTGGACAGCTCTAATGAGACTTTTCTCTCTTTTCTGTCTCTCTCTCTCTCACATACAGCTGTCATATTCACTTGGCTTTCGCCCTTCTAAACGTTACATCAAACAAATGACATGAAAGACCTCTCAGTGGACTGAAATTGCTTGACAAGAAGTTTTAGGAAGGGCAGGCACTAAGAGAGCCCTTATGAAATATTATTTTCTCTAAATGCCCATTTATATCTTGAGTGTCAAAACATGACACATCCATCACCTTGTTTTGCATAGGGGAAATATACATTTTAATCTTCTTAACGTGCATTTTTTTAAAATGCATTTTGAAACATGCAGTTTTTTTTTTGTACCTGCATTATTCGACAAGTTGAAGAGAAACATGCTCTTGCAGATTAAAAACCCTCCAAAAAGTCTCAGACAGAATGGGTTTGTTTTAGACGGTGGATTCAAATAAAAAAGATTAAACCCAGATTAAATGGAGTACAGTAGAACAAAATGTCCATGTACGGTGGTGAAAACCTTTAGAGCCCCGAGAATCTGAAAACTACAAATCATTGTGCAAAGCTTTATCTTTTTCCAGCACACTTTCCTTTAAAACAGATTCTTTCCATAAACCACATGCTTAACTAAACCCAAAGACATTCCACTGGCTTTTTATCTTTTATATCCTTATTTTGTGGAGCAAAGAAATCTCCATTTATATTTTCTATGCCGTGTGCATGTTTCTTTAAGACTATGGAATGCCTATGCAAAGAAATGTGTTTTGTGTCAGTGATTTGAATTTCATTATTCTATTCTACACTTTCCTGGCAGATTTGCGAGTGTGTGAGCGAAAGACTGTGTGCATGTGTGGACATAAAAGATAAATCTGTGAGCAAATAAATCTTGCCTCCTCCACACATTGCCATATGATTTCTTATTTTTTAATCTTGGTTACTCTTCATTTTTGCCTCGATTCTCACCTGTTCTTCATTTATATGTTTGCTGTGTATTTGAGTGTTTGGACATTGTTCGATGTAAAAACTTTTAGTGTAAAATTTTGTTATTGAATATTATTGAACGTTGGGCAGGAAGAGTTTTCAACATCTATCATGGTAACATCCCTGATTAAAGTTTTTCTCAGTCGCTTTGGGGATTTCTCAGATCAGAAATTAAATTCTCAAAACAACTACTTCTACTTCCACATCACCGAGTCCCTTCTGCACATCGTAAAAACAGTTTCTCACTCTTCAAGTTGCGATTGCTTTGGTACATTTATACAATTGAGTACAATTGTCTACAATTCTCTGTAGTAGTCTTACCTCTCAAAACATCTAGTCTTTAGTTCGTATAAGTCATTGAATGCAAAATGGTTGATCTAGTTCTCATGAATTGTCAAGCATTTTCTACACATTAGACTTTTGTAAATGTGCCATTGATGAATTGGTCAGGTGAATCTTGACTTTCACTAATGAAGAGGATGTAAAGACACCATGTTCTCTGAAATAGCTCAAAGTTGCATCTCATGAACCTTCAATTGGCAAGGATATAACTTACAGTGCTGCAAGCAAAAGCAAAGTTCTGCCTAAGGGGTCTTTCCTGTGTTTGCTTGTCTAATGTTGTATTTTTTGCCTTTGTGCCCCTATTTCTTTTTCTTTTCTATATCACAATGATATTGTAATGTTGTTGTTTTTTGTCAGACCACTAGTAAAAGTGTAACTGTGAATTCTATCCAGTCTCTTTCAATCAATAACTCGCATACACAGCTCTGTACATTTCAATACAGGAGCTGTCATCCAAACTGTTGCCACAGTTTACATCAGGTAATACTACAGTGTTTTATTGACAACATGACTAAGCATTTTGACTACAGTATCTTGTTTGTGAACAATGACATAAGGACTTTTTTCTGATGGCACTGATATAAATACATAATTACTTTAAGAGATGAACTAAAGATTTTGAGTAAGTTACAGGCTTTTGCAGATATACAATATGTGGTGCTGCTCGTACAAATTGTTTTACCCACTTCTTTGCAAATATTGAGGTTGATTTGAGAAATGCACCAAAGTGACTGAGAAAAACTGTAAATGATTGTATACGGTGACCTCACAGTGAACAAGGTCAGGAAATCAATATAGTGTGTTGTAGACTCAATGATTTTCTGTGTTTGCTTTACAATAATTTCTAATGCATTTACAGATTACCTGCAATAGTGTGATGTAAACAAACAGAGATTGTATTTGTGTTCTATAACACAACATCTGTCAAATAGCAAAAATGTTATATAGATAAGTGAACATAATTTACAAAATGATTGACTTTACGCGTTTGACTAACACATCAAAAGGTACCACCAACCACCTATACTCTGCACACCACTGCTCTTGTAACAGATGTTTTTTGTAAGTTTGTTTGACCCAATCAGACATTGATGGGCGGAGTTAGAGTAAATAACCTCTGCCAAACAGACATTTGCTATTTGTCACTTACTTTTTTAAAGATTAAAGATTCGTAGACGCTCTGACGAAGATCGAATGCTGATCTTCCAAATTTTATTTAAAAGGGCCTTCTTATAAAATTCACATAATCAACCTCTTCTCAATTTTGCTTGGGAACTAATGTGGTTGGAGCCAACGTTTACAGGACTGCGTTCTCTGGAATCCTCTCAAGTGAAGATTTCTACATTCTGATTGGTTGCCGCCAAACTGCGTCATAGCTTATTACCATAAAATTGACCTGACTTCAACTCTCCCCCAGGCCCTCACCATCACGTATAGTTTGTCTAAAGAGACACAGCATTGCAATGATTTCACAGAGAAATTCTAAATAAAACAATTTATTTTGAGAAGTTACTGTTCATTGTTGTTAAATTCCAAAACCTCTGTTTAAATTTTGATCTGCTGTTCCAGCTCTCAATATATAGGCTAATCCAGTTTATAAACATCTACATACGCTCAAAAAAATCTATTCTTATTCAACATAAAAAGCTGAATTCTCAGTTAGGTTGAGAGAGAGAGAGAGAGAGAGAGAGAGAGAGAGAGAGAGAGAGAGAGAGAGAGAGAGAGAGAGAGAGAGAGAGAGAGAGAGAGAGAGAGAGAGAGGTGAAATGAAAGATATTCATGTTTAATGGTCTAGGAAAGAGTACCATTTTAAAGTCAAATGAAGGAGGAGGGAAATACTTCCAGAGAAAGCTCTAGAGATGAAATTCCCAAAACCCTTATTTATTTTGAATTGGTTGATTGGGCTCAGAGTCTAATTCGCAATAATGAATAATTTCAGAACAGAGGGCTGCTCTATTATCTACTTTCATGAGCAGTTTTGAGGAATATGTTATTATTATATATTTGAAGCCATCTGGATGCATAAAAACTTTATTAGCGTAAAATATAGTGTTTACAATCAATAATAGCTGACTGTGGCTTTACTAGAAAATGCGTTGTCATCACAAATATGATACAACTTGAATACGAACTATGAATGAAAAATAGTAATAAAATACTAGCTTCCTCCTCACTGTCTGTCTGTACAGAAAATCGTTACTTTCCACGAGTAACATAGGGCCTGAAATTCTTATGAAAGTGTCATTGAGAGGTACATTACCTTCAAAAAATGCTAATCATTAGACTTGGGAGGTCAAACTAAATATAATATGAGCTGTTTAATTTTCAATTCATTTTATAAGAGGTTTGCAATTTTTGCAACCTTGATATCAAAATTTGGAACTTGATTATTTAAAATAACATTTTTTTCTAGTTATAAATGTCATATAAACATCTAATTTAAATAATCTTTATACAAAAAATAAACAAACAAACAAACAAACAAACAAAAAAAAAACTGTGACTGTTAAAAAAAAAAAAAAAAAGACTGTGACCCTGGTTCCCTGGGTCCATCAACGTGACATGTGTCTGAAACATGTATAAACAAAAGCCAATAATCATTGGGAGACAGCAGTCTGGCTTCCCCTGACCCTGCACCTAAACCTACTCATCACTGGGGTAGATAAATCATATGAATTAGCAACCTCCTACTCACTTGTATGAATTTGTACTGAATTGGTTGTGAGATAGTGTTGGACATTTCCTTTCCAAGTGGAACTTCGACACTGCATCTGGTATTGACGCTATGGGGAACCAACACCCACCATACCAGCTAGCAAAAGTCGATGGCAGGGTACACGGAGAGGATTATTATGTTCTATAATGAGAATTCTTATGAGAATTATGAGATAGAGGAGTGAAGAGTAGAGACACCTTGGTGTCCCCCCGGAAGAGCTGGAGGAAGTGTTTAGGGGGAGGGAAGTCTGGGCATCTCTGCTTAGACTTCTGCCCGTGACCAGGCAGTGGATTAGCGGAAGATGATGATGATGATGATGACTGTGATTTCACACATGAGTTTTCTATGACTAGACATTTGGGATAGTTCACCCAAAAATGAAAATTCTGCCATCTTTTACTCACCCTCAAGTTGTTACAAACCTGTATAAATTTTCAAGAGCGTTGGTAAGCAAACAGTTGTGGAGCACCACTGACAGTGACTTCCATAGAATTGTTTTCCCTACTATGGAAGTCAATGGTGCCCCTAAAATCTTTGGTTGCCAATATTCTTCAAAATATATTCTTGAAAAAATTAACACAGGTTTGGAACAACTTGAAGGTGGGTAAATAAAGAAAGATTTAGCCATTTAAGAGGGGAAATTGCAGAAAGAAAAAAACAAAAAACAAAAGACATTGGGTCTCATTCATGAAACATTCGTAAATATACGAGTAAACATGAGAGTGATTTGCGCGTAAAGAGAACTTCCCGAAAACTCTTCTCCTGATTCACAAATACTTCGTAAATGTCAGATGTGATAGTAAAATGTGTGTATGTGCTAATGAATTCCAACCAATCGTAAATGGGATGCGCGTGCATGTTCATTCTCAATTATACCATTAATCAGGCCCATTATATCCGACTGACATCTATATGCATATAATATAACATGAATGCGAATGAAAAAGAAAGATTTCTCGGATGCAAAAATTGAAGTTTTATTATCACAAGTTCATACAAAACGCCACATTTTATTTTCAAGCGTAGCCGTGGCGCTTTAGGTCCTAAAAAAGGAAGCAATTGGCAGATGCAGTTAATAGAGTTTCATCTGTTAATCGAACAGTCCCAGAAGTGAGAAACAAATGGTTTGACATTAAGCTTGACAGCAAAAAACGAATTAGTTGACTTCGGAAAAATCGTATTCAAACTGGAGAAGGACCGCCATCGATCACCAGATGCTATTACTGACTGGCTCTCATAATAAAAGTAAAAAGAAAAAAACGTATGTAATTACTATATAAAATATTTTTTTTTTCAAAATGCTGTTTAAATATGTACCCATTGGTGAATTAAAATACAGCCTTATTAATGAGCAAAACGTTCGGATGTTAAGCGCACCATTTACGCGTGGCTGGGAGCAGGTGTAGATTTCTTGCGTACCAACTAACATTTGGAAAATACGAACATTTTAATGAATCCGAAAATTTACTCCAGAACCATTTTACACACGATTTACACACAAATTCGTTCTGCTCGTGTTTCATGAATGAGACCCATTATCTCTATTGACTGGGATGTCCATAATACCATTGAATATTTTGAATTGAGTTTCAGTCTTCCCCTATCATATTATCAGTATACCAAATATGTTATAACTCCTGGCTGTTTATTATCCCCCAAAACAAAAATGAATAAACATTCTCCACAAGAAAATTTGAGGAGGAGTCAGAGGGACATTTTGAAACAGAAATTTGTGTATATTAGTATATTCATCTTTAAACTAAGAATTCAATTAAATATAGAGATTGGTAAATTTTACAATTTATCAGTAATTTGACTGGGCCTTGGTATTTGAACCTGAAGGACTGGTAGTTCAATGTGATAAGGTTATATTTTTAACACTAAGAATGGGATTCAAGTGATGACTTCAGAAAAAGATTTGGACTGTTTTATCTTATAGCATGAAAATGTTCAGTCCATTGTAGTGAGATAGTAGACTTGCTAATGCTATGTGGTGAGACCTGCCATCTGACATTATAGAAATTATTAAATTCATAAATGGTGCTCACCCAGTCTCAAACAAATAGCCATTCATTTCCTCTCTTCCAGAGTAAATATGTACATGTTTGATCAGGTTGGTCCCAAGTGGCACTGATGGGTTTGTTCTGCCCTTTTAAATAACAGAAGAAGCAATGTAACATTTTACAACAGCCTGGGAAATCAAGTAAACACACTGCTGCTTCTGTTGTCCATGAGGAGAACTGATAAGGGATCAACTGAGATCATACAGCACAATGTTATCTTGAGAAAATGCATAACATAACCTTTGAAACTCCAAGGTCTTTAAGCTATTGATTTCATAGCAATATGTTTTGATATACTGCAGTATATAATTTCTGACTGTTTCATTAACAAAGTTGAATTGCAGATGTTATTTGCAATATTTGAGTTTGCAGTGATGAGATACAGATGAGATAAAGAGTGAATAATAAATGGAAAGAGCTATATCAGCTTTCAAATGAAGAGCTATAGAGAGTTAATGAGAAATGTGCTCTATGTAAAAGGGCCAATTTACTGTCTGATGTGTCTGATGTAATATTATCCCTTTTCATTATCACGGCTCTTGGTTGAGATGTAATGCATCATCTAAATGGCCATTGCCTTGAAAGTTTTGTTCTGGAAGAACAAAAGGGACATGATTTCCTTTTCAAATTTTCTTTGGCACTGCCGTTTTCAGTCTTGCCACCTTTGAAAAAAGTATATGATTTACCCCAAGTGACCTTGCTTTTCTTTTCTTTCTGGTTGATGAATATGGGTAAATGTGAGTATTCTAACACATTAAATGCATTTAGATTTAAATGAGAAGAGACATTAATGTTGTAATGCACAACCTTAATATATTACTAAAGCAGGCAGCAGATATAGGTTGAAGTTTGTCTACTTTAAACAAACTGTAGTTGGTTTAACACAGTCTTGGTCAAAATGAGCTGAAATTAGATTAGACAGACAGACAGACAGACAGACAGACAGACAGACAGACAGACAGACAGACAGACAGACAGACAGATCCATCCATCCATCCATCCATCCATCCATCCATCCATCCATCCATCCATCCATCCATCCATCCATCCATCCATCCATCCATCCATCCATCCATCCATCCATCCACCCACCCACCCATCCACCCACCCACCCATCCATCCATCCATCCATCCATCCATCCATCCATCCATCCATCCATCCATCCATCCATCCATCCATCCATCCATCCATCACCAGGAGTACAGCTCCAATTGTAGGATTCTGCCTGTCACTATATACTCTATTTGAATTTAGTTTATGGTCCATTAAACACACTAGTTCTAGTTAGTGCAGTATCTGGTGTAGCAGAAATTAGTTTTGGCAAATAGGAAAGAACTTAATTGTATTTGGGCACTCTGTAAAGCTGGGATAAGGAGTTGTGGCGCCATATAAATAGACAGATTTATCCAGGTGTGGTGGAGTCTGGTGCCAATAGGGAGGAAGAGTGCATCTCTAAGTGACCTTAGTGGTCAGGGAAGACATGTGGCCTTTGCCCAAACAAAAAGGTACATACAAACACACACTGATTTTGCACTACTTTGTAAAAGGAGTAGAAGAGAACAGCGTTGAGCAAAATTAATACTATTTATATAAAGTAATATATTAAAAAGAAAATATTAAATTTAAATTTTTTAACTATAAATGGGGTCTGTAAGATTTAAAAAAATGTGAAATATATATTGAAATATGTATGTGAAATGTGAAATATATATTTTTTATTTTAACATATATAATTTATTTATTTATTTATGTAATTAATTTCTGTGATGGCAAAGCTGAATTTTCAATAGGCATATACCCCAGTCTTCAGTGTCATGTGATCCTTAAGAAATCATTATAATATGTGGATGTTTAATGCTCAAGAAACATTTATTATTATTATCACAGTTGAAAACTTTAAACTGTGAATTATTTTTTATTTGTTTTTATTATTATTATTTTTGGATTTTTGTGAATTCTTTAATTAATAGAAATATCAACAGTATTTATTTGTAATATTATTTTTATTAACAGTATGCTAAGAAAGTAGCTAACTACACCAGTTAAAGGGTTAGTTCACCCAAAAATGAAAATTCTGTCAGTATTTACTCACCCTCATGTTGTTCCAAACCTTTATGTGTTTATTTGTTCTGCTGAACACAAAGGAAGACATTTGGAAGAATGTTTTAATCAAACAGATCTCATTCCCCATTGACTACCATAGTAGGAAAAAATACATACAACTTGCACAATGCAAGAACACTTTGATGGTCAGATATGTCAGACACTTTAAGCATGAATCAGAACAGAGGAAGTCTAATTTTTTGCTCTTTTTTATTGGCTTTTGATTCAGGTAAGAGGAAGCTGGCGTGCTGGTGAACCTTGGGTTAAACTGTTGTGATGCAGCTGGCAAGCTTTCAAAGATGACCTTCACACACACACACACACAGAGAGAGAGAGAGAGAGAGAGAGAGAGAGAGAGAGAGAGAGAGAGAGAGAGAGAGAGAGAGAGAGAGAGAGAGAGAGAGAGAGAGAGAGAGAGAGAGAGAGAGAGAGAGACATCAAAGGCAGCGAGATGATAAGAATTTGACTGGTTTGATAGAGGGCCCAAAGCTTGGGGCTTCTCTTTTTTTGCCCCTCCTTTTGCCCTCCTTCCAACTCTCATGCAGACGTTTGAACCTCCGCAAATCTCAATGGCAGTGTCACAATAATCAGAGAGACTCTCATACAAGAACTCCATCAGTTCCTGACCCACATCAAACGGAGCAGAATGACCTCGAGAACGCTTAGTTAAATGTGCAAATTCATAATCATACAGCAGACATTCCTCTTTCCCCTAAAGCGGGCCAGTGTGTAATAAAGCACAATGAGATGAGGGCCTCTTTCAGATGTGGCCCGGAGTCACTGAGTACATGGATGTGTGTACCATGGTACGAAATGTCAAATTAATAAACCTGTTTGAGAATGAGCCAGTAGCAAACAGTCTTGTTTCTTTAGTAACAAAAGTGTTCAGTATTAAACTTTCACACAAAGTTAATTTTTCAATCAACTTCATATGGAATTAAATGTAATTAAAAAAAGGACGCACAATACTGAATTACTTAAATTAAACTATCTATGTGCTCTATTTCTTGTTCGTTTCGTCTTAGTTAAAATGCAATAGTACTTTCTTGTAATGGATTTCATAAGTCAATTATACTGAGGGAGAAGAATCAGGAAGAATAATTAAAGTTGATGATACATTTAGAAGACTGAAAAAAGTGTGGCGGATGGAGACACACGGGGTGAATAGCAGCCGTCCTGACTTGGAGAAAGCAAATCTTACCAAGAGCACACACACACACACACACACACACACATTGTGAGAAAGTAAAAGTAATTAAGAGATAACATACAGACAGAAAATGAGAGTGTGCCGAACGCTTGTGTGTGAACCACCACAACACATGCTGGAGGCATGCTGGAGGCATAATGTAGAGGAAAGAAGACAGGTCTCATTTCTTTAATTATCATGAAAAAAAATCTAGAGGAAAACTGGGGTATTGTGGGAATGATTATGTTTTATCTGATGAGATCATACATCTTGCCGTGAATATTGACTAATCAAGCAAATTACGAAGTTCATCCATTCTGCCAACTTGCCAAGCCAAATAGATTTTTTTTGATGACTGTGTTTGTTTGCTTTCCTGTCCTCATTTAAAGTAATAAATTCACATTGTCTTTTAATTACTTTTTCTTTTTCTTTTCAGAAGACTCGATTCAAATGCAGAAAGACACATTGCACCATCATTTTTAATAGTTCTATATGCCATCAAACATACGAAACTGTGGTAATGGCATGATGTCGTTCCGAATGTTTGTCAAATCTCTTGTGAATAGTATCATGTCTAGATCATTACTTTTGAGAGGAAGACAATGAAATGCGCTTCTCATTGTCTCTGGGCTCTCACTAAAAAGCTACCCTTTAACTCAGAGCTATCATCATATGAATCTTTTTTTCAAAAGAAACAGAGATTGGAAAAAAAAAATGGAGTATGGTCATGCATATCAGCATATCTTGTAGTGAAATAATGGGCTCCATTAAAAGAGCATTTTCATTTGCTCTGAACTAAAGGGATAAAATTTAATTAGTGACCTATATTAGTCAAGGAAGGGCAGTCTGTAATGGTGGTGATTCATGTACAAGACTTCATTAAAACATTAAAATGTCATATGGTCTATTACTCAAACATAGGGGAAATTAATGCTGAGATCAACTATTGCTGTCACTGTTTTCGTCTTCACTGCACTTCACAGAATCCTTCTTGTTGCTCACTCCCTCAATTACCCACCTGTTCTTCGTCATCATCATCATCTGTGTCACCTGTCCTCACCTTGTTATTGACTGCGTTTACATGCAGCCAATAATCCGTTCAAAACCGGGATATCAGCAATAACCCGGTCGCAAACGTCCATGTAAACACCGGCAAAAACCCGAAAAATGCTCATATCCCGGATTTTAAAAACCGGGATATTATACCTGGGGTACCCCTTGTCTAACACAAATTTTTGGTCATGTAAACGCGTATCGGCATATCCCTATAGTGACTACGTTTACATGCAGCCAATTTTCGGGTTATGGTCGGGTTATGGTCACTTTTCGGGTTTCTGAAACATTAGGGATAACCCGTTTACATGCGTGAGCAGAGAGAGTTTCTCCTGTATACATGGAACAGGAGATTACGTATCCCTGATGTTTCAGAAACCCGAAAAGTGACCTTAACCCGACCATAACCTGAAAATTGGCTGCATGTAAACGTAGTCATTGTGAGTTTGTATATGTATTTACAACCCGATCTCACGGAATTCGTACAAATTTTACGAGGTGGCTAATAGACCCCTTCACGGTTGACGTCACAGAAAAATTTGCGGTGCGCAATGCGCATGTCGGGGTCAGAAAAGTTCATTCCATCGTGCTGTAACCATAGTTTAACGTGTTATTATTCGCGTTGCGTTGATATCTGGACTCATCTTATTTTTTTATACATAGTATGGTTTATTAATATGATGTGTAGCGAATTTGGTCTTTTAAAATCACTGTCTTAGTACAGTAAGCCACGTTAAGCTTTTTCTCATATAACGGTTTTCTATGGGAAGAAAATGCTTAACGTGTTATTAATCGCGTTGCGTTGATTTTCCGGACTCATCTTATTTTTTTATACATAGTATGGTTTATTAATATGATGTGTAACGAATTTGGTCTTTTAATATCACTGTCTTTTTACAGTAAGCCACGTTAAGCGTTTTTCACGTTAAGCGTTTTAGAACGGGCAGACTGGGACAATGCGATGATCAAAGAGGCTCGTGTTTGTTGCGCTCACTTCATATCAGGTAAGTTAAAATCATCCTTCATCATCCCTTTCTATTAAATTTAGATTAAACTCGAAACAAAAGACTGCATGAATTTTCTGTACCATAGACTATAACGTTAAACCATGCAGGTTAATAGTTTGTTAATGTCATGCTCCACTAGCCAGATGTTGGAATCGTTAATTAGCCGCACGTAATTATACGCTTCCAGCGATTTGTAGGCTTTGAGTTTTTCACGTGTGTAAACACTCGGCTTGTCCACCAGATAGCTGTAAGTTATATGGCGGGCCAGTGAATATCTGGCCACTTACTGACGTTGTCTACCCATTCTGTTATGAGCTCGGGATCAGGGAGACAATCGCCATTAACTAAAACAAGTTTGTTATGGTAACGTTCCCATTCCTGTGGTGGTAAAGACAGTGCATAACTTGACACAATATCATGCCGGTCTATTTGCCGTGCCATTTTTCTGACCCCATGCTGCGCGCGCACCCAACAGAGGATTCCGATGTGTACAAACATTGAAGGGGTCTATTCGTAACAATTCGAACGACCTCACTCGTACGAATTAGTATGATTTTTGTGAAATCGTACATATTTTACGAATTGGCCAATTCGTATGAATTCATACGATTGACCTACCCCTAACCCCGCCCCTAAACATAACCGTCACGTGGGTTTAGGCAATTCGTACGAATTCGTACGAGTGAGGTCGTATGAATTAGTATGAATTAGCCACTTTTGAATCACTCGTACGAATTCGTACGAATTGGACGTGAGATAGGGTAGGTATTTAGTTCCCTTCTGCCCAGTCTGTCCTGACGGTTCTTGATTATGTTATTGTGTGTGTAACCTGCCTGTCTGTATCTACCCTGAAGCTTCATTGAGTAAAGAAGTTTACACTGGACCTGCTTCCTTGCCTTCTCCTCCACCAACACCACACCGTGACACTTGCTTGTTTGAAGTGTTTGACCAAATTAGATAGGCACAGCGCTGGCTAATTACTTACAGATTGTTTTCAGTTAATGATTCCGCACAACAACTACAAAAATCGTAGTTTGTAACATAATACATTAAATTACACATTTAAGGTAATATAATCAGACTACTTTTTAGTTTACTTTTTACCTAAGTTTAATATCACATTCATTTAAATTGGCAATATTGTAACGTTGACATAAAAAGATGAAAATATATTCCATTCTTGGTTATCAACAACATTAAGTGCATTAAATATTATATTACATCAGGGTTTCCGAGACTGGGGTATGTGATGGAACTGCAGGGTTTAATGAGTTTAATGAAAATCTATGAAGTAATTAAATCATAAACATTTCAAATTAAAATACACACTAATACACACATACAAACACATATATACAGATACATACATTTCAAATTGATAGATTTAGAACACTTTTATCTTCAGTAATATTATTCATTCATTCAGGCATAATTCTGTAAGGCTACCTTGGATCTCGACTGAGATCCCACAGAGTGTGGAATTGACTGTCCTCTTTCTCTCTCTTTCTTCTTTCTATTTTTTCCCCTTCTTTTCATTATGAAGAGTGGATGATTTGAGATGGGTCTGTGGCTAGGAGTGGAGTAGCTGATTAATACCCAAGAGTGTGGAATGTTCCGGGGACGGTGTGTGTGTGAAGAGGGCCGGAGATGATCCTTCACTGTAGCGAGGAACAGCTCGGGATGCCTCTTATTATGAAGGGCTTCCCGAGAGGTCTTCTGATCACATTTCAGCAGTTACACAAATCGCATACAGTGCAGGAAATAACACAGTCAGTAGGCATGAAATAAACACATGCTTCAGTAAGAATATGAACAGAATTCAGTTCTGGAGATTTGTTCAACCCTGATGACATGCGTAATCTACTTGTATAATTTTCTTACTTGCCCACACGCCACTTAAAATGTCTTGGTCATATATGCAATGCCTTTTCTTTTTGCCGCTCTATGCATAATTCCCTTGATTTTTCAGACATCACGTGTTGTAATTAACAGTTTGCAATGATTAAATGAATCCACTAGTTATTTCTTGTATTTGCTTTTTAAACTGCAAACATACTGTTATGTACAGTTATAAAATATGCATACAGTTACATAATGTTCTATGTGTTCTTTTTATGTACACTTTTTCTCAAGCTTGATAAGTATTTATGTACTCATGGCAGAATTGCAGCTGGTCTTCTTGGTGCTGTTTTGACTTCTTTAAACATTTTATAAGCCTTAACAACTATCTCACGACTAATTTGTACAAATTTGTACGAGTAATACAAGGTGGCTAATTCATACGAATTTTGTATGATTTGTGTAAACCCCAGTGAGGGGCGAGGTCAGGGGTAAATCATTCGTGCGATTTCATATGAATTTGGTAACTCGTAAAATATGTACGATTTAGCAAAAATCGTACGAATTAGTACAAGTGAGGTCGTATGAATTCGTACAAATAATCCACCTCGTAGATATAGGTACAAATAGCTGTGAGATCAGGTTGGCCTACGCTATCTCACGACCAATTCGTACGAATTTTTACGAGTGATTAAAAAGTGGCTGATTCGTACTAATTCATACGACCTCACTCGTACGAATTCGTACGATTTGTCCAAACCCACGTGATGGGTAGGTTTAGGGGCGGGGTAAGGGGTAGGTCATTTGTACGAATTCATACGAATTGGCCAATTCGTAAAATATGTACGATTTAGCAAAAACGTACGTACGAGTGAGGTCGTAAGAATTGTTAACGAAGTAGCCACCTCGTAAAATTCGTACAAATTCTCGTGAGATCGGGTTGGGTTGGCTCTACAAAATTCTCAGCTGGTAAAAATACGTTAATATGTATGCACAAAGAATGTATTTAGGCCAGCGCACAGTATTGTTTTGGATGTTCTGTAAGTTCCATTGCAAAATATACATCATCAAATATGTTTTTGTTGTTGTTGTACTTTGGTGTTACAAAAATGACATTTTGAATGGTAAGCAAACCATTCAAACCATTCTATTATTATTATTATTATTATTATTATTAAAATAATTTTCTTTTTTGGTTCTGAAACCAAAAGAACCAAGAGAGCTTAACACCCTTAGAATACAGCTTGATTAACAATAGTATGAAACTCAGTCTTTTACTTGTTCTGAAATTAATTGGACAAGAAAGCAACAGGACTTCTTTCTTTTTTTTTTCTTTTGCACCGTATGTCAAGACAGTCAAACTTGAAAAAGCAGACATGCCGACTTTTTTCCAGTTTGAGGGAATCTAACTAGCCAAAACATGGTAGGGGAGAGCGGGGCACAACCTAACACATTTTGGTTTTCGCTCAATCATTAAAAAATAAAAAAATATTAAGTTAGATCCAGCTCTTTACACAAGCAACATACACATCTCTGCTACAAATAAACACTTAGAGTTTCTTGGACCTATCATTTTCATACTGTTGGACTGAAAGTGACAGAAGTGGAAATGTTACAACTTACCCCATATGCAGGGTTAATTGTAACAGACAGAGGGGTTAGTTGTAACACTTGTGTGTAACACACATAATTCAGTACTATTTTATTTGTATAGTTTGATATTGTTTGGTCATCTGTATATACATCCATCCCTCATCCAATCATACTTCTATTATGGATCAATATCATGGATAGAGACATAGGAAAGGGCTGCACAGTTTTGCAATAAATTAAAAAAAAATCATCAAATATTGTAATTGCAATTGAATTAGATTTGTGTGTGGCAGATGCATGTAAAATTATTATTATTAATAATAACAGTAATAACAATACAAATAAGCTTAACATCAAAATTGAAAGGTTTTATTGCATTAAAAACAGGTCATATTTTTGACCTTCAACAAGTGATCAATGCATATTATACACAATTTTAAACATTTTAAATCAACCCGATCTCACGGGAATTCGTACGAATTTTACGAGGTGGCTAATTCGTAACAATTCGTACGACCTCACTCGTACGAATTAGTACGATTTTTTTGAAAATCGTACATATATTACGAATTGGCCAATTCATATGAATTCGTACGATTGACCTACCCCTAACCCCGCCCCTAAACATAACCATCACGTGGGTTTAGGCAATTCGTACGAATTCGTACGAGTGAGGTCGTATGAATTAGTACGAATTAGCCACTTTTGAATCACTCGTACGAATTCGTACGAATTGGTCGTGAGATAGGGTAGGTGGCTCCCTGTTTTTATTTGATTATCAACTCTTGGCGTGCTCTTGGCGGTTTGTAATACTGGGCTATAACTAACCACGCTGTTTTAAGCTTAGCCAAGAGCTGCTAGTAGTTGCTGATATTTCAAAATGGTGCTAAGTTTTACAGTGATTAAGGTAATATAGTTAGCTTTGGAAACATATACACCCAACTCAGAAACCGAAAAAAAAAAACTATGATGAAAAAAGTACTTTCATGTTGTCAAAACACTCTTTGTCCAGTATATTCACGAAATACTATCCAAACTTTCCACAAATTCACGGGAGACCGTCTTCTGGCAACGAGAGAAAAAGAGCGTAAACACAACCTGCTTTATCCTGACTAACCTGTAAAAGGTCCGTGTTACATTTAACCCGCGTTAGGTCGTGCCCCGCGCTCCCCTAAGCAAACGAAGCAGTGCTTCATTTTTAATCTGTTCGTCTACATGAACAATTTAAATGAACTGATTTACTAGATGAATCAGGCTTTCTTGTGTTACGAGAAAGGACTGCTTACTAGAAAAAATTCACAATCAGACATAGCAACATTTGACATTTTTGGTTTCAGGTGCCTCCTTTATGCCCCATTATTTGATGCAAGCTCCACAACAGACTACTGCGTTACCTAACAGTCTATGCAGCATTGCGTCATTTAAGTTAGTAACTCTTCAACGCTGAATTGCTTTTTTCTAAAGCACCGGGGACTGCAATAAATGAGACTTTTTGAGCTTTCCTGAGTGACCTCAGTGGAGTCTCTCCTCGTAAAGCTGTTGTGTCTGTTTGACAGGGTTAAATTTGTAATATCTACTGTAAACACACATGAAAGACTTCCAGTTATCTGAAGGCCACCCATGGAACATGCTGTATTTATCTAACACGGGAAACCCGGCGTTTTTATTTTTTTTTTACCATTCAAATCTTTTTTATTAGCTTTAAAAGTGTAGCTGCTTTCATTTTTCTTTTCTTTCTCTCTCTTTTGTCAGGCTTTTTTTTGGTTCCCTTCCCTACTTTCACCTTTGGGATGTTTGCAGGTGTGTGTGTAAAGCTCGGCTGATTCACACAAGAGCTGTGTGAATCTACAAAGGAGTGTACACACAGGATTTGTGTGATTCACGTTGTGTCGCCTCTAAGAACTGAAGCCTGTGTTGTGGGACTGAAGATGGGACAGATTTTATCTGAGAGCATAGATCAGATTGTGGTATGTGTGAATGCTGGTTTAAGCACTGAGGTTTCTTTTTTAACCATTTTGAATGTGGAGAAGTCCTTTTTTTTAGGATGATGTGACTTTACTCCCCCTTTATTTAATCCAAGACTGCACATGTGAGAATGTGCTCTACTATGTAAGAACGAGCCTATGATTAAATCTAGAAATAAAAGAAAAATCTGAGAAAAAAAAAGAAAATTTTCCCAGATGCCATGTCTTTAATTTATATCAAAACATCTAGCATTAATTCAATCTCAAACAGTTTCATTAAAATAAGTTATTACTCCATCACGTGCGTAATGTCCAACCTGATCTCACGAGAATTCATACAAATTTTACGAGGTGGCTAATTCGTAACAATTTGTAAGACCTCACTCGTACGAATTAGTATGTTTTTGCTAAATCGTTCATATTTTACGAATTGGCCAATTCGTATGAATTTGTACAAATGACCTACCCCTGACCCCGCCCCTAAACCTACCCATCACGTGGGTTTGGAAAAATCATACAAATTCGTACAAGTGAGGTTGTATGAATGGGCTCTATGCACAACTGCACTACTTCCTGAACTTCAGCCAGCTCCTTGTTTCCTGTCTATCATTATTGGACAATTTGATTAATTCAGGTGTGCTTGACCTCAGTAGTCACGGCAACAATAATCAAACACACCTGAATTAATCAATGTGTCCAATAATGATGGACAGGAAACAAGAAGCTGGCTGAAGTTCAGGAAGTAGTGGAGCTGTGCATAGAGCCTATTAGTACGAATTAGCCACTTTTTAATCACTCGTACGAATTTGTACGAATTAGTCGTGAGATAGCATAGTAGTGTCATAACGCCAATGTGGTTGAGCACCACTTTTCGACATATGGTTGCAGTCGTGAGCTAATCGATTTCTTCAACAATACATCATTCTACAGTTAAGCAGCGAGTTATGTCGTTGTATGGGAAACACACCCCAGTGTGATTTTCCTTTTTCCACATTGACTAGAAGTTTAGCAGAATGTTTGATCATAATCTTTCATGCAATTAAATTGACTGAGTATCATGAAGCCAGTTTAGGTGGATGTTCCATCTTTAATCAGTTTAATCAGTTGTGAGACATGTCTTACTGATGCCATAAAGTCATTCCTCCAGATAAATTTGCTCCAAATTAAAGGTCAAGGTTTTTAAAGACAAAATGTTATGGCTTTCAGCAAGGATTATTTATTATAATTATTTTATGTAATTTACATATGATTTCTATAATTATTATAACCCTAATCCATTACACATGAGCAATTTTAGTTCAAAAATTAAGCACTTAGTTTAAATGTATACATGACAACATAATTTGTTTGCTGATGAAAGTTTTGGTATTTTATAACATAATACAATTCAGATATTTGTTAGTGTCCAAAAGTGTCCAAATGCGTTTGAGGTGATTTTTATATTGTTCTGTTCTATTCTATTCAATTTTTTTTAAGATTTTTTTTTTTTTTTAAGATTTTTCACTTTTGGACACTGGATGGACTTTTGAAGCTAATGTCACTGGATAAGAAAGACAGCATTTAATGTGTCAACCCGAGTTATGTCATTGCTGTGACCTCAACGGGTCAGTAAGCTCTAGAAATTGGAAAAAACTCTGCCGGTAAAGGCTTTAAGCTCCTTACACAGAATGGCAGAACATACTGTATCACCTCCATCATTCACTTTCCTTTATACACACACTGGCACACACATAAGAACAATCACAAGTTAGGTCTCTTGAAGTTATCAATTGTTTATCCTAAACAGAAATGGGATTAAATAGAGGACCATTTGAGTTTTCTTGGTAACACTTTCTTTTACAGTGTCATTGTTACACGTTACATGTAGTTACTGTAGTAATAACTATAAATGATGCATAATAACATGTAATTAACCCTAAACCAAACCCTCACCCTAACCCTATAGTAAGTACATGTTGTATAACTGTGTGTAACTAAGTGTAACTGAATTGTTTGTGGGTTTTTTTTGACTTAGATTTTCATCTGTAATCTCACAGTATCCACTTTGACCTCAACTCTTTCACAAACTGTGCTTAAATTTGACAAGATACCAAACTCTGCAATCAAAAATCATTTTATGAGCCCAAAACTGTTTTTATAAAAATGTTTTAACTCCAATTTGTATGGGTTATATATCTACATTAAAAGTATAATTCATAATAAATAGTTCATAAAAATATATTCCTCTCAATAGAGTCCTCTCAGTATATACAAGCTTTCTGTGGATCGAGTCTGAAAATGAGATAAGGTGCCGCTAGACATATTGCTTCAGGTTTGATTGACGTTCAATTCATATATTCAGTTTACAAAGCTTCTGAATATAGTGCACATGGACAAGTTATATGGGCTACTTTTTGGAGCTTGACAGATGTGGTCATGAAGGACTGTCTTTGGATGAAAAAGTTACAACATGAGGATTCTTCACCACTGGAAAAAATGACTTTCAATAAAACTTGGCTGCCAATGTAGTAGAAAGGCAGAAAAAAAAAAAATATATATATATATATATATATATATATATATATATATATATATATATATATATATATATATATATATATATATATATATATTTATATCACTGATACCTGACTAGAGAAACTTTTGTCTTCCCTTTTGCCAAATTGGTAGGAAAACTTCAACACCCATAATGCACTGGGCTTGTTGCCATCTAAGGCCACTTCCACCAGTCTGCAATTGATACTCTTGACCAGTGTCAAATACCACCTTGCTTTAGTAGGAAATACTTAGCAAACTTTTAGTAATAATATTGTTGACTTGTATTGTTTAGGGGTTGCGGGAATTCAAAGAAAAAACTTTAAGTGGGAGTGAGTTCTTTCTACGCTATCTCACGACCAATTCGTACGAATTCGTATGAGTGATTAAAAAGTGGCTAATTCTTACTAATTCATACGACCTCACTCGTACAAATTCGTACGATTTGTCCAAACCCACGTGATGGGTTGGTTTAGGGGTGGGGTCAGGGGTAGGTCATTCGTACAAATTCAGACGAATTGGCCAATTCATAAAATATGTACGATTTAGCAAAAACGTATTAATTCGTACGAGTGAGGTCGTACGAATTGTTACGAATTAGCCACCTCGAAAAATTTGTACGAATTATCGTGAGATCGGGTTGGTTCTTTTCAGTTTTCAGTGAGGGATCCAGCGTTTTGTTGTCATTGTCTAAAGGCTGCAACAATTCGCAAATATGGAGAGAAAACAGCAAAGAAAAAACTCACTCTTTGTAGACATTTCAAACTGGATGACAACAAAGACAGTGTTTTAGGCCAAACAGAGGGCAAAAACTGAAAGAAACTACAATTCTATCGGCTTCGTCCAACCTTTTAAAGCAAAACTCATAGGCTACAGGTAAGAAAGCTGCCATGGTGTTCCGTTTTCCCCCCCATAATGCTGTTTAAAGAGTTGACAAAGTGCCATACCATTTTCAGTGATAAACCAACTTCTACAATAGCTGTTTTGTTTATTTACATGTACTACCAACATTGAAACTATACAAAGCGAGTTTAAAATAGGCGAAGTTACATCTGAGAATACGATATGTATGATTCTATAACTTTTTCTGTGCTATCAAAGAGCAACAAAATATTGCCCTCTAGGCAATCATGGTAGATGTCATTGTCTTTCTCCATGTGCAATGGTGCAAAAAAGAGACCCTGTAATGCTCTGAAATCATGCATTAAAAACTGCATTCAATT
Organism: Cyprinella venusta; assembly: GCA_038021265.1. Lineage (NCBI taxonomy): Eukaryota > Metazoa > Chordata > Actinopteri > Cypriniformes > Leuciscidae > Cyprinella > Cyprinella venusta. The sequence continues at coordinate 31,608,953 of CM075866.1, forward strand.
TTGTGAGTATCTTCTAAGTCTTTAATATCCTGTAAGAAGGCTATGAGAATGTTTTACATCTTAAGCGAGCTCAGACAATAAACAACGTCGTCTGTGCCTAAAGTCTCACTGGCACCACGCAGGAATTTTATTACGTTGAGATTGGAAGGAATTGAAAGGAAAGAAGGAACTGAGCTGCAGGAGCAGAACCAAATCGAGATGAGAAAATGGCGATGGCTGAAATCGGGGCCCTGCAGTTTGAAAAAGCCATTACACGGATATTACAAAAAGAAGAGGCTGCAATAAAACAAGGAGTGTGCAGTCTAATCCTGCTATAACAGGACATCCATCTTATGGCGCTTAAAATTCAGCTCCCGCACTCGCCACCGTAAACGGAGGGAAATACAGTTGTGTCCGTGTCTGCTTTGGGACATTAGGTGTCTATGAGGTGCCGCTTATTCCCGACACTAAATAAGTCTGTTGGCAAATATAGATAAGGGAAAGTGTAGACACGGTGACACATCACGTTCTTATCAGCCCCCTCCGTGGAGTTTAAATTAAATCCAGTTTCCTGATACAATGACACTGTTTCCTTGAGGCCTGACTGAGCATATAAGGAGATCAGATAGCTGGAAACGGAGGGGAATGTTCATTCCACACCAAGCGGACAAGATCGTCTCGTGTGTTCTGATTTCGCTTCCCGTCCTGATTCTTTTCGCCGTTCGTGTTATTTGCCGTTCGCACTCATCTGCCTCATTTGCATTGTAATTATTAGAATGCATGCAAAGCAGCAAATTTAAATGGATTAATAGCCAGCCAGTTTATTCATGAGATTCCTGGGAGTGTCTGGCAGAGCTGATTTTCTCTGATCTTTCCCCTGCTGTGTATTCGACCACACTCCAGCTGTAGGAGCGAAACCGTTGGGCCGCTTTGCCTTTACTTTACTGATTTATTCGCGATTTAGGTGCGTGTTGATTTATTGCCGGCCTCACGGATTCCCATTTGTCTCTTTTGTCCAAGCCAGCCCATTATCCATCGCTCCATCCCCCTCTCTCGCTCATTTTATCTGTCCTTTCGCATTACGTTTCACCATTGGCCTGTACTATAAATTACGAGCAATGTCGCCTCTCATTGAAACTCAACACAGGATGATGGAGACAGCCCCTTAGCTAATAATTACGGTCTGTGTGCTGTTTTGACGACCATACCTGTGGAGACTAGACACCATAGCCATCACGCTCACGTTGAGCTGTTATATTCCAGGACATGAGAAGAGCTAGAGAGAATCGTATCCAGTAGTCTCTTCACCTTCGCCCCTCCCTCAGAGAGTTAATTACCTGTACTGGAGAACTTCACACTGCGGGTGGCTGTATAACAGACAAGCACACACCTGAGGATGTGAAGAAGAATTTTTAGATTTCACTGTTTGCGTGATAGATTGTCAGAGCTTGAGAAACTTTTGGACTGCGCCTTGAGATCTGCTGTACAGCAGAAACAAACTTTGTTGCATTATTTTCCTGTTATCTCTGTAAAGCTGCTTTGAAACAATCTGTGTTGTAAAAAGCAAAAGCAATTTATATAAATAAATGTGACTTGACGTTTCCTAAAAAAAAAAAAAAAAAAAAACCTCCAATCATCATTGTTCCTTCAGAAGAACTGTAGTCAAACATTTGTATTACAGGAACAGTTGACCTAAATATGACAAATCTGTCATAATTTACTCAAGTTGTGACTTTTTTTGTGTTGTTTTTTTAGTTTATTTCTTTTGATTTTGAATAATGTACTGGTCACATTTTTCCATGCAATTACAGTGAATGAATACTGAAGCTTTCATGTTTTAAAAAAGTATACAAAAGCACAGTGGAAACACCATAAAATTGGTCCAAACAATGATGCATTATATTCCAAGTCTTCTGAAGGTTTGTGTGAGGAAAATAATGAAATGAATTCATAATCATAATTCAAAACATTGTTTGTTTGAGTATTCCAACAAGTCCCCTACTGGCACAGCAAATGGTGGAGATATCTGAAGGACCTAAAATAAATAAACTTAAACAAAAATAAAATGAATTAAAACTGAAAACTTACTAAATAAAGCTGAAACATTTTTTAAATACTTTTTAATGATTCTGAAAGTAATTAAAATAATGAAAATATTAGTTGTATTAGTAATGCTCATCCTGATTTTTCAGAATTAGACAAGTTCATTTGTCATCTGTTCATTCCTGTTCAAAAATTTTGTCCTAACCATATCCCCACCCCTAATTCTAACCCCAGTTATAAAGTTATCCTTAAAATCAAAGGATAGGTTAATAACACAGATGTACAAGGCCCTAACCCTGGTTGTAAGTCTATGACATTAACTGTAAATGTGTCCCTCTAATTTTATTGGTTGCTTGGAATGTTGTTCCAGAATCAACAAAGATGTTAATCAAGGAACATATTGCACAAATTATAGGATATGACCGCTAGCTAGCAAGTCGTGTGATTTTTAAATGAGGGGCAACCCACTCCAAATACCTCACACTGGAGTTTGTCACATTTTAAACATGTTTGTCAAAAGTACTAAGTGTGGGGGGAAAATACTGAGTGCATCTTTTTGTTTTGTTACATCCAAGCTGTTAATAATGCACAATGTGTTGCATGATTTTGTTTTTCTTCATGTCTGCGGTGTTTTAGTTATTTCAGACCTTTACTGTGCTCTGCAAGATCTGACAGCGTTTTCTAACCAGCATTATCACCCAGTGTACACTGCAATCACGTTATGAGAGCCTGAGGCTTTAATTATGATTTCACTTGTGCCTGCTCCACATTAAGAAAAATAAATAAATAAATAAAATAATTAAGATGAGTTCAAAAAAGTTGTCTTTCCTCGATAAAGCGAGGCTGTTGTTTGTTGGCTCAGTCTGCATCTGAAAATATTGATGTCTCCCTCTCATTTTACCTGACCTTGGACCAGTATCTTCTATCCTGACATAACATCTGTCATTTCACAAGAAGCCACAAAACTGGGTTCAGAACAGCAGCTATCAGATTTGACTATCATCGTGGTTTATTTCCTCTCCAGAGATTAGTTTCTAGGTTATCATCGTCTCCAGACCATAATAATAATAACTCTGATCTATCATCCAAATAGGCTGTGTTGGGTTCTTAAAGGTTATGGTTTTGTAATCCTGTTCCATTGTGAAATAACCCATACAAAAGGTTTTTGACACACATCAGGGTGAATTTTTATCATATTTTGGGGCAGAACATGGGTCGTTGGAGGGAACATAAGGCATTAATGATGCTATTATGATCATCATCATCCTTTTCATGTCCTGCTGAGGTCAGAAAGGAGACAATATGGCGGGCCGAGAGAGAGATGAAGTAGGACGAGTGAGGATATCAAGGCCACAGCAATGTGATGAGCTCTGAAGAGGGCTGATTTCATTCCCCATTTTTTTGTATTTGGTGTGGCGCCACATGATCTTATGAAGCACTCCACTTCACACAAAAACGAATGCGGTGTAACCAAATCAAAGAGCTTTTGTAGAACATTTTAGCTCGCTTCCCAAAACCACCATTTAATATCGTTTAAAATCCTTTTATACTGTAGCAGCAGGTTTCAGGTCAGAAGGATATAAACTTACATCGATTTGACCCATTTCATTTTTACGCTGGAGAACCTAATTTGAACTAATAATGCTTTTTTGAATGTCTGCTGCTTTAATCAGATGTGCCAGATCTTCTGGAATCGGTGAACAGGAAGAGATCTCTTTAGGACAAATGCTCTCCAACTTATCAAAAGTAAAAGCTAAACCCTCCAAGTGGAAAGCTGGGAGCTTATGTTTGTCAGCTGCTCCTCGGCTGTGTGATTTGCAGGCGGCTCTCGATATGTAGATCTTTCTGTAGCACTCATAATTTAAAGTGTATGAGTCAGCTCAGCTTGAAAAAGACGTTAATCCGGCAGGGTTTTCTGCATCTCAGAAGGCGGCTGAGAGATCTGCTTCACATAATGGGGTTCTAGACGAAAATTTTGAAAGAGTATGTTTACATAATCAGCTAATATATAGTTGCTTATTTCCATATTCTTTTATGTTTTCAGCTGTATGTTCCTTACATGTTTTGATCTCATATGCCATCATTTTAACCTCAGTGATAAAAAGAATGCTCAATTGCAATGCTGGATTAGAGCACATTCAATGTGAATGTCATCGCATCAACGCATGCAATTTATTTTAGCGAATTATTAAAACAAAAACCTTTAAAACGACATATTTTACAAACGATGATAAAAGTATAAGACAATAGATATATTGTTAATTTCAGCACTGATTAAAATATTCAAAAAATATTTTGAGATTTTTTTTTGTTTATCCTAAAACCTTTTTTTTTTTTTTTTTTTTTTTTAAGAATCCAAAAAATACCAAATTCATTTTAGGGCCATGTTAAATGCTGCATGAAATGTTCATAAGCATTCTAATCAGAATCTAATCACTTTAAATGTGTGTTTTATCATTTGAGCAGTCAGGCACTGTAGATAAGCGAATCGTCTGAATTTTTAACAGGGGTTATAGCTCACGCTCACTTCTCATTTTTGGAACAAATGTGGAAGAGTTGGCAATTACTGTCTAAGAAATCATATTCTGACAACTCCTGAGACTAGGTACAGGGCTTTGGAAGACTTTTGCCAAGAACCTGTCACATAAATTTTCCAAGCCCCTGATCAGTTAGCAAACTTTTAAATTAGATTCAAATGCCTAACATTCTTAATGCTTGAAGAAAACCCTTTGTTAACTTTATGAAGTCAAAAGTGCATTGAGAATGCATAGGCATATCCCAGTGCAACAGAGCAAATCCAGATATTTTAAGAGAATTTTAAAGCAAATAGGACACACCAAAGAATATGTTGATATGTCACATGGGCTCGTCCAACAAAAGGACAGAGCGAATGGACACAGAAAGCTAGTGGGAGTTTTTTTTTTTTTCATTTGCAGTTTCATGAAATATCTGAATACAGTGATTCAGTAGAATGAATCACACTTTCCTGTGGTATATGAAAGAGTGCAAGAGGGCAGATTAGGAGAGTCCCAGTCTTTCTTTCATTTCACAAAGATTGCCACCGCTTCTAGCATTTTTATCGCTCTTTTCTTTAAAGAATGAACCTCAGTGATAGACCACAAATTTTATATTCCCCTGGTACTTCCTGCATAGAACTCTCACTTTCAGTCTCTTGTTCTGCACGTTTCAATCACCAGCAAGCTGCACACTTATCGCTTAGATCTACAGTAGATATAACCTTGTCTCAGATCCATAAGTCATGAGTTCCACATTATGGTCTGATTTTGTTTTGTGATTTGAGTCATGGTTCAGTAAGTAGTGATAATTTGAGAATGTATGCCTGATCAATATAAATTAAATAATATACTGTAGTTAAGTGAGTAGCTTAAGGACAGCAACTTTCACATTCTAATATAAATAAATAATTCTGAAAATATTACAGCTGTCAAGTATATTTTGCATGCACATGCATATTTAAGTACTGTGTGTCTGTGCCTGTGGGGGGGATATGCTCATTTGCACATTCACGAGGGAAAGGTGTAGAGTTACATTCAAGCTATTTTAAGGCATGAATAATTTTCTTCAAGGAAAAAAAAACATTTAAAAAATAATTTTGGTGATCAAACATAAAATAAAATTATTGACAACAAGGAAATAGAAAATAGTCATTGTTACAGTTACAACAGTATCAGTTATTATTATCATCTCTAACCTTTCTTTCAGGACAGAATTCTTGCTGACAGTCTGAGGAAGGTGAGCAGCGAGAAACAGTTTTTCTTATAAAAAGTTTTAGCGATATACTTCTCACCAATTTACAGTTTCTGGAAAGTTTGAATGTGTTTATCAGTCACCCACTCACTTGTGTTCTTTCTCTCTTACACATTTTTCACAGTAAACTTCACTGCATTAAAATCCTGCATCAGAGATTAACAGGCAGCTGGGTGAGAGAGAACACACAAACACACTCCCACTCACATCTGAAACCTGTTCACCGCTGCCACACCGACTGTAGCGGAACAAATTACCTTGTGTGAGTGTGTGTGTTGAGTAGGCCTACTGATGTTGATGTTAGCGTTAGTGCACAAGTAGCTTCAGCTGCATGAGAATTCGTGTTTATTTTTACGTAAAGAGTAGTTCTATCATACATTTATTTACATGTACGTATTGTCTGTACAAAAACGTAATTTATTCACGTATGAACAATTCTACCGATGTAGAAAACGTATTAGCTACTATTTATGCGTATTAAAATCGTGGCATTAATGTTTTGAATTGCATCCAACTGACTTTCATTCACATTTATTAATAATACTCATAAATATTACAATTTTGCTTGTTTCGCCTGCATGGTGTTAACACTTTAAAACCTTAAAAATACCTTTACTCGTTTAACCATTAATAGTTTATTTACTGAGACACAAAATGGCACTTTCAGGCACTCGGAGCAGCTTTTCGTTTTGTTTAGTGGGCGCACCAAGGGTCTCGCCGCCTCGAAACAAAGCTTGGCCAGATGGATCCAGATGGACGCTATATCAGCCGCTTACATGTCAAAAGGTCTGCAATGCTCCCTGGGCATCAGGGCTTATTCCACTAGAGGCCTGGCCTCATGGCCTTCATGATGTGTGGCGGCCGGCTGGGCCTCCCCGTCCACCTTTGTCAGGTTTTATAACCTAGAAATCCCCACTCTGAAACTTCTGGCAGTTTAAGTGAGATGTACGTTCTGTGTAGATATGATCGTGCACAGGCCACTCTCACGTGTCATAGCTCTTCTGGTTGAGGTGCACTCATGGGTATGTGCAATATGCTTATACAGACCGGCGGTGCCGCTCTCTATTCCTTATGAGTACTTATGTACAAGTGCTGGCCCGCATTGCTGGCTGCCATATTTTCCCACTTTATCTGGGTTTTACGGGAAACCCTGAGACTCATGAGTGGATGCTTGGCGCACACTTGACAAAGGGTTCCCGTAGCATAAGCTAACTTACGCAATATGAGAGAACCTCTCGTAAGAGAAAGTATCGGTTACCTAACCTCGGTTCTCTCTAGAAGAGGGTACGAGTATTGTTTTACCTGCTGTGCTCGTGCCACGAACGATTTTCGCCTCAGTCGATGAAAACCAGAGAAAATTGCCTCCGAGCCCTGCTTATATGCTGAGCCACACCCATTCTGGCGGGCTTCGAAGCTGTGAAGGCACGAGCGCCCTTCATTGGACGTGGTGTCACAACGGGCTCAGTGGTAGGCTGCTGCAGTTCTTGCAGGGCTGCTAGCTGCTGCACTGTGTTGACATTGAATAAAAATAAAAAATTAAGGACAATTTTTTTGGCTTCAATATTTCTCGAAAAGATGAATCTTTCCCGTAGCTTAAGCTAACTTAAGCAATACTCGTTTCCTCTTCTAGAGAGAACTGAGGTTACATTAGGTAGCTAAAAGTTTTTTTTTTTTTTTTTTTGAAAATGGAAAAATGCAGAAAGTTTTGTGATGGGTAGGGGATATGACATACAATTTGCACAGTATAAATTCTATATACTTTTCTACGGAAGAGGATTAGGGCCAAGCAATAATAAAAAAAAATAAAACCATCTTCTGATTAAAGTTGATATAATGCGCGAGATTAAACTCGTTAAATTTCGAGAAAAAAGTCGTAATACAATCTTGAGAATAAACTCATTAAATAATGAGATTAAAGTCATTGTAATGCGAGATTAAACTCGTTAAATTTCGAGAAAAAAAGTCGAAATACAATATATATATATATATATATATATATATATATTACAACTATGTGAGTTTAATCTCGCATTATAATGACTTTATTCTCTATATTTAATGAGTTTGTTTTCAAGATTGTATTTCGACTTTTTTCTTGAAATTTTACGAGTTTAACCTCGCATTATAATGACTTATCTCGTTATTTAATGAGTTTATTCTCAAGATTTTATTACGACTTTCTCAAAATTTAACGACTTTAATCTCGTTATTTAATGAGTCTATTCTCAAGATTGTATTACGACTTTTTTTCTCGTAATTTAACGAGTTTAATCTCGCATTATAATGACTTTAATCTCGTTATTTAATGAGTTTATTCTCAAGATTGTATTTCGACTTTTTCTCGAAATTTAACGAGTTTAATCTCGCATTATAATGACTTTAATCTCGTTATTTAATGAGTTGATTCTCAAGATTGTATTTCGACTTTTTTCTCGAAATTTAACGAGTTTAATCTCGCATTATAATGACTTTAATCTCGAGATGGTTTTATTTTTTTATCATTGCTTGGCCCAAATCCTCTTCCGTACTTTTCACCTTAGGGCCAGTTCACACATAAAACTTTTTTTTTGCAGTAAAATGTTTATTTATTTATATATTTATTTATTTATTTATTTATTTTCCATGGGTTTTTCTGAGTCAAACTTGTTTCTCAAAACTTTAATCTTTTCAATGCAAATACATTGTAAAAACTAAACTTTATCCAATTGATTTGTCCAGTGATAGAAAATAAAACCTTTCCTTAAAAACTTTTTCACACTCCCATTAGTTAATTTGTCTACCAACAAAATGTCCAACGGTTGATATGTATAGTATATCGTCATTTTAAAACTAACCCGCACATCTCAGTTATGTGCTGTGTTTGATATTTTAAACTTTTTTAGAATAAAATGTCTGACTAATGTACAGAAACCTTCATAAATCAAAAAGATAAGTATATTTAATTTTCTCTTTTTGCTTTAGTAAGAAAGTAACTTTTCACCCCTATTATTTACTGTCACTCATACTGTAGCTGTTTAATAAATAGCCAAATAGCCCACATATATAAAATCTTCCCATTACTAGTATTCACAAAGACTCCAGAAACTTAAAAATAAAATATATGCAGAAGATACATGAGCAAGAAATCATTTATTCAGAGAGAGTGACAGAGAGGAAAAGGAATAACATGAAAGTGACAAAGAAAGAACTTAAGTAAGAAAGAGGATTTTATATTCACACAGCTGCTGTTCACTTCAGAGCAGATTGAAGGACACCTCCCTTTGACAAATGTTTCTGTCACACCTGCGTATGTGATAATTAACAGATGATATTTCAAATTTCATCTGCAATGTAATGAGTCTCAAACTGTTCCTGTGACTCTTATTAGGAATAATACTGTTAAAAACAGATGTCTGCTGTTACACAACCCGAACATGAATGCAGCTAAGGTCATTCCTGTTATGCAGTAGATGTCAATGTCTTCGTATAGATCAAAATAATATTACTTATTTTGTTAATTTGTTTTATGTGAACAAAAAATATTTGCCATTCTTTCCCTTTCTGGTTGTAAAAGGTGGGAAATATTTATATATTCCCAGTATTTTATATTGATTTAAATTAAATTAGTTAAATTATTTAAAATTATTATGCAAATCCTGGTAATCTATTTGCATCTACTTAACTAGCAATAAAATGGTCCTTAAAGATAATAACAACAGCACAAACTTCAGTATTAACATGTAGTTTATGCATGCTGTGATCATTGCCCAACATCCTGTTCATATACATTGCTGTCACTGAGGAATGGCTTTCCAATTTTTGTTGTAAATTATAACTCTGCTTGGGCTAGTTTAATTTCAGTACTATTTATATACTCATTCTTCATTTTTGAAAAAAAAATAAAAATAAATAAATAATATATATATATATATATATATATATATATATATATATATATATTAATGAAAAAAAATATTCTGTCCTTAATTACCCACTTCAAGTCGTTCAAAACCACTTAGACATTCGTTCATCTTTGAAAGACAAATGGAGATTTTTTTTTTAATGAAATCTGAGCGCTTTCTGTCCCTCTATTGACAGCTACTTCAAGGCCCAGAACAGTGGTATAGACATCATTAAAGTAATCAATGTGACTCAACCTCAATTTTACGAAGTGACCAGAGTGCTTTGTTTTCACAAAAATAAACCTAATTTGCACTTTACTTATAAAAAAATATATATAATGGTTTCAATGAGTGTTTACGGGACAACGTCTGCTCTTGTGTCAACACCATAGACTGTAAAAAATATGGACAAAGTGTGACGTCACGGATAGACTTTCTGAAGAACAGTTTTGAGGCTGTATATGGGGCTGTTGTAAAGTGACTAAAGATTTTAGTGTTGTTTATTTGCCTGTGACCAAGTTGTAAGACATGAAATAGCTGCCTGAAGTGACGTGTGATCTTATGAACCGGAAGTTCTCGGAAGTTTTCAATATTAAATTTCACTCGATTGCAGACCTTTTTATGTGTAATTTAAAAGTTAATTTAGAGTCTATTACGATGCCTTGGTATTTAAATTCTGACACAACATTTTTTTTTCCCTGTCACATAAATATCTGCCTGATTATTTGCAATGTTTAATTTAGAAAAGTACTTGGAGACTGTTTTATTTACATTACGTTTTAAGCAGGATTGATTTAGCCACTCGGAGACATGGGCCATAGACTGTGAGTGGTAATCACTGATCCTGACTGACTGTGAGTGATTCGATAGATATGATTCTATCCATTTTACTGCGTCTGATGAAAAATTTAATTTGCTTAGTTTGGTTAATAATATTTTAGGCTTTACAGTGTCAAAGGCTTTTTTTAGATCGTGAAAAACAGCTTCAACCACGCCACCTTTATCCAGTAAATGTTTGATATTTTCTATGAAAAAAAAAAAAAAAAAACAATTAGCAGTTTCCGTAGAATGTTGAGTTCTGAAACCAAATTGCATTGAATGAAGAGAAAATGTAGTGGTATGCACTACATTTTTGTATTATGTGTTAATTTATGGGAAATTAGTTTCTCTGCAACTTTTGACATTGTAGGTGTGATGCTGACTGGTGTATAATGGTCCACTAACAAAGGATCTCCATTTTTGAAAACTGGAACAGCAATTGGACTTCCACACATTTGGAAATACTGTCTCAATTTTGTAGAGAGTGACAGTTTTGGTTACTGGTGTTAATAATGTGGCACTGAGTTCTTTCGGCGTGCACATATTTAAGCTAAATATGTCTCTTGTTCAGGAAGCTTTTAGTGTTCTTATTGTCTGTAAGACTTCAGATTCTGTGGCTGTGCCTAAGTTGAAAATTAGCTCTGACTTATTTATCTGACAATTTTTTAGAAGGGAAGCTTTGGGCAATAGTGTATACAGATTCCATAAAAAAATATTGAAGGCATCTGCAACTTCATTTATGTTATTTGTAATTTGTCCATTTATCTTAATTTCTAAAAAAAAAAAAAAAAAAAAAAAAAAAAAAAAAAAAAAAAAAAGTCCTGTCTTATTTTGCATTTTCTATCAAGAAAAAAAATCTGCTATGGCCTTTTTTTAACTCAAGATCCCTCTCAGTTCATCCAGGGAAGTATGTTTTTTTATTGTGCTTAACTTAACGGCTAAAATCTTAAATTGTTCTCTCAATTGTCACAACAAAAGATTCACAATCCATTTCACAATTTGCTCCTAACAATATTTGATTCCAGTCAATCTGCTGGACAGCATATTAAATCCTTCCTGGTGATTTTTTTGGGATTCCTACAAACTAACGCTCTCTGACAGAATAATTAAATCTCTTTTTTGAGAGCTTCCTGGCCACAAGGATCTAATTGTGATCAGAAAGGCCAGCTAACATATTATATGATTTACTCAGGTCGGTTGGTAAATGCTAAATCAATCTGTGTGCTGTTTGATGTGGTAATTCTAGTGGGCCCTTTGATTATTTGGACTAGATCGAATTTGTCAGTTATTTATTTATTGAGCATTTTTCTACATGATTTGTCCCAGTTTATGTTGATATCTTTCAATAATTTTTCAAATTTTGCTTGGGGGTGTACCACCGTGATTGTTAAAGACATTTGTGGTGATAAGTTCATTTGAGCCATATTGAATTTCCTGACACTGAATATTTTTTTTTATGTAGGCCTATATCATAACACCACCACCCTTTGCTCGTTCTCTGTCTCTCCTGAACATATTATAGCCAGGGATGTTAAGTGCTGCAGAGGGGGCATTATTATAGAGCCCCCAGATAGACAGAGATAATCCAGATTCGATTTAAGTAACAGGTGAAACTTGTTCTGTTTTTGACATGATGCTTCTTATATTTAAAGGGGCGATGAACTGAGAAATCAAAATTTCCTTGAGCTTTTGACATCTAAGAGGTCATCATTTTATAAGAATATCCTGTAAGTTTCAGAACTGAAAACGTCCATGTTAGTCCAATAAAAGCTTTTATTGACACCAGCCCCAGCAAACGACTCGTTTTTAAAAGTGAGGAGTTATGAGTCAAAGAGGATAAAACCCCACCCCTGCAAAAGAAGATCAACGCCTACTTCAACACGGCCGATTTAGCCCCGCCCACCGATTCTCGCATTACACGCATAGCTAAATAACATACATGCCTACCTCGTGATGACGAACTGGATCGAGATACCGAGCGATACAGAATGTTGTGCAGTGCCTGGTTGTGGAAGAAGACAGTCGCTGCATAAGCTTCCTCTGGTTTCCAATAGGACTGCATGGATAAACTTTATTTTTAATGAAGTTCCAGCTGATGAGGGTAAAACATCGTCATCTGTTCGCTTCACTTCACTGAGGATTGTTTTGTAAACAAGACTGGATTTGCAGAGCGATTAAGAGTAAAGAATGGTGCTGTCCCGTCTGTATAAGATCTGACAGGAATTGTGCAACACACGGACTCTGGGTCGAACATGTATGGGCGAATCATTCCAGTTGCCATTTTACAACATTGGATGTTTTCAAAACAGTTTTCCCCACGTACACTGACGGGTGAGTCAAAACTCATTATAATATGCAAAACTGTTATCCACTCATAAAAACCCAGTGTTTTTCAGCTTGGCTCAAAACTAGGGTAGAAAAGAGCCTATTACTTATTCATTTTGATGTTTTTGAACAAGTGAACGTCATAAGTTGACCTAAGACAACAATATAATAAAATTTAAAATGCCAGTTCATGACCCCTTTAAATGCTCTCCAAGCTGACCCTTGGGTTTTTCCGTAGGGTCCCAAACTATTTTCAAGTGATTGACAGTTTGATAGAACGTCCATTTCTGGTGTTTGGCTACCCCTTCCTGTTTACGGTCGTTACCAGATAGCAGCCATTCAGAAAAGTTTGTTGTTGTTGGGAGTTTGGAGTTTGGGGGTCTTTCAGATCATTCTTAAAATGTGGTAGACTTGGAAAGGAGTTAATAAAAGACTAAGAAAAGAGGAGATATAGAATAGCAATGTAAAATACTGGGAGGCTGTTTTTTTTCTTTTTTGTTTGTGTTCTCTGTTACATGGAAATGTCTATGTTCATGTGTGTAGTTTAAAAGCAAAAACAATAAAAAAGAGATCTATCAAAAAAAAAAAAGAGAGAGAGAGTATCAGGATGTCGTGCAGAAGAAAACGGAGATGTACCTGAACATACCTGTAAGGTATAAGTGACGCGCTTGTCCTCTGACGCGTGGGTTAGCCTCTCCTTGCGTCTTGAAGTGGTGCGGGCCCGGGTGGATGTCTCTGGATAACATCAAACATATGGCAATAATAAGTCCAGTTGTCAGAGATGATTGAGTTGATGTTGTTGATTTAGTCTTTGTAATCTTATTATAAAGTGACGGGTAGACCAAAGTCACAGCCCGTGTTTAGATGCATAGTCGGTTCTTGCCTTTGCCAAATCATTGTTTGGTTGTTTGTATCCCAGGTCTTCAAATTTTGACAGGTTGACATTTAAATTAGGCTGTGAAAAGATATTACCTACCATCCGAGCTGGATCAACATGAACATGCTCTAAAATCTTTGTAAGTAAACAATAGACTAAGAGCACTGTGACAGCTCCTCTCCCACCTGCAGCCATAACCACCGTTCTTTCAGATGTTCAGAACTTCAGATGTTTAAAAAACTTCAAATGTTTAAAGAATGACACTTTATCAAAAGCTTTCTGGTGATTATCTAGGATTGCACACAAAAACATATTTTATGTGTATGGGTAGATAAATAAATTGTCAGTGCTCCCTAAGATGTGTGTGTGGAACTTTCCTTGCTTTTGTGGCAAACAAATGTATTAATGTTTAAAATGCGTTTTATTTTACTCAGTAAAATAAGTACAAAAAAAATAATAATAAATAAAATAACAAAAGTAACGGCCAAATTTATATACACTTAACATATGTTTTTGTGTGCAAGCCCAGAAAATCACCAGAAAGCTTTTGATAAATTGTCATTCTTTAAACATCCAGGCTAGGTTTACTGTCGTAAAATCATTAACAAACCCCATTTAGGATGCACTTTGTCCCACCAGTTCCACTCATAATCTACTTCACTGTGAATTGCTGTAGATAAATGTTTTGATTCTTTGTCTTTTTAAGATCCTATTGGGATTGGGAAACAGATACAGATGTTCTGGAAAAACAACACCTTTTCTTGTTGAGAAGAATACAATATGGGATAGTAAGGGTAGTAGTGGGTAGTAAGGACTTTTTTGGCTTTATGAACGTGTGTGATTCTTTGTCTTAGGCATTAACATAAAACAAACCACACACACACACACACACACACCGTTGTATCCAGTTTGTGTCGGGGTAAAGGTATTCCTAAATGCCTTGATTCAAATATTTTGACTCATATAGGCTACCCTATTGGTCAAACAACAACTACCTCTGTCTGGGTGAATTTCATCCCCAACAATCAAGGGAAATTCAATCTGCAACAGTTTCCCCTGTAAAACATATTTGACACCCACTGACCATTCATTTTATGTGACACATGGATTCCCTGTCAATCATAATAAATAAATCAATAAATCAAACAAAATGGGATCATAAATCAATCAAAAGTGACACATTGTACAGTATATTTTAACACTACTCCCAGCTCAGTTGGAATTAGTGCTGTAGTGATGCACTCATAAATTCATAAATGCCAGAATCACTGTATTCTCAGCCCATTGTTCGTGTGATTTCCTTATTTCTAAGTTCTCAGTCTTTCTTTCAAAGGATTCCAGCTGAGTCTAGTCTTGGCTTGTTCACTTTGTTGAGCAGCTCTTGCTTGAGGTTGTAATATCAGAGAAAGGTCTTTCTTTTTGATTTCCTGAAGGAAAGAGCAAAAATCTGTGCAGAGAAGGATATCTTTTTCTGTCAGTCTCGAGAGAGAGAGAAGGGATGATGGATGCATAGAGAGGGAATGAATACGGTGTTGTGGTCGTCCATCTTGCTAAATGTGACACACTGACACAATGGGGTATAACTCATAGGGTTCAGAACACAGCAAGACTCTCTCATAGGGACTGTGAGGCTAAATCAGATACAGACACACACACGTGTGCGCATGCACAGATCACAACCTACAGTCCTTTAAAAGAATTTACAAAGGAAGTGTAATGATCCACACTCAAGGAACAATGGAAGATCCAATAATGTAGTAGGATTTATATAGGGAAATCAGTAACTCAAACAGTCCAGGCAGGGGTCAAAATCCTAATAAGCAATCCAAAACAATAACCAGGCAAGAAACAGAGATGAAACAGACCTCAAAAGTGGTGTGATGAATAACAAGGACTCCGTAACAGACACTAAACAGACAGGGTATTTATACACAGAAACTAATGATGGGGAATGCAATAAATCGTGAAATGTGACACAATTCCGTTTTTTTGCTTATATGTGACACAGATCGGATGTGACAGTGTAAACAGGAACAAAACGCATGCATTCGGATATTTCAAGATCGGTTTCAGGCCTCATTCGTATGTGGAATTAAATCGGATATGTGCCAATTCGACTGTCATGTAAACAGGCAGATCGGATTTTCTGAGGCATTAGGCGACGTCTCCGTGGTTTAATGACAAGAGAAACCCCCGATGCGCTTCTGCAAAGGGACGGATTGTGTCATAGGAGAGGAATGTGGATTGTAAATATGATGAAAATTGTTCTTTTACATTTATTTTAGGCATTTAGTCATTTATCTGTAATAAACACTTTAAGTGGGCTATTTAAAACGTGCTAGGACTATTAATCTCAATTATATTTTTAAAACATAAGCGCAGAGTGTGACATCATATTGTGTGTGCATAGAAAGAATTAATCTGCTGCCGTTAAAAAAAAAAAAAAAATAGAAATTTAAAAAAAAAAAAAAAAGAAAATCGTCCACAGCTGCTCTACTCCTAAACGCAACTCCACTGTCAGTGTTGTGTAAGTACAGGCTCTAGGCAGTTTTTTTTTTGTGTTTATTTCTATTTGCTGTCTCTGTGCAGGCTCTTTATTGTATAACAGTGAACAGCCCAATAACCCCTTTATTTTAAGGCTTAATGTTCCATAGGTCGGTCCGTTGCAGTACGAATGAAAGCAGTATCAATAATGTCAAACGTGAAGTGCAGTCAAGTTCGGGTGTGTATGCTTTTTTAACGAGTGTTCTCAACGATACGCGTGTGATTTGTGGAGTTTTAACGAATTTTAAAGACATTGTTTCTTATTCAAAAGTGGTGTTTTGCAACTTCGCTTATCGCAGAGCATGAACATATTTCGTGTTCGTCCATCTGTGCAAGATAATTTAAATCTTTAAGCATGCGTGATATGTTTCATATAGTAGCCTAAATGGCAAGTGTAAACACATGGATATGGGTCACAATTTAAAGAATGTGTAAACAGACAGTTAAAAAAATCGGATATAGGCAACAAATCAGAATTGGGCATCAAGAACTGCAAAACGAGGCCCTAGTTGATCCCAGGGAACATAAACCAACACTGTGACAGGAAGAAGAATTTAAATTGCATCAGACTGCTACTGGTTTACTTTTGTTGTGAACTTCTTTCTTCTAAAGTGTAGGAAACTCAGAAGCGAAGACCAGAGGTTTTTTTTTGTTTGTTTTTTTTTTTTTTTTTGATTATGTCTCTCACAGTGGACATGCACCTACGATATATATATATATATATATATATATATATATATATATATATATATATATATATATATTGTTTGTTTAAAAGCAGATTTAAAAGCAGCATTATGTTCATTCTTTTGATATATATATATATATATATATATATATATATATATATATATATATATATATATATATATATATATATATATATATATATATATATATATATATATTATGTATAGATGTTCACAAAATAATCTGGGGGGCATGAAAGTATTGTGAAAAAGATGTCTAACTTAAAAAAAAAAAATGCCGATGGGGAAAGATTTAAGGGGTATACCGGACTTTTTTATAGTAGGCTAATGACTGTCTGACTGTATCCTTTAGTACAGGAAAACATGATTTGAGCTACAATAAACAACTACTGTGTGATGGTAGTGTATAGTAATCATTCATTACCATGTTATTGCTGTCTGATAACAACTGTACCAACTTTCTGGTATAGAGGCCTAAAAAATATATTATTTCATGCAACATACTGTAATGCTGGATTGACGGAAAACTCCTGCTCTCAGTCCTGGCCTCTTTCTTTCACCTTCACTGTACACCTGAGGTTAAGATTATAGCAGATTTATCTGTGGTGTCTTAAAGCTTCGGGGTTCTCTCTGCTTATTCATCTTGCTCTCTCTCTCTCTCTCTCTCTCTCTCTCTCTCTCTCTCTCTCTCTCTCTCTCTCTCTCTCTCTCTCTATCCCCACCTATTCTCCTCTTTCTCACTTACTGAATGTCTGCTACTATACTATTTTTCTCCATTCTCTTCACTGTGTGACTGGTGTGATGGTGAAACTTTGTCTTGTTCTTCTACACAAATGTGCTTCGCTGTGCTTCTGTCAGCTTCTTTTCAGGTGTTCTGTTTGCCATCCCTTTTCCTTTTCTCAAGTCATCCTTTTCTGTCTTTCTCCAGATGGGGCAGATTGTTGCATAGACTTCAGCTCGGCATGACAGTTATTACTAGGATGGGTGTAAAAGCTAAAAGGTGCTTGTCTGACTGTGTGTGTGTGTGTGTGTGTGTGTGTGTGTGTGTGTGTGTGTACATTTATAGTTGGGCTGGCATGAGCTGGTAGTCATGTGCAATGTAAACAAAAAAAAAAATCCTCAAAAAAGACATACTTATTATTATTTTAGAAAAATCTTAAATAATGTAACAAAACTGCCTCCCTGATTAATATTTGCGAAAACTCGTTTTTCTTAAAAACACGAATTCATACGAATTGGCCAATTCGTAAAATATGTACGATTTAGCAAAAACATACTAATTCGTACGAGTGAGGTCGTACGAATTGTTACGAATTAGCCACCTCGTAAAATTCGAATTTTGCCAGTATGTGTGCTTCCTGGGAATCAAATCCATGACCATGACATTGCAAGCATATTCTACCAGCTTAACATGATATTTTTTCAAAGTACATTTAAATGAAAATAAGTAATTTCAGTGATTTGCAGTAAAACCGATAACTTTAAACCTGAATGTCAGTCATTTTAGGCAAATTTATTTTTGTGTTGTGATTTCAAGATGAATGGGGACAAAATGAAGGAGAGAGAGAGAAATCATCAAAACATATTGATGTCCTCCAGAGTACAAAAGCTCGCTCTCTCATTGAAAAGCATGCTTTTTCCAAACAAAACCAACCTCGCCAAGTCTGCTGGACAAATCAGTTTGAAATGAGAGACAGTTGTTTTCCTATGTTAGTTAGAGTGTTGTTTTGATCGCTTTCAGTTTGCATTTCAGATGGTAATGACACCCTCTGCTTATGAATTCTACACCTTCCTGTCTGATAACAGCCTTTGTGGTTTTGCTTTCCAATCTCCATTTGCAAAAATATACCTGTTATAATGGCAAATGAGGGGATTTACTTTCCTACGACACAAGCAGCATTCTGATTGGCAAACATGAATCCCTGTCAGTGTGCTATCTTATCTTTTAAGCCTAATGACACACACTTTCCTCTCTCTGCCTCATTCTCATTTCAAATCACACCAGTAACATATTCATGAATTCATAATGGAAGAGAAGATAGACAACTTCAACTGTTTTAATCAGGAATTTATTAATCTGTCTTCTTATGATGATGGTGGGCGAGCCATGCATTTGAATGGCATTTCTGCAATCTTGTGTTTTCTATAACAATGGTTTTTGCATAATAACATAACTTATGAAATATTTTAAAAATCTAGAGCAAATATTTGCCATGAATAGGACTTAAAATAACCATTCCTATCAATCTGTTTAAAGGAGACATAAAATGTGGGTCAGAAAGGTTTTTTTTTTGTTTGTTTGTTTGTTTTGTTTTTGTTTTTTTGTTTTGTGAGTGAACACCTTTAAAGGTGCCCTAAAATGTTTTTTAAAATTATTTTATAATGTTTCCTGGGTTGCCCTTATAATGTTAGTATGTTTTTTAGATCAAAAATCGTCATAATTTAGAAATAAAAGGCATTTTTCCTAGCCTGATTTTAGCCTCTCATCTGAACACTCTGTTGGAAGGGGCATGTCTGCTCTGTGTAACCGGTGTCTGCTGTGATTGGCTGACATGCTTGCATAGGAAATAGCTATGTATTACATGTGAAACTCTCTCGAATAATTTTACAACAGCTATCATACGTTTTTACTATTACAGCCATCGAGATTAACAAATCGTGAGATGTTTTCGAAGTATTTAGATCTATTCCCATCACATAAAATGTTGCCATGTTGAGCATATTGAGCAAGCAGAGGACAGACTGCCGATCGCGAGGATGAAGATGTTATCATTGCAATGCAGTTTCCGCTCTCTCTAGTCTAATGCTTTTTCACCAATGCAAACACGATCATTTAAATACAGTTAGAGCTTTGTTGCGCAGTGTAACGTGCGTCATTGAATTCATAACGAGTTTGGCAAGTGTCCAGATAACTCGCGCTGTGTGGAAAGATATTGATCGCTTTCTGTATATAATTTATTCACAATCATTATTATTTTTTCATCCTACTAAAAGAAACGATGTGAAGTCCCTGGCTTGACTTACTGATGCATAAACAGTATTGAACGATTTTGAGTGAAAGATTAACGTTACCTGTCTGAACTTGAACAAGAATAACACATCAGCTCGGTCCGAGGCCAGCTCTTGGCAAGGTTAGGAAACAGTCATCAGTGAAATGTTTGGAAATATCCAGAGAAAATAAAATAAACCCATTGTTTCTTCAGAGGCTCGGATGAAGGAACTAAAAATACTTTTGTGTTCATGTGTAGATCCAAACACTGATCAACGGCCATGCTTCGGCTGCGCAGCTCCGTCTCGTCTGTCACTGAACATGGGCGGGCATATGCAAATATTTTGGGTCATACATATTAATGATCCCGACTATTGCGTCACAGTCGGTTTTATGTGGAGATTCGCCTGTTTTTCAGGGGTGTTTTTCAAAAATGAGATTTAAGTAAGAAGGAGAAAACAATGGTGTTTGAGACTCACTGTATGTCATGTCCATGTACTGAATGTAACTATGCCAAAATAAATAAAATTTTACATTATAGGGCACCTTTAAAACGTATTTATATTCCTGTATCTAACTATAAATATCTCTGCATTAAAGTACATTTACTTGTCTTGTATTTTGCAGAATAACATTGTGTAAAAAAAAAAAAAAAAAAAAAATGTTTACAGTATCGTGTTGAGTCTGTGTCGATGACTAGATAAGCCCATAGAACACACGGGCTGTAATGGACAGTGCATTCAGAAGCATGTATTCACAGTTCACTCCTCTCTGGGTGACCTCTATTTACAGCGAGGACTTAGCGGCACATGGACAGACTCGCTCACACTCATTAACTCAGCCCTGCTCTAATTAGGCAAGGGGCTGTTATCTAGCAGGCTGGCCGTTCCTGATCTGGGCCTGTCAAAATGAAAGGCACACAGCGACAATTTACTATTATGTGTCTGTAGACAGTGCACTTTGTCAAAAATAGTGAGTCAATAAGACGTCTGTAAATGTAAATGGTGTTTATTTAGGTATTTAATATAATTTATTATAAATATGACTGACAGATTTCTCTTTCATGCTCATTCAAATGGCCACATTTACACTGGCAGCAATTTTATTGTTGGAGGTCAACAGCAGGTTTGCACTGTTGGGCGTTAGTGGGCGTTCTTATGGGGGTTATGCACAACAAAGTTCCGTATGGCATCGTTTCTGGTTTAGGTATTTTGTAAGTCCCTTGTTAAAGGGGCACTTGGCAACTATTTCAACTCAATAAAACCATTTAGAAACCATCTGGTTTAATCCTCCTGTTACCCTCAAATCTGATAACATGTTTTACCTAGTGGGGTCAATTTGACATCCACCCACCACCAAACATGAACTGCTTTATGGCAATTCAACATAATTCTATTATACTGTGTATGATGCATTACCACCCAAGTTGGCCGGCTCCGATAATAACAAATGCACATGAGCAGTGGTAGAAAGGAGGAGGAAGGTGTTGCAAGGGAGTTTTTTTATGACAGTGTCGTGAAAATATACGCTGCACAGCTGTAGGGGGAGCTTGATGAGAAAACATGTAACAACAAAAGTGAAAATCAACAAAGAAATTACTAGAGTTGTAGCCATTTTACTAGCCATTTTACTAAAGATACCTTCAAAGCAAGCAAAAATGAGCATAACTGATGTCCATTGGATATGCCGATTGGTACTAAAAGCGTTTTTTACTTCTTGAAATATACAAAATTGAATGAAACACCCAAAATAAAAAGTACAAGATAAGTTAGCTCATATAGATTAGGTAGGAGAGGGGGAAATTGAAACAGCGTAGTGGCACAATATTTTTTATGGGGAATATTGTATCTATTTTTGCACAGCAATAATCAATATTTTCAGAGAGTGAATTTTGGACCTTATTAAGAGCAGCATCATGACCGATATTAAAGCAATGCTGTAAGGGGTAGTTACATTTTTTTTTCCATGTTTTCAATGGCATCCGCTGTAAAAAGCTGTTTAAAGCTCCTATAACTTATTAAAAAGAAAAAGATATTCTCGCAGTTGTCAGACCAAACACATCTCCTCTTTTTTTTGGGCCCAATTAGCTACAAGCAACGCTGCAATTTATCTGTAGTTTGGTTACTATTTATGATGTGTTGTGGCAAGTTTGGACAAAATCCTGCTTCTCATGAAGATTAAAGATCAATCATGGATGAAAATAGATTGATTATGTCACAGTTTGTCTTGTCTCCACCTCTTCACTACATTTCTCAGCATCTTCAGTTCAGGGTCTGTTCTTATCCGTATCATATGAGTGTGTACCTTCTGCCAGTCTGCCTGTCTGGACCCAGTTCGTTGTTTATTGTAAGTAAAAGTTGTCTTTTGGAATTTTGGACTTATCGTCTTCCTTTGCCAACAAAACAGTGAGAGAAGAACAGACCTATTTGAAATGAAGGTGGAAGACTGGATATCCCAAAACAGTCACTCACTGGAGGATTATGTAGAGGCTTACCTCAACCTTTATCAGGATGTGAGCTGGGACTTCAGTCCAGCTCCGAGATTTCTTCACTCGTCCCATCCAGCCCAAAGCCTTCACCGCTGGCCCTGTCCAGCCAAGAGCCTTCAGTGCTGGTCCCGTCCAGCACAGAGCCTACACTTCACTAATAAAAACTGTCATTAATCATACAAATCAAGCCCGTGGAGGCTTACAATATGGTATGAGCGAGTCTGCACTGATAAAATCCTGTTACTGACAGATTATCATGCAAATACAATCATGTTTAGACAGTCAATTTAAACACATAGAATATTGAATGGAACCTTCCATCATGAAAAGGTAGCCTGACTACATCAGACTTCGTACTTCCGCTCAATTTCAGTTAGATTCTCTACTCAGTCTGAGATAGCTTTCTCTCAGCTTTCCTCTGGCCTGAAAACAGCCAACCAATCAACGAACAGAAGGCAGGCTGAGAGCCATGATGTAGACACTAAGTGCCGAGTTTAAGATTGTATTTTAGGTTAGGGAAATCGAAAACGACCGCGGATATGGAGATACAGGATGCAATTCACCCTGTTGTGGAGAATATTTCTGGCATTTGCAAATTGAAGCCCGAACAAGAAGAGTGTTGGTTAAAGATTTTTAATGGAGGTGATGTTTAAGTTGGAGGGAGAGGCGATTGCATTAAGTGATTGGCTTACGGGTAACCAATGATTTTATACTTCAGACAAGCTGACAAGATTGAGATTTTTATAAAATATTTATTCAGACATTTATAGTAAAGTAACTGTAAAGTAACCATTTTCTACCTATTTGTTGGAGAGAAAATGTTTTGTGACATTTGTGGAATATGTCTCATTTTTGAGTGGAATACAGATATTTTTCTTCACTGTTATGAAAAAAAAAAGTATTGTGTAACAAGGGTCAGGGGCCATTTTTTATCTAAAATGGGTATGTGAATGTTCCTTATATAAATTTGTGCTAGACATGCTAGTGTCCATCGACATTTTAATATGTCTCCGCTTATTCAGAACGAATTGATTTAATTCAACATCATTTCATCAACTGTCTCTTTTGCCCTCAATTTCTCTGCGTATCGTATCCATGATCACTCTGCAGACGACCTCATAGCCCACCCGGGGATTTTTCTGAGAGTTTAAATTGGTCTCATTTAGCAATATTTAGCTTCACGCTAGGATCAGTTATTTATTTGATTGGCCAATTCAACCTGTGGTTTTTTGCTATTTCCTCTCATATCCCCTTTTGCCGGGTCTCCAAGTCCTTTGTGTTGAAAATGAAAGAAATCTACTTGTCCTACTGTGGTGTCATGACGATAATATCTTACAAAAGCTCCGCTACAGCCAACACATTGAGTTGAATCCTATGAATCACACCAACTAAACCATTATCCCTCAAAGCAGAATGAAAAAGGCCATTTGTCAATACTTCCAATCCTTCTGAGGCACAACGAAATGTGTTGTGGGTGAGGAAAGGTAAGGAACATTGAATGGGGTCAAAGGAAATCTTGCCAGACGAGGGCCAAATAGGTCAGTGTAGAGATCATGTGGAGACCTGTTCCTGGTGTCCTGGTTTCCAAAACCAATTATTCCTTTAGCGTCATGTCTTATTCAGGTGGTGAGGGGCACACCACCATTATCAAGTAGATATTAAATGCAATGTTGCACAGTAACCGTCCGAGATATGGACATTGTTTGTTTAGTGTTAGAAACTGTGTAATTCATAGTCTTTTGCATCTGTAATTTGATATTTGATCAAAAGAACGATAGTCTAGTCCCAGACTAAAAAGCATGTTTGAGCTGTTTTAAGTTGTGTTCAAGATGGACACCTTTAGGCACATTTATAAAAGCCTCTTTAAAGCCCTGTTTAAACTAAGGCCTAATCCTGGCTAAATCTAAGTTCTGTCTGCAAGACTGGGCCTGTAATTATTAGTTTAAAAGTGTAAGTCAACATTATTATTACTATTAAATTATATTAGTAAACTACATTATAGAAAGGGTGTAGCACAAAAAAACAACAACATTTATCTAATCATAGCTTCATCTCATAAGCTAACTCTGTTGTGTTCCAGCGTCCCTTTGTAGCTTCCGTGTATGCCGTCACATGTTGACGCACGCAGCACAAATCAGGATTGGATTAAGGCGGGCATACACTGTGCGATTTTCGCCCGATTTTGAGCCGAATTCTGACTCGTGCGACTCTTTTTCGTGTCGGACCGATTTTCAGCTTTGTCGTGCGTCGTTTGTCGTGCAGTGTTCGTGCAGTGTACAGGGAGAAAAGAGAAGCGATTAACCTCTCACGATCAACAATCGGATGGTCGGATGAATTTCTGGCATGTCAGAAATTTTGGTCGCTCCTCGTGACTATATCGCACTGTTGAAGCAAAGCTACGAGCCGATTGCCCTAAACTCAGTGTTTTTTCCCTCACTGCACCTGCGCGAAAACAGAAGTTTAACCATTTCATCTGCGGCAAAAATAAAATAAAAACGAAAAGAGGGAGATCGTTAAGTTCTGTAGTTCAAACTAGCTACAAATTACTGTTGCTTACCTCCAGTTCGTGTTGCAAAATAGATAATATATTACCCACCGTCTTCCAACCAAGCCACCTGCGATGTAACACCTCTTTTATTAATTTGTCAAACAATGTTTTTGAAATAAACCTGTTTTTAATTTTCATTGATGATTAATTATGGCAATGTTCAAACATATTATAGACTGTTAATAGTTATTTTATATGCCTATAATTCATTGTAATCGACCTAAATGTTTTAGACAATTTTTAATGAGTAAGATTATGTAATACTTTATTATCCTCACAGCACGTTGGTTATGTGCTGTGAAAATATTGCGTGGCAAATTAATTATAATAGCGGATCAATTTAATAATAAAATTAGCCTATAGGCCTCCACTGATAATGATAATACAATAATGCTAATAATAATTAAATGCATAAATTGAAAATGCTAAATCATCTAGATACTGATAGCAGATACTTGTTTTGACAATATCCCTGGATACATACACGTAAATATGCGCAATCCAGGGTGTTATCGCAGATATTACACGTATAGTGTGAGCAGTGAAGTCGCAGCTCGACGATCGGACCGTACAGTGTGAGCACATAAATCCTGAACTTTGGCTTTGCATCGCATGCGATTTACTCGTTGAGTGTGAGTAGGTACCTTGCTGAAATCGCACAGACATCGCACAGTGTATGCCCGCCTTTAGTTTAATTCATACTTCAGATGCGTTATGCTAAGGGTGTTCCCCAAAGTGTTGTAGTCGATGCAGTGTCTCGTTCCCATATCAGGGAACAAGGGTTACAGTCGTAACCCGAGATGTTTGATGACAGATTGATGTTACAGTGAATGGTCAACTTTTTTTCGTGATTTGCAAAGATTAATATAAAGATTATTAAAACTTTACACTCATTTCTTCTAGAGGTGCAGCAGGGACACGGACAGTTGGTACTGATTCTTTTTTCAGGAGCAGCTTCTTAGCAAAACCAGCTTTATACTGATCCTCGTTTATGAAGCAGTCTGGTGAGAAATTGAAAGCATTAACGTTGCTCAAGGAGAATATTCAACGCATTCTCATCCTTTAGTGTCATATAGAACGTTATGTGACAAAATAGCGCTATATGGCATCCGTTATCGTTAATATAACACACACTGTGAGGGCTAAGTTTAGGTGTGGTGTAGGGTCTGCGTGTCATATTCACGCTAAAGGATTTATGACGTCTTGGGTTCGCGTGTTATATTCACGATAAAGGGTGCCATGTGCGTAGTATAACACCGTTTTGTCATATAGCGTTTTATGTGACGCTAAAGGATGAGAACGGGCTGGAATATTCCCTTCGAACACAAAATTCAGCCACTGCATCCTCAGCGATTCAGAAACATCAAAATGACTGCTGTGTTATAACACCCAAGAACAGAACACGATAATCGCTTAGGCGCCATTCTACTCCAGCGTATCAACAATGACGGACTATGACGGGATGACAGTTTGCTCAGGGTGGGTCAGTGTTGAAACGCTGCAGTCAATCAACCATCGTGGGAGGGGCATCCGATTTAGCGACGTCACAAAATCAAACGGTTCAATTTGAGACTGGGGAAAACATATTGGAGATTAAAATAAAAACACTGTGACTTGACATGTAACAACAACACATGTAACACAAACGAGAACGGACAAAGAACTAAGGAGAACTCAGGGCTTAAAAACATGGAATAAAAGGGGAAAAAATTAAGAAACAGCTGAACAGTATGACCAATCAAGGAGACTGAGAACTCAGGCAGGCAGGGAACTAAAACAAAGCAAAGAAGACTCAAACTGAACATAACAGAATGTTTTACCCTCCCGCTCTTTTTTTTCTCCTTCTCTTTAAAACGAAAGAATGGAGCCAGTCTTTCAGAAATTATGGCCCATGAAAGCCAACATCCTTTTTCGGTAAAACAAAAGTCTTAATTCAACCTAATAGAGTATACTTTGGCTTCTCTGAATAAACAGCAAATCAGTCAGTCAATCTATGTGGACCTCCTTATTTGAGATTTGCTTCAGATCATCCTTAATCCAATGAAGCAGAATTCATTTTAGACTTCTCAGCTCACCGATTCACCATACAACAGTATCAAGAGTTGTAAACAACAGCTTTCATTCTGACTAGCCTCCTCGGGTTTAGCCTCCTTCTCCTACATCCAACCCTTAATCGTTTTAAGCGTATCAGCAAAGTGGAACAACTTAACCCTGCTGAGCGCCAGGGTGGCCTGTTCAGGTCAGGGTCAAACAGCAAGGCTTTGGGATGTAATCAGGGCTGATCTGGGATAGACGGCTGATCCATCTGTTTATTGTCTTTAGCACCTACTTCCCCTGGTGATCTCGATAAAGACACAGATGCATATGTTTTTTTTTGTTTTTTTTTTTTTAGTAGTAGAAAAAGGTGAAAAGGTTACCTAATCTTCATTGTATGTGTCTATAGTTTGAACTCTAGATGGTTGGCAAGTCTAAATTGATATGGTAGGTTTTAGGGTTTGTCCAAAAATGTATGTAAATATTATGTAAATGCTACAGCCAGTTTATATAAATAGGTTACTTAAATTATCTTATTTTCAGTACATAAATGAGAATGATGGCACAATTTTGAGAAGAGCACTGCTAAAAAAGAACATGAACATGTCCATCCCTTTATGACCACCATGTGCCCATCCTCTGATGGCCACATCCAGCAGGATAGTG
Organism: Cyprinella venusta; assembly: GCA_038021265.1. Taxonomy (NCBI): domain Eukaryota; kingdom Metazoa; phylum Chordata; class Actinopteri; order Cypriniformes; family Leuciscidae; genus Cyprinella; species Cyprinella venusta. Next base: position 31,636,624 of record CM075866.1, read on the forward strand.
CGCCATGTCACAAAGCTCGAATCATTTCAAATTGGCTTCTTGAACATGACAATGAGTTCACTGTACTAAAATGGCCCCACAGTCACCAGATCTCAACCCAATAGAGCATCTTTGGGATGTGGTGGAACGGGAGCTTCGTGCCCTGGATGTGCACCCCACAAATCTCCATTTCTAAAGAATGGCCAAGATTTCTAAAGAATGCTTTCAGCACCTTGTTGAATCAATGCCACGTACAATTAAGGCAGTTCTGAAGACGGGGTCAAACACAGTATTAGTATGGTGTTCCACTTCTTAATAATCCTTATCTATATAATCCCTATATATTCTAGAAGTACTCTGAAGTTATTATAGTACATTTATCTGCTTTTTTGATATGTTTGAGAATTTGTGTTTTGTGGTTTAGGAAAGGGCTGTATTTAACTAGTTGATAGTACAATGGAAATATCTCATCAATGGAGGCTCATCTGCAACTAAATCGCTTAATTTATCCTCCCCCACTTTCAATGCCAATGTCAGATCTGGTCTGATTACAGCATTTTGATAGTCATACACTTTAATAAAACAACAATTATGATTAGCAATGTAGAATTATTGCACAGTAGTAATATGCATCGGCAGAGAGTGCTTGATACCATCATGTACAATTAACAACCGAGAGTTAATCCTAAAGGCTAATCCGGCGGTTTCCACTAATCCAACATCAGATCAAAGAGTAACAAGGAGGCTTTAATGAGATGGTTTCAAACTTCTTTTAGAGGGTACTTCCTTTTTTACTGACCTTTAGCAGGGCTCACATAGCCTGATCCTTCATCCATGTAAGATAATCATCAGAACTGATCAGATGAAGCGCTAATGTTTAACTGTTCATTCCCTGCTCAAGTGATTGCTTGAATAATAAAAGATCCTTTCTGAGGATCAGCATTACTTTAGACATCGATCATGTCTGCCCTCTATATAGTCATCTATTAAAATGTGTTTGGATGGATGAGAGAGTGGATGTTTGTGCATGAGGAGAAGGGCAGCAAAAATATTGTATACACTTACCAGCCATTTTGTTTGGTACAACTTGCTATTACTCCAGATTGGGTCCTTTTTTATTTTTTTTATTTATTTATATATATATTTTTTTGCTTTTAGAGCTGTCTTAACTCTGTCTCGCATACATTCAACAATGTACTGGAAACAGTCCTCAGAGATTTTGGTCCATATAGCATTAGTCAAAGTTTTAAAACACAAGTATTTATCAAAGACACATCACGTAACAATTATAAACAGTCAACAGAACAGAAGAAAACAATATGATACTATAAAAAGCAACTCTCACATAGTGTCAAATGCGACACTGAGAATGTTTCCTCTGGATCACCTAACTAAGATCCTGCCTCCCACGCCCTGCTAGGAGGAGGGGGTGCACAGGAAGCAACACTGGCCTCCTGAGTCTGTCTGTGACCCTCAGACCACAACGGACCAGGCCCTCTCGCCTGCCTGGGCTGGGCCGAGGACCTCCGTGGTATGCAGTTCTTAAACGCTGCAGAACGCGCCCTCGCCTTCCTGAACTTATCGACCACCGTCTTGATGGAAGGTCCGAAAAGCTCAGAAGGCGAAACCGGTCAAAATTGAGGAGAAAGGTTTTTTCTCCCCAATGTCAGCCTGGTTTATTCACAGATGCCTCTCCGTGGCCACCATAGCCGCCATTGCACAACCGATGGAAACAGCGGACTGTTTCGTGGCCTGGAGAGACAAATCCGTGGTGCGGCCCCCTGTTTGAGGTCCCGCAGCAGGTTGGCCTGGTTGGCCTGAAGGACCGCAAGGGTGTGCAGAACCGCACCTGCCTGACCTGCTGCCGTCTCCGCTCTGCAATTCAAGTGTGATTTAATCTTATGCAGCTTGGATGGCAGGTTCGGAGCTCCCAGTGACGAAGACTGACCAGAATCGAGATAGTTGGTCAACGTCTCGTCCATTTGCGGCATCAACACATACCCGTGCTCCATGGCCCCATCCACAGCAGCAAAACTAGCCTGCTGATGTAGATGAAGATGCGCGGAGAACGGGTTCTTCCATGCCTTCTCGATCTCAGAGTGGAGATTGGGAAGGAATGGAAGGCGGTGGCTATGGTGGCCACGGAGAGGCATCTGTGGCTAAACCTTTCTGGTGGCTTACAGGTAAGCCGGAACAGATCGTACATGAACATGGTCTGCAACAATACTCAGGTAGGCTGTGGTGTTTGAACAATGCACAATTCATACTAAGGGGCCCAAAGCGTGCCAAGAAATTATCATCCACAGAATTACACCGTGTCCTAAGCAGATGTGCCGCAACACACAATAAAAGGTATTCTTTCCATGTTAAATAGAGTTTTTGTCCTAACCAACTGCGACAGCAACACTTGTTGTTTCTATTTTAGAAATGGTTTAATTTTTCTGCAACATTTCGGCTAGAACAACAACACAACATATAGCAATTATAATCTCAGGTAATTTTTATGTGCTTTATTTAATGTTAGATGCGTGAAATGTAACTTTGAAAATCATTTAGTGCTCTCAGTTTTGTAGCTGTACTAAAAGCAACAATGGATAATTCACCTCAGATCTTGAAATGAAACAAATGGAAACAAGAACGCTCAACCTGTGAACAAACAAATGTATTCAATGACAAAAAATAGCAACTCTGTATGCATTTTTTAATAATGTTTAAATGCTGTAATTAATATGTAAACTTGATAATTCTTTTCCTTGCGAGTACCGTCAAGATTAATCTTTGGTGCCGTGCACTTGCTGCGAGAGCCCGTCCACATGCTGTTCTGATAGGCTGTGCTTTTAGATTGATTTTGTTGCATCTCGTCACGTCTAGTGAGGGCTGAATCTATCCTTTCACGTGTGATTGTTGCAGCCAGTGTACGTTCAACAATGTTAATATATATACTGTATATATATATATATATATATATATATATATATATATACAACACAAAACAAAAGAAAAAGCAGCAGCTCCTCATGGACGACTGCCGCACACAAATATAAAATAAATAGTCCAGGCTTGGTCCACTCTCCTCCTTCACTGTCGTCACATCTGTTATGCTTAATTCCGTTAGAGATTTGAGACCGGTGCATCGCTCATCATCAATCACACCACCGGCCTCTCGCCATTGTCTCACTGCTCTCTGCCCCTGGCCTGCTTGCCACATATATAAAGTAACTTGGCATATAATTCCTTTCCCCTTTGTTTTCTTAATGTTTAAACCGTGTGGGTAAACAGGAAGACAGGAACAGGAAATGTTAACGTTGTTCCAAACAATGTTAACTGCTTCAAACAATCCATGAGTAGTTGGAAAATGTCTCCAAGTTTGTTTGAGTTTAAAGGGGTCATATAATGGTACATGCACTTTTTCAAGTTTGAAATGTGTGTTGGCAGTGCATGTACACAACCATCCATATATAGGAATCCATATATACCATATAATGATACAAATCCATCCACTATTTTTGTTTTAAACTCCTTATATGTTTTCCCCTGCCTCAAATTGAGCCGTTCGGTTTTGGGACGTCACTACATCGGACACCCCTCCCTCGATTGTTAATTGACAGCAGTGTTTCAGGTCAATCCCCGTCCTGAGTGAGCTGTCATCATAGTCCGCCATTGTTGATATGCTGGAGCAGAATGTTGGCCGTAGCTTCTTGGTTATCTTTGCAGTTTGGTCAGTAACATTGTCTTGTTGAAAAATAACATCTGAACATTCCTCTTTAGATAACTTTGCATTTGTGGGAAGCAAGCCATTCTGCAATACTCTCCTGTACTTCAAAGCATGAAATTACTTTTCACAGTGAATAGCTCACCAATACCAGCAGCTAAAAATCCTTCCACAATGACACCTTTTTCTCAATGCTTCACAGTGGTAGAGATAGTATTATATTTCTCTGCAGATTTCCAAAGACACCACTCTGGAGTATCACTATGCAACTCACGTTTCATTGAAATTCATCAGTCCACACACATACTCCACATATTCTGTCAAAATCTTTTGTCTTTGATGTTTTTCTAAAACTGCTATGGCTTTTAAGTAGCATAATTGTTTAATTTTAAGCGGATTTACAAATAATTTGTGTTTAAAGGGATTGTTCACCCAAAAATGAAAGTTCTATCATAGTTTACTCACCCTCAAGTTGTTCCAAACCTCTATGTGTTTATTTGTTCTGCTGTACACAAAGGAAGATATGTGGAAGAATGTTTTAATCAAAGAGATCTCAATCCCCATTGACTACCATAGTATGCATTTATTCCTACTATGGAAGTCAATGGGGATTGTGATCTGTTTACATTCACTGTAAAAATGGAGTGCCAATGATTATTTACGTGATGGAGTAGAAGCAGACATGTTTCCTTTCCTTTGGTTAATCAAACTGAAAATCCTAAAAGTGTGTTGTGTGGCTTATTGGTTAAAGTGATACAGACTGGTAACCAAGAGGGTAAAATCATTTTTAAGAAATGCAGCCAACAGATGACATGAACAAGATCCTAAACAGTCGTGCTTCCCTTGGTTGGATGCAGCATGCAATAAAAAACAAGTTTTATTCCACTTTAGTCTTGGTATTTGTAAAAACAATCAAACCGAAAGACCTAAAGATGCTCAGTAGTGTTTGTAGAGGTCCAGGTCAATCAATCATACCCAACCTCAGTGGTCAGCAGAGCAAATGTGTATATGTTTGTAGATTTGATTCTCTTAATATACCTGATCTTGCATCTTGTGAGTTGTTTTTTCTGCTTATCGACCACACAATTATAACAAGCTGACGCAACATCAATCTTGGGTGGTTCTTTTTTGCTGACCATGTAAAAAGCTTTCAGTGCTGTGGAGGAGGACAGGAGAGAAAAAGTGAGGGAAAAACGCATTTTGAACTTTTCCATCGATCTGTGTAGGCCTGTAAGAGAACAGAGGTGCCACTGAAGCCCACACATCTGGAATGAAGGACTGCGCTTAGATTCTGACAGAGCGTCACAGCCTCTCTGTGTGTGTGTATGCATTCATGCGTGACTCACAATGGTTTGTTCTTGGCTCAAGTGGTGGGATTACACAAATGACACCTATTCAGAGATTCTTCAGAGACAGGAACATGAAAAACGAACAGAGAGGGCTTTTTAGCTCTGTATAGACAACGTCTTACCATTTACAGAGCCCAATATTTTATTTTATTTTTTTTTTGATCTTCAAAAGTGTCCATTTTTTCTTTTTATTTTTTTGCAGGGATCCATTATTTTGAGTTCATCCATAACATTTCTCTTCGGTGCATTTTTAAAATATTAATGGAGTTTTTAGGAGACAATATACGAGTGTATTCGTTTATACACAGCTTTGCATGTCCATTTAAAAGAACTAAGGGAATTTGCATACATTTGCACAGCTTTATTTCTGGTAGCCCTATATCAGCTAACTGTCATCAGCTAAATGAACAAGCCCCGATCTGTAACCCCTTGCCCTCTGTGTGTAACAGGATTATGCCATTTGTTTCTCCAATTGTATTCTTAAGCCTGAGGGGAATGTTTCTCCTGCCATCTGCCATCCAATCAAAAAGAGAGCAGCTGGATCATAGAGGAACTGCCCATCAGCTTAAAAGACCCCTTAATGTCCCTCAAAATGTTCCATGTGTGGCGTTCTAAAGACAGACTAAACACCGACTACCCCACCCTGGGAATTTCACCAGTTCATTACACTAACTCATACTGCCACACATGACACCCAGAAACATAGGATTAATTTAGAACATGGATTTGAAAGTGAAATAATTTTAGAATGATTTGAATTAATTAATAATACAGTATACTGTGGAGTGCAATAAATGAGGAGACAAGAGACGGAGATGCGTCCAGTCAGCTTTACTCTCCACTTGAATATATCAGAACTGAACAGCAGCGAGATAGACACAACAACACAATGTTAACCAGAACTGGTATATTATCTTCCCTTAAATGTATAGTTCCTTAGTGAATGTCTCTTATTTGTGGGTCACCACAATACTATTATTAATTATTTTAATTTCGATAACAGCACAGTTCGTGGGAAAATATGCTGAATGGATTTATATGCACATAACGTTTTACAGATCTGTGAGTAGTTCTGAAAGCAGATTAACCCAAAATATTTACTAAGCACAAAAGACCGTATACAACATAATAGGAAACACATGTTTAATCCACTGTAGCTACAATATGTATCACTGAACAGGACCTACTGTATTATATACTGGTCTATTATTGTTTACATGTCAAGGACTGTACCCTCTAAAAGACGGATGATGTTGCTGTAACCATACTTAGGGTTGTATTATTTGGTGAAAATGGTCATGGCTGAAGGGTTTTATGTGAAATAATAGCCTTTAGCTGTGGCTATATCCACAGTAGCAACTATTATCATATTTGCCTCGCATCTTCATCTGTAATTCAATTGAGAGAGAGAGAGAGAGAGAGAGAGAGAGAGAGAGAGAGAGAGAGAGAGAGAGAGAGAGAGAGAGAGAGAGAGAGAGAGTTCAAACACATATTGAAATGGTAATAACCCATATTTGGCTATCATGAAGCATGGATTACCAGCACAACACCAGCGCTCCAAACACTGGGATGGATTAACAGTATTAACACAGTCTGAAACTGAAGCTATTTGTAAAATCATTCTGTCATTCATTGACTATGAAAACAGAAACATTAGGGCTGAAAAGAATTTACAGTGTCAGTAAATTTCCCTCTCCCACATTTGAAAGCAGATTTAGTTGAAATAAATCTGAAGACTTATGCATTGCAGGCATTCATTGAAATGGCTTGGATCATCAAAAGTAGCTCACTGGATTACAAGAGTATAGGACAAAATGTAAATTACATCCTCAAATGCAAGTTTTAAGAATGTGGCCAACCCTTCAGTGGAACGTTTATTGGACGGCAGTAATGATGCAGCTTGGCCCGAGGTTTGACTCCATTGACTATTGATTAGTGCTGGCTCTGTGGCAGTTTTACTTGGCATTCACACAATAAAAGGGATCTTTAACTTGTAATTTTAACCTTGAAGGCCTTCATGCCAATACTAACTAGCCTATCACTAATTACATTTACTGACAGTGATGCAACTACCCAATTTCTCCAAAATGGTAAATGGACTGCATTTATATAGCGCTTTCATAGACCCAATGGCCACCAAAGCGCTTTACATATTGCCTCACATTCACCCATTCACTCTCTCACTCACTCACTCACTCACTCACTCACTCACTCACTCACTCACTCACTCACTCACTCACTCACTCACTCACATTCATACCTCTGAGCTCTTTTATTTTGACTATCGCTTCACAAGATCACAAGTGCTATTAACTATGTCAGAAAAGCCATACATATGAGGATGATTATGTATGCGATGCAAACATCAAATTGTATTAGCTTACAAATTATTCACTATGATAAATGTTTTGAGGTCATAATAGTGCAAGGAACCGTGCAAAAATAAATCTTTATTAATCAGTTATTTGTCTCTATGTAATCATTATTTGTGCAAAAAAGGAATAAAAGTTGTGTTTTACTGCCATAAGTGTTAATTTCAATTTGGCTCTGCAATGATTGGTATGTTTTTTTGAATTTTAGTAAAATTTAGGTAGAAGCACAATTTTCCAATGAGCTCGCAAAAGGTTCACAAAAAGTGTTGGATTAATTTTAAATTTAACACTGCCCACTTGTGATCACACACACACACACACACACACACACAGAGAGAGAGAGAGAGAGAGAGAGAGAGAGAGAGAGAGAGAGAGAGAGAGAGAGAGAGAGAGAGAGAGAGAGGGAGAGGGAGAGGGAGAGAGAAATGGATACAATCTACTCTCAAATAGTATTTGCATAATGCTAAACTTTTTTTACATTGAGATTGTATTTAGGTCACATTCCACAGAGACATCTAGTCATCAGAAAGTAGGATTAGTGGCTGAAAGAATCAGTGAGCCAAAAGAGACATATCATGCACACTCACACCACAGAGAAATCCCAGATTTAATTTAATAATATTAATTGCATTTGTCAGAAAGGAAAGAAAACTAATATAAAAATAGTAATAATAATAATAAGAATATTTCATTTCACTTTTACACAAGCTCTTTCTGCACTGTAAAGGGTTCCAGAAATAAGTTACAAAGACAGTGTTGTATAAGCCTTTTTTTTCCCCATGAACAACAAAAGTGAGTAAAAATGGTATTTAATACTCTGTCTATGTAAGATATTAATCTGAAATGCAGGGAATAACGAACTAAGCCTATACATGGTTTGTATACTGTATTTTTTCAAGCATAAAGTGGTGATGTGTTACTGTTGTGGCTATGTTTTGTTGGATATATTTATTTAATAATTTTGAAGTGCTGTTCAGTCAGTTTATCATAAAAATAATATGCCACTTGTTGTTGTTGTTGTTGAGTGTGATGAAAAAAACTTTCAGTTATAATAGACCGTAATTTTTCCTCTCATGGTGGTTGCACTTTGAAGAGCATGATTGTACAGGATAACTGTAAACACTTTCATTTATGCATATGTTGTTTTATTTCTTTAGGTTACAAGTAGCATAGTGGCCGAGAGAGTTCAACGTGTTGCAACCTATAGAAGACGCATGCAAATACAAAAAAACATCCGCAAATTAAGAAAAAAGCATCTTCATCAATTCCACAACACACATGTGCTCCAAGTACTCACAACACAACCAAATACACAAAATGCGCTGCAAAACCTCACAACACAACCAAATACAGAAACACTGCAAGTAACACAGAGCACAACGGAAATGTTTCCGGGGAACCAAATAAGTGATGGACCCAACTGGGACTTGCTTATTGCTCGTGAGCTTCCCTATGCCATACTCCCTAGCGGGGTTACTGTAGTTGTAGCACAGTGTTACAAATAAGCCGCCAAGTGTACAATGATAATCAAATGAAAACAGGCAGCCACACAACTTTTCAGGTTTGAGTATTTATTTATACAACATTGTTGGACTTTCACAAACAATGTTGGAATTTAAAATGTCTAAAATGTAGTTTATTATGCATTGATCACTTGTTTATTTATTAAAAATATATGGCCTGTTTTTAATACCATAAACCCTTAAAATTTTGATTTTAAGCTAATTTGTATTATTATTACTGTTATTATTATATAATAATATTTTTACATGCAGCTGCCACACACAAATCTTATTAAATTGCAATTATAATATTTTATGATTTTATTTATTATTATTTATTGCAAAACTCTGCAGCCCTTTTCTATGTCTCTATCCATGATATTGATCCATAATAGAAGGATGATTGGTTGATGGATGGATGGATGGATGGATGGATGGATATCTATCTATACAAATGCACAAACAATATCAAACTATACAAATAAAATAATACTGAATTATGTGTGTTACACACAAGTATTACAACTAACCCCTCTGTCTGTTACATTTAATCCCGCAAATGGGGTAAGTTGTAACATTTGCAAAAGACAACCCATTATTTTCTCAAAATCAGCAACGGAATTGATTCAAGATATTTATCCACATAATAAAGGAGTAAAAAATATCAATAACTCATTTCTGACTAAAAACGAAGTTACGGCGTTTTTCCTTTGCACGGCAACATCGAGATACGAGTTCTATTTGTGCTAAAATCAGCCAATCATCCAAATAGTTCAGAATTCGCTTGCCCTGATTTCTAAAGGGGGCGAGAGCACTTTGTGAACATACGGGGTGATAGAGACAGGCCGAATGGGAGGACGGTGTACTGATATATCTGGCTGTCGAAGGCGAATCTCAAGAATGGCCTGTGATGGGGTATATAATCTGAATCTGAAAATAAGCGTCTTTCAGATTGAGCGATATAAACCATTCTCTCATGCGAACTTGCCCTACCTATGGGTAATGTATCTCTGGGGATGGACCCCCTGATTATGAATTTCCTTCATGGTACACTGAGGCTGAGGCCTGCAACTCGAACCAGGGTTCCTGGGACCTGGCAATAGTCCTAGAGGACCTGTCTGTGGTTCCCCTTTGAGCCTCTTGATACGGTTTCAGAAAAGTTTCTAACTTACAATCCCATTTTCCTTCTGGAAGTTATAAAGTTATAATGAAAAGTTATAAAGTTATAATGTTTTTGAATAAATTAGCTTATTGTAATGAAACTGGTGAAAACATATCAATTTTGCTATAGTCGGTCGAACTTTCTGTCTGCCATTTTGATTCTCTTTTAAAACCTACCTTTTCTAACTCCTCCTAGACCATTTTTCAAATTCACACCTTCACACCATGCCGGGGGGAAAAAAAAAAATAAAAATTGGATTTTGTGTTGTTGGACAAAACCACTTTGACTCTGGGGCTGTATCTTTGCAATACTTTGGCATATTGGCATCAATCTTTGCATGAGCCATTGTCACTGCTCTCTGACCACACCACACATATTTTATGACAGTGCCTCCAATTGTTCGAAAATGATAAACCATTACATCCTTCTATTAGAGACTGAATTTATGATTTTTCCTATAATCATCTGAATATGCTTTAAATTGCTCATTGTTGCAGTTGGTCTGATGCTCCCAGCTGTCATGCCTTATCATGCCTTCTTTGTGCTTGGCCCCTTTACTTGCTGCTTGCAGCTATATTTTTTTATTAGTGTAAATCTATTTACTAAATTATGTTAACTTAACTGACAGCTTAATCCCTTTTTACTTGTATTTATTTGTTTTTCATACTAATTTAATGTATCAAATTAACCCAGGTTTAAACAGTAAATGTAATACAAAATCACAAAAAGACAGGTGTAGTTCTCTTCCATTCATGCTTTTATCACTATATATGTATTTAGCTAACAAAATGCTGTGATTTAAAATGAAAAATCTGCTCATTTTCCCAGCTTTAATTCCCATCGTCGATATCAAAGCATCTGTTTGGCTCAAAGCGTATTGCCAAAATGGATTTCCTCCAACACACACAGACACAGACACCATTGGATTTGGTTTGAGTCTGGCTAAAACTCTGACGGAATAGTCTGTGTCTCTGTGTGTGTGTCATTTTAAAGATAACTGAGATATAACTGTAACACCATCACAGTGGCCTGAATCTAATGGGTTGTCAGGGAGACACCAAAAGAGCCATTCTGTGGAACTAATGGCAGTTGGTGAAGTTTCATAATATCTGATATTGTGTTTTGGAGTCTGTTCATGTCTCTATGAAATCTAATAGCTCTACAGGGCATCTTAAAATAAAACAAAATTGAAACCGCTAGGTTGTGTGTCTCTTATGCAGTTTGTGCCATCCCTCAATTCAAATCCAGGTGTGCCTTGAACAAAACAGCAGAATCAAAGCCCAGCTTAAAAAATGGCAGAGTTTTCAAACGTCTGGATTCCTATTTACGAGTGACAAATCGGATAAGACAGCGTGCATACGTTGTGATGATATATTCTGTGTGTTCCAATGGTTCACCCACTCTTAACCCCTCTGGGGTCTGGTGTTTTCTTGGGCCCTGGAAGTGTTCTGACATGCTCTGACATTTGTGCTTATATCAGTGCTTATATGCTTTATACTTAACTTTTTCTGAGATAAAGTCTCACTGTCACTGTATTCAGCACACACTCTGCTACAATAATATGTCAGCAGCATGTATGTAGAAGTTTGTAGTTTTAAAGGGATTGTTCACTTTGAAATACATTTTTGATATGTTTTAGCTTACCTCAAGGGCATCCAAGATGTAGGTGTCTTTTTTTTCCACAGTATTTTCAATTTTGATATTTTTCGGTCAAACTGTTGTTGTCTATCAGTCATATAGGGGGTCCACCTCAAAGAGCATGCACAGGGAAGTCAAAATTAAACATGATCTAATGACTCATAAATGTAACACGTTGATGGCCTAAGACACGAAACGAGCGGTTTGTGTTAGAAAACGAACAGTATTTATATTGTTTTTATGTTGTGTAACCACAACCATGTCCAACTGATCTGAAGGCAGTTGCTTGCGCATGTAAGTTATCGCTTGCACATGTAAGTCACTCATTGTTTACACAGAGATTTCGGACATTTTACCTTTCACTGGTAAAATCAATGAAACTGAAATGTAGTAGTGGGCTGTAAGAAAGCGGAAGAATGCCTGAAGCCCTTGGCAAGAGACCATTACCACCACAACCACCTGCTGCAGGGGAAAAAAAAGTGCTCTATAGCTCTTTTTTTTCTTTCCAACTATGTGACCTATATTATGTTTATTAAATTGCTTTCCTGAGGTAAATCTGACATATTTGTTCTCCAATTTTGTTATTTGTTATTGTAAAAAAAAAAGGTCGATATTATGTATGAGGAATACATTTTGGTAAGTTGTGGTATACTGTATCTTTCAACAGAGTTCGTGTTTTTTTTTTTTTTTTTTTTTTTTACTATTAGCTAGTAGAGATGATCGGTTCATGTGCGCTATGATTCTGTCGTGTAACATTAACAAGCACCAAAACGGTATTTATTGTTTGAATTGCATAATAAAATTGACAGAATCTGAGAGCTGAGATTTTTTTATATCATAACTAAACTTGCTCTGTCTAGTCTGTCGGTTTCTGTGTCCACTTTGCTTTAAGATTTTTCTGTGCATGACAAAAATGATTTTAGTCAAGACCGCCTAAACCGAGACCAAGATGAGAGGGTGTTGACTCTGCAGTGTAGACAGCATTGTTGATTTAAAATGTGAACAATTTAGTTTTGACACCATGCTGCTCACATCCAGTGTTCATCAATTACATAGGAAATGGCTACCTTAGGACTGAAGATACCAAAATATTCCCCATGTCCTATGTCCTCTAATCAAACAGCTCAAAGTTGTTTAATGCTCTCTCACACACACACACATCATCATTCTTGAGAGGTGATGCATCTCGAATTGTGCCCTGGTCTGATTTTAATGATTGATTAATTCATTAATCAGATATAAAATGAGCTCTGGGCAGCATCTTCTTTAGTAATGTGGCCAGATAATGTCATCACCATGTGCACTGAGCATTACTAATGAGAACATCTCTCTCTCCCTTTCCCTCTCTCTTTCTCTGTGTGAGTGTGTGTTGGCAGCGTGTTTCTATCGTGCGCTGTTCTTTATAAACGATTTTGTATGTTTTTCTTCTTAATTTTTGTTATAGTTTATTGTTTGTAAAGATTAGTTTGGGGTCATAGAAGGTAGAATGTGTGTTCACCAACTTCCATACTCTCCGGTTGCTGTTGGCTGCAACGCTTCTTCCTCGGGAATAGAAAGCGTGGTTGAAGTGGTATCGCCGTCTCAAGAGAGAGCTAGCCGAAGATAGGCATGCTTTGCAGGCCACACATCCACTGGCAGAGAGTGCATTCTCCATGAAGTCGACCGTTGGTCTGCCTCATGCAGACGGCGTCCGCATCACCACTTGTCTGGTCTCGTCAATTCAAGATCACAGCCCCGTTCACTTACCTGAGACGCTCATACTTACCTGCTGCAAGCCGTTTCCTTTTTCACCGATCTTCCATCATGTTATCTGCAAAGAGAGAGATAAAAGGACTGTTACCACTTCAGTTAAGCTTCACTGATTTGCTGTGTTGTTGTTACTCACCCTTTGTCTCCTGCTTCAACTCATCTGCTAATAAAGCTTTGAACTCACCATCTCGTCTGTGATCCCTGACAGTTGTCTTGATATGTGTGATTTCTCAAACAGATTTTTTTTTTTTTTCGACAAATAGGCCTATGTGTGATTTTTTAACGTGAAATTAATGTTTTCTTTCTCTGTATAAATTTGCCTTAAATTATTCATAATAATTTTATGAACAAGCCCTAGATGAGTAATTGTTAGCTGAATATGTGTTGTTTTTGTGTGAACATTGCTTAGAAATCCAGTGCACATACTGCCATTGACAGACGGACAGTCTGTGCATGACTCAGCACTGTAGCAGTATTTTCAGGGGGAAAAAGGCTGTTTTATGTTGTGCTGAGTTGCTATATTAATTGTCTTAGAGTTGATCACTAGGAGGAGCAGGATGAAGCTTAAACTGTCTATTGGCGCTTTTCCACTACACAGTACCAGCTTGACTCAACTCGGCTCGCTTTTGTTTGGTTTTCCACTGTGTAAAAGTTGTACCTGTACCTGCTTTCAGGTACTTTTATTTTCTATCACCTCCAGCGAGGTTCTGAGCAAGCTAAAGCGATACTAAAATGTGACGTGAAAACATTGCCGACTGCTGATCAGAAAGAATCGTCACCATTCACTGCGTCATCATTACACGCACCATGGAGTATCCAGAACAACCCCGCCATTTTTAAATAGTTTAGCCAGAGATAGTTACTAGTGCAGATAGTAGATAGTAGTCAATTTCCACCACGTGGATCCCTGGAAGTCTGGACTTAGGGCTCCTAGGCCTCATTAGACTGTCATGAAGCCCACTCACAGTCACAGTCTGGGTGGGGAGAAAGTTCAATTTTCACTGTTGTTGGAGTTCTGGAAGTATGAAACCTCCTGGAAATGCAGGCTGGGTTTCTGAAAGTGCATCCCAAGATGCACAGTCTCAAGCATGACTCGACTTTGTTTTTAGTCAAAATGTCAGAAAAAGGTTATGTAAAAAAATTAAATAAACATCTTTTTAAAATAAGATACATAAAAAAGCAAACACTGTCCAAAAAAAATATTATGATTTGTTATCACAACATTTTTTCTTTTGTCAAATCAACTTGATTTATGTGGTTCAGAGAACATAATATTTTGAGTTACTGTATGATTATCTCCTTCATGGTATTACTATATTCTTTAATTTCAATTAACTTAAAATTGTAAGGCAACCAGGTTACTTACTTTTTAAAGTTAAACCAAAAATATATATTTTACACAGTGTAGAAAACTTCCATTTCATGTTGACTTGAAGATTTTTAGTGAATAATGAATTGCATATCTGTTACTTCCAAAAAGCGACCCCAGGCTTCAGAAGTCTTTGAAAACAGTCTGTGAGTCATGTGGATGACTTTTATGATACTTTTTATGGTGATTTTTTTTTTTTTTTCATGTTGTAGCTTGACAGCTTCTGTCCTCCTCCACTTTTGTTATATTAAAAAGAGTGGGCAGAATATTCTTCAAAAAAAACCTTTTTGTGTTCAACAGAGGAAGAAAAAAATCATATGGGTTTGGAAAGATGTGAAATATAATGACAAAGAAAAAATATATTTTGGAGTGGAATATACCTTTAATGTTGCACTCGTAGGCAGCTCAGTAGGTTTAGGAACAGACAAGATGTGTAAGCCTTAGTCTGTTTTTCATGTGTTACATTTGGACCGAGTAGAGCAAGTTTATTTATTTATTTATTATTTATTTATTTATTTGTTTGTTTATTTATTTATTTTACTTTTAGTATTTCTTTAATTTAACATTTTGTGGCCACTTTGGCTTGTTAATATATATATATATATATATATATATATATATATATATATATTGCCCCTTTACTTTTGTTCTTTCATGATTAAAACACTCAGATAATTAAGTCTACTGGCTATACATTTTGGGAAAAAAAATGTAATCCATACAAATTAATGCAACAGGTCGCCAATTCTTCAAATAAAACAAATCACCTTTCTTCAGGAACAAGGACAACACTGCTCTATTACAACTCTTAGGTAAAGACCCAGTCTGTATTGAATATAAAAGCACTATAATATAATCATTTTCAGTCACATGCCAGAAACCTTTATGAACCTTTATGAAATTCAGATGGGAGACTATCTAGACCAGGAGCCTTCTCTGATGCAAGATCATTTACAGCTTTTGTCACTTCTTGAAACGTAATTGGCAAATCAATAACCTCATGCTGCTCAGGCATCAACTTCTTAAGATATGAAAATAATTATTCTTTACATTCAGGATCTGTGACATTGGCTGAGAATAATTCAGAAGAAAAATCAACAGCAATTCTTCTCATTTGACAAGAGTCATAGGTAACAACACGTTCATCATTTATTTAAACCCACAATCACATTTCTTAGTCCTTCGTTCTAAATTAAAAAGAATTTTGGGGGTCCATCAATGCCTTTAGTTTGGATAAAACGTGCCCTAACAAAAGTAGCTTTCACTTTATCATACAATAAAGAATTTAACTGAAGCTTTCTCTCTGAAAAAGCAGTTTCCAAATGCAGTCCACTCCTTGCCATCATTTTCTCTTCAATATCAGAGATCTCAAGTCCTGTATCCTGGTCTTTAAAGGGATAGTTCACTTTGAAATGAATTTTTGACATGTTTTAGCTTACCCCAAGGGCATCCAAAATGTAGGTGTCTTTGTTTCCACAGGTTTTTTTTTTTTTTTTTTTTTCATTTTTGATATTTTTCGGTCAAACCGTTGTTGTCTATCAGTCATATGATGCAGGTTTAGGGGGTCCTCCCTCGGTCCACCTTAAAGAGCATGCACAGAGAAGTCAAAATTAAACATGATTTAATGACTCGTAAATGTAAGTACACATTGTCTAAGACACAAAATGAGCAGTTTGTGTGAGAAAACGAACAGCAGTATTTATATCGTTTTTACTTCGTGTAACCACAGCCACGTCCAACTGATCTGACGGCACGGGCGCTTCGGTCTGCGCATGCAAGCGAACACTTCCGGCACACGTCTACGTCACTCATTGTTTCGCAGCCACAGCCATTGAAATCTCAATGAAAGACAATTTCAATATATCTAAATATGTTTTGTGAAAGGTAAAACTTCCGAAATCTCTGTGTTACGGATGTGATAGTTCTCCATTACGGACGTGACCGCTCTGAAAGCTACTTTAAATCTTTCTCAGATGCTACAATGCTTTTCTTTAAAGGGAATTTCATTTTTTTATTCTTTGTGTCTTAATTTCAATCAATGTTTCATCAAGCAATTGCCTGGTTTTAATTAATAATAGGAAAATATAGTAGAAAATAGGTCTGAAACTGGACAAACTGGACTCTGGTCTCATAAATGAACCAAAACTCGGCGTATAATGTTGCCTACTTGCCTCACAGGCCTGAGAAATATATACACTATGCATCTATGAAAGCAGAGGTAGACAGGAGTCAAAGGGCTAACCTAAACTGTGCTTTAGGTCTGGCAGCATGCTGCACTGACAATGGATTCAAAATTAAGGATAATATTTTGGCTTCAATATCTCAGAAACGATTAATCTTTCCGCGTAAGCTAGCTTATGCAATACTCGTTCCCTCTTCTAAGAGAGAACCGAGGTTACGTTAGGTTACCGATACGTTTTACTGTTGGCGAACATCCTGTCTCTGTTCACACTGCTGAGAGAAGCGTTTTTGTTAACATGCTGCACGCATTACTTTCAGTAACTAAATAAACACAACAAAAACTATAGCGATGAGAAAACGGTAGTTAAAAGTGCATCCTATCATAGCGATGTGGATGTTTGCATGAGCTCTGCAATTTGCCACTCCAGGTGAGTCACATCACATTCATTTATATACCACTTTATCCCATATATATATATATATATATATATATTACTGTATTACACATGAAAAACAGTGTCAGAGTCTATTTCAATTAAAATTACAACTTTGTGTTCTATAAAGTGCTTCTCCACTGTGTCTTAACTTGCGGGGATCCGACCTCAAGGGATTGAACAGAACAAAAGAACCAGAGAAGATTTCCACGTCAAAGAGTGCCGAGCCTCAGAGCTTGGGACTTCTTTTACCCCAAAGTAAATAACGAAAAATAACTTTGCTGTGAATTAATTCGGGGCCTTAATAGTCCATCGATTCAAATAGCTGGCCAAATCATGTTTGTCTCTCTCACCCCAAATTAGGAGGAAGGTCCAAAAAAATGAGCAATTTATTACAAAATCCTTTGGATTTTTTTTGGCAAATGCTTGAACGTTCACGGCAGGAGATAACAGCCGCTCTGTTCCAAAACATAGTCAGCTGCCCATAATTAGGCAGTGAAATTATGCTTCTTTTAAAATACCTCGCTTTGCCAAAAATCAAAGGAAGTTTTGCATGTATTTTTCAAAGCAATCCCAGAATGTGTCGTGATGAGCACCATGAAAAAATATGTGTGCAATTGATACAGAGCCGAGAGAAAATTCAGTCTCATTCTTCAAAGGAAATCAATACATATAACTTGTGTATTAATGTGTACTTAATGCAGAGTATTGAGATGTTAGTTAGTTTAGCCACATGCTAACTGTAGTATCAACTGCAAGTGTTATGCTAGTGTCTTGGATGGAGCTTGTTATTGGAGTTTCTGCTCATGAGGAAGCTGCCGAGATATTGTGGCGACCTGTTGAGTTTGTACTGGAGTTATTATGATGCAGTTCTTAGAGTATATATGCCATAGTATATTTTGCTCCATGTTGGTATACTTATAATTGAAGCTTTCAAGAATCCAATAAATATTTGATTCCTTATAGTGAAGTTGACAAATTCAATGACTAAAGTCAAAACCAGTGTTTTTCAATAGTCTAGAAATGCCATACTTTTTCTTTCTAAAAGATTAAAATGTAGTGCAAGTTTCTACGCCCAGTATCTGGACATTTCTTAGATATGTACACACATGCAAATACCAAGGTGCATTAATACTGTAATCATTCAAGCTTTACCATGATATCAAAGTACTATAGTATAACCCTCTAATACGACTTGACCAGCGCAGACGTCATATAACTGACGTCTTGGGACGTCTTTTGACCATACGTCAACATCCGCCTTTTTAGGGTACCCTTAAGCCCGGAACACACCAAGCCGACGGTCGGCTGTCTGGCAGATTTTTTGCGTTGGCCAACTAAGTTTCCTCGGTGTGATACGCACAGTTCCGTGCCGTTGGCGGAAAATAGTCCTCATCGCCTTTGTTTCGCACGATTCGATATGCTGAATCGGCGTAGGGCCGTTGGGGAAAGAGAGAACTCTGATAGACTGTTCAGCTTAGTGAAAGAGTCAGTGCACGAGAATAAACGCAAAAGCAAGCAAAGAAGTCAAAACGGTACAGATAGAAGGCTGTTCCTATGTTACATCTTCTTACCTGAGTGTTCCTTGGTGAATATTTCAATATTAACATGAGTGGAGTGGAATAAAGAAAGTGTTCAGCAGGATTGATATTCAAAAAGATAAGCACGCGCTGCTTTGTTTACGTTATGTGTATCTGCAGCCGGCAGCGTCGGTTTTCCTTTTTGAATGACGAATATAGACTAATATATCTGCAGAAATAGACAGTTTGCTCATTACACGCAGGCGCAGAACGCACATTAGCCTGTAGTTCTCTCGGTGTGTTCAAGTGCAGCTTTTTACCTCGACGAGAGGGGACGAGAGGCGACAACACAGTTGGCTTTCATCAGCGCTAGTTCGTTGGCATCTGCTTGGTGTGTTCCGGGCTTTAAACGTCGGTTAGATGACGTTATTGGATCCTAACCCAACCCCATACCTAAACCTACCCCGTCACTTAACCGACGTTAAAGGTAAAGCGTCAGTTGTATGACAGCCCGGGATCGTCATGTTACCGACGTTTAAGGGTACCCTAAAAAGGTGGATGTTGACGTATGGTCAAAAGACGTCCCAAGACGTCATGACTTCTTGGGACGAGACTGTGTTAACTCGACACCTGTGAAGAGACGACTCAACACCGGCGATATGTTATGCCCTAAATAATACATGATTAACTTATAATAAATATAATTAATAATTGATGCTAAAATTAATACCATCATTCTAGTACCACAATGATACTTCTTTTGTTTACATATTTGTCTCCTAAAGTTTTAGAAGAAAAAAGTGAAAAACTTCAATGAACAAATAAAATAGAAGGATGCAAAAATATTGGACTCCTTTGTTTCACTTGTCTACTTTTTCTTCTCCTAAGGCATTTAAGAAGAAACATCTGAGACGGTTGAGATTCACAAATATTTCTTAAGTATTAAAAATGTCTTCAGAGCTTAAAAAGCAACCTTTTGAGCAATACATTCCGAGCTTCGGAAGAGTCAGTTCCTTTTGTCCTCGTCTTCTGCATCCTGCACAACATCTGACAACCTGCTTTTACTCCTTAAAGCTGAAAAGATAAACAGAAATGACCCAGCAGTAGTTGATCTGACACTTCTCAGGTTGTTTTTGTTCTTTTTATTTTTTGTATTTGAAATTTATAAGGAATTTCAGGAGAAACATTTGAAACAAAGTTCGATTCTTCTCATATATCTCTCATTTTAGTATCAAAAAAGTATTTCACACTAAAGCCACTGCAGAATATTTTTTTTATTCCCTCTGGGAGCCCATTCTTTTTTCAATGTTTTTCATCTCGGCTTCATGGGGTTTAAATCAAATGCCACTTTTCATGCTGGGATGATTCTCTTTTTTGAGCAGAACTTGGACAACCTAAAAGACATATCATCCAACATAGGCCAAGACCTAGACTTATCTTTTCCATTTGACCCCAAACCCAATCGCATCGTGGCAGTTTAACGTCTCATTTGATGTGGGAAGCCCATGCTTCAGAAATTGGACAAAAGCGATCGATAACTCACTGACAGTCCTTCTCCGTAGGCCCAATTTAGATCTGAGACCCCCAACCCCCACATCCCCTCGACAGCTTCCCTGCTATGGCATACTGTATGACACACGGTGACAAGCTAACAGCAGGAAACTGAGTGAGAGTTTGCACTGTCTGCTGTCCAGCCCAAACTGAAGGCCATGAAATGAAGATTATTGTAAAATAAGAGTGGATGGATCTACATCAGAAATTTCACTAGCTAGCTGAACCTTTTAATTACAGAGCAAATAACAATTGCAAAAAATAATAGAAAGCTTTAGTGCAGTGCTTACTTAGTTACTTTCAAATCAAAGATATTTTGTCTCATTTTTGGTTGTCCGTTCTGAAAATTGACTAATACCATTTATCGATTTGGCTTTCTTAAAAGCACACAACCTCATTGCATGCAAAAAAGATAGTGCTCATGCTCTGAAATGGAATGCAATGAAGGTTGCACCTTATTTTAAGGTGACATTTTTTCAGTGTACTTACATAAATAGGTACTTAATATTAATTAAAAGTTAAAGGTTAAAGGTGATTATTGTTAACTTTACTCGTCATCAAGTTGTTTACTCGCCATCAAGTTGTTTCAAACCTGTTTGAATTTCTATCTTCTGCTGAACACAAATGACTATATTTTAAAGAATGTCGGTAACCAGGCATGGTTGATGTACTGTACCCCATAGTCAATATTCTATAACCATTGCAAAAGTATGTAGGTCAATCACTTACTATTTTAATAAAAAAATAAAATAAATCATTATTGTATTTTAATTATATTTTATATTTAATTATATTTTACACTTCATTATAGATTTACACAACTAATAATTATTTGTTTTGTTTAAACCTATTTGGGCTCTGAAAATTATTTAAACATATATATATATATATATATATATATATATATATATATATATATATATATATATATATATGTTAACCCCATTGCATAGTTTGCACGTGTACTTGTCATAAACCCTGAACAAGAACTACATAATTTTAGTCAGTTTTACACTTGATGCCATTTTGTGTAGTTCAAAATGACTTGTTCTTTTTATCTTAAAAAGGAACAGCCTGAGAGCAACACATTCATAACCCAATTACTGATCACAGCAAGATACCAGGTGCCTTCCTTGACCTGAAATAAACTGTTAATGATGTTGTTATTGTCTAAGATGTATGTTGATAAAGAGCACATGAGATACTAACTCAATTTACTCACACTGAGTGGATCTGCTTTTGCATTGAGCCAGCTTCAATCTCCCTAAAGGAAGCTATCAACGGCTGCAACCAGATTTCTGAGAAGGCAGG
This sequence comes from Cyprinella venusta, assembly GCA_038021265.1. NCBI lineage: Eukaryota > Metazoa > Chordata > Actinopteri > Cypriniformes > Leuciscidae > Cyprinella > Cyprinella venusta. The sequence goes on from CM075866.1 coordinate 31,658,453, forward strand.
TTCAGAAAAAAAAACCCTTGAGTGACAGCAAAAGACTGCAGGTGACAACAGGCACTGAGGTTTCAGCTTGCATAGTAAAGTGCTTTCTAAACGCATGCCAAAACTCCAAGATGTACTCCACTTCTGACCCAAAAGCACAAGAAAAGTTGGCTCCAATTTGCTCAAATTCATATAAACAAGCCACAGAAGTTTTGGGATTCTGCTTTGTGGAGTGATGAAACAAAACTGGAAGCTTTCAACCCTATATGGATCTGTGGTATGTCTGGAGGAAGAAGAATTAAGAATATATGCTAAAAAGAACACTCTGTCTACAATTAGCCTAAGTATGTTGTGGCTCGGTGATGCTCTGGGGCTGCTTTGCATCCTCTGTCACTGGAAAACTGCAGTGTGTGGAAGGGAAGATGGATTCATTGAAGTATCAGGAAATTCTAGGACAACACGTCTGTGAGGAAGCTGAAACTTGAGCGTCATTGGACCTTCCATTGCTCCTAAGGAATGTGCTAAGATTCCTCAGAAACGCTGGCAGAAGCTGGTGTCTGGTTATCCAAATAAGCAACACACTGTACATGTGTATCCCCACCATTAACAAAACGAGGGCAGGAATGTACACACTTCCTGAACTGTTGTTTGTTTTCCATTATAATGCTTTTTTAAGGGTTAAAAAAAGGTTTTCTTCAGCTTTTCTGCATGAACAAATTTAATTAAATGTATTACGTGCCGTTTCTTTAATTGTTTGTGAAATTTGCTAGCAATTTTTGAATGAAAAGCAATTCTACACCAATGTTTTTCAGTGTATGGTTGAGCCAGACACAAGAATGCTCTCTCAGGCAAACACACCCACAGAAAGTCCTTCACACCTAATCAAACCAAACCACCACGACTCTGAGGGTTTCTAAGGGTTACTCTGATTCCAGGTCAGGGATTAGAGGGATTTTCACTATGTGTGTGTGTGTGTGTGTGCATGTGTGTGTACTATGTGTTACATACAGACAGTAGAACATATTCCCATACCTTTTCTTGGCTCTGTCTTCTTATCCTCATCCCATAAATTCCAGCAGACTCAGTTCATAGTGGGCCACACACATTACTGCATTCAACTTGCATAAGTTTCTGACAGATTTCTTTCCACATATATCTTCACATGCTTCACGGCATGTTAGTTCCACATTAAAGGAGTGATGAACTGAGAAATCAAATTTTCCTTGAGCTTTTGACATCTAAGAGGTCATCATATTATAAGAATATCCTGTAAGTTTCAGAGCTGAAAACGTCCATGTTATTCCATTAAAAGCTTTTATTGACACCAGCCTCAGCAAACGGCTCGTTTTTCGAAGAGGGGAACTATTACGTCAAAGAGGATAAAACACCACACCCGCAGAACAAGATCAATGCCTACTTCAACACGGCCAGTTTAGCCCCGACCACTGATTTGCGCATTATACGCATAACTAAATAACAGATTACTTCCTCGTGAGTCGTGATGACAATCCGGATCAAGCTAACGAGCACTACAAAATATTGTGCAGTGCCTGGTTGTGGAAGACAGTCGGTGCATATGCTTCCTCTGGGTTCCAATAGGACTGCATGGATAAACTTTATTTTTAATGAGGGTAAAACATCATCATCTGTTCGCTTCATTTCACTGAGGATTGTTTTGTAAACAAGACTGGATTTGCAGACCGATTAAGAGTAAAGAACAGTGCTGTGCCGTCTATACTGGATCTCACAGGAATTGTGAAACACAAAGACTCTGGGTCAAATCATTCCGGTTGCCATTTTACAACATTGGACGTTTTCAAAACAATTTCCCTAAGTGCATCGACGGGTGAGTTGAAACTCATTATAATATGCAAAACTGTTATCCACTCACAGCAGTGGGCGTTTACTTCCAAGTCTTCAGTGTGAGACGACCATAAAACCGAGCGTTTTTCAGTTAGGCTCACAACTTGGGTACAAAATAGCCTATTACTTATTCATTTTGATGTTATTGAAGGCAAAAACCAAGTGAACGTCATAAAGGCGGGCATACACTGTGCGATGTCTGTGCGATTTCAGCAAGGTACCTACTCACACTCAACGAGTAAATCGCATGCGATGCAAAGCCAAAGTTCAGGATTTATGTGCTCACACTGTACGGTCCGATCGTCGAGCTGCGACTTCACTGCTCACACTATACGTGTAATATCTGCGATAACCCCCTGGATTGCGCACATTTACGTGTATGTATCCAGGGATATTGTCAAAACAAGCATCTGCTATCAGTATCTAGATGATTTAGCATTTTCAATTTATGCATTTAATTATTATTAGCATTATTGTATTATCATTAGTGGAGGCCTATAGGCTAATTTTATTATTAAATTGATCCGCTATTATAATTAATTTGCCACGCAATATTTTCACAGCACATAATATTACATAATCTTACGCATTAAAAATTGTCTAAAACATTTAGGTCGATTACAATGAATTATAGGCATATAAAATAACTATTAACAGTCTATAATATGTCAGAACATTGCCATAATTAATCATCAATGAAAATTAAAAACAGGTTTATTTCAAAAACATTGTTTGACAAATTAATAAAAGAGGTGTTACATCGCAGGTGGCTTGGAAGACGGTGGGTAATATTATCCATTTTGCAACACGAACTGGAGGTAAGCAACAGTAATTTGTAGCTAGTTTGAACTACAGAACTTAAAGATCTCCCTCTTTTCGTTTTTATTTTATTTTTGCCGCACATAAAATGGTTAAACTTCTGTTTTCGCGCAGGTGCAGTGAGGGAAAAAACACTGAGTTTAGGGCAATCGGTTCGTAGCTTTGCTTCAACAGTGCGATATAGTCACGAGGAGCGACCAAAATTTCTGACATGCCAGAAATTCATCCGACCATCCGATTGTTGATCGTGAGAGGTTAATCGCCTCTCGTTTCTCCCTGTACACTGCACGAACACTGCACGACAAACGACGCACGACAAAGCTGAAAATCGGTCCGACACCAAAAAGAGTCGCACGAGTAAGAATTCGGCTCAAAATTGGACGAAAATCGCACAGTGTATGCCCGCCTTAAGTTGACATCAGACAACAATATAGTAAAATTTAAAAAGCCAGTTCATGACCCCTTTAACACTGGCATCACACTCATCCACTGATCTATAACAGTGCACTCATCACACGTTATTTCATTTCCCATGATCTCCCCTGATACAAAACGCTTGGGTTTGTTTTGATTGCAATTATCTAGAGCAGGGATGTCATCCTTTTTGCCATCAAAGTGGTTTAATTGTCTCTCTTGAAACTCTAGAATAAAATAAAAATATGTGACAAAACAAAATTACAAAAGAGAAAGAGTTAAAATCAAAAGCTAATATGTGCCTTGGCTTATTTCAGAATCTTCACTGTGTGCATTTTTAATGAAAGTATACAATCTTGAGCCAAATCTGCAGTGGATCTCAGTATGACAGTAACATACTGCTATATATATATATATATATATATATATATGTGTATGTGTGTGTGTGTGTGTGTGTGTGTGTGTGTGTGTGTGTGTGTTTAGAAAGGTCAGGGCAAACATTTATAAATTCCTGGCTTGGATAGATGAATAATCATGACGCGTCTCGATGGGCATGACCTGAGGACACTTTTTTTCATCTAAATACTGCTTATACATTCAGAAAATTCCCCAACAGTAAGAACAAGCAGCCAAATCAAAGACCAAACTGTGATTGACCTTCCTGCGTCCAGACACAGCAGAGATGCTCGATATGAATTATGCAGATAACCACCTGTTTTAAGACAACAACAACAACACACACACACACACAGAGTACACTTATAATATTGATGACCTCATACGTAAATACCTTCAATCTATAGCTCTGGAACGCTGTAGGGAAAGTTGAATTACCATATTTTACTCATGATTCAAGAACACAATTCCCAAAATATGCTAATAATACCTAGTTCTCTCTGTTTTAATGTCTCTCATTAAATCATTCTCTTCCCCACTCTCTTTTTCCATCTTTCTGTTTGTCATTCAGGATGGATGCTCTAACAGAGTGTGTTAATGCCGTTTCAGCACAAGCTCAGGACAAAGAGAGACGAAGACAGAGGTGATAGCCGGGGGGCTAAAGGCTATGGGGTGGTTAAACAAAGGGCACAGGTTTGATCCCAGATGGGGACAGTTTTTGAATTGGAAATATACTGAAAGATCTCAGTCACCAGTGTGCCCTTGAGCAAGGTCAATACCTGGGGGATTATCCTTGCGATATGGTGTGCTTTGAATACAAACTAAAATAATCAAATAAACAAGCAAAAACAACATGTAATACTAAAGAAATTAGCTACAATAGTGATTGCAATTATAATAAAGAATGTTTAACTGTAGACAAAGACAGTTATAGGACCGAAAGAAAATGTCTAAGCCCCCTTGCCCATTACCTTTGTTCATTAGCTTTAATTCATTAACCATAACGCATATCACTGTAATGGTTCTTAAGTACTTTTTTTTACTACCCATAATCAGAATGAATAATTATTCAATAATACCTTCCATATAGCCCAGTCACACAATAAATGAAGAGTTCAGATGCAAAAGCCTCTAAGTGCCATTTGAAATTTTCTTCTAAAATGACCATTTTTATCAAGCTTGTATATTTAAGTTCAGTAATTTCACTTAAATGGCAATGAAGATTACCAATTAATTGTCATTTAAGTGAAATTACTGAACTTGAATAAATAAGCTTGATAAAAATGGTCATTTTAGAAGAAAATTTCAAATGGCATTTAGAGGCTTTTGCATCTGAACTCTTCAAATAGACTAAATCAGGGATGTGTGAAGCCAAATAATGTTTAGAAAGGAAATGGTGCATTTCACAGAGACCCTAAAGGCATATGGTGATGGGAAAAAAATATTAGATGAGGAAAAAAAATAAAATAATAATAAATAAATTATAGTTATTTTAAATATAATTTGTGGGTATCAGAGAGCATTCACACTTACTCTGCAGGGAGTGGCTTTTTTAACCATATATTTAACAAGATAAGATTTTTGTCTGATGCTCACGATCTGTTGCTCACCAAACTATCTGATATTGTCCTGTCAGTCATCTTTCCTTACCGTCTACCTGTGAGAAGTGAAATCTGATGTACTGTAATGTAACTGACTACCGCAGCAAGCCTAACGATGGCCCTTTAGGGGCTCTGTAGAATACGTTACTCATGTTCGATGTCTTTCAAATTTGGATTTAGGCTTTGGGCACATATAACCTATGTTTACAGGAGCCAAGAAACTCAGCAGATTTACAGTTTTATGTCTGTGAATGCAGCTCATTCAATCAGAATACAATTTCAGTTACTGACACATCTCATGTATACATGAGAATGTAGACGCCTAAAGTCATTAATCACTGTTCATTTTCTGTAAGCATTTGTATGGTGAATGAATGTTAGTAAGTACTATAACTACAGAACATTAGCCCTGACAAATTTTTACTCCAGCTAAATCATTGGCAGCTGCTGCCCAATCAAAACTACTGAATACTTTTCTCACTCACCTGTTGGTGCAAACGAGAACATAATGACAGATAGGACCAATCAAAGACAATCAACCAGTAACTGAACACTCCAAAGCTTGCCTGTAATTTAGTGAGCCACCAAACTAGAAGCAGCTCTACAAATTACACAGCCACTGAGTTTCGCAGCTAATTTCGGGTTTATAATGTGTCCATTTCTTCCTTTCAGTGCAGTACAGAGTCAGTGATGGCAGCTAATGGGAAGAGAAGCAGATTCAATTTGCAGCCACACATAGCGCAGATTAATTACACTCATCAGGTTTGGTAATAAAGTCATGAATAATGTGCTTATAGTGCATTACTGTAAACTGCAGGAAAAAACCACTGCCCTGAGACAGAGCTTGATTTGTGAGAGGGAAAACACTGAACCCTGATTAGGGTTATAAGCGGGAAGAAATATAGAATAAATGCATGTGAGTAGTGTGTGTGACAAGAATGATCTTTAATACAAAACTGCACTTAATATATCATCACTATGATGTTGGGTGACAGAAAAAACAATAATTTTCCAAACATAAGCATTATTATTATTATTATTATAGTTTTAGTATTATCATTTTTATTCATATATGTTGTGTTCTTTTGTTCATAAATGCGTACACCATGTCAAAATCCAGCCTGTTCTCACGTAAATGCGTCTCTATAACACGCATCGTGTATTATCGTGTAATTTATACGCGAAAATGAGTTTTTACGTGCATATGAGACGCAGTTTTTCACGTGCAATTGATACGCAGTTCATTTGCGTATAATACACACGCACCCCACACCACTAATTCTAGCCAAACGTATAATACACACGCACCCTACCCCACACCTAACCTTAACCTAACCAACCAATGCGTATCATATGCACGTAAAAACTCACTTTAGCGTATATATTACACGACAATACACATGCGTGCTATAAAGACGCATTTAGTGTGATCGGGTTGCAAAATCAGATGTGGCAAGATGAAGAGAAATCGTCTCAGGTTACGACTGTAAACTATGTTCCCTGAGAACAGGGAATGAGACAATATGTCAATTGACGCTATGGGGAACGCCTCAGGCATGACAGGTGTCTGAAATCAAATATGAACTCACAGCAATCGTGTTGACCAGCGACAGCCCGTGCATCATCAGCTCGAACGATGAGCACGCAACCTGGATGTATAAAAAGGGTGCCTTGAAACCGTGACAACATCCGTCAGGCCCCGAGGCATGGCAAAGAGACATATTGTCTCATTCCCTGTTCTCAGGGAACATAGGTTACAGTCGTAACCTAAGACGTTCCTTTTCGAAGGGAACTCAACAATACGTCAATTGACGCTATGAGGAACGAAATACCCACTCCGCCATGCTGAGGTGAGTGCATGCCTAGAGGCAGAGACAACTGTCAGAACGAGTAATTCCAAGGAACACTGAAACCACTCACCCTAGGACACATCAGGCTGTCAGTGACAGCACTCCCTACTGGTCATAGCCCAAGCTAATGAACCAAGAAAAGCCAGAACATAATTAAACGGAGGTATATCTGGGCCCGCTCAAAGGCTTAGGACCACAACTTCCTAATAGGAGGGGTCACTTCTAGGGAGGGTGGCTAGGGGCCAAAGGGTCCCCCAGCCAGTCACTATTCAGGAGAATATGCCTCCTGAAATGGCCTGGTGATCTATACTAAGACACACAGTCTGGCCATTGCCTGTCTGTCCAAGACAGAGCCTCTGGAAATTGCCTAGGAAAGGCATCAGAGGCTGGCAGAAACCATCGAGTTCTGGATAACAGAGACGGGATCCTCCAGAGAGTGTGACTCAACCTCAACATAACGGAAGTCGTCCACTCAATCCACGGGTCTACCCAGTGCTTGCTACGAACACTGAGGAAGTAAGAGAGGGATCAAAAATCAGGAAGGTCTACTGAGACCTAAGACCTGATGACCCCCTGTGTGGGGAGCTCTGATACATGAGGCCTCTTATAAGGAAGGCCGGTGCAGCCTGAAACCCGATGACCACAGCATGTGGGAGCTCATACTTCAGGAAGGACGGAGGCCTATAACCTGACAGTCACACATTGTGGGGCTACCTTCAAAAAGGGCTAATGAGACCTATTCCACAAACTGTGGGAGATAGCTTGAAAAGGGAGGTGCCTGTCATAATATAATGCGACAAAGGACACATCTAGAGTGGGACCCAAGGTGAAGAACCAGAGTATGAGCCACATAAAAAAGGGGCCAAAGCGTACAGCGCAAAAACACATACAGCATCGACAAATGGCGGCAGCGACACATACCCGTGCTCCGCACCTCCCTCCACAGCAGTGAAACTAACCCGCTGATGCAGATGGAGATGTGTGGAGAACGGGTTATTCCATGCCTTCTCGATCTCAGAGAGGAGATCTGGAAGGAATGGAAGGCTTTTCTGGGCTGGTGGCTTACAGGTGAGAAGAAACCGGTCATCCAAAATACCATGAACAGGTTTCTCCCGGAAACGCCTCCACTGCAACTGCAACCTGTTGATGGCGCTCCCCATAACGTCCACCAGCTCAGCGTACACTGGGCAGGAGGGCTGAGATGGTTCGGTCTCAACCAAACTGACATCATCAGCAGCTGTCATGGACTATGTTCCATACAGCTTAAACACTCCCAAGAAACTCCAGGACACAGATGATTCATTTCCAAGAAGTTTACTGGGAATCTTGTGAAACTGCAATACAGTACAATGAGATGACAATATTAATAATCAAACCAAAAATGCACAGTAACAGTGTAAATAGCAGGGCTTGGCTAACACAACAGTTTAGCCTAGCTGATAAACACAATCGAGCTAGTAAAAACGACCAGCAGCAATGAACAAAGCTAACTTAGTCTTCTCAATAATTTTACAAAATTAAAATAAGTAGCAACTTAGTATATAACACTGATAAATACTCACAGACGTTGCTTTAGCAAAGAGGGAAAAGGAAAAGCGATGGATTGTGGATGGAAAATGGATTCAGAAAACTGACGACTGATAGAGCTCACACATTCGTAGCTGATCACCGCATGGGAATTTTTTACTTCCTGTTTCCGCACATGCACGAGAACTGAGTTACTATGGTTACAAATATAAACAATCCACATGGAAATACTGAGACAAAGTAGAAATGTAGATCGAGCGGCATGACAGCAGCCAACTCCTGCCCGGCCCGAAGAGAACCAGTTACAGATCCATCAGAAAGAGAAAGAACCTCCTCAACATCGACCTGTAACTCACCCTCGTCAGCTGGTAGATCATCCGCGAGGTTAATGTCCCTCTCCAGATGATCTGCCAGCTCCATCTGAAAGCCCCACAAGCTCAATCGCCGGTGAGCCTCAGCCCGAGCGGGACCGGAACTGCGGGGTTCAGATGCCACGTCCACTTCCCTCGCGAAGTAGGACAGACGAGAGCAGAGAGTTCTGATAGGAAAACTCTCACAGTTCGAGCGGGAAGCTCCCTCGAGAGTTTCCCGCGCGTGCTCTGTTCCCAGATTGCTGTGAGTTGATATTTGATTTCAGACACCTGTCACACCTGAGGCGATCCCCATAGCGTCAATTGGCGTATTGTTGAGTTCCCTTCGAAATGGAACTTCCATATAGGAGCCATTTTGGTGGTTCAAAATCATGGTTCATGCTGATGTGTAGATTATGTGTTGATTGGTTCTGATTTTATAGCATAATGTAGGATTGGCTATTTCAATGTTGAAAATACATGACTTGTTGGAAATTTGTTGTCATATTTGGTTATTGTTTAATCAAAACTGAACAATCAAGCAAGCAAGCACGCAATTCAGCTAGTAGATAATAGTTTTGATGATGAATGTGAGTTCAAGACTATAAATGAGTAGGAGGGTGTTTGGATACAGGAACGTATGCTCTTAGTATTACCTCACAGATAATAAAACACAGACGAGAGGACTGTCAAGCAGCTAATTGCTTCCCAAAATGTAGTTGATTTTGTAAGGTTTTACAATAATGAATCAGAGGAGAAAATGTAAATAAAGAAAAGACACTAAAGCATAACATTTCAGTTTAATTGCATTAATATGTCTAATTGTAAGAACTAAGGTGTCATACTGGTCAAACTTTTTGCCCCAAAGCACGTTATAATAGGAGTCTAAAGGTGACATTTACCAACAAAATTATTTAACTAATTAGAAAAACAAAAGTAGACTATAAATATTTCTGCTTCAAACTGTATTTAATAATTGTGTAAATATTTCTTTTAATTGCAACTTAATTGTAAGACAAGATTGTAAAACAAACAAACAAAAAACTTTTATTTATAACTTATAAAGAAAGCCTAAAATACCATGGGTCTCTAAAATATGAACACGATGACATATAACAATATAAACTCAATAAAGTTAACATTGTTATAATTCAACAATAAACCATTAGCAATCATTCGGCAGTACATTCACATACTAATTAATTGCAAACAGCTCAGAAATTGCGAGTGCGAACGGACAACAGTGCCGTGTTTTGACTTTGACTTGAAGCACTCGTTTTTATTTAAAGACATCAAATCATTTTGAAATGTAATAACTACATTAAACTGTATCTGTTTTTCAATCCACAAATTTAATACATCGTAAAATGATCATCAACATGTTTGTTATACCATTTAGAACATGAGCTTTTTATTAACTTAAATTTAATAAAAAAAGTTGTTTTTTAAGACTTTTCAAGGACTGGTGGGACATTTCTTTGATTCATTTTTGAATTTCTAGGTAATTTCTTTCCTGGGATCAAATATGCCCTTTATATTATCGGCCAAGCCCCTTAACTATAAGGCTACCATCATCCACCAGGTCATTTACCACAAATCGCTGCCATTTGTCCTGAGTCTAGCAACACTGAAATGAACCACATAAAGTATTGCACCATCCCAGAAAACTGCCTTATCATATCACATCATATCCCCAGCCAATATATCACACAACATAGAAAAATCTGCGCTTCAGTTTAGTACAACACCACAATCACTCTCCATTCACACGACACACGGCAAAAGCACGAATGACAGAAACATTTACTAAAAGTATTCTGAATATGAATTGCTACATGATATTATATATTGACAATGATGCAGAATATAATATAAATTGTTCCTTGTCTGTCTGTCTGTCTGTCTGTCTGTCTGTCTGTCTGTCTGTCTATCTATTTATCTTTTTTTTAATAGATACTGCATAACTGCAGCAAAATAATTCACATTTTGTATATTATTTTCTCAGGATATACTTACATTATATCTAATAGCAATCTTTGTTGGATAATATTAGACTTTTATTCATTTTATTTTTTACCATATGCCACATAATCTGAAAATACATCCCTGTTAAGTATGAAGCAGACACTAAGAGTATGTCGAAGCAATAATTAAGCCCTCTCCTGGCCGTATTCTTTACATAATTATAGCGCCACTAAATAAATTATCCTTTCATCTTTCTAACAAGCTGACCATTATAACTGCATTCCTCTAAAACGCTCTGGAAAAGTGCTCAGAAGACTGAAAGGATATAAACTAAGATTTGCTAAGATTTGCATGGAGAATGCATGCATATAACTTTGTGTGTCTGGCTAGGGTGTTTACATCCCCTGGCTGTGCAGATCTTACAGAGACAATTTTGTTAAGGTAATTGTTCAGATTAATGTGAAATTATTTTTGAAATACTGCAAATGAGTTCCCAACAGCCTACACTCCAAAATTCAGAGGAGTTCTATAAAACTGATTTGTTTTGTTTACCCACACTGCTCGCACAATTAATTCAATTCAATTCCATTCACATTCCATTATTTGTATAGTGCTTTTCACAATACATTAATTCGTAATTAGTTATCAGAGGTGACTGTAAAGTAATTTTCATATGGCGAAATGTACAATATCATGCAGTTAGATAACATCATGTATTAATTTATGCAGAAATACCAAAGCGGAATTTATCCAAAGTGACTTACAATTGCTATATATGTCAGATGTTGCACGCCTCTGGAGCAAAGGTGTTAAGTGTCTTGCTCAGGGAAACACTGGTGTCTCACAGTGGATTTGAACCTTTAGCAGAAGTCATTGTTGTGGAGAGGTAATGGCTCTGAATAGTCCCTTGGTTTTATGGGCAATCAGCTGTATAAATATGCTGAACGCATTCGACCCTGACTGTCTCTAACCTAATTTTCAGCATCTGAAAATATATCGATCATCCAGAGCACCGGTCAACAGAGGGTGAAGCTACCTGTTTGTCAACTGCATGTCAATACGCCATAACTGCAGAAGCTGCTCTTCATCAACTGCATGCATATATGAGCTGTTGCAGATGGTCATTTCATTTTCTTCGTTGCTGCCTGAATTATTTGATAATTATATTGTTAATAGCTGCAATTCCCGGTAACACTTTCCAATAAGTTTTTATTTTTTAACATTAACTAAAATTAACAAATGCGAAAGAAGAGCAGATAACATGAACATTTTTATTAGGTAACATTAACAAAGGTAATAAATGCTATAAATATATTGCTCAATACTAGTTTATGTCAGTTAATGCATTATCTATTGTTAACAAATGACACATTTATTGTAAAGTTTTATATATTTATATATGTGTGTGTGTGTGTTTTAGAGATATCACAGATATACTTGAAAGACAGTCTCAATATGTTTTTTTTTTTCCTTTTTGTGTGTGTCGACAAGTAAAATAATCCATATAAGAGTAAAATCAGCTGCTGAGAGCAGTTAATGTTATAGGAAATTGGTGAGTTTCACACTGTGCGAAGTGTTGGCGTCAAGTCCTTCTCTAGCCTCACTGATTTGTTTATGTTGGGTTGACAGACATGCTTTTGACAAATGTAACAGCAGCCAAAAGTGTTGATTGCTCACTAACAAATTGTACATGGAGTGAATTTCTTGAAACCGCACCTGCATATTTGTCGGTGTCTATTGAAAGGTGTAGTGGAGTAGCAGATAGTTTTGTACTATAGTAAAGGTGTTTTTGTCAAATTTGACTTTGTACCTGAGGAAGTAGTGTGAAAAATCTTGGCACCCTATTTCATCAGCCACAAATAAACATGGCTGATTGGAAACCATGCATACTTGAGGCCACCTGGGTTGTCTTTCGATTTGAGAATGCATGATTTTATAATGCAATTTTTAGGCGCTATAGAAAAAAATATATAATTTGCTGGCTTATTCTGGAAGGAAATACTTTTTTTAGTTAGCTTTCAGGAGAATACATACTCTAGATGATTATGAGGGGTTTAGATGACAGTAGTTCCTCACAGTCATTATTTACTCACAGGAAATGTGAGAAAATCTCATAAAATGATTTAGAAATAGAATGTGTAATATTTTACTGAATTGCAACCCTCAAGAAAGGTGGAATCTATTTTTAACTTAATGAAGTTCTAATGGTTGGAATTTACCAGGGCTTCAGTATGTGATTCTGGAATTTGTAGAATTAAACGGGCACAATTCATGTGACTGATAAGGTTCAGATTCACACATGTCTGCAAAATGCAGAAGTTACTGGTAAACTGCTAGGCTTTGCTTGTTGTTCTTGATTCTGTGACTGGCTTATTTATGGTATGTTTACATATACGTCCCTATAATCCCTGGGACAAATTCTCTAAATTCAGCTCCTCTGAAATCCCAGCAAGTGGTCTGCTCAAATGGTTGAAAAGCAAGTCTGTGCGTTTAACTCATACATTACACCAATAATGATCCAATAGTAGGCAGTAATGGAGTAAATAGCTTGGAGCTGCAACACCAGCGACCCTGCTGGGTTTTAAATGCAGTCCCTGGTCAGTGGTTCTGGTGACTGATTCCAGAGAGAATCAATAAGCCTCCTCTGAATGAATAAACATATTGACTGATCGTCAAGTCAAGTCAAGTCAAGTCACATTTATTTATATAGCGCTTTTCACAATACAGATTGTATCAAAGCAGCTTCACAGTGATAACATGAAAGTAGTACAACACAGATCGATAATATTGTTAAATATTAAGTAATCCTAAATAATCCTAAATAATCCTAATAATGATCGTCTCTTTCTTAGCCTGCATTTACTCATTCATTAAAGCATACCTACTGTTGAAATCATAGTTCATTTCTGTTTTTTTTTTTTTTTTCAGGCTAGCAGTGCCAGAGGTTGTCCTCAACCTTGAGAAAAAAAAAATACTTCCTGTCTGTCTGTTATCTATAAAAGCTAAAGTTAAATTAGTCTTAAGAGGAATTTAGTATTGATTGCAGTTCAGCACACCCCTTGAGTTGCCTTGCTTATCTATTCCCATTTTTCTTTGATTGGCATTTAATTACTTTTTTACTTTTTGCTTTCTTGTTGCATTCTCATTATCTCCCCTTCTCTCTCTCACTCTTTGTTTGTCTTTCTCAATAATTTCATCTAAATGCCCTTCAGTTGTTTATTTATTTTATATAAATTTATTTATTTATTGCATGCGAAGAAACCATTAACCCGATCTCACGACCAAGTTGTACGAATTCGACTAATGATTAAAAAGTGGCTAATTCGTAACAATTCGTACGACCTCACTCGTACGAATTAGTATGATTTTGCTAAATCGTACATATTTTACGAATTGGCCAATTTGTATGAATTCGTACGAATGACCTATCCCTTACCCAGCCCCTAAACCTAACCATCACGTGGGTTTAGACAAATCGTAAAATTTGTACGAGTGAGGTTGTACGAATTAGTACGAATTAGTACGAATTAGACACTTTTTAATCATTCGTCGAATTCGTACGAATTGGGCGTGATATAGTGTTGGAAGAAACATGCCCTGCATATATTTGATGGCAATGAAGTGAGAAATAAGCTAATTGAAATGAGAGAACAGACAGAAGCTTTAGAATAATAGTACATGAATAATACTAATACCCGAATTAATAATTACTTTACTATGAACTAATGATGATTTATGGTGATGTACTAATGAGGAACTAACCTTAACTACGACATGAGTCATATCAATTCCTGCATCAATATACCATCTTAACTACACGTTAGTACATGCTTGTTAATTAATTCATTAATTGACATTTTGGGGGAAACTAAATCAAACTTTCTCTAGAAAATGGACACATTTTGTGGCCCAAAAGAAGAGCAAGAACCCCATATGACTAACATCCAACTTCATTATGATATAAAGACAGTAAACCAATCCACAAAATAACCATTATCTGTGCTAACACTGCTTTTAATTTTGAAAATTGCATCTATTAATGAATATTTTAGTGTAGGTATTTCATGATGGATGGATGGATGGATGGATGGATGGATGGATGGATGGATGGATGGATGGATGGATGGATGGATGGATGGATGGATGGATGGATGGATGGATGGATGGATGGATGGATGGATGGATGGATGGATGGATAGATAGATAGATAGATAGATAGATAGATAGATAGATAGATAGATAGATAGATAGATAGATAGATAGATAGATAGATAGATAGATAGATAGATAGATAGATAGATAGATAGTTGCACCAATCTTCATTTAAGGCAGGAGGTGAGAAAAAATGAGAAATCAATCAAACTGTGTTCTCTGTTTTCCTCCCTTCTTTTTCTCCTAAGCGCTAGAGGTGGAACATGTAGCAGTTAAATATGATAGATTTATGTTTTAGACAAAATGTAGCCTTTGGTGCATCTGAATTATCTATGATGTGCATTAATATAAAAGTGCCTTGAGCGGTTACTATACTTCTCTTTCTGTTTAATGTTCTGGCTAGTCATTTTTCTGGAACTCAAGATGTCATGCTTTCCTGCCAAAAAAAAAAAAAAAAAACCGTAATAAAAAATAATTATACCATTGTCTGTCTAAATATTAGATTCTGACTGGTTGGAAGGTGTGTGTAATAAAGCCATTTAATCCACAAGTAGTTCCAAGTCAGTTTAATTTCTGTTATACTATATTAACGTGCTGTTTTCAGCACCCAGATGCATATGTCACTCATGCTGTTTTTATTGAAGCACTCATAGATTGCACAGCGGTTTTCCTTCTGTATTGGGCTACTTTTACAATCTCGCCACAGGTTGTTTTCAAGTCCACGGGTTGAAGCGGGATCCCCACCCTGGAACACAATTGGGCTAGTTTTGGCTATAATTGAGAGGGTTTTTATTTGCAATTGGGCTGGTTTTGTTATGCAAACCTGGCAGCTCAGTGCTGAGCACACACAAAAGAAACACAGAAACTTGGGCTGTGTTCAAAATCTTAAAAATGCTGCCTTCGGAGGATAAATTCCAGTAAGGTATGTTTGAATCCTTAGCTTCACTTAATTTCTCCTGCCTTCATCTGACACATTTTGAAGGATGCATAGATATATCCTTCACTGCTTTTGATATTGGACAGTCCTGTGAATTCCATTCTGTGACAGTTAAGCTAAAAAATAAAGATAGAGTCTGAAAGTTGCGGTTGGTGGTCAGTTTGTGTGTGAATGTACCTAACATTTGAATAACGTTTATCTCTTTTGATGTTGTTTATTCTGAGAAATTATTGTAGTAATAAATATGCTCTTAGCTATCATCAAAGTTTTTTGGATGCGGCCTTCTTATCAACACTGCCTCAGGACTTTCATTAACACAATCGATTTTCTACTGAATCGCTACATCATATTTGTATTATCTAACCGGCTAGCTGTGCATTAAACGATTTGAATGCATTCTGCTTTGCGTCGGGTGGTTATTTGCCTCCACACCGTGCATTAAAGTAATTGAATTCACAGCTAGTCGTAGGTTATTCCTTACATAAATAACACTAATTGTGTTTATTGTGGTTTTAATAACTCAAAATCAAGCACGACCCACATCCATGTTTCTTTGCTTCTCTATCTTGTTTTAGCAGTTCTGTGCTGCACGGATATATTTACATACAGATAAATCGTACTCGGTTAACAACTTAACCTCGGTTCTCTCTAGAAGAGGGAACGAGTACTGCGCAATATCTTACGCTAGGGGAAAACCTCTTTTCCACGAGATATTGAAGCCGAAAAACTATCCTCAATTTTTAATTAATGTAAAACGTGTTGCAGCAGCATGTACACATAGGCAAGATGGCTCGCGTGCCTATATTGACTGTCCTGCAGCAACTGCAGCAGCCTTTCGAGAGAGGCCCTTGGTAACATCAGAACCAATGGAAGTGCTTTGCGGCCACTACGTCACCTTCCGCCAAAGCGGGCATGGCCTGAGCATATAAATATAGCTTGATGGGCTAACATAATCTGTTTTTTCATCACCAAAGCAAACATAGAGAGAACCAAGTTCCCTTCTTATGAGAGGTTCTCTCGTACTACGTAATATCTTACGCTAGGGCAGTGTTTCTCAAACTTTTTCTACCATTCCCCACTTTGGAGGTAGGACAGGGTTCGGTGCCCCACCAGTCCCCATGCAATAGCTCCAACAAAATGTCAATAGACTAAGTTAAAATAATAGACTTTAATAATAGACTCCTTTTATAACTTCCGGTTCACCGTCACATGCAACGTCACAGGTGATGTCATCACGCAACACCAATCAAGATTGGACTAGTTCCATACAGGCTTCAGACGCGTCACGCTGAAAGTGTCGATTCTCGCCGCAGCGCGTGTTCCCTCGAAAGGGAAATGGAAACATCAATACGTCTTTTAAAATATTATGCAGTTTCCCTGACCTAAAGCCCAGTTAATGCATATTCTTACAAAAAGTAATGTTATTTACTGAATTAATTAATAATTAGTGATATTTGTAAAATATGTATTTAACATAATGTGTACAGTACATTATTTTTTCCTTTGAGACCCCAATGCATCAATTAACTGAAACTTTCTTTTCAAAACCATGTGAAACCAACACAAATAAAAAGAAGAACTTGGCATGTGTTTTAATCTGCATTTTTATCTTCTTTTTTTAAAAAGGATTTTCCCTTTCTTTATTGTGGGCACTCTTCTAGTATACATATCATTGACCCAGATGGTTGTTTGTGAATTTATAAACTGAAAGACCTCTAATTTTTCAACATAACGTAAGATCTTGTTCTTTTTGTTCAGGGGACATGTGTTTGTAGTTAAGAGAATATCAGTCAAATGCTCTCTCTGTATATGTATCTAAGGTAAAGTTCTACAGAATACACTTCTCGATCAATGTGTGTGCGTGTCCTATCAACATCATGACGTCTCACCTCATTAACCAGGCTCAGGGGAGGACTACATCCCTGTTAATTAAACTCAATGAAATTGAAGTGTGATGAAGGGCAGAAAGACATGACAGCTGAAATTCCTCTGGTGTGTCCAGTGCCAAAGACAGAGGATGTGGCACAGTGCATGTCCCCACTGGACACCCTGTTCTGTTCGCAGTAGAGCTATGAAACCACGTCTGACTGACAGTTTAAACAGAACTGACAGCTGACGGCTTTACCGACAAGGTGACACAAGTCAGAATATATTAAAAACGGGACATTTAGCTCTCTTTCCTCTCTCTATCCCTGGAAGTTTCAGATAGAAAATGAGATGAGATCTGTTAAAGCAAGTTTGTATTTTTAAAATACTTTTCCCTTCTCCTAATAAAGTATCTAATTTGAGTTCCTTTTCTCCTCGTCTTCTACTTCCTGCACAACGCCTGACAGTTACGTACTATGCCTACAGGTCACATTGAAACAAAAAATGAAATATATAGCAGGACAGAGATAAAAAAAAATATTGGACCATTGTAACGCTTACAATGATTATTTCAGTCAGAGAGAGTAATTGGGCAGTGAATCATAACAAGAGCATCCGTCATCTGAAGTGGGCAATTAGTTTATTCCCATTGAACATCAACGGATATAATGGATTAAACTAGTTTTGTCGCATTGTGACATGCCACTTGCTTAAACTCATGTCCAGTTTAGTGTTGTCACGACTATCAAAATACCTTTTGTTTTTGGTTGCTCTATGTTTGAAATCCAAAACTGGAGTGATGTCCTTATTCTTCATCTTAAAACACTACATATTTTCTGACAACTGACTATGATAGCAAGCCATACAATTAGGCATGAAGGGTGACCACCTGGTTATTGCTCTGTTGCAGAAAAGTAGATGTGATTTTTAGGCACAATGTGAGAGATAAATTTACTACTGTTGTATGTAAATATTAACATGTTTGTTGGAAAGTTGGAAAGCCTATTTGTCATTATGAAGGATAGTAACACTTTAAATCGTCAATAAGCCTTGTTAATTGAGACCGGCTCTGTGACTGGCACTCAATTTGCCCAGGTTTGAGTGGTAATTTACTCGACAGGACGTATTCAGTTTACTAAATATAATGAACTAAATAACAGGGAAGTAGGTAAAAATCACATTTTATATCAGAATACATTTCTTTAAGAAGTGGCTAGTTTATTTTCCTTTATTAAACTATGCAAACAATGTGTTTGACCAGATTCACTGCATCTCAAGCTTTTATTTTCTGGAAGATTTAATTAGGATGTCATCCAGTACGTGTCTAGAAGAAGTCCTGGCTGGTGTACTTTTATTTAATAGGCCTATGTTTTAATGATTTCCGTACTGGTTCCTTTGCTTTGCCCAAGCAGGCATTTGTCATCAGCAGAAAAATTCCTAAAATTATACACACTTGATTGAAATATGTGACACTGTTATGTCTTGTGGGTTGCGGGACAAAGCTCCTAGTTTCAGGATAGGTGGTCACTGTGCACAGCATGTCAAAATTGTCTCTTGCATCGATTACTGTGTAAGCTCAGCATTCTCTGGTCGTAAACTTGTGTGAGGAAAAAACAAATGACTTTGTTATCTCCACTTCCCATAATCACTCTGGGCAGATTATTACTGTGGAGAATATGTTCTGATTAACTCATTTTAATACCCATGCAACAGCATGATAATGTGTTATCTGCATGGCGTTAGGCTAATGTGTGCTAATGGCCTTCGCTGCCTCTGATTTGGTGAGGCTCATTTGTCTGTCTGTTTTATAAGCGGTCAGTCAGAGTCGTTTATCATATTAAGACTGAATCCTCTAATTGAGGTCGACCTAATTATGTTGAAACGTATACAGTGGATTTCCATCCATCTTTCATGTTTGATAATATATGTATATATATATTTAAAGGATTGGGTCTTGATAACTGGGTCATATGAACAGTGTTAGGCCCAACCCAAGCATCAATTGAGCTAAACTGTAATAATAATAATAATAACAATAACAATAATTAATAATAATAATAATACAAGTCTTAAATGTCAACATTTAAAAAATTTAAATCTTATTTTCTTTGATTATGTTTCAGACCGTATTGTGAATGATTCATGCATTGGCTTTACACTAATAAACACTTTTTTTTTCTTTTGCATAGCCTTTTTCTGAGTTTGGTGTGTGTGTGTCTATATATATATATATATATATATATATATATATATAATGAAATACATTGGACAAATTAATTGGATGAACAGAGTAAATTAATTTTAGTTAGCTACAATTAAAAAAAGTTTTACTGTAGGTGTTTCTTGTTAAATGTCCATTGGTAAATATGTCAGAAATAAAATAGGTTTCATGTTGACTTCATGGACACTTAAAGTACAATCAGCAGTGCTGTGTGATCCTTTATTTCAACATGTTTCTCAACATTTAAGGCAACTATTGCATGATTAAAGGGTTGTTACTCACATCAAAAGTTTCTTAGATTGGGTTTAGGTGAGTTTGACTCAACCATAGGATATATGTGCTGTCAAAATCTTCCCTATTCACTTTTTAACTTTTATTTGCCATAACAGCTCTGTTTAGGAGTAAAGATCCAGGCTGAATAGAATATAAATGTAAGATATTTCTATTTCGAGACGTTGTAATTATCCTTCTCCCCAACATGTGATTTTGGGCTACACTCCACTACTCTGACTGCAGGGATTCATGCTAGCAGACTGCTGGCAAACACTTTCTTTACGTTGGCAGAGTGCAAACCCGTGCCATTCAGGCTGAATTTGATAGCAGAGCTTAACACAGATTTCATTTGCGGTGTAGAAGCTAATTAGTTTGGGAGCATGAACTGAAACTCATGTGAGGCAAGTTCATAATTGAATATTAATGAGTGCAGTTGGATTTGACATTAATCAAAGCTCCCAGCCTTCTTATCTGTTTTAGGTAGAGGAGATTAATTAGTACATGTGCCGTTTCCTCTACTCATGTGCAAAGGTAGCCTGTGTGTTGATAGCTGCTGCAGTATATGGGACAAACCGTTTCAGTCAAGCAACCAGGAGGAGATGTTAGAGAACTTGAATAGATACCATATTGTCGTATTGGCGCAGTCAGAGTGTTGTATCTGACCACACTTAGATATATTGGACCATTGTTTTTACCCAGCCATAGTGGTACACTCTTAGAAATATCTAAGAAGTAATCATGAGGATATCTAATATTTAAGAAGTAATCACAAGGACATTTTTTCACTTTAAAAAACCTTTAGTGGTTCCACGCAGACCCGGCGCCAGACAAATTCATGGAGGGGTATAACATTTTTTTCAGATGCCACAAATGAGCTCAACCTCATTGTAGCCACCGAATGACAAATACGAGAAAAACGAATATGAATGTTTTGGACTCAGTGTGCAAGAACCTTAATAAGGTTGCGCTGTTGAGGCTCGTACAGCCTTTCGAGGAGAAACTGAAACAAATGAGCGCACACACAAAGAAACTCACAGGTTTTACAACTTCGACCTGGGCGCTTCCCCAGGTTCACAGGTGCTCTAGTCTCAGTTGTGCTCTCATTATTCACACAGACAGGCTCTTATTTGTATGGCGTGTTGGGCATATGGCATGCACATAAATACTTCAGACGCAATCACACAGGAGCGTTCCCAAAGTGTCATCAACGCATCAACGCAACGCATTCCCTTCTCAGGTAACTAGGGTTACGGTCGTAAACTGAGACGTTTTTAAATATTTATAAATGATACAGTTAAGCATCATCACACAACCAAGAGTGCTGAAAACCATCACGACTGAAAATGTTACACTGAATTCATATGAATGTTCAATAAATAAGTCATTCATATTACGTTACTTACAATTTAGATGAAATATTGCCCTTTTTTAGCAGCAAAAATAGTTCCAAACCAAACAAAGATCACAGCGGAACCATAAAGCACGTCTCAAAGCAACAGCCAGTCGTGTTTTCATTACTAAATGATTCAGCATTTTGAACGAATAGGCTGAGTCAAAGATTCAATGACTTGCTTTATCAGACCGCTTATCACCTGAATTTTCGGGCTCACTATCGACAAACCAATCAAATCCGTTTACAATAATTTGTTATCCTTGTACCGACTGGTTCCACAGATGTCAAAGATTCTTCATGGAACCATCAATGCCATTAAGAAAAAAACAAAAACTTCACTGTATTGTACAGTTCATGTTTTTACGTTTATGTGAGACTTGCTCAGGTAATAAAAGGAAGTACTGTCACAGAGGTAGCCAACATCATACACAGACAGATTTCAAACCCCAGTGTTCGTGTAGCATGGCCTCCTGTCAGCTTTGGAGCTGGGATGAGATGAGAGAGAGCATAGATGGAGAAGGAGTGGGAGTGAGGGGGGAAAAAGGAAAATCAGAGGTAAGAAATATTAAATAATATAAACCTTTAAGAAAATGCACAGTATGTGTGAGAGAAAGAAGAGGCTCCAAAGAGAGCAAGAATTCAGGTATATTGCATGAAAGATTTGGGGAGAAACATATTTGAAAAGGCACATTTGCCTAAAAGAAAAAGCAGAGTAAGAAAATCCTTAAGGAAAATAACTAAATCAAGTGTGGACGTGTGAAGAGGTAAGAAATGGGAACAAAATGATTAAGTCATTAAAGGGGACCTATGCAAAACGCTCCTTTTTTAAATCCCCATAAATCATAAGCAGTGTCTCCCAATGACCTGTTTTCAGAATGCGGCTTTAGCTACGCTATCTCACGACCAATTCGTACGAATTCGTACGACTGATTAAAAAGTGGCTAATTTGTACTAATTCATACGACCTCACTCGGACGAATTCGTACGATTTGTCCAAACCCACGTGATGGGTAGGTTTAGGGAAGGGGTCAGGGGTAGGTCATTCATATGAATTCATACGAATTGGCCAATTCGTAAAATATGTACGATTTAGCAAAAATCTTACTAATTCGTACGAGTGAGGTCGTACTAATTGTTATGAATTAGCCACCTCGTAAAATGCGTACGAATTCTAGTGAGATCAGGTTGGCTTTAGTGACGTCACTAAAGCCGCAGGTGGTCGGTGTTGTGTTGCTGGATGTATTAATCCCAACACTATCTCACGCCCAATTCGTACGAATACGACGAATGAGTAAAAAATGTTTAATTCGTACTAATTCGTACGACCTCACTCGTACGAATTTGTACGATTTGTCTAAACCCACGTGACGGTTAAGTTTAGGGGCGGGGTAAGGGTTAGGTCATTCGTACGAATTCATACGAATTGGCCAATTCGTAAAATATGAATGTTTTAGCAAAATCGTACTAATTCGTATGAGTGAGGTCGTATGAATTGTTACGAATTAGCCACTTTTTAATCATTCGTCGAATTCGTACGACTTGGTCGTGAGATCGGGTTGATTAATCCACATGGCTCAATATATTTACAAAAAAGTTGCTCCTGAAGGTTGTAGCAGTGCCAACTGATCATGATCCAGCTACACATCTAGTGAGTAAGTATTACGCTTTTGTTTTCCAAATTGCCTTTGAATTTTTCAAGCTCATGTTCGACTTATAAAATGAATTTGAATTTGTCAAGCTCAATCAGATTAGACATAAAGTTTGTGATAGCACCATGAGTCCAGCTATGTTGTTATTGTTTTATCGCTATAAAAAAGAAAAAAAAAATACTATTTTGAGCTAACACTCTCTTTGAGCTACACTCTGGGGACATCAAATATTTCTTTTACATCTTGTAAAAAAGAGGATAGGTCCCTTTTAAGTCGTGAAGAAAATACAGGTAGACAGAGAAGAGGAACATTTAAAAAAGAAGAGGCAGTGAAACATGACAAGAAATATGAACTATTAAATTGGCATTGTTTATTTAATTAAATTTCTAAGTTCACATATAATATTTGCTAAGGGATCCTTAAGCAAACTTTGTCCCTTTTTTGTGATTTGATTTTTTTCATATAATTAGAATGTAAAACAAGCTTCTTTGATACATAGTATACACAATTTATTTGTGCTGTTTGATATTTCTAATATTTAAATAATAATAATAATAATAAAAAAAACAGGGTATCAAATGTCCAAAAAAAAAAAAAAAAATGCTGGGTTGGTTTAACCCAATTTTGGGTCAAATATGGACAAACCCAGGTGTTGGGTTACATTTTTAAATTGCATTTTTAATCCAACGTTTGGGTTTGTCCATATTTGACCCAAAATTGAGTTTAAACAACCCAGCATTTTTTACAGTGTAGAGACCAGATATTGGTTAACACTCACCGGCCACTTTATGGTAAACCTGTTCAACTGCTCGCTAATGCAAATATCTAATCAGCCAATCTCATGGCAGCAACTCAAATGCATGTAGACATGGTCAAGACGATCTGCTGAGGTTCAAAATATCAAAATATGCAAGCAAAAGTAACTCAAGTAATCACTGGTTATAACCAAGGTCTGAAGAAGAGCGTCTCTGAAAGCACAACATGTCCAACCTTAAAGCTGATTTCTTGAACATGATGGTGAGTTCACTAAACTAAAATGCCCGCCACAGTCACCAGATCTCAAACTAATAGAGCACCTTTGGGATGTGAACAGATGTGCAGCTGACAAATCTGCAGAAGCTGTGTGATCCTATCATATCAATGTGGGTCTCTGAAGAATGTTTCCAGCACCTTGTTGAATCTATGTCATAAAGAATTAAGGGAGCTCTGATGGCAAAATGGCTCCAACCCGATACTAGCAATGTGTACCTACCTAATAAAGTTGCCAGTGAGTATATTTCCAATAAATTACAGTATGTCCTTAATTTTATTTTACAAATTCAAATTTTAAGAGGTTTGAATGCTTGAGCTTGAAGAATTTTGATATTTTAGTAAGATGGTCAAATTGTTTTCTGCTGCTTTTTTCCCCCATTAATAGTCTGAGTGGAAAAGGTGTATGACTGTAGATTAATCGGTAACACTTTATAATAACTACACGCTAATAATTATTAGTTAAACATGAATAAAGAGTTTATTGATGCTTTATAAATGATGAATTAACTGTTATGCTTAACAAATGATTAATAGCGTGCAGTTATTATAAATTACAGGTTAATCCTTATTATAGTATCACACCATGTGTTCAGTATCAGGCTAACATTGCACATCAAACACTTAAAACAGAAAATAAAATTAAGTTTTAATGATATGCGTTTAAAAGTCAGTTATATTACTTTAAAACAATACTAAAGCATCTAATGAAATATTTGTAGGAGGTAGTTGTCCTTAGAAGTGACACAGAAGAGAACCAGAAAGTGCTAGGAGAGCAGATGAATTATATATTAACACTCGGTGCTCTCTCTTCCTGTGCAGTGATTCCTGCTCTGAATGTGTGTGCATGTGTCAAGAGCATTTATACACACCATGTCCCCCATTCCTGTTCTATCATTAATTAATAAATGTTACTGTTTTCTTGTAACTCAGAAGGGATATAACCTTACACATCGACAATATTCTCAAGCGGTTCTCATAATCTGTTCTCCCTAAATCAACATCCTTCCCTAAATCACTTCATTATCATCTCCCGATTTTAATTAGGGCCTTTAACTCTGTACACAGCACTCACTTGTGTGAGTCAATTGGACAATTAATTAGTCAAATAAGTCTCACAGCGTTGTGAATCATTTTAATCGTTGGTTGTTTGATAGCTTCCTTACTCCCTGTTTTGATCTTCTCGTGAAGTGATTCAGTTAATCAAATCATTAAATTTGACTATACATCACATCATGCTCTACAGACTTCCAACTAAATTTTATCTGCTAAAACATAAATTTTGATATCAGATGTCGTTAAATGTGGTTTGAGACCAAAGTCTATGTAAAGAATTTAGGTCATACTTCCCCGAAGTAACAAACACTGCATTACTTTTAAAAATGTTGCTACATAATCCATTTTCTCATAAGTAAAACATTGTCTTTGTTTAGAAGACACATTACAAGTCAAATTGTCAAAGTCAAAACTATAGAAACACCACTGTCATAAAGTCAGAAAATGTACATGGAAGGGGATTTATTTTAGCCTGGTTCAACCAGACTCTCATACATTTAATTTGTAGAGTCTGGCCTCTCTCTATTGAGAAACATTTACTTCCTTGCAGGTGGGTTCTCTGTTAAAGTTCAAAACTATTGAATCTGCCCAGAGTCACTCAGAATCTGCCATAGCCAATCGCTAACATGTGGTCGTGACGTTGGTGAGTTACTTTATGAGATTTATGAAGTTTATTGTACATTACACAAAAGATGAAGCTACGTTTTCACGACAATCGCGGTAGCTGAATAAAACAGTACAAGAAGTGCACATTATAGTCTTATCCATAAACTCTCTCTTCCTTTCAGCAAATTACACAAAACCCTTCGTTACAACTAACAGTAAACACATATGTACAGACTTTAGTTTATTCTTAGCTAAAAACACTTAGTTATTTAAAAGAAAATATGTGCTCATTATTGTATATTTACTTCGTTCAAGTAATAAAGTATTCTCGTGAGTGTATAATATGCCATTGAAAATACATACAGGTAAGGGGTTCTAATGTCGGTCGCCATGTCGACCCTCCATCTTGAAAGTACATTAGCCAAAGAGGGAAGTACCCGTTAATTCAAGCTTCGCCTTTCGCGTTTACTTTTGAGTTAACACTCATGGACAAGGTCGAACTGGACGTCATGTTAATCTTGGACTACACTGGCCACCGTAGGAGTTAAAACGAAATCGAAATTGAGAGGAACAGAAACTAATATTCACTGGATGGTCATATACCTTTTCACCACTAGATGGGGGTAAAAATCACACAGTGTAGCTTTAATAAACTGTTAAACATATCCATAAAACAACTCAACAATGAACTGTAATAAAGTGTGTGCTATCCCTTCCATAACCAGTATGACTGACTATGAGCTGAAACACGCATTGTTGGTACTGATCCATCCTTGAGTAGAAACTTTTTTAGCAAAGCCTACCTTTGCCCCTCATTCACAAAGCAGTCTGGAGTGAAATGATTTGCGCTGACATAAACAAATTTAAGTATATATTGGGGTACATTACCTTCAAAAATAAAACTAATCTGTGTCCCAAATGTTGGGAGATAATGAAGATTATTATGTTCACTCTTACATAGTTCACAACAGAACACCGGGATTGCTTACGAGAGACATTGTTGTCACTACAGGTGCTCAAAGCGCGAAGAATATGATGGTAAGCGGACAAGTCGCTAAGTATGGTAATGCAGGACTGTCAGTCAGCGGTTGTGGTCAGCGAGGCCTGAGCAGTATGATGACGCATTGCTCAGAGAATCAAACCGGCATGTCTAATGAGATTGCTTTGATTTAATAGGGATTAAAAAAAAGGAGTGGGTGGATTTCCATCATTGTAGGGTGATTGGTCACACTGCCAACACACGTTTTAAGTGTTAAAGTGGATTTTGCATAATAGGTTCCCTTTAAAGTATAATACATTTCAATTTAAATGTAAATAAGTTACACTTAAGTGTCTGTAATAACTAGCACTTACAGTAAGTATTCATTATCTATTACAGTGTATTATTTATCTAATAATTACACATTTTAGAAGGGTCAGTCAGATTTACAGAAAAGATTCTGCTGTTTTTTTTTTTTTTTTCTTTAATCCTGAAAGACATATTTTAGTTAGTGTTTAGACAGGTGTGGTTTCATAAAGGCCTATATTGTAAATTATTGTTGAAAGAAAGGCAAAAAATGCTGCCATTTCAGTGTAAATAGTGTAACATGCTAAAATAGGTGTCAAAATAAGTACGCAATTTGTTAACGTTCCCCCACACTACTGTAACTCAGTGTAAACCTTATTTATTCCCTTTTGGAAGAACACATGTTGTAGTATTCAGCATGACAGTCAAGAATTAACACTGAAAAACCGATACCAACTAATTAAGTAAAGAGCCATTATTGAACAGTAATCATTAAGTAGGAAAATCTAAGAACCTGGACCTGCACACAAGAATCAAACAGGTGCTTTTATATGTCGTCTTGGCTTATTGACAAACCAGTGGAACCCGCAATGTTGTACAGCTGCACTGACAGCAGTCCTTAGATTGCCATGGATCAAAACAGCTGTCGTCGTTAATGCCTGGCCTGATGATATTTGTGGTTTTAAATGAACTAAAAGAATGAAGAATGATTGCGCGAGAAATTCATATTGACATTTTTGCTGCTTGTGCTTTTGCGTCAGCGCGTATTTCTTGAAACTGAGACAGTAAACACAGATCATGGTGTGTGTGTGTGTGCGTCCGTGTCCTGCTGTGAGCTCCGAGGTTCAGCAGTGATTTGGCTTCATGTTTCACAACAGAGAACAAAGACAGGTGGAGAACAGCAGGGCTCCAATAATACACCCCATGAACACCACTACAACACACCCACTCACACACACACACACACATACACATGATCACACACACAGAGACCATCTTGCACATTGAAAGCAATCACTGCTAATTTGGGAACAGCATTTGGGGTTTTCATTGCTTGAGTTGTTTCCATTTAAACAAATAGCAGGTAATGGAGATAAAAAAAAAATAGTCCATTCAATTTTTTTTTCTTTTACTTTTTTATTTAATTTAAAAAGTTTGCATAATTTTAATTAATTTTACTTTTATTTTATTATTTTAATTATTATTTTTTATTAAAAAAAATAATAGTCCATTTTTATTTTTTTTCTTTGGAAACTTTTCATCTTGGCTTCATTTATTTTTACTACGTTTCAAATGCATCATATATATATATATATATATATATATATATATATATATATATATATATAATCGTTGTATCCTTTTCTCAGAGCCAGATTTTCTTAAAACATGATCTTAATCTTGATCTTCAGATCTTAAAATATGCTTATGACCTGATGTGTGAGGAAAATAAAGTGCTTGTGAGGATAATATTAGTATGCATCATTTCCAGTAAAGCTTTACTTATAAATATGCAAAAATAGTTCAAATATGATGTAATTAAAAAAAAGAAATCATATTTTTTAATTAAATATAATTTAGGATACATAAAATGCTGAAATTTGCCTTAGCAAGAAAAATTTGTATGACATTTTATTCCACTGTTATTTTTAATCAGAATCATGACAATCTTGTAAGGCACAAACAGAATGACAGCAACAGACAGAATATACAAAAATATTACAAAATAGACCATGTGTATACAGGTATGTTATACAAATGTAAGGGTATGTGTGGGCAGTGTGGGCACTTAAATGTTTAACATTTAACATCCTGAGGAAAGAAACTTGTCTTGTGTCAGGTTGTTCTGCTCCTCAGAGCTCTGTATAACAGCCAGACTGCAACAATTCAGAGAGAAATTAGCCTGGATGCGAGGAGTCCAGAGTGATTTTGCCAACCCTTTTACGCACTCTGTATGAGGACAGTTCTTGGAGAGTGGGGAGGGGTGTACTGATGATTCTCTCAACAGTCCGAACTATCTTTTGAGGTCTGACTTGGTAGCTGAGCTATACCAGACAGTTATAGAAATAGATTCAAAGACTGCAGAGTAGAACTGCAGAAGCAGCTCCTGTGGCAGGTTGAACTTCTTTAGCTGGAGAAAGAAGTACAAACTCCGCCTTTTTCACAAAGGAGTCAATAGGCCCTATTTTTACGATCTAAGTGCATGATCTAAAGCGCACGGCACAAGCGCACTTAGGGTGAGTCCAGATCCACTTTTGCTAGTTTAACGACGGGAAAAATATGTTTCGGGTGTAACCTCCCATTCCCTTTAAAAGTCAGTTGTGCTTGCCATATGGCGGATTCGCTATTTACATAAAATTTGTAAGTGGAAAAACTGAATAGCTACTTGTCTAGCGAGGATGCAGATCTGCTCGTGCACGAGGTTAAAGCGCGCAAGCAGACCATATTCGGGACAAAGTGTAGGAGCGTTGTGGACCACTATAGTCACATGTTACTAACACGCTCTTTAAATAACCAAATAATAATAATAATAAAAATACTGCGCCTTTGACTTTAGACCAGTCCATTTCAGTTGCCTCGAAATAGCAACATGCCAGCAATATGCCTGAACACACCTCGTTTTCCCACCAGCCCATGGTCACACAAATGGGTGCAAATGCATTTGTCAATTAAACAATGTGACCCAGGACATGAAAATATTGACTGCGTTAGGCTGAAACTTGCAAAAAAACACTTGTGTCGCACCTGGTGCCGGGTGTATGATGGGGCCCAATATGATTGTACCATTTCACGTCCTGAGGAATGGTGGTGCCCAGGAACCTGAATGAATGAGTGGGGTGTTTCTCCATAGCCCCTTTTCCACCAAAGCATTTTGAGAGCCGGTTCGGAGCCGGTGCCTGCGCGCGAACCAGTTCTTTGTGTTTCGACAGCCAAAGAACCGGTTCGCGGTCGCGAGAACTGGTTCCAAAGCGGCACCAACTCTTTGCTGGACTAGAACCGTTCTTTTAGCACGTCATGTATTTCGGGGCGGGTTTAGATGCGTTCTTCTCGGTTCTTTTAAACATATTTTCTGACCATCGCAAAGCCAGGAGAAACTGCAGAAACACGCAAGCGTTTTATTTATTTTTTGAAACATAAGCAAAGACGAAAACAGTCACGATATAGAACAAATAAATGGAAAGACAAAAAAAGACACAAGACAGGGGTACATAACTTATCAGAAAAGATTACATATCAAACGAAAAGATTAAAAGACTTACATATTTCAATTGTTTTTAAAGTTTTCTCGGTACACGAGTTGAATAATCCCAAACAATGTACTTGCAAGCGACATAAACAGTGACGTAACGACGTCGTTCCCTGGGCGCTCTAGTCAGTGGAAAAGCAAACAGGTTCTAAACGGGTTCGCAAGTTGAACCAGCTCCGAACCAACTTTGAACCAGCACCAGTTCTGAACCAGTTCTTTTTTCGGTGGAAAAGGGGTACATAATGCCCACAATCATCCCCACTATTTTTTGGATGAAAATTGTTTCTACGAGTCTGTCAAAAAGTTTGTGATTCCCTGACAGATGAGCTGGGTTCATTTGGACAGGAGGAGGTTTGGAATTATGGTGTTGAAGGCTGAGCTGAAGTCCCCAAACAGAATCCTCACATAAATACATGGTTTGTCCAGATGTGGCAGGATGTAACACAGTTCCATTTTGAATGCATCATCCACAGACCTGTTTCCTCAATAAGCAAACTGCAGGGGGCACATATTCATACTGACTTAATCAGGCTCTGAAAATTCTTCTCAAAGAACGAATGGCCTTATCGGTCTCCATAGATGCAACTCTTGGGTCATCAGAACGGGGTGTTCAACGCATCACTGTTTCTGTTTAAAAAATGTTGTGCAACGTTTTGTCCTGGCTGAACGCAGCCTTGGTGAAACATAATTTATTGCCCATAATTTAACTCATTTAAACAACTAATTCTTTATTGAGTAAAGTCCATAAGGCTACGTATATCTGTCATGATTTGGGGCACGTTCAAGTTCAAAACGGTGCGCAACGTTTTGCTACGGTTTCATAGTTGAACGTCATGTTTCCAGGAAACGGAGTGCACCGGTGTGCAAGGGGATTTGAGATATGTTTTCTCTCATTTGGTGGGTGTGTCAGATCTGCAATCCAATCAGCAGAAACATGTATATAAAGCACGCGGTATTAAAGTGAACTCGAACAATGAATGGGTTAAGGAAAATAATTTACAAATGTGTTCATTGCGCAACAACTGAGGATATTAGAATTTTATAAGATAGGCTATGTTTGTCCTTTATTGTAAAAATATAGGATATCAACATGATGTAGGCTATTTTATTTTATTTTTTAGCTTCATTGCAAGTGTATGACATTTGGTATAGAAATAAAAATGGTAAGTGTTTTTCCTAACAATGAGAAAGAAAATATGTAATTAAAACATAATGAAATACAAATAAAGTTAGTGTGTGAGGCTAAAGAGAATGTGTTTTAGTCTGAATTGGGTACTAAGATGTGTGCTTTCAGTTTCACAAATCCCTTCACTTGATTGGGATGTTCTCTTGTGTTCTGACTGGCAAGTGCAGTGACTGTAACATCGGGTATATTTTGTAATATTAAACACATATTTATATTGACTTCATCAGGCTCCGAAAAATCTTCTCAAAGAACAGAGAGAATGGCCTTATCGGGCTCCATAGTTGCAACTCTTGCGTCATCAGAACGGGGTGTTCAACGCATCACCGTTTCTGTTTAAAAAACGTTGTGCAACGTTTTGTCCGGGCTGAACGCAGCCTTGGTTTGTTCTGTCATGTGATTCTGTTTGTCATATGATCCTGCCATGTGTCTTGTCATTGGTTAATTGTTTGTTCACTGTTTACAGGTGTCCCTTGTCATTAGTCTGTGCATTTAAGTCCTCATGTTTTTTTTAGTTTTTTTTTTTTTTAATCTGGTAAATAAACTGCACTTGGGTTCTCTAACTTGCTTTCAGTGAATCTTTACAGTACCCTGGGGGGAATGTGTTTATTTATTATGTTAAAATAAATTTTAAAGTCATATAGAGACACTTTCTGCTTCATAGAGGGGAGCTGTGTTTCATAATCAGTGCATTTGTGATTTAATCTAAATATAGCTAGAGAAGAGAGCCTTTGTGCATGAGCATTTAACAACTCTTGCTGTGTACGCCGACTTAATATTAAGTTTCTCATTTTAGTTATTGGAGTAGGAATGGTGTACAGAGGAATTCCATGATGATTTTACTTTCATGTACACACGCAGTTTCTCCAAAGTGTTATGAACATATCCCTCATAAATATTACAGTGTTATCAAGAGCATCCTGAAACTGCATTTGTATGTTTCAAAACCAAACTAGCTTATGGTTCAGACTGCTACACAAATTTGTTTTAATATAAATGCTAACAAAAACTGAAAAGAGCCACATGCAAGTATGTATTTAGCTGTTTACTATAAGTTTTAAAGTCCATTGCTTCCTGAAGTTTATCTCTGGAAGTCTCCTCAAAGGCTAGTTTTACTCATTTGTACTTCACTTTTGATAACATGGCTAGAGCCACTATCGCTATAATTTTGTAGTGTTGCACTTGTCTAATCAAGCACTGACTGTAATTAACTTGAATGGCCCTTAACTTTCTGAGTGTTCCTATGCAGCACTGAGTGTCTGCATATTACATTTATAGTGCCAAGATATTCATTAGCAGACACTAGTGCTAGAATTACTTCTAGTCCATCCGTAAATATGTGCACAAAAAAGTCTGAGTTTCGATGTAGGATCTCTATCTCTCTACGGTTTTCTTTTTTAAAAAATGTCATTATTCCTGGGATGGTAAAGCTGAATTACTTCAGTCTTCCGTGTCCCATGATCCTTCAGAAATCATTATAATATGCTTATTGTCACAATCATCTTCTGTTTTTAGTTGGTGACCATGTGCCCGTTTAAGAAGAAAATGTGAGAGGGGGAATCAAGATATTTAAGGTGGATAGTTGGATAGTTAGATATTTGGATAGTTGGATATTTGGATAGTTTCCACTTCTCGTATGGGATCAGACAGATAATAGAGTGGTACAATACTACTTAATAGGCCAATTGGCAGTTCACATCACACTGGTTCGCTTAACAAATTTTCCAAAGGTTTTCGGATTATCGCTAAAACAAGTAAAGTGATGAACGTATGGAACCTGGTGGATGATATTTACACGTTTTGTTTATCAAGATAATTTACTCAAATGAACACAAATTTAAATGGGACCTATTATGAAAAATTTACTTTTGTATGCTGTTTGGACATAAATGTGTGTTGGCAGTGTGTGTACACAACCACTCTACAGTGATAAAAATCCATTCATCCATTTATTTAATCCCCATAAACCACCTCCTCCAGGTAGTTTGCTACCCCAGTGCGCACCCGGGTCCCCATGACAGTGTTCACATTAGTGATTTTTCATGCGAACTGTGTCCTGTTCTGAACTAACCTGCCAGTGTGCTAAACTAAGCTCCCTCAGTGACATCACTACAGCCACAGGCCTCACCCTCGAGAGTTGAAAGACACTGCAGTTTTAACTTAGACCCGCCCTGATTGAGTTCAAAGCCAGTTGTACACATCCGCCATTGCTCCACTGGTAAGAATGTCTCCCATTAGTTGAAGTTATTGTGGCTGGATGTATTCATTCATATGGCTTTCTCTATTTAGTCCTGAAATCTGAGAAAAGCCGCTGAAGACAAGGTGGGTTTATTTTGTCTTTGAAGAATACTCCCTCAACTCAATCGAAATGTGTTTATTCTTATGCACTTCTTATACTGTGTTTACTCAGCTCTTGCAGTGATTTTCTGGAGTAAAACTAACACTTCATCTTTTGTGTGACATGCAATAAACTTTATTAAACCCATCAGTATATTTTGTATCATCATTCAGACATGGTCCTACTGCAGGCTTGTATTAAGTTGCTACACTCAATGATACCTGGGAAAACCGTAATTAAACTAAGCTATTCCTGTTCCAACTCCATACAGCATATATTCTCTAACTCAATGTTCATATCAACTCAGTGTGAGTCGAAATGAACTGAGCACGAGCAATAGACAGTAAAAGAAATGGACAAAGTGACCCCATAGACTTCACAGAGAAAAGGGAAGTCAATTAGAAGCACTCACTTGCCAAAACGTACTGCGCATGCTCAAACTGAGCTTGATGACGTAGATGTGACGTGAGCAACCTGTCTGAGAACTGTAAGTCTTGCTGTGCCAAGAGGAAACTGAGTCATTCCCTTCCGAATCTTGCAGAGCCAGAGAGCGTGAGTAGGAACTGTCCGAGCTCACAGCAGGAGTAACTTTATGACTCTCTATGGGCTTCTCCCTTGACTTTATGCCTCCACGTCCCCCTGATTTCCAGCAAGTTTCTCCTCCTCCTGTCTGTACGGTAATTTCTTTACTGTGCGACAGGGAGCCGCGTGTTATGATGCAATCATCCTGTGCCGTGAACCAGCAGCTCATTAGCATATTTAAAGGAGACACACTAAACAGTGTTTTCTCAGACCTAAAAAGTGACGAAAAAAATGATCCGTGGGGTACTTTGATCTTGTTAAAAGGGGCATAATAGGTCCCCTTTAAAGGTGCGAAATGCAAGTCTCTGAGGCTATGTTTACACGGAAACGATTCTGAAGAGAAAACGCAAAAGTGGCGTTGCGTCATCTTTTTTTCTGCGTTTAGACGAGCGTTTTGTGTGGGAAATCCGCGTGCAAATGGAGACGCAAAAGTGTGTGAAATTCAATGTAGTATGCACTTCAGGCGGCTAGGAGTGCATACTACAACAACACCGAGTCCACGCGCCTGCTTACAACTCAAGCACCGTCAAGCAGACTTTTGCGTTTTTACCGTTTACACGGGAACGCGGCGGTGGAGCGTTTTTAAGATTTCCACTCTGGAGGGTGGTTTCACTTTTTTGCGTTTTTGAGCCTCAAAAACGCCGTCGCCGTGTAAACGAAAGGCACGTACGATAAAATATTTTTATGTTTTCACCCGCGAGCGTTCTCGTGTAAACAGGGCCTAAGTTTTTGCAGAACTATGCCTCCTCTGGCGGCAAGCAAAAGTGCAACCAGAGGTGTGCGCGCTCATGGATCACACCATAGACTGTAGAAAGGATCACAAACACACACACACGCACGGTTGCGCGAGTTGTTCATAACCAAAGGAGCATCAGACACACATCTTTTGTTACAGTCATAATGAGGTAATAAAGTTATAAATCTGCAAGTCATTTAAAATATATGAAAGGAAAGGCATTTGAGTAAATTACACACTTAGGTATGTGTGTGTGTGTGTGTGAGGGGAAAACGGGAGTGGTAGAAAACTTCGGTTTTTGTTTCCATCTATCTCCATGTTGAACTGTTTTATGTGCTTACTGTATCCACTTATGATTGTATCATTATGGAAACACATTCATGAACAATATAAGTTATTACTTTGTATAGGAGCCGTTTGAGCCCTAGAGCAGACCGGAGATCTCTCCATTTGTTGAAAGCTTCCCGATGTTGACTCTCGTCTTATTACAACGCCTGTCGCTAGACAAAAGTTTTAATTTCTTTGTGACACGTGGAGTTTGTGTTGGGGTTTGGAATGAAATACAAGCCGGTCTCTTTGAATCCATCTTCTACTTTTGTCGAAAGTTGACTAAAGTTGTGTCGCTCGAGTTGTCTTGTTTGATACGGAGAATGGCGGCGATTACACAAACGAACCTGCCAGACAAAGCCAGGCGAGTGTGAACGCGCATGATGTCACGCCCAGTCTAGAATCCCAATCAAGCCCGTATCCCTCTTTTTTTTTTTTACTGCACAGGATTATAGAGGCAATCAAAGTGATCAGAGAAGGGCTCATTCAGCCCATCAGGCAATTGTTTAAGCATGTATGGGTTAGAAAAACGGCTATTTTTAACAAGAAATGTTGCATAATGCACATTTAATGAATTTTGAACCGTAAATGCAGTCGCCAGAGCTAAAAAGGCTAACTACACTATAGTCCCACAAAGTCAAGGTCACCGTCACTAAGCTTCCAAAAACTTCAGAGTTCTTTTTCTGAAAGAAGAATGTACAATGACTTGAGGGGAGTGAATGGGCTCATTTTTATTTGTTGGGGGGGTGAACTATTCCTTTAACGGTCTACTAATACACCAATGAGATTGAGATGTAGTTGCAAAATTACCTGGTAGAAGTTCTAAAGTGTATTTAAAATAAAGTATAATCTTTTTTGTAACAAACAATGTTAAGTCTTTACTGTCACATTTGTTTGATTAATTGTATGTGTCCTTGGCCTTGCTGAATAAAAGTATTCATTTATTTAAGGAAGACCATGACGAATGTTTCGTTTGACTGAAAATCTTATGTTTTTGGGAAACATCCTTAGAGTAGTCAAACTCTGAGTGCTAACACAGTTATGGAGATTCTTTTTCAAACTAATTCTGACTCTTTTTGTAGAGACACATAAGCGAGGTCTTTTGTCCGTATAAGGTGGAAAATGATCTCAATTGCCTGGTAATCTCGGGTTCACCTGGATGTGACATTGTTCAGGAGTGGTTGGACCATGCCTAATGAAAAATACAATTCCATTAATCTCTCCAGTCTAAATCAATCTAACACAAAGACAAGTTCAACCAAGCGTTTTAAAGAGGTCTGGCTTCCTCAGAGTCATCATCTAGCCTATTCCCTTTGAGCTGCTCTCGGATGATCCCCATTTTAGAAACATGATAGAATTTTCACTACTACTGCTGCCTACTTAAAGTCTGTGCTGGTATCAGATGAAGCCCTTTTCTATAAGTCTCTGAGTACTCATCACAGATTGGACATGAAGCAGCTGCGTAGATTCTGCTATTATCTGCACTTCAATGTTTTGGTTAATTGCATGAAAAGCCTCATCTAAGCGCTGCCAATTTTTTGTCCATCTGGTCGTATTTGGGACACCTGTGATAAATTAATGAAAAGAAAAGACAAGCCTTAATGGTGCTTATTATGGGGAAAAAAGATGCAAATTGTTAAAAGAAAAATAAATCCAGTGAAAGTAAAGAGAGAGAGGGAGCTGACATGGATTGGATTTCTAATCTATGCCTATGAAGTCAGGTACTCCTAAGGGGTAAATAATAAACAATTCTGCTTTAAATGCCTTTAAAGTGTAAGTGTGTAATCTAACTTAACTTAATTTGCAGAGACAAGCAAGTAGTAAGCCATTTCTAGGCTGATTTTCCTAAAAACACTTTTAAATTATTATTATTTCAGATTTCTGAGCAGCCCAAATCAAGAACACTGGCTCCAGCCATTGGTTTGAGATTGGGGAGGGGAGGGGGTTCCGACCAATGGCAGTTTTGGCTCTTGTGGTACATAAAAGGAAAACCCCTTTCAAATTGTTTGAATGCAATACCCATGAACTGTGGCTTTAAAAGCTTCAGAAGAGTGGCAAAATCACTATAAAACTATCAAACTTTTTTTTTTTTTTCCGCAGTTTGAAACATTTTGGAGAGGAACATTTTCAAAAGGTAAAATGTCAAAGTATTCCACGCTATAGTTGTCCTTGGAGAGAAATGCTAGATTTTGATAAAGGAAGCTGTATTTTGAGTTTGAAAACTTTTAAATGAATCAGTTGATTCGGTTTACTAATCCAGCATGACTGAGGCTATATAGGCAAAAAGAGTAGGCTATGTTAACTTCTGCTGAGATTCTGTAGTGCGCAGTGCGCATCCAAAGACACTCTACTATCACATAAGGCCAATGGAGAGGATTTTGAATGGCAGTGAAAGCAATGCCACTGACACTGTAGGTCACAATGACAACATGATAGATGTAATATGTCTAGATTACATTCATACACAAATTCATACGCATACAATTTAATTGTTATTAGGAATTTAGTAAAATAATGCAATTCAGTATGCAATTTAACTAATCCTAGCCTAACAAATCAGACTGGTCCGGTTATGAAGTTCAAATCACTGATCCATTAACTTCTAACTGGAGGTGAAGAAGCATATTGTAATATATTGCTTGGCTACCAGGCTTGTGCACAATTCAGAATTGAATTGAGAATGACTACTAAATTCCAATTCAATTCTTGAATTTGAATTGATGTCAAAAACAGGATCTAGAATTACAATTCGAATTTGAATTAAAGGAAGCAGAATTACATTTCAATAAAAATTCTAAGAAATTCATATAGATATTTTAAGTGAAGTGTTGAACAATGTAGCTTCACAATATAGTATGTCAGATATGATTGCATATTATATAAATTATATTAGTTTGAAATACCAGGAAATGTTTTCCCCGC
Source organism: Cyprinella venusta (assembly GCA_038021265.1). Classification (NCBI taxonomy): domain Eukaryota; kingdom Metazoa; phylum Chordata; class Actinopteri; order Cypriniformes; family Leuciscidae; genus Cyprinella; species Cyprinella venusta. The sequence goes on from CM075866.1 coordinate 31,697,019, forward strand.
AATACATGTTAAAATCTCTAGTCACAGAACAAATAATAAGTTTGATCTATTGTAATTGTAAGGCCATTTCCCAGAATTACTTTAGTAAATCTTTAGGGGGAATTTCAAATTAAAAGGAAATTGCTTTACATTGATAAAGTAATCCAAATAAATTAATCTAAACCACATTTATAATGAGTATAACAGTGAGCAATTACATTTCCAAAGTAACCTTCCTAACCCTGACTGTAGGGGAGTGCGGGGTACAACATAACGCAGGGCTAGTTGTAACACACTTGTTTTAAATACTTCTACACGCTAGCATGACGAAACCTGATGTATGTACTAGTTGCCAACACTACAGAGAAAAATTTGCACCAAAATTCAGAGATCTTTGTAAGATATCACTGAACATTTAACGTTTCATTGATCATTGATGTTTCTTTTGTGTTTCACACAACATGAGGCTGAGTAAAAGAGTTTTCTGAACTATCTCATAAATAGTGCCAGATTGTAAAAAAACAGAACAAAAAAAACAGCATTTTGAAATGATATGTTTTAGAAGGGATGCACCAAAATTCTGGCTCAATATCTTGGCCGAAAACATTATGTGGTACAATAATGCATTGTTTGTTCTGGAACACTGAAAGCTTTTCCCACAGGCAGTGATGGCAGCACCATTCAGTTCAAATTATTTGATTCTGAATGATTTTGTGCTTTTGGTCGGCACCATTCCAGTCAGATTGTGGAATGTCTCATTTGCAGTTTGCAAAGTCGTAAGTAAAAGTTGGGCCCATATGCAAAATATTATTTTTCTATTAGAGTTGGAGCTACTTTTTTTTTTTTTTTAAGTTAGAGTAATATCCATATCCAGCAGCCCTCCTTCCACAATGAGGAACCTTCAGACCTCTGGAAGTAAAAGTGTTTCAATCTTTCAGAATTTTTTTTCTTGCAACCCCATCTTTCTTTTAATCTTTTTCACCTTTATCCTATATGTCTTTTCCTTTCAAACTCTCTCCTCATTTTTGCCTCCTCCTTTCTCTTTTTCCACTCTACTCCTCCTCCTCTCATATACCCTACTCTCTCTCTCTCTCTCTCTCTCTCTCTCTCTCTCTCTCTCTCTCTCTCTCTCTCTCTCTCTCTCTCTCTCTCTCTCTCTCAACACCATCTATTTTTAGCTGGTACATGAAAAGCCATCCTCTTTCCCCCTTTGCATCGCAATGTACTTTGGCGAATTTCTCTGCCTGTATTTCAATAATTCATGAATATTAATTGACGCATATCAGATGTGTCTGAAAATTTCATGTGCGTTTTAATGAAGAAAAAAGCTCACCCACAGTTCCTGTGCTGCGCCATGTTTGTTAAATGAATCATATCGAGCAAACAAATTGCTATTTTCAAGTTTAAACAGTTAACATGTCACCTTCAGAAACATGCAACTTATACATATCACCCAATACATCATACTGTAGTTTCATCAGTTTGTAGAAGAACGGTCGCTCAGAAAGAGCGAATGAGCGAGTTGCCTCTTGCATTTTGCTAGAAGCAGCTGGAAATGGCAGCTTTCATGGGAGGCCCATGACTTCATCATCAAAGTGCTTCTTTTAATGTCACACTCTATCACTATTATCAGGATAAGAGAGAGCAGGAAGTCTACTAGCTGCCTCAAGTCTGATGTAAAACACTGCAATAGCTTCCTGTAATTTTAGTATGAAATGCGTGGATATACACCAAACCTAAGATTAGATATCACAATCACTAACTGTTGGATATAAGCTACACTCTCATAACCGATGGAAATTGAAAATTTAAACTGATCATATATATATATATATATATGATCATATCATATGACAAAGCATTTTTTTATCTTATCATCTACAAATCTAATCTATATATATATATATATTTTTGTAGGACTTTTTGTTGTTTGAGCTTCACAGTTTAATTTATGGTAACTTGACAACCTAAAGACACTTCTTCCACTGAAAGAGGGAAAAAAAATAAAGGTTTGGAACAACTTGAGAATATATAAACAATGACAGAATTTTCATTTTGGGCTGAACTTAAATGTTTAATGTTTGATACAGCTGGCTCACAAAGGTTGCATGTATATTTTAAGACTCTACCTCATTGTAGCAGTATGGGGTTCTTGCTCTGTTCCTCTGAGAATTTTTAATTCTTTTGATACATTTCAAAGTGGAAGCCCCCAGGACAACCAGTTTCCTCATTCACAGTGCATGAAAAGGCAATTCAACGCTGGGTCAAATTAATCAGCTTATGTATAGAGGTTGAACATGGATATAATTTAAGTTCAACGTCTCAGGCATTAGATTATGTTTTAAAAGTTTAGAAATGTTTTTTTTATGTTTCCCTACAGTTTAAAAATATGTGCATGTGCATTTGTCTGAAAAGATTTGTAAAATATTTAGCCTTATATTTCATGTGATGGCCATGAATGTGTGCGAATATAAGGATTCTTCATTTGGATGCAAATAAATTAACTTTATAGTCAAAAGTCGGTAAGATGAACTTGTTTCGATAAAAATAAATAGGACAGAAAACAAAGTCCAAATCACAAGCAATTAAAACATTAACTCTTTTATTATTTTCACCAGTGTTTAACCTCTGACTCCCCATGTTTGTAAATTTAACGATAAGATACATAAAGCACGTCATTTTTTTAACTGCCTTAAACTAATTACATTATTCAACTAGAAACTGGGAACTTTCACTATGTCTGTATGCATGTGTGAGCATAAACATTTCCTTGTATCTGTCAGGTATTAGATCAATTATCAAACACTTTGTGAAAGTATTAAGATAATTTGCAAAATCCATCATAGATTGTTCTATTTGGTAACCAAAGTATTTAATGTAAAACTGAATCTGGTTGTTGCTGGTATAGAGAACAAGGAAAAGAAAAAAAAGAAGGTATAAACATAACAGAAAACTAAGATATGAATTATTCACAGACAGGAATAACACATTTTATAAAGCTTCAGTCAGAAATTAGCTCAACTATCTCATTACTGCATATGCACACTAATAATCCACCATAGTACATTTGAAGAATACCCGTTTACCCATAGGAAAATGACAGGTGGTTCATTGTTCGTATGACCTCAAGACATAGACTGCTTGGCAAACAAACTGCTATTCAACATTTTCCCTCACTGTCATTCCCACACAAGCTCTGCTTTTCAGCCTGCTTTAATTAACTTATATTGCACTTGAGCATTTGCTTGATGTGCAGTTACAATGTATTCTCATGTATATCTAGTAAATCTAAAAAGCATTTAATTAAATGACTTGAGTTCATTTCCTGGAAGGAGATCAAGAAAATGTCAACTCATTCAATATATGTATTTTGGTGCTTGGCAATGTTATTTGTCAGGTTTGCATTTATCGTGAGATAAGATCCAATTCATAAATGCATGAATGACTTGTGTGCATGTGAAATAGAGTTCATGAGAGACAGAAAGGCATGAAAAATTTCGCCTAGAAAACTCAAACATGAAAACAAATGTAAAATGTAAAAAAAAAAAGCAATGCTGTCTGGCCCTAAAAAGACAGGACACTGTCATGTTCATCAATAGAGGACAGGGACTGGCGGATTAATGCGAGAATGAAACACAGGCTTAATTTTGGAAACATGAAAAACGGGGTGAACCCTCCTATACGCCAGAGGTAAATTGAGGTGGGCTGCCACCTGACTAATGATCTTGGTGACAGTGAAGGGGCCAATGAATTTGGGAGCAAGTTTATTAGAAATGGAGCGGGGAGGAATGTTTCTTGTACAAAGCCACACTTTTTGACCAAAGATGTATACGGAAAGGCATTCGACCAGCCTTTGACTAAGGCGTGGGCGGTGGGGCGTAAATAAGTGATTCGATGAACAACTGGGTGGAGGCGTTACCCGTCCTAAGGCCATCTTGACCTTTGATTCAATCTCCCATGTGACTGTGGACACAAATAGGGTTTCGGGTAAAATGCACTCGGGAGTAGACGTGCGTTCGACACAATCAAAAATACGAGATAAGGAGTCGGGTTTGATGTTCTTGGAACCTGGGTGGTAGGAGAAAGAAAAATCAAAACGACCAAAAAGAAAAAAAAAGTGCCAACCGAGAATGCCTGGAGTTCAATCTGGCGGTTCTAATGTACTTTAGATTCTTGTGATCGGTCCAGATGATAAAAGGTACCCCCGACCCTTCTAACCAGAGGTACCATTCCTCCAACGCTAACTTGACTGCCAACAACTCCCTGTTACCATTGTCGTAATTGTGTTCGGCTGGGGACAAACGATGAGACAAAAATTCACAGGGATGCATTTTGCCATCTGCAGAAGAGCGTTGGGACAACACTGTGGGGACCTACCCCACCTCTGACACATTGACCTCCACCACGAACTGACGTGAAGGATCAGAAGCAATAAGGATGGGGGCTGAAACAAAGCGGCTTTTCAATTTGGCAATCACAGCCTCAGCTACCTCCCCAGAACTCCCCAGAACTCTACCACAGCCTTAACCTTCTCAGGGTCCATACAGACTCCTTCAGACGAGATGATGTACCCTAGGAAAGGAACAGACTGCATGAAAACTGTGCATTTCTCGGCCTTGACAAAAAGCCCATCCTCTAGAAACCTCTGAAGCAGTCGGACATGTTGCACATGTTCCTGGAGAGAAGAGGAAAAAAAAATCAATATGTCATCCAGGTAGACTTATATGAAGTGATCTATCATGTCTCGCAACACATCATTGACAAGTGCATGGGAGACTGCTGGGGAGTTGGACAGCCCAAACGGCATGACCAAATATTCAAAGTGCCCCCTGGGGGTGTTAAAAGCAGTCTTCCACTCATCCCCCTCCCTAATACGAACCAAATGATAAGCATTACGCAAATCCAATTTCGTGAAGATTGATGCTCCCTGCAACCTCTCGAAGGCAGAAGACATCAATGGCAAAGGATAAGTATTCTTTACAGTGATGTTGTTCAACCCCCGGTAATCAATACCAGGTCACAGAGAACTGTCTTTCTTCCCAACAAAAAATAACCCCACCCCCACTGGAGAAGAGGAATGGCGAATGAACTTGGTTGCCAGAGAATCAAAAATATATTTCTTTATAGCCTCCCTTTCTGGGACAGAAAGAGAGTACAACTTGCCTTTAGGTGGAGACTTACCTGGCAGTAAATCTATGGCACAGTCATAGGGACGATGCAGAGGAAGAGAAGCAGCACAAGACTTTCTGAACACTTCCTTCCGGTCGAGGTACTCCTCGAAAACGTGAGACAAATCCCCTGCTTCCTGAAACACAGAAACAGGCACAAACGGACAAGCAGTCACAAGACAAGACTTATGATAATTCCTTGCTCCACTCCAGCACAGCTTTTTGATGCCAGTCTACTCGGGGGTTGTGACGGATGAGCCAGAGGTGTCCAAGGACGGTGGGTGCCAGGGGTGAATCCAGTACGTAAAAAAAAAAATGCCTCAGTGTTGTTGCCTGAAGTGATGAGGGCGATGCCTTCAGTAGTGAATGAAATGGTGGGCAGTTTTTGACCGTTTAGTGCTTGATCTTCTGTGTGAGGGTTTGAGGGGGATCTTAAATCTTTTTGCAAAAGTATGGTCCACAAAATTATCTTCAGCCCACGGAGTCCAGAAGTGATCTACAGTTGTGCTTGGTCATCTTAGTCTTACTGGGAGGAGTGGAGATATGGATGAGGTCTTCACGGCAGAGGTCCCACCTGATGGTAGCCTCATATTTACTATCAGGCTTGGCCTTTTGCCAGGCAGTTGTACGCATAAGTTCCCATTTCTCTGCAGTAGAGACGAAGGCCCAGGGATCTCCACCTCTCCCTCTTCTGCCGGGAAACCTGAGCTTGTCTCACCTGCATGGGTTTGTGATCGAAGACGAGGCTGACCACGTCCCTACCACTGGAGAGTGCTGGTCAAGCAGGGCCAAGTCAATGAGTCCATTTAGTGATATAGGGAGATCCAGGGCATAGATATCCCTTTGGACGCAGTCAGTATACCCATGCAGGAACATGTCCCACTGCGCCTCCTCATTTCAATGAGACATTCTGCTGCCAGGGTCCGGAACTCGATGGAAAATTCCAAGACTGACCTCTCTCCCTAAATCAGGTCGGCTAACACCCTAGCGGCCTTTCTACCCGTGACGGCTCAGTCGAATACCTGTCTCATTTCAGCAGAGAGGGTCTGGAATGAGGCACAGTCAATTTGGTCTGTTCATTGTTTACTTTACAGATTGAATTATTATTATTTTTTATCATTAGAATAAGACATGGCATATCAAAGCTGGCATAGCTGTATAAGCTCTTTCAGTGGTCTTAAAAGACATGTAGGAATTTACATCTGATTATAGATGGGGTAAGTACAATGTTTTAACATGATCTCAGTCCCACTTTTTCCCATTATTCCTCTGTAGACGTCCTCAACCACAACAATTCAATCTTCCATTGTAAGAAAAGGTGAATCTTGTGAGGCCAGTGTTCAAAATGCTCTTTATTGGTGTGCTTAGATAATAATCTTTTCACCATCTCTTGCTTGCCCTTTCTCTCTTTGAGAAAGCCATCTAAGATGGTTGTTTAATGCACAGATTCAGTCAAAGGTGACTCGATATCTTCCAGTTATAGACAGGCACTTTACTTTTTTTTCCCTCCAGAACACAGTGAGCCCAGACTGATTAAATTGCCGTCCTGAACAGTTGAACTTACAGTTCCCACACAGCTATCTACATGACAGTGATTATATAAAATTGAAAGGGAAAAAGATATGGCAAGATAGACTTGAGGAGTGGGGGCACAGAAAATGGGAACCCAAGAGCGATAGAACACATTATGAACACTTGTGATAGAACGCTTGTGATAGAACACAAAGAAGCCTCTCACAGAGACTTACTGTAGGATGCCCCAAAACCTGTGATGAGACGATTAAACGCCTGTGAAGAGGCAACTTGATGCCTGTGGAGAGACGACTCAACGCCGGAAATATGTTCTGCCCTAAATCCAATCAAGCAATCACATGGCAGTTGCTTCAATGCATTTAGGGTTGTGGTCTTGGTCAAGACAATCTCCTGAACTCCAAACTATCAGATGTCAGAATGGAAAAGAAAGGTGATTCAAGCAATTTGGAGCGTGGCATGGTTGTTGGTGCTGAGTATTTCACAATCTGCTCAGTTCACTGGAATTTTCATGCACAACCATTTCTAGGGTTTACAAAGTATGGTGTGAAAGGGAAAAACATTCAGTATGCGGCAGTCTTGTGGGTGAAAATGCCTTGTTGATGCTAGAGGTCAGAGGCTGACTGATTCAAGCTGAAGAGCAACTTTGACTGAAATAACCACTCGTTACTACCGAGGTATTCAGCAAAGCATTTGTGAAGCCACAGCACACACAACCTTGAGGCGGATTGGGCTACAACAGCAGAAGACCCGGGTACCACTCATGTCCACTACAAATAGGAAAAAGAGGCTAAAATTTGCAAGAGCTCACCACAATTGAACAGTTGAAGACTGGAAAAATGTTGCCTGTTTTGATGAGTCTCAATTTCTGTTGAGACATTTAGATGGTAGAGTCAGAATTTGGTGCTAAAAGAATGAGAACATGTATCCACCGTGCCTTGTTACCACTGTGCAGGCTGGTGGTGGTGTAACGGTGTGGGTGATGTTTTCTTGGCACACTTTAGGCCCCTTAGTGCCAATTGGGCATCGTTTAAATGCCTACCTGAGCATTGTTTCTGACCATGTCCATCCCTTTATGGTCACCATCTTGTACCCATCCTCTGATGGCTACTTCCATGTCACAAAGCACCATGTCACAAAAAAACATGGCTAAAGCACCATGTCACAAAGCTCAGAGGCAGTTCTGAGGGCGAAAGGGGGTCAAACACAGTAACACATACAGTAGTATATATATATATATATATATATATATATATACACACATAAATACGTCTTTGCAGTATGGCCAGTTTCTTCATGGGGACAGGGTAAATACAACATCATAATAATAATTTACGATAAATAGGTAACAAAAAAAGGACTTTCATTTTTTTAGCACCTTCCCAAAATGTTGCATTATTCAGAAGAGGCATATGACTTTATCCAATGCATCTGTGGCGATTTATAGAAAAATAAAATTCTATTCCCTGTACTAGTTTATTATTGAAGGAAGTTACTGCCTGACAGAGCAGTTTTTATGATTGGATTCTCATATTTCAAATATGATACAAAATAACAGTGTAATGTGTTTTTGATGATGAAGTACATTACAGTACCTCAGGCATCATTTCCCTTGGCCAAGCCCTTACGTTCAGAGCCACAAACCTTACAGTCTTTTCAGAGGCCCAATTATGCAAAATAGATCAAGCATTCAGGCGTGGCAAAGCCGTTTAAAGCGTTCCACATATCACCATAGGTTTCCTTCGGTTCCGTGGCAAGATTAACTGGGTGAAACAGTGCCTTTAATAAAAATAGAGGCTGGGAGAAAGACAAAAAAAAAAAACTTGGATGCTGGCCAATTAATTTGTATAAAACAATTTATATTCCTACAGCAACTTCCCTATCCCTTCACTTTTAACACAAGATAGCACACAGAATGGTTTACAATATGCAGCAAAATAAAATAAAAAAAAACTATTGGGTTGAGTTTGATGCCAAGATCATTTTGTATTCTAGCAGGACTTTGCTGTCTGTGGGTCACCTTTGATTAATCAATTTAAATCAAAGGTTATTTAATATTCCTATCAGCTGCTAACAGTTTTCCTTCAGCATACCATGAAAACTAGCACATGGACACACACACATATGCAATCAGCTCTCTCACTACACCTACTCATCTATTAGAGTCTATTAGGGCTGTAATTTACTGACAAGCTGAGTACATGACGGTGTCATTTTATGTCAGAAGGTCAAAACATTATAAGGAAGGCAGCAATCAAGAGAGCCTTTGGGTTTTTACATGTGAGGTTTCTATCCAGACATCATTTTAAGCAGTTACATGTGTGCTCCCAACTAAAAGGCTGCTTCTAAATGTAGGCAGCTAAAATATAAGGCCTTCTAGGAGACATCAATTTTGGCAAGATTTCATTGTAGAATTGCATGTACTTCTACAATGAAAGGTCCTTCACAGACCAGACAATCCCATAATGCATCGCAGTGAGCTCAATGAAAAAGGTGCCTTGCCTTCATATCTGCCAATCCCCTACTGAAAAGTAGGTGAAAAAAGTATGTCTGACTATTCATCTGGATTTCATTCATACTGCATTCATGCTTTTTAAAACACACCTTTTTCAATAGTCACAGTTTGTTTCTCATCAAATGTAGTGCATACTCAGTATGTGATTATGGATGCTATATGTAAATATATTCACATTTTATTCAGAGTTAAAATGTATTGACTAAACTTAAAAAAAATATTACTGCTTTACCCAATGGTTGTGTGCATTTAGGCTAAATGGAACATATTAGCTAGCAACACAGTAACATTAATCTCTGTTGAAATCAATTGGATCAATTGAAAAATAATAATATTTAACCAAACTCTGTATGCTATATATTATATACTCTCCTTCCAATAATACCTACTTTCTTTTTATAGTAGGCAACAAACAGAGCGTGGAATTAGTCAGAATTCAAAGTATTCAGTAGTAGGCTAAAATGACTTGATGATCTATTTCTGCTGAGATTCTGAAGAGTGCCTCCAATGGACACTTTCTATCCCACAAGGCCTAAAGGAGTTGTGAATGGCAGTGAAGCAATGCTGTGCTTCTGATGCCATAATTCACTGTCATACTACTGAGTAGTTTGTTTGTCAACAAAGTTTGCTATACATTACATTCTAAAAAAGGTTTGGTTGTTTTAACCCAAATTTGGGTCAAATATGGACAAAGCCAAATGTTGGATTAAAAATGTAATTAAAAAATTCACAGCTGAAAGTGAAAGTTAAAGTTGGGTTACAATTTTAAATGACATTTTTAACCCATCATTTGGGTTTGTCCATTTTTGACCCAAATTTGGGTTGAAACAACCCAGCATTTTAGAGTGTACTTAGATGTATTAGTGTATAGTGTTTTTTTTTTTTGTTTTTGTTTTTTTGTTTTTTGCTTTTTAGATTAGCAACATATAATCTCAAAGACATTGTAATCATTGTAAAGTTTTTTGTCTTTTTAGGCCATTTCAAATCAGTAACTCGAGGTTCCGTTATTTTTGCATACCAGAATGGACTTGGGGTCTTGGAGTCTCAAGACATTTTTAAAAGTTCAACCACACAAACATATGGCTTTCTGTGTTTTCATTGTTATATGGTAGGGGGCACTATTATGCATCTTCTGAAAGACTTCTGAATCTTCTGATCCAAAGACCTGTGAAGAAAAACCTGAAACACGCAATAGCATATAAGATGTTTATGAAAATAACATAATCATCAATTGAACAGGATATAAATCAAAACTGCCTATAACGTTACTGAATGAAATTTTGACCCAGGATTTTGAAGCTATCAATGTTTTGATCATCATTCTAAATTCAATCCAGAAGAAAAAAAAACAGATATTTTAAAGCAGAAAGCTCATGTTTTTGAATAAAGCAATAGACTTCTGATCCTTATTACGTCACTAGATGAGAAGTCCATGATAAAAGAAGAGGAACTGGGTTATACAGTATAGCGATCATCTGTCTTTTTGCTCTCTGTGGAGACCGTGTGGGAGATCTCATAGCTTCAAGCACAGCTGGCAGGCGTATGTAATCCTCAGCTGAGAGGTTTCTGTCAGCTCTTTGGCTTATGAGAGTTTGAGAGAGGTGGTCTAGTAGAGCTCTTCTTGCTTTGAATATTGATGTAGTGCCAATTAATTTAAATGCTAATCAGCCCACAAACCTTAATTTAGTTGCACCAAACAGGTCAGCATGCATCAGTTCATCAAATTACTTTAGTGGACATTGAATGTGCCCAGAGACCTGGAGAGACATTTAAAACTACTAAAAGAAAAGTTCTTAGTGGCCATTTCCATTAAAGGAAGGGCAGATAAAATCCTATAACGCCTATTACGATGTGACAACAAGCAGACCCGTGACCCATTATTGCTGAAAGTGACATAAATCACTCAAATAATTTCATATAAACATATCTGGCTGAATTCAGCACACAGTTTTATGACTGATACTCTTTTGTAATCCATCACAAAGTCTTTTCCAATTATCATCAGCTTCATGAGCTTTGCAGTCCTCCTGTGAGAGAGAGATATATAATCAACACTTTGGAGTCAGACTCACACATGCAATCATATATAGAAACCTTACTGAAGTACCACTGGTAACCCATACCAGCATTACCTAATAGCACTGACTAACAAAGGATTCCTGGCTTAGAACATCTGAAGTCTTTGTGTGCGCATGATAAAACATTGCCGCAGAACAATGTCTGCCGTGTTCCAATTAGCCTTGGTTGCTGTTTTAGGACTTTCAGAGTTATATCAGCACCTAAGAAAGGTTTAAATTCTGCAGAGATTTTAAAAATGGATCTATTATGAGGCCAAATATTCCAGGATGGAATACTTTAAAGCAAGAAAAATCAACAAAGTCAGCAACACAGAATTAATTAAATTAATGTCACTTCCATGGAGGGTGATGTCATTGAAGACCTGGGCCCAGTTGTTCAAAAGTTATCGGACCGGATTTCGGGTCTTCATTTGGATCAAATTTTTAAAATGGGTTGTTCAGAAAGAAATAGATCACAGCAGGGTTTGAAATGACATAGGACTCTTGGGGGGTCCCCTAAAATATATTTAGGCCTAATTATTAAATGATAAAAAAATTCTGAAGATTACCTTGCTACACTATGGCCCAATGTCAGGGTTTTCGTGGCTCAAAATGAGGCAAAATGAGGTTTCATTTTTGAAAACACTCTTATCGGAATAATTGTTCCCCTTATTGTTTAAATTGTACAGGTGTGTGTGTGTGTGTGTGTGTGTGTGTGTGTGTGTGTGTGTGTGTGTGTGTGTGTGTGTGTGTGTGTGTGTGTGTGTGTGTGTGTGTGTGCGTGTGTGTGTGTGTGTGTGTGTGTGTGTTTGTTTTTGTTTTTGTTTTTATTTGTTTATTTTTATTTTGATCTTCATTACTTTAATCGTTAAATTAGTAGACATTAGGCTGCACCTATTATTTACCTAGTATGCCTTTCAGGAAAATTAAAAAAAAGAAGAAGAAGAAGTTCTCTCAATAAACTTTGTATTCTTTGTAAATTAACTCAAAGTTTCTTGTGGTAACACTACACTTTTGTGAGAGAATGTAAAAGCATTAACTTATATTTTTATCTATTTAATTTATTTTATTATTGTATTATGCAATGTATTCCTTTGGTGGCAAAATCATTTATATCCCCAAGATTTTGTGTATGTATATAATGTGATGTATGTGATGTATGTGTATGTGTTTTTTTTTTTTGGTACATTCCTATTTTAGTACAAAGACTATTTCCTGTCACATCATATGGATTTATAAAAATGCCTAAATCTTATTCATAGGCTTGGGTGTACCGTGTACCATATAAAGAGAGAACAATAACAAAATCAAACCCCTTGAAGTGTGCATTGTCACACCAAAAAAAAAAAAAAAAAAAAAAAAAAAAAAAACAGTTCCATTTTCATTGAAGCAAGTTTATTCTGGAGAGAATCATATTGTTTAGTTTAAACAAAAAACATTTGACCTCCACTTTTTTTTTTGTCTAAACGGTAGTTATGCTGTAATTGAAATACCAAATGGTGTTTTTCTGTCTCAGTCTCTTTCTCTATGTCTGCCTCGCTGTTGGCATTATGGAAAAAGAAACATTGTCAGCAAGAAAATAAACCCTCTCAGCCAGACAATGTAAACAATGAAATTCCTGAGCAAGGTAGTCAGGATAGAAAGGTACATCCTCATTATTGTTAACACAGTCCGATGCAAACCAAATGTAGCAATAGCAAATAGCATGCATATATTTTACAACCGTCTTATTCAGGAAATGTATTGGTGATTTTTATCAGTATAAAGAAGGATAGAGCAATTCCAGAAAAATAAATGATACATTTAAAAATAAATAAGCAGCAGCAGAACATGGCAAAGTGCATAAGATCACATTGCTCAATATCAGTTATCTCCTCATCAGGGAGTAGAATTTTTTCACACAGTTTTAACACACATAAAATGTCAATGCATTCTCATCCTATAGGGGGTCATCTAAACTGACACTTTTGACCATGCGTCTAAATCCAACGCACATGGCAACCTTTAGCAGTAGTTAGATGATGTGGGTTGGTCTGGGGTAGGGTTAGGGTTAGACTACTGAGGCACGTTTCATATTGATTTTAAAGTGTGCCATGTACGCATGGTCAAAAGCGTCAGTTAGATGACACCTTGGGATGAAAACGGGCTGAAAATGCAATAAACATGTTGAATTTAGGCTTTTATTCACATATAAACATTGATCAGCGAACATAAACAGAAGCTCAAAGTACAAACCTCATTGATACTTGTGGAAGCTCAAATGTAACACAAGAATGAACCTCATTTGTACTGCATGTTAAGCAAACGTGGTTGAGCTTCCATTTACCATATCTGATGTGTGTGTTGAATGTTTGTATGTGAATGAAATCCTGTTGAGCGTATAAAGCAATTATGTCAATTAACCAGTTGTATGAACTGAATCAAAATAATCACTGAAAATAGTGTTTTTAGTACTGAATAGTGGGAATGTCAGATAAATTTATTTTCATGTGTTTTTTATTTAAAAGTGATGCATCATGCATTAAATGCTGGTGGTATTTTTGGCAGTTTCATTTAGGAAATGAATAAATAATATTTGAAGAGCCAAAGATGTTCTGTGTGGGGACCATTTTCCATTTGGGACACATTGTCAACACTTGTAACTGACCATATGCATGGAACGTTCTTAAGCCACTGACTGACAGCTTCCGTTATTATAAAGGGAGATTGCGGTGTTCGCTTTCAGTGTAAGTTGTTGACTTTGAGTATTTCATACTTCACATTGACAGAATTTATTTTTAAACTTAGTGATTTTAGTGATCTTAGTTATTTTTTTTTTTTTGAAAAGTGAAACGTGTGGAAATTAATACAACATCTGTATCATGTAATATATAGATACACATGTTTATATTTGTATTTATTAAGAAAAGAAAGTTTTCTATCAAATGTTGGATTTCCTTTTATCTTGAAAAGTTCGGGTTTTACAAATGGGGACAATTTCAGATGAATGAACAAATAATGTTTTTGGTCATCACATTAAAGACAGGTTGTATTTTATTTCGCTGGGAATAAGAAAACATGAATAGGACTACAACAGACTCCACTTGGATGCATACATGAATGAGCTTTTTATATTACCAGTTTTTATTATTTATTACCAGTTTAATAGTTCCATATCATCTTTATTAAAAAAAAGTCAATACATGATTTTATTTATTAAATTCTACTGCATTCTTGTCAATTTTTTAATGTTTACTTTTTGATTCATGAATTATAGACTGATGGGGGAAAAAAACATTATTTTGCTGTTACTTTTTTTCAAAATCGGTTTTATTATTACTTAACAATTTCTTGCTTTTTGTTAGTTTTTATGAGTTTAACTCATAAAATTTTGTTTAACTTTTAAACTTTTAAAATAAAGGTTTTACAGCAACTTCATCAGCATCTTCTGTTGTGTGTGGGGCTCCATGATCTATTATACAATATATGATATTGGTGGAGGATGGGCTAATCTCATCAATATTTTTTTCAGGGGGCCCGAATCCTCTAGCTACGGCCCTGCATGTATAGAGTCTCACCCCGGATTTCCACCAAGTGCAGAACGGCCGCGGATCGGCTCCGCTGCGTGTCGGATCCGTGCTTCGCCGTCCTTCAATACCTACCAGATACGGATCTGTTGCGGAACGGCTGCGTTCATGACTGACAGCTGAAGTCACGAGGACACACGATATCTCGCGAATTTACGTTTGATATAACAGGATTTAGTTTCTATAAACAGAACCACAAAACCAGCAACATTTTGTTTCCATCCAGAGGAGTACAGGGGAAACAATTATGTGCTGACATGCTGATCTCCCTTTTTTGGAGATTATAGGGATTCTAGTACAATATTTATAATTAAATATAATCAACTTATAAAATGCTTAATGTTTATTTGGGTTCATTTGTGAATGTAGTGGGAAAGTAGTAGGCTGTTTAAATAAAGTAACTATTTTTCTTGTTGGAAAAGGCAAAACTATATTTTTATTTTGGAAATTACCGGATGTTTTATTTAGTTTCTGTGCTCGATTTCCTGCGGCGCTCTCCGGCATACGGCAAAAATAGAAACTCTGCGTATCTTCTCCGGAGGGCTGTGCGTCACCGGAGCTGGGACGGAGTCGGAATGCAGCCGTTCCGCAGTCAGTGAAAATGCACACATTGACTTTAATGGAAACCTATTGACTCCGCCGCCGTTCCTGAGCGGATCCGCAACCGTTCCGCAGTTGGTGGAAATTGGGGGTCAAGTGCATAAACCTCTTGACGTGGGACTTTCAGGAGATGTCAACCCGACAGCAGTGTTACAGACCTGTCTACAACCAAACAACCAAAATCCCATAAGCACTCAGGCAGAAACACATAGACGCACATGCAGCAAAAGAAACAGCACAGGTGGCTTGTTATGATATATTAGACTCAAATTGACATGTGTGTGAGGGACCTCTGTAACCCAGTCAGGAGTTATTTACACACATACACAAAGTGAATCGGGACAAGGGTGTATTGCACAGAAAAAAGCACAATTAAGCCTCTGGGTTGTTTTCTCATGTGAGGATGTTTAACAGGGTGTGCAGTCTGTCTGCTGTCATAATTTGGGTTTACAGCAGGCAACATTTAGTTTATCATCCTCTGAAGACACTTTAAATCATTTAAAAGTTTTGGGGGACAATTGACTGCTTACGCATTTCTGGTGAAATGTCATTCTGTACGTGCAAAAATAGTTGACTTTTTAATGTTGTATTACTGTTTTAATGCAGTTATCACACTTACTTAATTTTCCAGTAAAGCAGTTTTACTGATTTCAATAAAGACTTGATGCTTATGAGAACATTAAAATAATAAACACTGTGTCTGTGATTGAACACGCACACTCAACAATTTTCCAGCACTTAAGAACATCTTGACTGGGATACAACAACTTAAGAACTCTCTTGGCCTCCCTCTTCTTTTTTCATGACGTTTCTGGTACTCTGATTTTTGTTTTCTTTCCCTCAACATTTTTCAGTCAGTCAATGAGTCTCCTGCTCTTCCACCAAGTTCGTTAACTTCAGGCAGCTGTTAGGCAATTCAAAACAATGCAATACAATGATGATTGTAAGATGTACAAATAACGTTCTTCAAAATATTGGATATTCATATTTTAACACGATGCTTCATGTTAAAAAAGATGAATCAATAATAAAGTAAACGCAAGTTGCTTTAGCCCAGGGGACATTTTTTTTTTTTAAATATAGTAAAAGTAAAATATAAACTCTCAATCAATCAATAAGATGACAGAAGGCAATTGTGGACAACAGGTCTTTCAGCAAAGCCTTGATTATGTTATAGCGACCCCAAAATCCCAAAATTGCAATTTTAACCAAGGAAACGGGGCACTGGGCAAGCAGACTTTGAGACAAAAAGGGGACTAACATGATGAAATGTCAGAATATTATCTGTACATTATTCTAATGTTGATCTAGCTTACTGCTAGTCACATACAGCCAATAAAAAGACTAACAAACATTGAACACACTCAAATGCGTTTAGTGTGATACTGTAACTGTTAGAGCAAGTGAAACAGCACTGTGATACATCGAGTTTAATTTGTCTAATAAACTGACCTGTGTGAGTATTAATTCAGCACTAGCATGTAGTTCGATAGAATGAAATGTCCTTATTCCTTTATATCTGTGGAACATGTGTTGCGTGTGGTGCTGATATCTGTCTTTTATTAGCAATAATGCCCTGATTCACAGTGCAGTCATGTTAAAAACATCAATGTATTCACTCATCCATAAAAGGTCCATCAGCTTGACGACCAGACCCATAATTCCGCTTAATGCTTTGCGTCATCAATACGTCTTTTTTATTGTAAGAGGTTAGTGCCCCCTGTTAGCGAAAAATCCTACATATTGTACTTTTAAGTGTCCATTTGTGGAGCAGTTCGATCACCCGATTCTGTATTTCTCTTGAATGCAAGAGATTTTGATGTGATGAGATTGTACAGGCTGCAGTGACAGAGACGGAGCGTGAGTAATTGTTCTGTGTGATCATTGAGTGTCGTTCTAATCTTTGCATCGTAGTTAATGTGGTGTTGTTAAGGAGAAAGTAAACAATATTTCTTGCTCGTTTGATAAAAAATATCAGGGGAGAGTAAAGACATGTGAGTTGACAGTTGCATGAGTTTTCTAGTGCGGTGCGCACTTTCACAGATGGAGCGTCATTTATTTCAGTCTTGATTGTAAATGTTTATATTCACTCAAAAAAAAAATAGATTAAGAGCTATGCACTGTTTTTGATGTAGGCTATGTGTTCATTCAAGTTTGTTAATAATCTGTCTAAGAAATGAATATAGTGTCACTGGTAATGTGAAGAGTGTAAAATGTGTTTGCTTCTGATCTTATAAGTGTGTGTGTGGCTTTATGAGAAGTATCGTTAATAATGTTTCTGTGTTTTGTTCTTTATCCAGATCGGATAAAATGCCAATGCCATTGTTTATATTCTTACATAATAGTTTGTATTGGTTTATTTTGGGGAAAGTTTCTGTACATTTATTGGATCGTGTCTCCCTTTTGTGTTCTTTGCTGTCTAAATTTTGTTCTTAGACCTACCCACAAAACAGAAACCTCAGATGTTAATGCCACGTCTTTCTTATACGCGGTCGGAAATAAAGAATCCCTTTTTTAGATGTCTGGCTTTGTTTGAGTTTTTTTTTTTTTTTTTTTTTTTTTTGTGAACACGTTTACACTGCCACATATACTTTTAATAAACTGTTACTATCTCAGGATAAAATGGTTCATTTAGCTTTATTTCCAATCAAAGAAAATGCTTGTGTGAATCCCTGTCAAGCTTGATAACATCCATGCAATTCTGTACGCAATTTGCTGATGGCTTTGCTATCCCAAAAATTAGGCATAGCAAGGTAGGTTGAATCATGTACCTTTATTGTAAAGTGTCCAGCCATTTCCAGATGATTTTCTGAATCCTGATAGTGAAGAAGATTAAAATACATTTCAGGTGATTGAGCCTGTACCATAAATTGGCTGCAATCAACTGCAAAAAAGCAATCAAAATAAGATTGCCTCTGTTTCTCCATGTTTCTCTTTAGGCCGTTGGAAATATGGTGTGTGTGCTATCAGAACACCATGGATACTTAGGTTTTCTGAGATTATCCATCGCATCGAGCATAGCTAAATTTTCTGCCAGCTCTTATAAAGGGCATGGTTGCACTGTTGAATGATCACTTCGGCAGATTCATCATGTTGATTCTCATTTTTTCTCCTCGGAAAGTAAAATATGATTTGCTGTGATATTCCCGCTCACACTCCCGCAATATGCAGGGCCGTGTCTCTCTGTTATTAAACAATTCACCGCTTACAAGTTGAGTTATGGCGTTTCAGCGCTAGCAAACACAGCCAATATAAATATGTAAATGCAAAAGGAGCTTGATAAATGTGATTGGAACATTTATTTCTGAATGGAACCATATAGAGGTCATTTTCTATTTGTTGCCGGCAAGAAACGGCTCTCTCTTCGGCACATGGATGGATTGTTAATTAAGTACTGAGGAAGAAATGGAATAATTTCTGCCTTGCACACTGAAGGAGAAAAGAAAAAAAATCCTCTCTGCTTTATACTTTTATACATCAACATAGATTGGTATTCGTGAATCAATTTTTGACAATCAAATGCATCATTATGCTATGTTATTGGATGCATTGTGATTGTAATACTACTTATATGGTGGTAAGAGTGCCTATAAAAAAAATGTCAGCACACTGCTGCCCCCTCAAAAAACTGTAATGGATTTTTCACCATCCATCTGAAGTTTGGAGCTAAAACAGGATATGATCAAAATAAGGATGTTATGCATGTAACTTTATGATAGGATGACTTGTTTCCCATAATCTTTCATTTTCTGATAAGTTGGCAAAATATGTCATTTAGAGGGAACATTTGTAGTTTATTGGACAATAGTTAAAAATTAGCCTGCCTGCCAATATGTACTTGAAATTTCTAATTTAAAAAAAGCTGTCAGATCAGGTTGTGTGTATTTTGACTTTCAAGATTTTGACTATTTTGGTGTATTTTGACTAATCTGACTATGTGACAAGTAAATTCTTCATCATGATACTATTTGCCATATAATTCAGATTCAAGAGGCTTGACGCAGATAAACCTTGCAATCACATTTAGTCAACAAAATACAATTAATGTTAACCCAAGATGAACAGAAGATGATTGAGGGTTTAAATGAACTAGGTGACAAGGGACTAATGAGGTACAGGTCATTGGTTGACAATGTAACAAACAAGGGTAACTATGGAAACTTACAAGACAACAATTGAGACAGGAAAACAGAACTAAAAGCACAGGAACTGAACATAGGCACAACAAGACGAAATAATATATATTTAAAAAAGTCCACGAGAGTCCATGAAAACAGAGGATAATCATGACAATGATATTCCCTTTTACTAATTTAAATAATATTTATCCACAAACATGAGTGAACTATAAAGAATGGTCAGCTGAAAATGACATCAGTGCACATCCAAATGAATGAATGAGTTGTATGTAATTTAACTAAATGAAATGTATAACTTGCTTCATCAAAGTTAGTGCATCTATTGATCTAATGCAATAAACTGAAGAGAATTGTATGTATTTGTATTCAGTGTCTACACTACCATTCAAAAGTTCGGATTCTTTTTTTTTAAGTTGATAAAATGTGACAGTAAAGACTTGTATTGTTATATAAAGCAGTTCACATCAACATTATCATAGAGACACTCACTACATAATGATGTCATCAGTAGGTTTTTTATCGGGTGAGGTAACATTAGGTTCTATATCTAAATGCGTGTCTGGCCATGGTAGCTGCTCATGCACTCAAAATACTATAATCAATACGATAAAATGGTCGGAGCCCAGCTGCATTTAGAAAAATACGTTATATGGCTGGACATGCTGTGTCTCGAGTAATTTGAAATATAATGGAAGACAAGGCTAATGGAGTTGCAGAGAGCAGGGGATCTTAGGAGATGGCCTTAAAAGTCAGTAAATCTGGATAAAAGCCCTGAAAAAAAAGTAACATTACACACAAAGAACAGCTACACAGCTGTTTTCAACATTGATAATATAAAAAAATAAAAAATAAATCTTGAGCACCAAATTAGCATATTAGAATGACATCTGAAGGATCATGTGATGCTAAAGACTGGGGTAAGGACTGCTGAAAATCCAGCTTTGACATACAGAAAAAAATGACATTTTAAATATATTAAAATTAAAAAGAAAATTGTAATACTAGTTTACAATATTACTGTTTTACTCTATTTTTTATCAAATTAATGCAGCCTTGATGAACATAAGAAAATTATTTTAAAAAATAATAAACCATCTTACCAACTGCTTTGAACGGTGTGTGTTGTGTTTGTATAGTAAAAATTGCCATGTATACTATATATACACACAGCCACACATTCGTTTCTCAACAATTTTTTATAGGGGGCACCAAAACTGCCACTTAGTCACCCTGTTGTCTGGTTGGTCACTGAGACAAGCCACAGTGATTACTCAGTGACTGTTGCAGTTCACCTCGCACAGATCGCTGAGTGTGACTGCTTACTGGGGCTTTACTCCATCTGTGCAGACCTGGAGCACAATCAAAGGTGTCACAGTGTGTTACCTCGGAGACCCCCTTCCTACTAACAAACACCACCTACACGGAAATGCATCTGTTCCATTCCTCTCCACGCACACACATACATGACACGCATCTATCTAGTCTTCTGTGGTGTGTTTCAGCCTGTGAAAATTCAGCTATTTGTCTTCATCCTTCGCCCTGATCATGATGCTTTGGAGAATATCTAACATACTGTGTGAATGTGTCAATTGTAACTTTGCTGTGAGGATCAAAGAGGAGTTTGATCTCATTCAATCCCTCAACAGGCCTTGGCTGCTAACACGTGAGAGTCCTATGTGCACTAGAGAACCCAAACAGTTGCAAATGCATGTAAAAAATAACCGTGATTTTAACGGTAAAATACTATACAAATGCTAAAGTGCAAAACTGTTAATTGGTAAACAGAAAGTTTCCGTACTATACACGGTAAATAACTGTGATGTAATTTTACAGTAAAATACCGTTAATTTACAGTTTTTAAAAGTGAAAAAGAACAAATCATTGTATAATTTACAGTGAAAAAACGTAAATTGATATTCCCACAATTCCCTGTGTGACACTTCACATTTTATGTATTTTTGTTGAAATAACTATGGTTCACAACACAATAGTTTGATTGTTTGTTTGTTTTTTCTAATCAGTTATGTAGATTAGGATTTTATGTTGCATTTAACATTGTTAAATTAATGTTTATTGCAATTTCATGTGTGTTACCATGATGGTGCTCAATGTTTGTGTGAATGACATTGTGCAGCTTCTTTAAATAAGTATTGCCTTATACAAGTATTCATTTGTGATGAGCTGTGATTGCTCATGTAACTCTCATCACTACTGTGATGATTGTTGGTTATCAGTGTATCACAATGGTCTAAAACAGATATCAATACGTCAATAAGTTGCTAAATCCACATTTTATCAGAGAATAAAATACGGTATATTACTGTAAATTTTAAGTTAAGTTTGTAAAACCATTAACGTTCCTACCGTATTTTTAACGGTAAAGTTCTGGCAATCACAGCTGCCGTTTCCTTTACCGTAAAATTTACGGTTTATTTTTTTACAGTGACTAATACATATTAGTTGGATTGAATTTTCCTTTTGAATGGTGATACTCACTGACGCTTTTGTGTCAGTTGTGACGAGAAGTGTTTAACTGTCCAGTCAGAAAATAACTGAATCTTGTGGTGCAGATTTGGAGCAGCTGAGGTGATGTCATGTGACTAACAGCACGAGAATGACTTAAGCGTTTCTGGAATTTCGGGGAACATACTGTCCAAACATGGCCTCAGTATTACCAAAACTACGTCCGAGCTGCTGCCTGCGGCTAGGCCATCTGTTCTAGCACGTATAGTGCAGTGCTTTTGTTTGAATCTGGGTTGCAGCATATCCTGTTCCCTGTTCTCTCACCATCATTTCCAGCCATCTTATCACTGTTATACTAATAAAAATGCATTAGAGATACTAAGTAATATATGCTTAATTCAATAACGTAAAGTTAACACACCTGAACCAGCCTAGTCCTTCAGGAACATACATATTTATATTTAACATACATATTGAATGTTGCATTTGTTTACACCACAGGTGTCAATGCCAATGACTAAGCCATCTGCTTTTGTAGGGTAATATTTCATCATGTAATAAATTAAATACATCTGTGCTGATTAGGGTTTCTTTGTGATACTCACTTCTGTAGTCTTCTCCAACAGTTACAGAGAGTCGTAAAACTTTGGAAAAGTTTCATTTGGTTGAACTTGTAAATAATCAGATGTATTATTAACACCACAATGCAATTATTTAATATATCTATAAAGCTACTTTTATGGTAAGATACAATTAAACCATAACCGTGCATGTATATAGGCTACTTTTTTCAGTGAATTATCTCAATCTGTTAACACAAGTTTATTTTACAAAAAAAATATTTATTCAAAGAAATGACTTTGCAAATAATTGACGTTTATTATGATTTTATAACAAATATGTCATTTGAATATATATATATATATATATATATATATATATATATATATATATATATATATATATATAGATTGCAATAAATTCCCTTGTATTTTAATGATACTCCCATGTCTATGATTATAATCAGGCTGCTCTGATTGTTAATGCCATTTGTAAGCTAATTTTATGATACGTTAATTTTTTTAATTTTGCAATATGCAAATTTTTATGACTTAAATGCTTAACTAAATCTTGTGAAGAGACCTTTCTGCCTGTTCAAGACTGCATTTGTCAATTTATTGTGTTTACAGGTGGATTGTGACTTTTCGATAATCAATTCAACAATCAGCAGCAGTTGCTAATGCAGTATTATTTTTAAAGATTACAAAGAGGGTTTACTCAAGGGTTTGAAAGCTCTGCTTTGTAGTGCATGTCCCATAAATAGGTCATCCTCTATGTGCATTTCATTATAGCTGTATACTGTAGAGGCTTTTTGGAACAGTAGAGAGAATCTATGGGAAAGACACATCCAGCGATCCCCATCGCCATTGAAACTCATTTAGAGAGGGGAGAGCAGAATAAACAAAATCATGCATTATCTTTCTCCTTCAGGGTATAGAGTGTAAAAATGCTATTACATTTAATTCAAATTCAACCTTTAGCTTCTCTCTTGCTGGAATTACCCTCTAAGTGAAAGCAAGGCTGCCTTCTTCTTTTATTAATTTCTTTCTCTCGTGTTTTTACCAGGAACACTTTGGCCAGCTTTTATAGCGAGAAAAGAAAATCCAGATGGAGGAATTCTTTTGAGATTATGTAAAAGCATCGCTTGCCACTTAAATCAGACACAACAAAGGCAAGTATAGGAATAGAAGATAAAAACCTGGGGTGTGGAGATGAGTCTCATCATAATGATGAAAATATCTTACTTTTCTCATTTCCTCTATTTCATGTGCTTTTACTTTTCATTCCTGATAGAAACATGAAAAGTACACAGAAAGTTGATATTAAGAAAAAAAACAACTGAATAATTTAATAATAGTTATATTATTTTATCTAATAATAATAATAAAATAATCCTGCTTGTTCACATTTTAGTTGAGAATCCAATTCTCATTGTTAGCTACCACGACTTTTGACTCTATAAACTCATAATTACTGTTTATTTATAGTTAGTGCAGTCTTTGTTATGTTTAGGCATTGGGTAGGATTAAGGGATGTAGAATATGGTCATAAAGCATAAATATGTATTTTGTAAGAATTAAACAGACAATGCATGCTAATAACTTAATGATGAGAATTAGACCCTACACTAAAGTGTTACTACTGCTTATAAATATGCAAGTTCATATTAAACAACTTACTTCATCTGATTTTACTTTGCCATTGAGAATAGTTCAAACAAAGTCTAACAGTTGTGCATCTCCAAGCAACACACAGTAGTGGAGTATTGTGGCTGAATGAATCAGTCTGAACGATTCAATTAATCACTTATAAAGACTTCTGCATCCCAATTTGCATACTATCCATCCTAAATAGTATTCGAAAATAGAATTAGTACGTACATCCCCATAGTATGTTGAAATGAGTGTTCCAGACCCGGATGATCTATTATATCCGGTCAGAATTCGAAGTGCAGATCGATGCACACTCTAATGGCTGATACTGCCCACAAACCATTGGATGAGGATAAGGTTAGAACTACAAACACGAATGAAAAGTGTTGAAAAAAAAAAAAAAAAAACTACAGACATGGAGGATGCGCGAGTCGTGTGGTTTTGTAGAGAGGTTTAGGTAAAGGGGTTTAAAAGAGAACTCCGGTCAGTTTTAACATTGAGCTCATTTTTTTGTACATTTGGTGTGCTGTCAGCACAAACAAAAATGACAAAAATCGGTGTTGCCTACACTGTGTTATCCTCTTTTTAAAATTCACACCCTGTTGACTTCAATGGGGCAAGTTCTAAACTTGCTTTTTAGCCTCTTAACATCCTTGATTTGTCATTACAAGAGCACAGCCATATGAGTGGTGTTATTAAGAGTGACCACGGTCATTCGGACTGCAGTAGATGTGAACATACATTCGAAATTCACTTTCTTTTGATGTTTCTCAATGCCGCTATGCAAGCCAAAGTGTTGAGTGCTTTACTACAGCATGGCTGAATGGGCTAATTAAGACACCATGGAACTCTGGGTAGCTTGAGTTTCATCAGCAGCCTCATCAAAAGATCAGCAAAAACAGATGACATATACACAAATTTAGATGTAAGGGGAAACATTTTAACACATCTCCCTAACTCATTCAAAGAGTTCACAATTTACTCGATGCTATCAACTATGCGATTTTGCTGCTGGAAATTCTCTTGAGATCTCACTATGTCAGAAGACAGCTGTTATGTGGAGAAATAGTTCAACTTGACATAATTTTGGCATCATGTATTCACCCTCATGCTGTTCCAAAGCATGCTCTTTTTTCAAACGCAAAAGGTGATGTTAGGCTGGTTGAACTTGTTCTTTTCTGTAATATGTTAACAAGAGTATTCCGAATACTCTTGTTAACATATTACAGATTCCACAAATATTCCAAGTCATACAGTCGATTGTGTACATATTTAAATGTGATGCGTTGAGATTGATTATGCGATAGGAACCACATTTGATGAAATCAATTAAAAATCTATACAATTTTGTATGACACATTTGGACAGACAATATTAAAATGTATATGTGAACAAGCTTGCTTTAAGAGCTACCATAGGGAAATATTATAATATATTACATAATATATTATGCACTGATGTTTGAGATTGGGGTCAGTAAGTTTTAAAGAATTAAAACTTTTTTTTCAGTAAGGATAAAACTATTTCAAATTAAACTTTGTTCTTCAAATAAAACTGAAAAAAAAAATACAGTTTCGTTATTTATTTATTCATTTATCTATTTTTACATTGATGACACTAATAATAAGAAGACATGTTTCTTTGGCATATTAGACTGATTTCTGAGGGATCATGTGACGCTGATGACTGAGGTAGGCTTCTGAAAATTAGTTGTTGTTTTTTTGTTTTGTTTTTTTTTCTTTGCCATCACAGGAATAAATTACATTTTCAAATGTATTAAAATAGAAAATTATAACAACATTTCACAATAATATGTATTTTAATCAAATAAATGCAGCCATGGTGAGCATAAGAGACTTCCTTAAAAAAAATTACAAAATATTACCCCAAATGTAATATATATAGTATTAATATTTTATATATTATAGTACAAATAGTGTATAATATTGTTTTGTGTTTCCCTATTTTGTGCCTTAGAACTTTTATTTTGAGATGTGTATATATATTTCCTGTTCTTTTTTCCTGTGTTTTACTTCTAGAATCTGCCTTGTTTCCTTATTTGATGGTTTGTTTCCATGCTGGGCTCCTTCCAGAATCGCATACTTTCTTGAGTAGGTACTTATTTTGAATAAGTTGGCTTATTCACGGCTGAAAAAAAGTGCTCAATATAGTAAGAAAGTGTGTAGTATGAATATAATCTTGGCATACTACATGTGCCATGTGCTGTGAATTCTGACATGCTTTTTTTGTCACGTGCTGTTTTCTGCCAACTATATTGTAGGGAAGTGGGTGATATTGAATGCTGCCTGTAATTACTCTCATTAATCTCCATAGCGACTGATCTCCTTAACCTGCTCCTTACCCATGTCATCTTGTGTATTATCTTGGTATTGTCCTTTATGGATGTTTCTGTACATGTAGCTACGTTTGTTACCGTTATGTTTTGCCTTTTCTGGATTACTCTGCTCTCTGTCTGGATTTACTTTTGTTGAGTTTGTTTAAATGAATTATCAGGATCATATCATTTCTGAAGTAGCCGCATTACAAATATTACATTTATAACACCTTAAGGGGGATGTTTCCTGCCTCTCTACCCTAATTGATGACATGGAGGAACTATTCCTTTAAATGTTGTAGTCCAGAGAGTGAAGTGGAACAATGATTACATTCCATTCTGAGCCTGAGATCTGAGGTCAACAGCTGGAGTTTCTCTCAACCAGCTTCCTCAATTATTACGTACAGCTGAATGGGCGCTTTTGTACCAGTTCATAGCGGAATCTATAAGCAGATCTGTGTGTCTAATCTGAGTGTTCATGTACAGCCATTCTACCTCTCTGCTCTTTCCTCTAGTGTCGACACTGATTTTGGCTGCGCGTTTAACATGGCTTGACTTCCCCACCTCTCGCTCTGTCAATCAAAGCTTTTGATTGCTCAACTGATTGCCTTCACTGCTGGGCTAATACACTCGGGAACTACAATAGAGGAACTGCAGATTACAATTCTGTTTCCAAGGGAGGGCTTTATTATGCACCGACATTTACCTCAATGGTTACTTGAAAATCAGATGTGCTTGGACGCTGAATAAGGGCCGGTGAATATGATCTGACATTTAGAAGGGAAATTGGGCTCCTATTCAAAACTGGATTAATGTGTGATCAAGAGAGCACAAAGGGGGGAAGTGTGTGTGTGTGTGTGTGTGTGTGTGTGTGTGTGTGTGTGTGTGTGTGTGTGTGTGTGTGTGTGTGTGTGTGTGTGTGTGTGTGTGTG
Source organism: Cyprinella venusta (assembly GCA_038021265.1). NCBI lineage: Eukaryota > Metazoa > Chordata > Actinopteri > Cypriniformes > Leuciscidae > Cyprinella > Cyprinella venusta. The sequence goes on from CM075866.1 coordinate 31,724,516, forward strand.
TGTGTGTGTGTGTGTATGAAGCAGGAATGACCACAGCTATTCACTTAGGAGGATGTACCACTCACCAGGGGGAATCAGTCAGAACACATGGAGGAGGAACAAAGTGGATTCATGGGTTTTTCTAAAAGGTTCTCAATGATGATAGCACAAACATACAATGCAGCGGTTCTCAACAGGTGGGTCTCAAGTCTGCTCTGACTGGGTTGCAGACAGCAGAGGAAAAAAACAATAAGATGCAACTTACATACGTATAAGAGGTCACTCTACAAAAACATAAAGCAAGTTTCAACCTTAACCTCAAAACTGTTTCCTAACTCCTCAATTTAAAATATGAATTATTCTTTCTACCCTTCTCAAACGGCAGGATTTGAAATCGGGAGAACTGTGAAGTCATCGTTATACTTGAAGCACCTTAACGTCAACGTATTTAAATAAGTGTATTATTTGTCCATTTGGCCAGTACACGGAACTGCATTGCTGTATTTGTAGTTGTACATTTTACATACAACGTTGTATTTAATCAAGGACGTTTTATCTGCGCAACTCTATCTATCCATCAGTCACAAGATCGAAACTGCTGTTGGATAAAGATGTCTAGTAAGATCATCAAACTCAGATGAGGTTATATGTAAAGAAACTGCCATTAAGTAGGCACAAATAAATAATGCGCACTGCAGTCTGACTCACAATGCCATGTCCATTTCGATCAACCAAATTGAAACACTTATGGGCTTGCTTTTCATATTTAACATTATCCTATTAAGTTCATAACCATCATTACACAAAGGTTCATACAATTCTGTATACAGCTAAACTGGCTGTATTGGAAAAAAAATGAAGATATGAAACTGTTGATTTCTTTAACCTAATGAAAACACACATTTGTTAACAGATATTTTTCTGAAGAAAATGTAAGATTGTGTGTATTGCTGTTATTAATGCTAAACGAATAGATGTAAATGTGTGTAAAAAATGTAAATCAATGAGTGATATTGTTTCATGTGGGTTTTTGTTGTCTTGTATATCACATGATTCCCTGTTTGTCATGTGTTCCCCTTTTTGTTGATTAGTCTCCCCAGGTGTTTTTGATTAGCCACACCCCCTTGTTACCGTGTTTAGCTAGTTTGTCTGTGTATTTATACCTCTGTTCTCCAGTTGTTTGTCGGCCGTTGTTTGAATGTAGCTTTGTTCTGAGTTCCTGTTTCTAAGTTTTTATGTTTTGGAGTTTCTTTGTTTCCCTTGGATTGCCCTTATGTTTGAATTTTGTTATTAAAATTAGGGACTGCGTTTGGATTTCATCGTTACAGATATTGACATCTATTCATAATCATATCACTGAAATCGGGAGTAGATTAACAGTCCCTTCATCAACTCATGGTTCACACCCGGATATATATATTTATTTCAGTCACTTGAGACACACTCCAACTGGTGTCATATATTTGGAGTTTACTTTTCCTCAAGCTGATCTCAGTTTTTAAGCCAGGCCACAGCATGTGTGATAAAGTGCTAAGATTTTCAAGCCTTTAAAGAACCTTTCAAGATCATACAACAGGATGTCATAAATGGCCTGCTTCTAGATGTTCAAAGAGGCTGTGGTAAAAGGGAATTTTTTGGGGAAGCCAATGAGTCTGAAAGGTTCAGACTTTGTGCTTGACATTGAGACAAAACCCCAAATGTTGCTCTGCCTGTAATGAAGATATATGAAACAAAATAAAATAGAATGCTCTTAGTTTTTATTGAATACATATTCAGGCATTTTAAGTTGTTGTTTTGTTTTGTTTTTTTAAGACAGCATGGCATGCTTTTCTTTCTTCTTCCTTTTCCTCTGATGATCTTGGCAATTAATCCATACCCCAGTCAAATTAACCAGAATCTTGCTGAGAAGACTAAAAAGTCATCACAAAAGTTTGAAATGACTAAAATCTTCACAAGGTAAAGTGTTAATGATTGTATATTTTAATAACAGTGTATGTGAATGAGATTCAAGGAGTCAAAATACTCTGACATCTGATGAGATGGTATTGGTTTAGCATTTATTATTCATGTGTGGCTGAAGAAAAACTGATACCCTATTAAAAACAGAACAAATACTGCTACTCAGTCTGTCTCTTTCCCGCCATTCTTTCTTTCCTCTCCCTGTGTCAATATATCAGAAATAAATGACACTTGTTCTGCAAAAACTGATGAATCTTGATCGTATTGTGTCAAAATGCAATTTACTTAAGATTAACTTCTTGTTAATTGAGCTTTTGTATAAAAGCAACATCAACACTTCCTTAACTTCTCAGAAACAGCCCAAGCCATCATTGCATGTTCTAATTATAATACTGTGTGCTTTTGAATAGCAAATCACACTCACAAAAGTGTGTTGTGGCAGTGTGATATGGCCTACTTTTTTTTTTCTCATAATTTATGAATTGTGTATGTTTTGTTATGCTTGTTTAAAGTGATGAGATAATTATTATATAAAATTAAACTAGATGCTTTTGGTCGATGATATGACTATAAATGATAATTGCTTATATTTTTTTCTTATTTATATTTCTTTTAGATTTCTTATTACAACATTTTCTGTCATTAAAGATTAAAAAAAAAAAAACTCTGATACAGCACAGATACAGTGTTACAGTTTCATATATGTCTGGGATGAGCCACTACAAGGAGTAGGGCCTACTTTTTTCAGCTTATTTTACTTAGAAATTATAATTTCTTCTAATAAATAAGCAAAACATTGCTTTGTTCAATAATCAAGATTAGAGACTAAGCAGCAAAGTAGCATGATTCTAGATCAGTGATGAGATATTTTTACTACTTACTTTGTCCTCCTGAATTTCCAACAGACATTACAGCAGTGTATTATTTTAGATTTTAAAATAATTTTAATATTGGTCTATTACTAGCCGAAAGTACGGGACATTGTAAATTTCCTCTGTTCTTCTTTCTTTTCTGTCTCTGAGAGCTTCCATTTAGCTCAGGAGAATGGATCAGTGGAGCTCTATAACTTCAGGCTGTGATTACCAACAATGGAGCAACATCTTTAGTGTGTTTGAGTCATAACATATACATTTTTGTGTGTCCTTTCATGATTTGCCAGAAACAAAGTACAGATTCTGAGCTGGTTTTTGATGTTAATGCTGCAACATCTGAATGTGAAATGGCAGTAATGACAAATAAACATAGCACAAAAGAGGGAGAGAGTGAGTGAGATGGTGGTGTTTACCTTTTTGGTGTTTCCATTTTCTTTATGTTGCTCTTTCATCTGGTCTGACTAAATTACAAACTCTCTCGTCTTCCATCACCATGGGTCTTACCACCCACCATCAGTGTAATGAGCCCACAGGATGTTGGTGGCTGAGTTTCCTCCCTCTGTTACGCTGTGATGTTCCTGCGTAGTTTCCTCAGTGTTTTTTCATCCATCCAAAGCTTATTCTAACTTATCTGTCAAGTGGAACCTAATGATATTGATGCAGAATGTAAAACAATATCTGTCTAAAAGACTGTTCTGCTTGACACCAGCAGCAACTTTCTTTTCCATACCTGTGAGCAAAAATAGCCTGGGTTAAGTGCGAGCAAAATAAATTGGATAAATCCTATATAAAAGATGAAATTATTCGACAACGGCACGGCACCAAATTGCAGAATGCAATTTTTTGCACTCTGCAATCTTGCAGGCTGGGTTAGCAAGATGTATTTAAAGTGTCTCTTTTAAAATTGTGTTTACATTCTTCTTTCCATGGTTGGTAATGGGCCCAATGATGTATTTATGCAATAATTTACACTGTAAGCATAGCAAAACAAAATATACAAAAAAGTATTTTTGTATATTATACAGTACATTATGCCTTGGCATTAAATTACAAAACATCATGCTGTGGGATTTACTGTAAATTTGTACATATTTGTCTTTTGTTTTGCCCCATATATAATACTTAAAATACTACTTACTAATACTTTAATATATTTGGCATGATTTTGTCTCCAAAATCTTCTCCCATGTACCTCTATAGAAGTTTACCCTGCTATAGTTTACTTGCATGTTCCAAATCCAGAACTGTGAAAAGATAGTCTGAAATTAATTTTGGCTGGCTGAGTTCCCATTTGAGGGAACTCACGATGTGTCGACGATGCTTTGGGAACGCCCCTGTGTGATTGTGTCTGAAGCACATATGCCAACTAGGCTAATGGCGTCACAAAGTCACGACCAGTAAAGGATAAAAGCACATCTGGTTGGATTGGCATTAGCTTCTGTGTCTCAGCAAGTGCTCTATTTTGAAACTGTCTGTTATTACTGTGTATTGTCTGTTCACTCAGTATTGTATGGCGAAACAAATGCAATCATTCAAACTGTGTGCATCTCCCTGCCTGTGTTATTTAACAGGTGGGGACATACATGTTTTGTGTGTTATGTGCCTCCATCATAGGGCCTTCCATTTTTTGTCATGGAATAAGTTGTATTCATCCCAACGTTTTCAGCCCCCAAGTACATATTAATTCGAAATTTTTCGACTTTAATCTCGAAATATTTTGACTTTAATCTCAAAATGCTAGATTTTTTTATTTATTTTTTTTAACGTTGCGGTTCAGTGTCTCTCAAGCCCCTTATATATACAACCATTATCATAGTTTTTTTTTTTTTTTTTTTTTTTTTTTTTTTTTTTTTATGTTGCGGTTCAGGGTTTCCGAAAGAATACGCCTATCTGGCCCCTACTTCAGCATCATCCCTGAAGACCCCAGTGCCCACCACTAGGGGGGGGGGGGGGGGGGGGGGGGGGGGGGGGGGCGTTCTGCCAACCCTGCCAACCTTGGTGCCTTGGGCGTAGCGGTCTCCAGCAAGCACACAGCACAGTGTTAACTTGACGCTGGGTCAAACTCGCATCCTCTGAGGGAGGTTCAAAAACATTCACTTCGGTTGTTCCCTGCCAGTATGCTTCAGGTCGGAGAAGTGGCTGTTCCAGTTACACCAGAGGCCAGTCTCAGTGGGTCCTGCAGATCGTGAAAGGCTACAGAATCCAGTTCGGTTTCTACTTCTACTAAAGCTACTTCTCTCTCTTTTATTATTATTATTTTTTTTAATAAATATTACAAAGTGTTTTCTGCTTTGCACCCTACTACTACACTGTAGCTTGTGTACCTTAGCTTTGTCATGTCTGCTGAAAGTAAAAAAAGGATATTCTCACATGCCAGCACTTGCGCAAACGTTCAATAGAAACTGACTGAACTGTTATTTGGAATGTAGTTGAAATGCAAATGCAAAACATTGTGATTAAGATGCGCGAATGCTTATCTAGGAGCTCATATTTCTCTGTCAAGGCAATTTGTTTTGATTGACTTAACATAGCTGAAGGGAGCTCTTGTTATTGAGTTAGAACATACTATCCCAGTCATCTGATAATTGTGTGGGCTGCACAAAGACTTATTGTAATTATGTTATCATCTTTTAATCTTGATAACATTAAAATTCATGGCTTTTGCCACGACATGCTTCAAGACATCTTGTGAATTTAGTTAGTGGCTGTTTTTTTGTTGAGGCTCCATACATGCAGTTTAGTAATTATCAGTTCAATTGGACAGCACATGTTTCAAAAAAGCAGATTAACAAATAAAAGGAAGCTAGACAAGTAAAAATGTTTTTTTTTTTAATATCCTAGCCATTATTTCTGGAAATAATAAAGCAACTGTTGTCATTTTCTCTGCATTCTGTCTGAATATTGATTCAGTGCACAATGTGACCACATATTGAATACTATAGCGACAAAAGATGTTCTATTGCCTCACAAAAGCAGAACTAGGTGGTCATTTGTAATGCTGAAAGTACTGAATTATACTGTCAGGCTGAATGCCCCAGAAGAACAGTGTATGTATGTGTGTGTGTGATATCAGCATGGAGCAGCTGCAACATCAATGAAACTGTGAACCTGCTCAAGGCACCTCTGCACACACTCAGCGTGTGTGTGTGTGTGTGTGTGTGTTTGGCAGAGTCGAGATCTACTATGGCTTCAAATGTTGAAATGCTATAGATTCACGTTCAGTCATTTTTAGCTAGTACAATGGAACTATATTGTATTGGGATGTAGACAAATATAAGGGTCCTCCATTTGCAAAAGATGGGTAAATATTCTGTACAGGTCTGCATAAAACATTTGGGTCCATCTGAACCTCAGCTTATTTGGACACAAAAAAAAAAAGAAAGAAAGAAAAAAAAACACTCAATGACAGGTAAACAGTGGGACAATAAACTTTTTGGGGATTGTTGCCGTCAACTGGCAACCAGATGAGACACAGGGCCCATGACCGATCTAAATTATCCAGATAGAACTGTATTGCCCATTTTCAATGGGATAGTGCCCAAGCAACAATCACTCTGCAAGATTGCCCAGCTACATTGCTCAAAACGTTGCTCGGTGTATCATCATATATTACTGAATATTGTTTGTTTTGCCTGCCTGATCTTTGGGGAAGGGGACAGATGCACTTCTGGGGGTTCCTGGTCTTCTTCCAAGTTTGTGCAGATGGACCAGAACACCAGGGAGACATCCGAATAACAAACCAATCACATGGAGAAACAATAACCCAGGCCAATCGGAGGCCTTTGTCCTGAGTGTCAGGCTTCTGTCACTTCTGTCTGGTTTTATCTTAGTAGGTAAGAGAGCTATGACATTCCCGGTTTGTCATGTGCTTGTTCTAGTTCTGTTTATTGTGAGATATCCCTTGGGCCATGTGCTCTCCTGTCTATTGTCTAGCCACTCCCACCTTGTTATCTGATTATTGGTTAATTTGTCCCACCTGTCCTGCTTTTTACCCTCCTTTGCTTGTTCCCCTATTTGGCCTCCCTGTGTTTGTAGGCCTGTGCTGGCTCCTGTTTCTTCTTGTTTCCTGGTTTTGCTACTAGATAGTGACAATCCAAATTTTTGGAAATGTCCCCACTGTGGGGGATCTGCTGTGATCAGACAGCATGTTTATGGCTCATACCTAGGATAAGATGTATTACTCCAAACTACAGATGCTGTCATTATATCCAAATTTATCAAAACATTTTAGGATATAAGTAACAATAAGTGTAATATCTGTTTAAGACACACAAATATATACATAAAAAATGTTAATGATAATGTCTTTTATGCTCACCAAGTCCATACATTTAGACTTGGTGAGCAAGTCTATACATTAATTCTTGCACAAACAAATGCTTTCTTTCATTAAACCCCAAAGATTATGGGGATTGTTGAAAACTAAATGTGGCATTCCCTTGCTGTTTAATCATACCCACTCTCATAAATGTTTTATTGAATAGAGACAAGGAGTTTATAGAGATTTATGTATGTGTATGCACATGAGGACTCTATTCAGTATGTATATCCTCACTTCGTATAGTCCATATTTGTACTTTTTTGCGATAAATATTCAGTTATGGAGTTGATGAATGAAAAAAGCTGTCAATAAGTAGTTCTAAGTTTGGGTTTAAAATATGTGACCTAATGGGGTGCTAAAAATGTGGGACCATACACACCACATACCATGAGTGAATTACTCAAAGGGTAGGCTAAATTCATTTTAGTTTATTGATACAAGTAAGACGATTTTTACCAGTTCAAGTCTCACTTAGCCTATGTAATTTCCTGATCCTGTGATTTTTTTTTTTTTTTTAACAAACTCGTTGTCGAAATATAAGTAAAATGAAAATAGGAGCAGGGTGTATTTTTTGGCTTTTATCCGGAGACTATGAGTGATTGCTAAATGCTTTATTGTGTTTGTGAGTGCACATACAGCTGTTACCTCTATGTGGAAAGAGGCAATCAGCGGCTCCATCCAGGTGGTAAAAAAACATTTTCTTAAAAGCCTCTTTCTGCAAAGACCACTCTGAAATGCCTGTAATGGACTTTCAGAATAAAACTTTCCATTGTTAAGCATTCAAGGTCATTTTAAAATTTGTGTTTAACAGTTGAGAACTTATTTTTTTCTAAAGCGTAGGAAACTCAGAAGCGAAGACCAGGAGACTCGGGTTGTGTCTTAAGTCGGATTCTTTTATGAAAACACAAGCTGTTGGTTTGCTGTAGTTATTCCATCCAAGTCTCTCTAAAATAAAATACACACTGTAGATTATACATTTTAGAGGGGGAGGAGTTACATCGAGGGGGAGACACTCTGAAACAAAGCATGTAAATGAAGTATACATGTCTTATACAAGTATACTCTTAGACTGAGAGTGTTACCAATCCTAATCCAATCAGCATAATAGTGTCATGTATATTTGGTAAACCAATCAGCCTGATTGTATCACCCATACCTTCACATTATCATAGAGCTTAATGGGGAGGAGTTACATCAAGGGGGAGACACTCTGAAACAAAGCATGTAAATGAAGTACACAGGTTTATGAACCTGCTCTTTGATTGAGAGTGCCTAATCCAATCAGCATAACTATTCAGACTGAACCAGGGGCTCCAAGAGCCATGAAAGACAAAGAGTCTCAGTAATAAGATTCATTTAACTCACAACTTACTTGCTCATTTATACCTCAAATGCTAAATTCAAATTCAAATTCAGAAGACCTATACACTGCACCTAAACAACTGTCAGTGATTTATGGCTTTGTCCCAACAAGCCTATGCCTGGAAAGAAAAAAAAGAAAAATAAGTAAAAAACAAAAAAAATGTATGACCTTGTACCTTTCCACACATCTCGTCACTACCAATACCAGTGTTTCTAGGTTTACATTTCTCACTGGCAGATGTTTCTGTTCTGATTCATTAGTCAGAGTAGGACTGAGGGCGATGTCTGGCTATTTCTGTTTGATGTTGACCAGTTGTTTTGGATGCTATGTTTAACAGAAATGCCACTTCAGAATTCACATTGTGCTAATGACTTCATGCTAGCTAATGGCATTTGCTTGACAAATTTAGCTGCAATGTCTTGAAATAGTTAATAGAGCTATCAGTAAAAGCTGATTTGAGGTTTGTGAAATCAACATCCTAATCTGGGCTTCAGGACAATTTTTAGACATAGTTCCTTGCATCAGTATAGTATAGTATAGAGACGAGTAAAGAGTGTATATTCTATGTGAATATATTTTAAAATGTAATTTATTCCTCTGATAGCAAAGCTGAATTTTCAACAGCCATTACCCCTGTATATATATATATATATATATATATATATATATATATATATATATATATATGAGTCACTTTGTGTATGCAGACAGGAGCCATCTTAGAAAATATAGTCTTGATAAGTCGATCCCTGAAAGCCGTTCATACAGTTCAGAAGTTCGCTGCACCTCATACAGTTCAGATCACTCAGCACGTCGTTCGTGGTTTGACTTGTCGTGACTGTTTTTCAAAGATGGTGCCGCCTGTATGTATACTATGTCTGTATAAAGTATCTTCTTATTAAGCGATCTGTACACTTACAAAAGTTCTCAATGCTTCGTTTTGCATGTATTTACCCTCATTATGTTACTGTGTTAGTGTGGGATTTTGAGCCTTGTTAGTGGTATAAACTAGCGATTTCTTTTTACTTAGTAAATGCCCCCAGTAGCATTATATGGTATACAGTTTTTAGAGATAAAACTATTTACATTCGATTATCATGAAAACAAATCTCAGAGATTAACGGTTGTATAGATACCGATGTTTTATTAGACCAAAGGTACATTTTTAGACCAAAGGACCAAGAGTTCTCCTTTAACAGCTAGCAAGCTTCCTCAGTTTTATTTTTAACTGGTTGCATGTGCACTTAGTACTGTTGTCTGGCTTATGTTAATTTTTGTTTATTCAAATTATGGTCCTTAATTTCACCTAGAACAATTATCCTCATGTCATGGACGCATTAAATAATTAGGACCTCATTGACATTCACTGTTAAAAGCACTGACAAAATTAATGGACTTTTACAAAAGCAAGTGCCAACAAATGTTAATGTTATTTATTTCTATTATGCGTTAATATCCTGAGGTCATAATTTGGCAGCTAACAGGTATTTTCTTTGTTTTAAAAAGAAAATGGAACATAATATTGCTTAATATAAAATATAAAAAAGATTTTAGGGTCAAGTACATTATCAACAAAAGATTATTTGTCAGTGTTCATTTTGTCCTAAATAAAACAGGAAGACAAAGTGAGTTGCCACAAAGTGACAGCAAAAACGAATGAGTTTTGAATATTAATCTAATGTTTACAGTAAATAGGGTTTATTAGATTTTTGTTGTCAATTTATATAAAATAGCTCTATGAATACAAGAAAAACAACAAAAAAATATACTCAGAACGCAGAACTTCTAATAATTTATGTGGATGCCATTTATAAACCTGTTAGATTTTGATGTTTTAGTTTTGAGATTAATAAAATTGTATGTTTTAACAATGTTATTGCTAAGCGTTTTTGGAACATTTTGGGAAAAAAATAAGACTTTGCACTGAAAACATTATAAGAATTTAAGGGAATAATGTTCTAAAATGTTATGACTAAACCTTTATAGAAAGTCATCACAAAACATCTTTAGAGTGTTCTTAGAGAATGTTATGCCATCTTTTAAGAAAATATTCTGGGAACAAAATAAAAACTACTGCTGAAAATGTTATAAGGACATTAGGGAATAATGTTCTAACAATTAGTATTAAACATTTAAAATGTTTTTTGAGAATGTTATTCTAAAAACATGAATAAAACTACCCGCCGAAAACATTATTAGAACACTGCATGGTAATGTTCTCAGAACATTTACTGAGCAAAATTTTTCTAGCTGGGAGGAAAAAATCAATTAAATAGGAATGTCTGGGCGAAGAGGAACTGCATATTCACACAACACATTATAAATGATGTGTATGAGCACAGTCTCTCTCTCTCTCTCTCTCTCTCTCTCTCTCTCTCTCTCTCTCTCTCTCTCTCTCTCTCTCTCTCTCTCTCTCTCTCTCTCACACACACACACACACACACACTGTGAGCTAAACATCTGCTCTTTACCTGCACAGTATGCACTGAACCAATGCTGGGCTCTACATTTTGTTCCTCTCAGACACACATGCACATGCACAAACACACACAGTCCAAACCATCTGTCTGCACATCTGGGACTGAGACCACCTATCAAATTGGCCACCGCAAAATTGTCAGAAATCCAACAGTGTAATGTTTGATTTGTACCATGTCAGTAGGACAACAAATCTGTGAAAACTTCATATTGGCCTCTCTTTTCTGTTCATTACCAAGGGATTTTAACTGACTTAGTCACCATATAATCAAATTGGACAATTATTTTTTTTTAAGAATATTCCATTATTTATATTTATTTTATCCATGCACAACATTATTGTTCATGTGCTCTTGCAATCTTTAACCAAAATTACTTACCCTTCATACTTGCAGTGACATCTCTCTTGATCTTTTCGCTCTTCTCTGATGACATGTTTTTCGCCATAAAGGCAGGACAACATGTCACTCATGAGTAAACAACAACGATCCAATCAATTTCGGATGGACAAATTCAAGTCCCATCCTACATTTTTCTAGTAACACTTTATTTCGATAGTCCATTTTAGACATTATACTAACTATACACTCACCTAAAGGATTATTAGGAACACCTGTTCAATTTCTCATTAATGCAATTATCTAATCAACCAATAATATGGCAGTTGCTGCAATGCATTTAGGGGTGTGGTCCTTGTCAATACAATCTCCTGAACTCCAAACTGAATGACAGAATGGGAAAGAGAGGTGATTTAAGAAATTTTGACATGTGGCATGGTTGTTGGTGCCAGACTGGACGCCTGAGTATACAATCTGCTCAGTTACTGGGATTTCCATGCAAAACCATTTTCTAAGGTTTACAAAGAATGGTGTGAAAAGGGAAAAACATCCAGTATGTGCCAGTCCTGTGGGCAAAAATGCCTTGTTGATGCTAGAGGTCAGAGGAGAATGGGCCAACTGATTCAAGCTTATAGTAGAGCAACTTTGACTGAAATAACCACTCGTTACAACCGAGGTATGCAGCAAAGCATTTGTGAAGCCACGACACGCACAACCTTGAGGCGGATGGGCTACAACAGCAGAAGACCCTACCGGGCACCACTCATCTCCACTACAAATCGGAAAAAGAGGCCACAATTTGCAAGAGCTCACCAAAATTTGACAGTTAAAGACGGGAAAAATGTTGCCTGGTCTGATGAGTCTCGATTTCTGTTGAGACATCTAGATGGTAGTCAGACTTTGGCGTAAACAGAATGAGAACATGGATCCATCATGCCTTGTTACCACTGTGTACCACTGAGCATTGTTTCTGACCATGTCCATCACTTTATGGCCACCATTTACCCATCCTCAGATGGCTACTTCCAGCAGGATAATGCACCCTGTCACAAAACTCGAATGATTTCAAATTGGTTTCTTGAACATGACAATGAGTTCACTGTACTAAAATGGCCCCCACAATCACCAGATCTCAACCTAATAGAGCATCTTTGGGATGTGGTGGAACGGGAACAATATGCCCACTTTGTGCATCCCACAAATCTCCATCAACTGCAAGATGCTATCCTATCAATGCTATCCTACCAACATTTCTAAAGGAATGCTTTCAGCACCTTTTTGAATCAATGCCACATAGAATTAAGGCAGTTCTGAAGGTGAAAGGGGGTCAAACACAATATTAGTATGGTGTTCCTAATAATCCTTTAGGTGAGTATAAGTAACTTTGCAACTACATGTCAAGAACTAGTCATTAAAGTGTTAGACTTTCTGCTGACACTATATTTGATGGTCCCCCAACATACATACATCTGATAATAAATAACTTTCACAGTATATGTCAACTTATTCTATTAAACTTAACCCTAACATAACATTCTACTAATACTCTAATGAAAATTAGTTGACAGGCAGTTGTATTGTTACAGTTAGTAGAATGTATACCACATCAGGGAAGAAAATACTATTGCCACTTCTGTTTCATGCTTACTTTAACAAAAAACACATTAAGCCATACAAGCTCTTTGAACACAGACACATCATACATTTGCAATACTGTCATACTCATCACAAATAGCAGGATGATGTAAGGAAACCAGCTGAAGCTCTCACCACTTAAAAAATAATACAGATGCACTACAGCAAAAAAAAAAAAAAAAAAAAAAAATGGACTGACTGTCATTATCACGGATTATTATAAGAACAGGGACGGAGAATGTTTCTGCACACTGAGCAGATTAAGGATGACCTGCTTTACTTAATAATAGCAATAACATTTTATTTCCTGCCAGATTATTGGATTAAACGCAGGATCCCACTTAGGCCATGCACAATGCTTTGAGAATCCCTGACCTGAAAAGGCTTCAGCTCTCCTGAACACCAATGTGAAACTTAACCTCAGGTGACATCGCAGTCCACTCACTGGCTTTCTGATGCATATTGTGCATAACATTGGAACGAAAGAGCTGGTCGGGCAAATATTTATTGTCCAAAATGTTCTGTAAAGTAGATATGATATTTATACATTGCGACAAACTGTCTGTATTTGTATAAATGTTTAGGAACTTTTGTGACTCTTTCAGTATGTTAAATAGTTACACCAATTGGGGGCAAATTACTTTACTTTAGTCTTTTTGACGAAGCCTTTCTGAACAAATGCTGAATCATTCATGTGCAAAAAAAAGTTACTGTCTATGGAGGACCAGGAGTGCCACTTAAAAATAAAATGAAGATTCAATGCATCAATTTAATAATTCAAACATAAAAAATGTATATAAATAAATCACTTTTAAATTGACAAATTAATAGACATTTTAAAGTTGTTTATTTAATTTATGTTTTTAAATGTGTTGCAATAAAACCATAAACAATAAATACATAAAATCATTTTAAATGTATAAATAAATAGACTCATTTAAAATTGTTTAATTCATGTTTTAAAATGTAGATTAATGAAACAAAAAGTACTTTAATAAATCATTTTAAATGCACATGTTAAATCGCTTTTTTATAAAGCATTTGGCAAACCATTTCTCTATCTATGCAGCCGGGTTCGTCACTTATTTGGTTCCCCTGGAAACATTTCATCATAACATAAATTACCTAATATTTACTTCTTATTTATTTAACTCACAGTCTTCAGGTGTTATTTTCTTTCCTCTATTCTTGCATGGACAACATGTTTAATTTAATTTGTACTATATTGTTATAAAGATGGAAAGCTGATGTAAGGCATACCTCTGTGATTGCGCCCGGTGTATGCTAAAAGGCTTTCAAAGCATTGGCTGTAATGTTGGGCTTTTAAGAGAAGTCACCGAGTTCTAGAGTAAGTGGTTGTCCTCCTTATCCTCTTAAACACTAGTCCAGTCTGAAAGTAATTTCTGCTGTAATTTCTGCCAAAGGCGTAAAATGTTTTTCTTTCTTTCATTTTTTTTAATCTTAAATTGACTTTAAATGGAGCACTAAAGGCATCTCGTGGAGGACATTACAGTGTCCATGAGCATTACTCTCCGTGCGTTCGGCTGTGTGAGTGCATGTAAACATTTACCAATGTCTGTGTGTGTGTCCATCTTTGAATCTGTCCTTCAGTGTGTTTAAAAGTAAAAACAAATAATAGTTTGCCCTAAACTGCTTCACAGAATCAAAGCTTTCTGATGCAAAAAAAAAAAAAAAAAAAAAAAAAAAACTCCAATTGATTCGTCAGTTTCTGGTTGTAAAATTAAGAGTTACTGAAAGGTATATTACTATATAGGTAATCTACTATATAGGTAATGTACCTATACTATATAGGTATAGTATCTGCTGCTTGCAAAGCTTGACTTTTGGTTTTACTAATTACTGCATAATGTGATATCATTAATAACATGATGCAACTTATTGTTGAGATAAAAGACGAAAGGTAAATTTCCTCAAGAGGTTGCTTTATTGTTCCTGAGACATAATGAGAGTTCATTGGTGTCAATAAATTAAACTTCTGCTATAAAGGACAATAAAAATATGTCCACATGAGAGAGTTGTTGATACATAGCACGATTATAGAGCTAAAAACAAATGTGGCACGTAACTCAAGTGTTTGAATGTGATTTTCGATTGTACAATTCATGGCTAATTGTGTACAGATTGAGACGATGTGTCCATTTCATCGTGGTTTATTCACATTTGATGTCAAACAGAGAGTGATGTTCTCTTCCTACAAGAGATCAGTAACTTTACTTTTGAGTTGGAAACTAAACACAAACAGTCGTCTGGCATGACAGCATGTTCACATCCGTTTGAATTTCAGAGCTTCTTGGTAGGTCGACCACACCTACAGTGGAAACAAGCATTTGCTGCCTGACCACAAGGTCTAGATCTTGGCTCTGACGACATTTGGAAGCAACAGCATTTGGCTGGCAGATTGACAGTGCCATGCTTTGATCCAAAGTGGTCGTCTGCTTGGCAGGGTGGAGACTGTCTGCAGGATGTGCTGAACATGACACCTGGCCAAACAAAATTTTAAAAACTGAGAATATACTCTGTGCGTTATATGTATTTGTATTATTATCATTATTATGTTAATAAAATATATTTTTTCATAATAAAAATCTACTATCCATTTTTATCATTTGAACACAATCCTTGCTGAATAAAAGTAATTGTTAAAACTCCACACACAAAAAAACACAAAATACTCACACAACATGTAAAAGACATCAGACATCTCTTGCAAAAGCAAACACTTCATTTAAATGAGTAACTCTACACACAAACATCAAAAGATTAGCCACATACACACTACACACAGATGTGAAAAATGTAAAAGACTTCTGTATTGTGTATTTTGCTTGTTCAGTGTGAGTTTGTCACACATACATGTACTGTATGAGCAAAAATACACTGTATACACATTATGTATGCACAACTGATGAATTTTACACAGTTATGGAACTAAACTAAATAAATACTGAACTGACTTGAGCTGAATAATGACACTACTGGCTTGTTAATGCTGCTTTACACAGTGTGTGTGTGTGTGTGTGTGTGTGTGTGCGTCCGTGGGTGTGTGTGAACATATCCACCTGTTTCTGCTCTAAACAATGGGCGCCGCCATGACGACGATGCCGGTAGTCAACTTCCGGTTCAAGTCTGGTCTATGCATTTTTGCCATGTGTTTTAGATTGTGTCATCCCTACATCGCTAAACTAAATCGAAAAAAAAAAAAAAAAACATTCATCAAATGTGATCTGATCACGTCATTTTTTTATTTTATATATTTCGCAGGCCTGTGAGGTTATAGGCATAACGTTACGCCGAGTTTCATTCATGAGACCAAAGTCCAATTTGTGCGCTGTTGCCTCCGTCATGATCATCTATTGTTTACTATATACTTATTTATTAAAACCAGGCGATAGGTTGATGAAACAATAATTTAAATTAAAATACAATTAGTGAAAAAAGGACAGCAGGAAGTACAAAACCGTCAAGTCAGTTGAATCCGCTATGAATCATGGGAAGGCAGAAACAGGTGGATACACTCACCTAAAGGATTATTAAGAACACCTGTTCAATTTCTCATTAACGCAATTATCTAGTCAACCAACCACATAGCAGTTGTTTCAATGCATTTAGGGAAGTGGTCCTGTTTAGACAATCTCCTGAACTCCAAACTGAATGTCAGAATGGGAAAGAAAGGTGATTCAAGTCATTTTGAGTGTGGCATGGTTGTTGGTGCCCGATGGACCTGTCTGAGTATTTCACAATCTGCTCAGTTACTGGGATTTTCATGCACAACCATTTCTAGGGATTACAAAGAATGGTGTGAAAAGGCAAAAACATCCAGTATGCGGCAGTCCTGTGGGCGAAAATGCCTTGTTGATGCTAGAGGTCAGAGGAGAATGGGCCGATTGATTCAAACTGATAGAAGAGCAACTTTGACTGAAATAACCACTCATTACAACCGAGGTATGCAGCAAAGCATTTGTGAAGCCACAACACGCAAAACCTTGAGGCAGATTGGCTACAACAGCAGAAGACCCCACGGGTACCACTCATCTCCACTACAAATAGGAAAAAGAGGCTACAATTTGCAAGAGCGTAAACAGAATTAGAACATGGATCCATCATGCATTGTTACCACTGTGCAGGCTGGTGGTGGTGGTGTAATGGTGTGGGGGGATGTTTTCTTTGCACACTTTAGGCCCCTTAGTGCCAATAGGACATTGTTTAAATGCCACAGCCTACCTGAGCATTGTTTGTGACCATATCCATCCATTTATGGCCACCATGTTCCCATCCTCTGATGGCTACTTCAAGCAAAATATTGCACCATGTCACGAAGCTTGAATCATTTCAAATTGGTTTCTTGAACATGACAATGAGTTCACTGTACTGAAATGGCCGCCACAGTCACCAGATCTCAACCCAATAGAGCGTCTTTGGGATGTGGTGGAACTGGAGCTTCATGCCCTGGATGTGCATCCCACAAATCTCCATCAACTGCAAGATGCTATCCTATCAATATGTTTCCAAAGAATGCTTTCAGCACCTTGTTGAATCAATGCCAAGTAGAACAGTTTAGTATGGTATTCCCAATAATCCTTTAGGTGAGTGTATATAAATATATATACAGTATATAGTCTACATATATATTTACACTACACAACCAGAAATTCAAGAGGGATAAAAATAATGTATTTATTTCTCGAAACTGAGTTTTGGTTTCTAAGTGATCAATTTACGTATCAGTGTTTTCGTACATGATAATTGGCTGTATGTCATCAGTGAATGTGGTATTTAAGTTGCAGTGTTTCCTAAATGAAACAAAAGATCTGTTTTTTTTTAATCATGTGTGTAATGTGTAGTGTACAAAAAGTTTGTTTTACAATATCAAACTATAGAAATTAATGTGCTTGTAGTTTTGCAGACTTGGTCTGAAGATTTGGTACATGAGTGAATTGAGAGTGAGCCTCAAGTTCCACTTTTAGTGTAAAAAAAACCTTTAAGATAGGTCTGTTTTTCTGAGCTGATAACACTTGCTTGCTTGATAACAACAGTCATTTTAGCAGGATAACAAACAACACATTGGGATTGATGTCAGTTGCTTAGAGCTAAACACTTAGTCAATTGTGTGCAGTAATTATAAGTTGCATGGCATTTCTGTATTTATTTTGAGACAGCTAATAAGTAAGTGTGTGTGTGTGTGTGTGTGTGTGTGTGTGTGTTAGTGTGAATGAGAGAGAGAGAGAGAGAGAGAGAGAGAGAGAGAGAGAGAGAGAGAGAGAGAGAGAGAGAGAGAGAGAGACTGTGCTCATACACATTATTTATACTGTTGTGTGAGAATGTGTAGTTCCTCTTTGCCCAGACGTTCCTGCCCAAGAATTTCATTATTCACACTGTCCGACTCTAGACACCTACTGACGTTTATTTTTCAATGAAAGGAGAGACAGAGGGTGAAAGAATGAGAAAGAACAAATATATTTCCCCTTTTGTTCCTACAACAGGAAAATATTTGACAGTCCATTGGATTTAACAGTGCATTTCATTTCCAAAGACATTTAGCAGCTCACTCTTTAAGCAGTCAGAGAGCAGTCAATATAAAGGCAAGAAAAAGTGGGACTGGCCGGATATGATGAAAATATTAGGTGCAATTTATCAAAGTATCATGTCTTTGCATTGTGAATGTCAAGATCGATATTCTAATGCCCATTGCTCAGCCATGTTGAACCTCAATTGATAAAAATTAGAGCATCCATTAAAATATCATTATATAGAGACCATTGAGAGACCTGTGCAGGAAATCCATAATAAAGCATTCCCTGCAGTATTTTAGTGGCATTATCAGCAACATAGCATATTTACGTAATTATAAGGCTTAGCTCTCAGTGTCATCTGTTCAGTGGAAGGAAATTAGCATTGGTATTTATTTTATCTCACGCTGCTACCTAATCACCCTTTGAACATTTTTTTTCCTTAACACATTCGCCTTTGACTAGCTCACAGTTGGCATTAAGGGATTTCATTTTTTTTCTTTAAAACTGTAAATGACAAGGTCATGGAAAGAGCTGTTTTGTCAAATGTCCTGCAGGCCATTTTTTTTTCCCAAACAAACAAGAACCAATGTTATATAATGTACTGTTTTGCATATTATTCAGTA
Source organism: Cyprinella venusta (assembly GCA_038021265.1). Classification (NCBI taxonomy): domain Eukaryota; kingdom Metazoa; phylum Chordata; class Actinopteri; order Cypriniformes; family Leuciscidae; genus Cyprinella; species Cyprinella venusta. The sequence goes on from CM075866.1 coordinate 31,743,615, forward strand.
TATACACTTGATTTTAGTTGTCTGTGAGTTCTGTGAGGAATGGATTGGAATATTTCGTATGTGTTTTGTGGCCTTATTTCAGAAACTTTAATTTTTAGTTTTTTCAATAACCACGCATAAACAATATTCACTCAAAAATGCAAAAATGTACATACATGTTGCTCACTTATTATGGTAGCCCTGTTTGTGCTAAATATAGTGTAATTTCACCAGTGCCATTAATATGTTTTTAAGCAACTGAAAAAAGTGTAGTGTTTTGTGTTTCCATGGCAACTGTTCCAGCAAACTTTTGTTTAATTATTAAATTGTGTTAAATTCAATTTAAAACCATTACTTGCACTATAAGTATAATCTTTATTTTGTTCCACAAGACAAGGAATCTCTGTATTTTTGTTTATAATTAATATTTTGAGTTTAGCCAGTGAGTGACGTCATTGGTAACGGACTGGTCGCGCCCGGCGCGCATGCTCTCCTCTCTCAGAACAGCCTGTGACTAGAGAGAGCGAGGTATGTCTCTGCAATGCTCTTTATATAGGAGCGAAAATATGCTATATTAAGTGAAGTTTCACCTTGATATCTACTATAGAAGTGTCATGTCACTATAGAAGTGTATAGAAGTAGCAGTTGTATAGTATAGCAGTATACTATAGAAGTGTCAAGTGAGCCAACAGAAAAACCCTGATATAAACTCGTTCCCGTTTGAGTTTATATCAGGGTTTTTCTGTTGGCTCACTTGACACTTCTATACTGGTTTTTCTGTCGATGATTTAATGTATTTTTGTAGTTTTACAAATGCACGTGTTTGGTTAATGTTTCCGCCTGCGCGCCATATTAGAGTGCAGGTTTTCCAGTGTTAATAATTTTCTTCACAATTAATTTCGGTGGATTGAGTTTGTAGATATGTTGTTTAGTATGTTAAATGAGTGTAGCTTTCTTCTGGATGTTAAAATTTATGTTTATAGCCTTATGTGTTACCAGTGTATGATATGAATTGCAGTTAGAGGGGACAGTGTTTAACGTGTCTTTTCTCATACATCCTTCAGCTGAGAGAGTGTAAACCCTGGAGGCGTGTGTGTTAATTTTCTGTCCTCTTTCAATAAACTGCAGGTATGTTTAATTGTTTTGAATAAGGGAAAAAAAAAACACTATATGATCTAAGAAATTGAGACATATTGGCTATAATATTAATGTAAAAATGAGCAACTATTTTATTTTATTTCTTTAATATGTTTTGTGTGAAAGTGAATTTTCATAAATGAGAGACAAAATTGTTGTGATACAAAACTTTATGGTATAAAATGCTCTCTGAGAACAGCCTGTGACTAGAGAGAGCGAGCTGAGAGAGAGTAAACCCTGGAGGCGTGTGTGTTAATTTTCTGTCCTCTTTCAATAAACTGCAGACGTGGTCCACCGAAGCCAGTGGTGTCGTTGAGTTCTTTGTGGCGTGAGACGAGATCCGCTACAAAAGCACAAATGTCAGGGCATGTCAGAACATCTCAAGGACCCCAAATACACATTGGTCCCCAGGGGGTTAAGGCCCTATCAGCACCGGATGTGACGTAAGTGTTCTTTGCTTGTTTCAGCATGACGCAGTTATCATTTTCACGTCCTGCGCCACGTTGTTTAAATAGCAAATGCATATTGTGCGCCCATGGCTTTAACCTTGCGCACGAACAGATCAGTTTGCTCTCTGGAAACGCAATCAATCTTTCTGCTTGCAAATTACGCCCATAAATAGCAAATTCACAATGGCATTAGTGCAACTGGCTTTAAAATGGAATGGGAGATAAGATTGATTTATTGCATGTTACGCCCAAAACATACCAATTACTCATTAATTACTGGTAATTACTAATTACTGGGCATATCAACCATTTTTCCTGTCGTTAAACTAGCAAAAGTGGATTCAGACACAACCTAAGTGGACTTGTGCCGTGCACATTAGGCCATGCGATTAGATTGTTAAGTAAGGAATAATTAACTTCGGGCAGTTGAATTATTAGAAAAGTAATGCTCACCCAAAGTGGTAATGCACCTGTTTACACCTCAGGTGTGCATTATTTTTCTAATAAATCAATGGCCCGGTTAATTATTCCGCTTATACTGCAGTCACCACACCACAAACAATTAAAGATGTCAGATCAACTTACCCCTAACCCATGGTAAATTGAGCCACAGGAACACAGTCAGTAATTACTCACTCTCATGTTGTTTCATCCCCGTAAGACTTTCGTTCATCTTCGGAACACAAATTAAGATATTTTAGATGAAATCTGAGAGCTGTCTCACTCCTCCACAGAATTATATGTTTCTATGAAAATTGTCGGCCTTGAAAAGTTAGTAAAAACATTGTTAGTGATGACCGTGGCTCAACCATAAGTTAGAACAATATGAGGTTGAGTATTAACTGACATAATTTTCATTTTTGGGGGAACTAACCCTTTAAATAGATCCAAGGTCGTTTGTATGATAATGAGCACTACTATATGAACTCTGATTTCAGCCACTAAGAGCGACCATGATCATTTAAATTCAAACAGAGTTTTATGTCTGTTGCAATTAGTTATAAAAGGAATTCAATGCCCTTTGGTCGTATAATAGCTTGCTGTCCCCCCTTAAATGTTTTGTAACACAAGGTTCATATCAGGAGTCTTGATGTCAGGAAACCCTTACCAAATGACTGACAGACAGAAATCTCAAAATGACTGACAGAACCTTAGATAAACAGAACACTGGATTGTTAAACATTAGATGTTTCTGTGCTGTTTACAGAGCCTAAGGCTACCACAGTGACAGGTCTGATATCTCATGACACATATTTCGGTGATATCTGTCAGGTTTTAGGGATATTTTTGAGTATGCTTTTCCATTAAAAAATCCCTTTCATCGGGTTTAAATCAAAACACAGCAAAGCTTCATTGTACTAAACTTTTGAAAAATGGTGCATATTCCCAATTTTAGCCTACTCTCTTAAAGAGGTAATGACGTGAGAAGTCACATTTTCATTGATTTGTTCTACTTACTGTATAAGAGGTCTTCATTCCATTAAAACATAATCCAAGTCCGATAGCGTATTATAATTCTTCTCATTATAATTGTTTACCGTTTTGGGGCTCGGTTCATCATCGTTTGGTGATAATTTATTTTTTATTTGAATACCTGATCATCTCAGGTATGTTTGTTCGGAACGTTTTAGTGGAGATCATTTTGTAAATGAGGCTCATTGTAATTTGCAAAGAAACATTTGTCGAAAGATGAAGCGGCCAACTGAGTATTTACATAGAAAACCTTGAGTGAACATTATACAGATAATGTTTTCAAAATACTTGCTTGCAATAAAAACGATGAGGTGTTGATACTTTTTCCTAAGCAATGTTAGCCAATGACAAAAGTGGCGGTTTAACTAATCATCATTACTGGTCATTTCAGACAGAGTGGCAGAATTGGAGTTGTAATAATTTTTTGGGATTTTTCTGTGCAAAAACCTTTATAAGTGAACCTCAAAGAAAATATTACAATTAAAACAGATCCATGTCTTGACCCTACTAAAAATAAAGGTTCTAAAAGAAGGTTTTCATATGATGCAATATACTGTAAGATCCATTTTGGGTCCCCCAAAGAACCTTTAAGTAAACCATTATTTTATTCTTTGTGTAAAGAACATTTTAATAATCTGATATTTTTCCTTTTGTGCAATGGAAATGTTCGATGTATGTTGAAGGTTCTTTATGGAACCATTTGCCAATAGAGAGCCTTTCATTATTTCAAGCAGAGGAAACCTTACATACTGTATTTGTTTTGTTGTTGATATTCACAAATCAAAAACGTGCGTTCAAACCAGCTTAACCGTAGTGGCAGAAGTGAGATTTCCAGTTGTATCTGCATGAAACCTGGCAGAATGTTTCTTTCACTGCCAAAACCCCACATCACAGTGCACGCAGGACACCGAAGGGAGCAAGAAAGGTGACACACATCCTCTGACTGGCCTGAACTAATCCAATCTAGAAAGAGCTGAAAGCATTCACTCACTTTTTGTACCCGCCAGCTGCTAAGAGTGAAAATGAGAGAGTGAAGGAAACACAGAGAGCATCCAAGTGCTAATCCAATTCCACAAAAAGAATTTCTCAACCGAGTCCAGTTCATGCCCTGTGGTGACACACTTATGACCAATAATTACTTTCATCCTGCAAAGTCATTTTTCAAAATGTGCAGTTGATATGTTCCAACGGGGAGAATCGCATTAGATGATACCAGTACCACTGAATAACAACATGTTATATTATCTTTGACAGGCTCTCGTACATGTAGCTTGAAGGCCTGGAATATCAATATCTGTGGTAATATTTCATTAGTTTGGAGCAGATCAGCACTTTACAGTTCCATTATGTTGAATATATACCATGGTTTTAATGAGACGTACATGTTTTTCCACAGAATTTTGAGCCCACAGAATTATGGTTCATTTGCAGTTAAAGACTAGTCAGGATTTCATTACTGCAAGAATGAGCAATAATAATAGTGATGCTTGCCATCACATAATATTAATAATAATAATAAAATAAAAAAAATAAAGGACACATTCAAGTCAAAAGAGAAACAAACAGACATACGACAGGCATTCTTTTGTATCGGTATGTCATCATAACCCATGGAAAGGTAAAAAAAAAAAAAAAAAACTTTGATTCTTGACATTATAGTCATCTAATATGCAACAATCTCTTATAATCATTGCACAGATTATGTCTAAGTAGAGCAAAATTAAACATAATGGGATTGAAATGGGGCTTTTGTCTCTACTGGGCCTTGTCATAAAGAACTTGAGTGTTTTAAGCCCGGGGGAGCATACGGCTCTAAGAAAAGTAGTGAGCCTGTAGAGCTCTTATAATGTATTCAGTTGTTAGCACTCTTCTTCAAAGAGCTACCCTTGTGACAATTATAATGAGTACTCGGCGACTTTATAATGTATGTTAATAAAAGATGCAAAGGTGTGCAGCTCTCAATAATCTCTTAATCGTATTAATGCAATTTTGCTTGTATGGTTGACTCATTTTTATGCTATCTCTCTCTCTCTCTCTCTCTCTCCCTCTCTGAAGTTAGCGAGCCTGAACGATATGCAGCAAACTTTAACAGGTTTAATAGGACTAAATGCCTTGATCTTGTTAGCATAATTGAGGTTTCGGAAAGGAATTCAAGGATTGAAGCTTCCAGCTCAGGGGCTGTAGGACAAAATTAATGAACCATAAACATGGTAATTTGACAAGCCTCTAGAAATACATATTTTCATGTAAAATGTCCTTCAACAATGTTTATCACAATCATGTGCTACAATAAAGAAAGGAAACGGGAATAAGAAATTGTTTGCAAGCTGCTTGTGTCATTAGAGTGAAGAAAAAACACAAAAGTGGTTTGTAAGAAAAGCTTGAAGTGAATGGATAAACTTAATGAACAATATGCTTGCTGGCACACAAAGGGGCCAATTCAATAAGCAGTTGCACCACTCTTGCATGGAGTATATCGGTAAAAAAAAAAAAAAATCCATTACTTGGTTTGCAGAATTTAGATACTAAAAAAGCACAGACGGCATGTGCAAATAAACAATGCTATCAGCAGACACAATTCCCCCTAGTGTGCACAACAGCTAGTTCTTTTCAACCTCATGTGCACCATACAGGCAGCAATAAATCACAATTTCTACCATCTTGTTTTCACCTTGCCAGTTTAAAGTTTTAACAGCCTTTTATTTTAGTTTATTTTACTTTTATTAAGTAGCACAGCACTATAAATCTAAATTTGTACACTCAAACAAAATGTTTTATTGTCCTGATGGGTCTCAAGATGCAGCAAAAAACCATTCTTGAAAACATTTCAAACTGCTCCAATGTTATCAGAGTGTCACAGGACACGGGATTCAGTCTTTTCATTGCTGTGTGTATGTGTGCGTGTCTCCTCTATCTCTTTGTAAAAGCGACTGGTCTGTGTGTATGTGTTCACCGATAAGGCAGCTTCTTTAGTTCCGCATCCAAATGTTCCATTCTGGCTCCGGTCTGACACCCCATTCATGTCTATTTCCACCACATGCAGTCAATTAGGCAACAAAGGCACTGTGCCTTTACCCTGCAGCTGCTGGATTCACTATGGATCTCTGTGCATAAAGATGTTTCATTTTAATCTGCATCAAGGGATATGGCGTCTAGTTTATTCGGAAATGGTAGGAAAAAAAAATATCAAGAGCAGCGTAAATTTACAAATGGTGCATAGTGTGTGATGTATTCTATTTTATGCTGAAAAAAAATCTGCAGGAGGTTGCTTTCTTCCTATCTTTTGCTCTCCTAAAAAAAAGGTTACAAAGGTTACATTTACATTTATTCATTTAGCTGACACTTTTATCCAAAGCGACTTACAATTGCTATGTACAGTATATGTCAGAGGTCGCACGACTCTGGAGCAACTAGGGGTTAAGTGTCTTGCTCAGGGACACATTGGTGTCTCACAATGGATTTGAACCCAGGTCTCTCACATCAAAGGCATGTGTCTTATCCACTGCGCCATCACCACCCCAGGTTACAAAACAAGGTTACACAGCATTCAGTCCCTGCATTCGTTTATTGAATTCACCGATGTGTGTTTATTGAATACACCAAGTTAACCTACCCTTTCCCAGCATTGCCTGTACTGAGCTTTATTTATTTATTTATTTATTTTATAAAATTTATTTTTCTGTCATACCAATTTAAATGCCAATAGGTGGTTTGCAGTCACGTGATTGTGTTGACGCGCGGAAAGCAGGTGGAGGGCAAGGAGTGAAGAGCGCAGTGGACGAGATGGAGAAAAATCCGTACTGTACTACTTTAGACGCTATTACAAGAGAAATATATAAACAGAAAATCGAAACATTTGTTGGACGTGATCCTTACGTTATGAAGAGGACCAATTTTCAACTGAATTGAGAGATTTGCCTGCCATCGAGGCTGTAGATATCAGCAACTAACTCGTCTTACAGACATACTTTGACTTTACAAAGTTTGGAAACTGGTACGTTACACGAACAGCCACATAAGTGTATTTAAACACGTGAATAATGTAATTATAAGCCACATAAATGATGTATTATCTCACATTTGACAAAGTGATCGCTGCACACACAGGCATTTTTCCATTCGGCTCCTCCCGACCGCAGACATAGGTTTGCAAGGCATTTTCCCCAGTGTTTTTCTGTCAATTTCTTGTATTGTCCCCCCTTATGAACAACAACTTTGGGCACATGATAAAAACTCCTCGTGGTTTGATCGATTTGAGCAACCATAAACGATGCAAAACATAGGCATTTTGAGTGTGTTATAGTGCTTCCTAATGTAGAAAATCACTTCCTGCCCTCCATCTGCTGTTCGTGCCATGGTTACGCAGTGGCGTGACGTCACGTGAAAACAAGCTATTACCAATTTAAATGCCAACATATTATTCATTGCATCTTTTAGGGCTTTAAGTTACGAATGAACATCAGTAGAGTGAGCCACATTGGAGTGACGCCAACTCCCCTCTTCGATCGATTGGCTAGAGAAGGAGCTGTCAATCTAAAACTAGTGGACCAATGGTGACGCTTAAGACTGTCCTAATTTGGAACTGCTACATTTGGAAGAGCAAGCGCAGAACACAAAGAAACGAAAAACATGAAGATGAATTTAAGTTTCATGCAAAATCTGTGTAAAAATCTGTATTTTGTTTTCTTATAATAGTCATGTCTAAACTGACTCGTCTGTGCTCTCTCTGCTAAAGCTGGAGAGTAAGAAGATCACAGATCCCACATGGAATTTTGCACAGAACGCATGATTTAATGAGAGCTGAAGGAAATATGACCTCTCAAATAACGACAGTGTCTAATTGGTCCGAACTCATCCAGGGCCCCGTCCACACTACTGCGTTTTCGTTTAAAAACGTAGACGTTTTGCTACGTTTGCACCTCCCGTCCAGACTAAAACGGGAAAAACGAAGACCTAAAACGGAGAAGTTTAGAAACGCTGCAGCTGCGTTTTGCGTTTTGAATCTCCGGAGGGCGTTTTAGTGTGGACGAGACAAAACGGAGGAGTTTACAAATGATGACGCAGAGGCTCACGCTCGGCTCTATGATTGGGTGTCATCAGTCATGACGTGTCTTTCCCTGATTCGCCAACCACTGTTTACACTGGCGCGCATGCCCAGTGTTGGTGAATGGTCACGTGATCCGCGTTTTCAGTCGTTTTAATGTGGATGGAGATCATTTCTAATACGCAGATAAAACGCTGGTGTGGACGGAGATCGTATTCGTTTTAATTCTCCGTCTTTAAACGAAAACGCAGTAGTGTAGACGGGGCCCAGGACAATGGAAAAACATTTGAGTTAAAAATCTTAAACCCGAATAAAGCCTAACAGTTATGTTAGAGTTTTACTTAGAGTTACTTCATGCCGTTATAATAGAGCCATGACAGAAAAATCAGCCGGTTCTCACGTAAATGCATCTGTAATAAAGACAATACATGATGCTTGTTATATTATAATTTTCTTTTATTTGAGAGTCTTGGTTCTAAGTTAATTTTGCTGCAAATTTTCGGTAACATGTTTCGACTGCAAAGCGCTTCAAAAGACTTTTTATCCATCTTTTTATCCATTTTTGGCGTGCTATCAACACGCATAATCGCTTTTCAGCATTTTTATGAACTCCTTTGACTTAACGTTACATTATATAAATTACATTATATAACGTTGTATATATAAATATATGACCTACCCCAACCCAGTCCCTAAACCTACCCGTCACTGGGGTTAATACCATTTATGAGTCTTCCCCTACAATCCTAGAAAAAAAAAATATCGCTCCCCAGATGTAGATCTACATTTTGCTTTGTTTCGCTTGGACATTTAACGGAGTGTACATACATGTGGAATAACTCGGGCATTTAACAACGTAGACATACACTCATACACGCGGATAGCTCAAAATGCTTATAGATAACACGCCACTTGACTTGAAAGTGGCGTGTATGTTTACGCAAAAGTCATGATGCCATGTTGTTTAAGGGATGATAGTGTTGATTATTTACCTCGGATACAAGCGAGAATGTGTAGCTATTCGTGCATTACGTGTGGAATCAGAGCAACAGATTTGGAAATCCATTGTCTCCTCACAAGAGTCCGTTTGCAAGCAGCAGAAGTCCACCATATGTGACATATGCACAGTAAACCTGTATTGTTCACTCAACTGTGCATAATAGCAGCAAATTAATTAAAAAAAAATATTTACCCACGTTCTGTTTTGCACGCAAATGCACCAGAGCTCAATAGAATCAAGCTGAGTGTGACCAACGCTGCAGGGGGCACCGGGAACAAATGCGCTCGGGCTCTGACCGCAGCAAACAAGCCCAGTGTTAAAGCCCCCTTACAGTAATGCTCTGTAATGGATTTGTACATTTATATGTTCATTTGTGATGAATTCAAAGAATGTGTGGCATGATTAGAGCGTTGTTCTAAATCAATCTCATTCAGTCCCTCACTTTCTGTCTCATCCAATGGAACACAAGCTGTTTTCTAATTAACTCTGGGTTAATTGCCTCCAAGGACATGTGTCTTGTTGTTATGTAGTCTGCATTAAATAGTAAGCATATTGTGGCATGGAGATGTTGGTCACTGGTTGTGACTTTGCATTGATGACAGCAGCCGCTTGTTTGGAATTTAATTGCTAAAAAGGGTGCATGCAGAGCATATTTGTCCAGATGCTTTGCAATACACAGAAATGTAAATGAGGATAATCACAGCACCATGATTTCGGGGAGGTTTTTTTTTTTTTTTTTTTTTTTTTGAAGGAATAATTTTTTGGAGCTTAAAATATGTTGAGTTATGTTGTTTTGAACAGAGAAGAAGGGTGTTGATAGAATGCTGTTGCTAAAGGCATCGGTATTGTGCAGTCACACTTTTAAAGTGGTATTTTACCCCAAAAAATAAAAATTGACCATATTTACTCACACTTTTGTCATTCCAAAGACTGTCATTTGTTATTACTACAAAAATAAATATACTTTTAATTAAATATGAGAGATTTCTTTCCCTTCAGTGAAAGTCCATTCACCCAAAACACATCAACCACTTAAAAAAATAGATTGTTAAAGAAATCATCTGGCCAGTGTGGACACATCTGGCCTGCAGGTAGTCGAAGTTTGGATCCTGGTCAGGCAGTCATGGTTGTCAATCTCAAATTCACCCTGCATCAGCAACCAATGTAAATGTACAGCAGGGCCATAAATTACAGAAGTTACTTTCAATGTTAAATTAGCAGTAGCTAACAATATAGCCTCATAGCCTGAACGGTGTTATGTCATGTGGACAGTCATGTGTTAAGTAGAAATGGTATGCATAATGGCTCCTACCTGTGGACAAGTGTGTACCATAAGTTGATGTGATAAAACAACCCTTTCAGCATCCTGTACCATGATTGCTGTAGCAGCCACTGCACACAAACAGGCAGAGAGTCCCCTAGCCACTGCATCAAGGGTTTTAGAAAAATAAGCTACTGGACGAAATTGGCCTGTAGTGAGCAGAGCGCCTACACATCTGGTTCTCTTTTTTTCTTGCTTTTTACATTGCTGGACCTTTTCCTCTGGAGGAATCAAAATAGCACCGGCAGAGAAAAGCTCACGTAAGCGTCTGCCCAATTCATCAACAGAAATGTTACAAATATTTGTTGTAGTAATTCAAATCAATTGAGCAGTCTCATTGAGCATGTTATTTAGAAACGTGTTCACAAACAGCAAAGATTTAGTATCATCAACAGGGATGGCGATTTGTTTGTCCAGGCATTTTTCAATCTATGAAATAACTCAACTGGACTCTCACCCACTTTTTGTTCCGTATTGGCTGCTTGAGAAATGAGCTTTAGTAAAAATGCAGTTAGTAAGAATTAACTCTCTCCTCTAAAAAATAAATTAATTAATTAATTAAATAAAAATAAATTAAATTCTTATCATTTGGAGAATTCCCGGACGAGCCCCCAACTGTTAGAAATAAAGTCTTCCAACATGAAGTACCTTTTCTCTCGCTGCTTTTTATTGAGCATCATGAATGAACAAAACAAAGAGAAGAAAGACCAGAGCTGGGAAGCTAGAAAAAGAGCTTAGCTTCCTATAGACCTTTCTCACATCTTCCGTATTTGTGACCGGAAATACGCAATTGTCGTGGTAATCTTCTTCCGCTCCAGTCAGAACAGATAGCGCAGGCAACTAGTAAGAGTTGTACCAATCTTTTTTGTTATTCCCAAAAGCAGCCATATCTGTTGTTTTCATTCCTTCCCTCTTCAGTTCACTGTTGATGAAGTTTGATGGAAATGGATTCAGGCTCTCCGGCGGGATGTTATTGATCCTGTGATCTTTTGTACTTCTCATGTCACCATTCACTAAGCCGTCTTTGTCTTTGTTTATTATTTATGTATTATGATTTGTGTATTATGAAGTAACGTTAGTTCATGTTCACCTTGCCAACTGTACCCTGCGTAATAAACACATAAAAACATACACCTCATTATAAAACAAGATAAATAAGAACACACAAAAGTAGGGTACATATAAATTTAAAATATTAATATATACAATATAATGAGTATTTAACAACCTGATTGTACAAGGGATATATTAATATTTGTATAAATTGTTCTTCATCTTTGATAGTTTTATAGCAAGATCAGTGCAAAAAAATAAAGTCACTACCTAAGAGCATAACTGTTGAATAAAACTGACAGACTTCTTTTTGGTATTCACGTCAAAACGCAGTTTATTGTAAATAATAATCCCTAAATATTTTTAACGTTCCACACACTCCACCTTCTTACCTTTAATGAAAGTATATTGTGAAGAATGACCTTCAGTTTTGAAATCAATAGTCATATCTTTGGTCTTAGATACATTCAGCTGCAGACAAGCATCACCACAGCATTTTGCAAAGACATCAACAACTCGACCATGACAAGTTTAAATTTTTTCGAAGTTTTGAAGACTTTCTGATCAATTTTTTTCTGTTTTTCTGATGTATTGACGGTTGACAGGAACTCCAAGAATATACTCCAAGAATATATAGTTATATTGTATAGAGAGTTTCTCGTTATTCAGCCAATAAGATCGTAAATGACATCATGTCATATCAGATATACATTGTATAACAATTCTATAAATGGTCAGAATCCGGTCAAATCTCCACACCTGTAGGTCCATAAAGACTCTCAATGTATAACATAGAGAGAAGAAGATAAAGGAGAAGGGATAAGACTCCATCCTCCATTAATGAATACCAGATGTTTGACTTTGCGTAACATAGAAAAGAATTGGCCAATGTGGCTGTTGAGCTGGACAATGGCTGAGAGAGAGAATACAATTCTAACAAAATCAAAATTAATTAGGTGGTTTAATCCATTAATCCAAACCTAAGATTACTTCAGGGTGAGTAAATCATGGGCTAATTTTCATTTTTGGGTTAACTATCCTTTAATAATGACACAATTTTAACTTTAGGTGAATTAACCCTTGTTATTTTGGTACAGAATATTTTTTGTTTTACTAGAAACGTTTTGCTATTGTTAGATTTATAATGGATTTTTAAAGGTCATGTTGGAGAAGATCTGGGAATTAATTAGGTGTTAAGAATTAAAAAGGTCATTTGGGTTTAATAGACATTGCTTTGCATCATATGAGCACTCCTAGCTGGTGAATGTGCAAAGAGAGCAGTAATAATGGATTAAATATTGGTCTGTTCCTCACACAAAGCTGTTATATGGAGCATTCCTAACATGCAGTACAGTTTTACATATACAAGATAAAATATTACCCTCAATTGTTTAGATGCAAATCTTGGATTAATTTAGTCTGTAATTTGGTCAAGTAAAATATTGGTAAAATATTTTCCATATTATATCCCTGTTTTGGATTGAGTGGATATTGCTGTTTTGCATGTTTTTATTTTAGACTTATTTTGCTATATAAGCAAATATTTCATATTGCAGTTTTTCTGTTGTGTATTTAAACGATCTAAGTTGCTAAAATGTTGATTTCTGTACTGCTACTTTCTAATTCCTCAAACTTGTAAAATTTAAATTTCATGGTCATTCTTAAAATGTATGTTAACTCCTAACACAAATCCTTTTGCTGTATATTTATTAAAATCCAAAATTACCATTAAAAAGAAAAAAAAAAAGTTTCTGACAAGAAAAAAAAAAAATACAATCCCTGACAGTATACCTTTCTGAGGAGTATGTACATTTCACTTTGGAAACTGATTAATGATGTATGGGCTTTGTGCGTTGGGTGCTGATAAACCAAGAGCAGAGCATGAGAATTGGAGTGCTGTGCCTTAACCTCTCATTACCCTCTCCTGACATCCTCAAAGAACGTCATCCTGATAACCAAACACAACTAATGAGCCTGCAAAGCATCAAAGCTAATGTCTCCTCCTTGATCAGCTTGCGCTTGTCTCTGTATTTCTTTGTCTCGATCCCCCATCACCCCCTTTTTTCTCAATGTGTGTCTATCAGCAAATGCTGGAGGATAAACAGGGGTTCAATTCCTGCAACTGCCACACTTAGTGTTGTGATGCTTCTGTCAAAAATGTGACTGGCTTTTTTTTTGTGGAACTGTATAGCAACTATAAATGAAGCCTTATGATGTTACGTAGTTTTTAAAATATCATGTTCTCTCTGTTCTCTGCTACCTTGTTTGAGTTCTCGTTTACCTGAGTGTGTTCACCTGTTACTTGTCTTGGGTGTGCACCTGGTCCTCTTGTTCTTAGCTTCCTTTATGTGCTCTTTCCCTCATGTGTTGCCAGTCCGTAGATGTTATACCACTGTATACTTCATAGTTTGTTTCTTGTGACTAAGGTCTACAGTGTTTAATTTGTAGTATTTTGTGCTTTGATTCTGCCATCTGTCGTCATAGTTTGTACAGTAAAAACCACTATGTCCATGGAGAGTCCCCATAAAGATAGTAAACCAGAAGCGTATTTGCTCGTTTGTGTGTGTAGTGTTACTTGTGTATGCATGTTCATATGTCTGTTTGTGTTTTTATTTTCTTTTTTATTTTTGTTTACAACTCCTTATAACACAATCCATCTTCATCCTCCCAGGGCCTCTTCCAAAATCTGGTGGAGAGCTAGGCTTAAGTTGACCAATCCCTGCTCAGCTCCTCTGATCAATTTTCCAATACGGCTGAAACAGCAGCACCTCGTCCGAATTCACATGAGGAGAGATTAATCTGTGCCACCTGCTGATATAGAAACCAGGGTTGCAGGAACTTGTATTTAGTGCTTTATGAAATCTCAAAGTGTGTTTCATGATAACATGTAGCTATGAGATGTGAGAAAGACTGGAATAATTTGTTCTGAGGAATGAGCAAATTGTTGGCAAGCGCAAGGGGTTAGTGTTAAAAATGGGGTTGATATTTTTAGAACATAATAAACTGGTTTAACAACACCATAAATGTCTTTGAATGAAAGCATAATAACTGATCCCGCAGTAGGTTGTAGTTTTTTTTTTTTTTTTTTTTAAGTGCTGCAGAAATCTGCTGTTGTGCCCTTGAGCAAAGCCACTTAACCTCAGGTTTGCTCCAGGGGTTTGCCCCTGTAATAAATGCATGTCGTTCTTTTATGGCGACATTGTGTGAAAGTCGTGGAAGGATTTCTATCTGTAGTATATACAACCCAGACTCATTGAAAATTGCATATTGACAAAACTGTAAAAAAAAAAAAAAAAAAAAAAAAAACGTACATGGAAAATCCAAAATCCTTTACTCCTCATCACTCACATTAGTTTCTGGGGAAAATGATCAAGAAAGACTTGTTTTTGTGTGGTTCCTTGCCCAATATATACACAATAATACATCCTCGTGCATAATTTGTACTAATACATTTTCATGTTTACATCACATAACCTCCTCCATACATATATGGCTTTTCTAATGTAGTAAACTTGCTTAGTTGCTCATCTGGTGCAACGTGGAGGGCTCTGGTACTAGTCCCGTCAAACACAAGCCATGATATTCCACATAGAGCTCAAAGCATCTTAAAATGAAGCATGGTTGCTTCACCAAAGGAATCCTATCTCATCTCACTTATCTTTGCTTGTTTTAAAGTCGGCATGAAACGGAAGTCGAGATTGTCGTTTTTTCCTTGTTGTGACGTATATCCGAGTGAAACGGCTTCTGAAATTAGAAAAAAAATGTAGGGCAGGGCTTGATTTCGTCCTTCGGGAATTGATTGGATCGTTGGAGCGTTGGGCGTTGCATACAAAATGGAGGCCGATTTGAATGCGATTCTCTGAGAAGCGGTTCACCTATCCGCACCCTCATTGGATCTGGCCGCACCCTTTCGCCATTCCAGGTGACTGAAAGAAAAGAGAGGTCAACTCAATTCAACTCAAATCAACTTTTATTTATAAAAGCACTTTCAAAACCATTAAAATGGACCAAAGTGCTGTCCACAGGCAATAAATAATACACAGAGACATAAAATTACATCAAGACATGACACCCAGATAATCAAACCACAAATCACTCACAGTTCTTGGACCTACTCAAATGCCAAAAGCTTGGTGAAATAAATAAGTCTTCAGATCCTTTCTAAAAATGTCCATGCTTGACAACAATTTGAGAGATAATTGCAGCACATTCCAGATTGCAGGAGCCGCAACGGAAAAGGCGCGATCTCCACTACGCCTCAGGCGAGACCGATGGACAGTTAGAAGCATTTTCAGCGAGGAGCGTAGATGGCGTTGAGACTGATGCCGGCTTAACATATCCTTTATATATTCAGGCGCTAGATCATGTAATGCTTTGAAAACAAATAATAACACCTTATATTGTATTCTGTATTTAACAGGTAGTCAGTGAAGAGATATCAATACGGGTGTTCTATGATCACATTTCTTGGTATTTGTTAAAAATTTTGCCGCAGCATTTTGAACACGCTGAAGACGAGCAACCAGTGAATCACGTATGCCTAGATAAAGAGCATTACAATAATCTAACCTGGTTAAAACGAAAGCATGTAAAACAATCTCCAAGTCCTTATATGAAAGGATTGGTTTCAGCTTGGACAATTTTCTCAAGTGAAAGAAAGAGGATTTCACAACACTTTTAACTTGACGATCAAAATGCTTTTCGTAGTCGAAAAATACTCCATGGGGGAGGGAAGGGTAATGTCTTTGATTAAAGATTATATGGGTAGCCTACATGAATTTTTAAAAAATAATGAAGTGCACAGATAAATCATTTATAATAAACACTACAGTATTACATGTAAAAAGAAGATTTGTCAAATTTGATTTCATGCCGACTTTAATGGTTGAATATGATTTCACTTTCTAACTTTAGTTAGGCTGCATTTACACTGCAGGTCTTGATGCCCAAATCCGATTTTCTGACTATATCCGATTTTTTGATGACCTGCTTACATCATCTTTTAAAAGTGACCCATATCCGATTTTTGCATTTACACTATACACTGCTGAAACTACCAAATGCAGACAATCTGACCCGGGAAATTAAGCAAAACAGCACAAAATTCAATGGATGCAGATGCAAATAAAATTATCCAGTGTTTTCTTTCCACAATATTTCAATAAGTCATCAAAACATTGGTCTCGTACGGTGGAGAAAAAAAGATGAGGCTCTAGCCACGAGCACTTAAAACGATGCCTCATATCTCGTGAAATATCTTCAAAAACGGATTTATTTCTGTAACAACCCTGCATTTTTGCCTGCACTCTTCACCCCAAACACTCAAAAGACATGAAACCTTCGCATTGCTCCACTGTGTGTATCCTTTCTTCCATCGCGCGGCTCGCGCCTGTAATCGCGCACTTTTTAATGACGTACGACTCACATTACCAGGGAATATCCGATTTGTCTGCTTACATGGCACACGAAAATGCACATATCCGATTCATATCCGATTTATTACCACATATGAATGAGGCCTGAATCCGATCTGAGAAAATCGGAATCCATGCGTTTTTTTTCCTGCTTACACGTTCACTGGTCATATCCGATCTGTGCCACATGAGAGGAAAAAATCGGATTTGGGTCACTTGAACCATGCAGTGTAAACGAGGCCTAAGTGTGTAATGTTGCTGTTTGAGCTGAAAGGGTTAGTTCACCTAAAAATGAAAATTAAGTCATTAATTACTCACCCCATGCTGTACCAACCCCGTAAGACATTTGTCTTCGGAGCACAAATGAAGATATTTTTTGATTAAATTTGAGAGGTGGATCACTGCTTGATAGGCTCCTAAGGGATTGAAACTTGATGGCTCAGAAAGTCAATGAAGAAAATGTTTAAATATTCCATGTGACAGCAGAGGCTCAAGTATAAGATTATCAAAAGACGAGAATACTTTTTGTGCAAAAAAAAAAAACCAAACAAAAATAACGACTTTATTCGACTATTCCTTTTCTTCCTTGTTGGAACAAAAATTGACAGTTGAGTTCCCGGATGTGCCGGTTGTGCGTATAGAGCACAATAATGGATTAGTTGAAGCCTGAAAGCTCCCTAGTCACTGCAATGTCATTAGAGCGACTGATACTGTAACGATCACCAGTGAGAGAGCCCGGGATAACCATCAGAGGGCACTCTAACCAGAGCAATCACGACACATCCACAAACTACATTTCCCAATATCCTTTGCTCAGACTAATGAGCCATGATCACATTCACCTGTATGTCTTTGCCTTGTTTAGCTCACCCCATATAAGCCTGGTTTTCACATTAATTCCATGCAAAGTCTCCTCAACCTTCTTTTCTAAGTGAAGTATGTGGCCGATACATTCTTTAAATTTTTCTGATTTTGTTCCAAGGAAGAACATCTGAATGTTATAAGGCTTTGGAACAACATGAGGACACTTAAATGCCAGAATTAACATTTGCAAGTGAACAGTCCTTAAAAAAAAAACTAGGTTGGAGCTCTTATTTCACCGCAGTCAGTCCTGTATGCTTATCATATGCAAGTAATTTATTTCTGTAAATAAATTGTTCTATAAATTTAACTTTTGCCTGGAAGCTTCTTTCTCTGACAGTTCTCCAAGAGTCTTCCAATAGGTTAAATAGACTACAACTCTGCTAAAAGGGAGATCACCATGGTGACCATCACAGAGACAAGGTCTTTTGTAGGTGGGCTGTCAAAGTGCAGTCAGTTCCCTCCAAATAGAGACCTGAACATTTAAAGTGACACCATGTTTATGGAACGAATGGACTTGAAAATGTGAAAGTTTCATTTTGGTGTGCCAGGCTGACAAGCAGCCAGAGAGTTATATAATTATTTCATTGCATATTAAGGCAATTTGCATTTATTGTGACTATCTGGGGCTCGTTCTTCGTACGTTGCTTAAAACATCCGAGATCAAATGAGAGATCTAAGATGATATCATCGTGCTAATCATGATCCGGCTAATTGGGTTCTTCGAACACACCTGTTGTTTATGATTAGTATCGCTGGATTGAGTTATCTGAGATAACTGCGCGTTCTCGCGTTGGTTTAAAAGGGGACATGTATCGATAGCAGAACCAGTGATCAGCAGCGCTGCTATTGGCTGTTCAACATGGCCAAAGAACACGCCCAGTTTTTCTCCCAAGCAGAGAAAGAACTTTTAATGCAAGGTTATGCAGAATTTCAGTTTTTAATTAAAACGCCAGGAACACCTCAAAGTGTGCAAAAGCCAGGAGAGAGTGCTGGCAAAAGTAGAAGACAGATTAAATGCTTTTGTGGTGGCCATGTTAGATGTTTTAATTACTTATTTTTATTATTTTATTTTTATTTTCATAATTTCATAATTACTTTGTTCATTGTAATGTCGTCACCACACTATAATAATGGACATGGTGAAAGTGAAGTACAAAAATATTCGACTTAATGGTAATTTTACCTTATAGGCCTATAGTCTCTTTTAAAAAGGTACTGTTAAATAAATGATTGTCTGTTTATAAAAGCAACCAGGAAAAGGCTGAGAAAAAATAATAATGATGCTCCTGACCCTGGCAGAAGAGCTGACCCTTGGGTTGAATGTGAATTGCCCTGTTGTGAAGGACATCCCTGGGTTCAGCTCTTCCAGACCCACATCAGGGCCCAGTAGCAGCAACACCTTCATCACTGGGAAATCAGATTTAAATTATCTTTGTACACTGTGAAATAATGTGTTACTGCATTAAATTAAGTAGACCATAGACCTATAATCCAAATTGGCTGGTTTAGTCATTTCAACTGTTAAATCTTAAATATGATACATTGCTTTGTCTTGTGAAAGTAAAAACTGATAAACTTATGTTAATGTAAAAATATTTTGCCATGAGTTATTAAACACATTGCACTGGAGAGTGAAGAAAACTTCTGAGATGACTGTCCTTTAGAGGAAGAACTTTAATTTAATTGATTTATACTTTTGCCTATGCCTATTATTTCTGACAGGAGTCCACATGTACAGAGAGGCCTACAGAAGAGTCTGCACACAGCAGTGATGCAGGGGTGGGCAGAGACAACGTTTCCTTTTTATTTGTTGCATGAGGCATGTGTGACACAACGACACTGGGTGAAATTAGTTCGCTATATGAGTCTTCAACAGAAAATAGAGTGTTTAGAAAAAACAAAAATCAGGGGGAGAAATAGAACTTGACTAAGAAAAAATTACAATAGAAAAAGAGTTGTTTCAAAATAAACTTCAGAGTAAAATACATTATTTCACACAGAGTACTATTGTTGACCTTGCATAGCCTAATATCTCTTTAAAAAGATGACTGAATAACTGGCTTTTCTTTACAAAGAACTATTGAAATAAAACTGTAAGCAAATACAGTTTTGCAAATTTGTCTTCTTTTATTTTAGGTTTAATTAAACATTTTTTGTCTTTTTCTGATGTTGGCAGTGAATATGGCACATGCCAAAGGCCCTGTCAGGTGCAACCCTCAGGCTTCTCAGACCCTGAAATCTTCCCTTTAGTTGGCCAAAGCTCATGTCATTGTGTGCCCTTGTCCTAGAGCTGCATTGTAACTGGTCTGGGGTTTGGGTCAGGGAATGGGGTCATAAAACACCTGTCTCCATGCAGGATCCTGTTGTAATCACCTGTATGATGGAAAAATGCAGTTCTCAGCATAAGTGTATGTAATACCGTGAGTTTGATATTTATAATTCCTTACCATGTTCAAATAATGTTAATAAATGTGAATCTCTTAAAATTCTTGAGTCATGCACAGATCCTGGCCGTTTTGATTTCACACTGGTTTGTGATTTGGAACATGGTCACACACACCATCTAAGAGATTTTACTCAGTCAACTGCCTTTAAAAGAAATTGACATAATATTACTAATCTGGAATATTAAAAATTGTAATAGGAACTTGGCTGCACATTTACATTGTAAGTCCCCCTTCTGCTCACAAAATCCCTTCATTGAGGCCTTGATGGGAACGTGTGTAGTCTACAGTGTATGGCACCAATCACGTAAATTAAGCCTGAGGGATTGTAAATCATAATCGGCATGGTCATCATGATTGCATTATCTTCATTAAAAATTATAGTAGCTATACCCTAAGTTGGCAAAAAAAAAAATAAATAAAAAAATAAAAACTAAGAGCCTGACATCGAATCGAATATCAATTTGCATATACAACAAAATAATAATGTATTAAACGACACCCTCACAACGTCGTTTCCCGAGAAATAAATAAATAAATCTCAGAAATTAGGCTACACTATCGCGCTGCGCTAAAGGACTTCCCCTTGTCAGTGGCGATCTAATCCTGTTTACGTGAAATAAGCCTGCTCGCGAGCAGGTTCAAGCTGACGGACCTGTTGCTATGACAGCAAGTCCAGGATGAGCTTCGAAGAACCAAACGATCTAAGATCATGGCAAATCGCCAACAATCAAATCCAGCTAACTGAGTTAGCGACGTACGAAGAATGAGCCCCTGGTCTGGTCTTTTGCGTTCTCTTGCAACACTTTTGCGTTCCCCTGAGAAACTTTGTATTTCCTCGCAAAGAATATTTGCGTTCCCACGCAATAAAATGAAAAATGAAATGAAGTAATGAATCTCACCGAGTGGTCTGGGGTGTTCACTGATATGCTCACACAAAAATCAGTCAGTGCTTATACACTTTGTGATCTCATATCAGTGATCTCAAACCCAGAATAAAACCTGCTCTGGAGCAGGTTAGCCGTGTAGCATAAGTTACCATGGCAATGAAACCCTCTCTTTTCTGAGCCATCATTTACTCAGGCTACATAATTTATTTGATAGCAATGACATTTTGAACTTTTTTGGGGGATAAAATGTGAAATAATGGACTCCTTTCTCTCACTAAAGGTCCTTCCACACTGAACACGAATGTGCTGCGGCGAAAAAAAACAAAACGACTTTTATTTATTTCGCTTCGATGTCGATTTTTTTTTTTCTTTTGAGGCGATAAAACCTTTCTCACTGCTCTTCGCTCTTCATACTCATAATCAATTAGCCAAATCAGAAATGATCTGTGTCAGACTCTTGAGACATTGCCTATATATTATTACTCTGTCAAATAAAGGGAGTTAAGTAAATTATGTGTAGGCAATGTTGGTGTATTAGCACTAAAGGCCTCCATTTTCTGATGACACAACTACAAACTGCAAGGACTGTTTAATGATGGGTAACTCTACAGGGATTTATTATTTATCTGGGGAGTCAAGAAGCCAATTGTGCTGCTGACTATAGCCTATTCATTTCAGTCTTTCACTGCTGAGTCTTTTTTTATTGACTGGTTTCGCAATTATGTTAAATTTATTTAGTATTTTAGATAATTTTAGGCAGGGTTTTTGACAGAGACAATATGTTTATGACAGGACTTTCTTAAAGAGAGAATAAAGAATGAGATCAGGTGCCAGAAACTGACTTGCTCATTTACTGTTAAAAATAATGGGTTTGTCAGTCCTAATTTGAGGGCTCTTACATTTCTGTTCTTGGAGTGTTCCACGGAGCATTTTAGCGCTAGATCAGCTCTTAAATATGTGAAAAGTTAGGGGTAGTCAAGACGACTCCTAATGCCAAGTTCAGACTGCACGATTTTCAAAGTAGTCAACTCTGTCTAGCACGCTGCGCGCAAACTACGTTTCACACGTGAGACACGCGCCCCCTAAACCCCCATAATAAAGATGGTGCTGCAGAGGTGGATGACTTCTCATTTTAGACACACACACACACACACAAACACACACCTCTGAAGGTATAGAAAAGTCCTGGGAATTCGGTACCGCATCACTCGCAAGACACAACTTGGATTAGTTGTCAATGTCAACCAGGCAAAGTCCACCTTTCTCCACTTCTGTGATGAAAATTTATTATTAATTAAAGATCCTTATATCCTTCTATTCTATCCTTCTATTCAATCCTTTCTTCTAGATATAGAATCTTCTAAAGTGAAGATTCTATATCTGTTGTGTTTATTGTCTGTCAGGCTCTCGCTGTTCACCACATATAACTTTTCACAACCCGGTTTGACATTAAAAGCATATTTATTTCAAACAGCCTTCAGCAAAAAATGCCATTAGCAGCAAGAGACGTGGAGAGAGGAAGGTAAACAGCACAGTTCGTTTGCGACCTTTGTTGAGGAAACACACAAATATCTTGTATGTCATAAAATCTGAAGTCCCTTCAATCAAGTAAAATGTCTACGCCCACCATAGGCTATAATTTGACTATTCTGTCCCATTTTGTGATAATTTACCTGAACAACATAACTGCCCTACATTTATCACTTACTAAGCAATGGCATCTAGCCATTTAGAAGTAGTTGTATATTTCTTTGCAAGCAACATTCCAATCAACCTAATTCCAATTCCAATCAGATTTAAGGCGACACGTTTTTCTGTTTATGTCAAGTTTAGACTTACAGACAGGGTTAGATACTAAATCAGTGTTATTCATCTATCCTTGCCCTTTGATTTTAGGGATAACTTATGAGTTTAGGGGTAGGGATATGATTAGGATCACATTTTTGGACAGGAATATTGTTCCAGGATTAGCAAAATATGTTGACCCCAAAACGCGTCTAACATGGCAAAATTAGGACGTGCCCATGTGTCATTCAATCAACTGTTATTGAAATGAATGGGGATGCTAACATGTTGCTCTCTCCAGGTATTTTAGAATCAATTACAACATAAAACAAATACAAGACATTTTAAAAGAAATTAAGGTTTTTGATGAAAACATTCCAGGATTTTAAAGTTAAACTATCATTTGGACCTTGAACCATATGGTACCCAGTAAAGTGCATTATATGGAGAAAAATCCTGGAATGTTTTCATCAAAAACCTTAATTTCTGTTTGACGGAAGAAAGAAACGCATGGACATCTTGGATGCCACGGGGGTGAGTAAATTATTAGCAAAAGTTTTTTTTTTTTGTTTTTTTTTTTTAAGTGAACTACTCCTTTAATAATAATTATTTTTTAATTAAAAGTTATAACTCACATTGGTTGTGGTTCTTTTTATAAACATTTAGTGTTACTAGAGTATGGATTAGCCTAGATAATGTATTAGCTTAGAGAAATAGTGATTTCAATTGGAGGAAAACAGTTCATAAGCAGAGCTACTAAGCTACTCTGTTGACATGGTCCTGCGTTGCATCATATTTAAGTCTAAGTTGTGTTATATAGGCTAGTACATCCGGTTCAATGCAATTTAGCACCATTTCGATGGAAATTTATCAAATAACTCACGTATCAAAAGCAAGTATCAAAGCAAGCCTATTTGTATCCATTTTTTTTTTTTTTATTTATTTTTTTTTTGGATTCTGCCGTGGTTTGGGAGTGGCCTCATAAGGGCAGCTAAGCAAGTGCATTCTGGCAGTTGTGATGGCAGTGGTTCTGATTGCTGTTAGATGGCAGTAATTCCTACACAATATCCCTTTAAGTAGCCTAATAATTTTAAGCTGAGATAAAATATAAACAGAAGGGTAAATTAATTCACACACATATTTTGAAGCCATTTCTTTATCCCCTTTTATTTAATCATCCCATTGTAAGCAGTATTTGAAAATTATTATATTTATTCTTGAAAAATATTTTAAGTGCGTTCTTCATTAAAGCAGTCGGGTAAGCTTTGTAGTACTGATAAGGACTTTGTGAAGTCTTCATGTTATTCATGTATTTTGTCCA
The DNA here is from genome assembly GCA_038021265.1 of Cyprinella venusta. Lineage (NCBI taxonomy): Eukaryota > Metazoa > Chordata > Actinopteri > Cypriniformes > Leuciscidae > Cyprinella > Cyprinella venusta. Next base: position 31,767,789 of record CM075866.1, read on the forward strand.
TTTACAAAGGTACACTCTTTTATCTCAAATAAAACAGAGTGCTAGTCATGAAAAATAAAATTGTTGTTCCTCAACTGCCTTAAACAAGAAGAACAGATGGGGAAGAACACTCATTAAACACGTATGTGAATATGTGAAAGACGAGTGTGTTTCTCTTCTCTGTGTATACATGCATGTATATATGAAAAAAAATATAGCATGTATAAAGTAGCACCATACTTACTAGGGTATTCATATATAAAATAGAATTTTCCTGTATTTAAAGGAACTGTATTCTGTACCAGATGCAGTTTGTAACATTTTATAATCTGATATAAATAAATTAAACATTCAACTGAATGATTAAACATAGAGACTATCAGTCTACTTTGGCAGTTGTTTGTGCATTTTATATAGGTGTACGTTTCACTGGATTTGATGTTATGCTAATTTAAATGTCTAAAATACAAATCATTTGAACTGAGTCTGTTTATCTTGAAATATGTATGTACAGACACAGTTATCTTGTGTTATAATTTGCCTTGGCTGAAGTTGAAATGATACTGTATGTGTGTAATGGTGTGTGATATTTAGTTTGACAAATTCATTAATTTTCATATATTAACAAATGCAATGAAGTTGCATGTCATAAAGACAAAAACAAAGCAATTTCATTTTAGCACTTAATTCAGTGAAGCATATTTTACACATATGTAACTGCAGGCATAAACTGTGACTGTTTAACATCTGTTATTTGCTTACAGTATGGTCAATTGTCACCTGACACCAGTGGTTTACATATGCCTACATTAGTTGAGATGCAAGTAAAGAAATGGGGAGTATACCACAGACTGCGCGATTTTAGCAATTATTCATTACAATAATTACATTATTCATTACAAATCACACTGAATCTAATAAACTTGGGTACGACATGTATGCAGACTGTATGATGATGACACCTATTGAATCATGGGCTTTTAGTATAGAAGAATAAACTTCATAAGCATGATGGTAAAAATGCATTTATATACAGTATATTATGCAATTTTCACATCCATATAATACACATTTTATTGCATTTAATGCCTTGATTTTAGTCGATTTTAGGTCCAATTTTCACTCGCAGGCAGGTTTTTTGAGGTTTTGTGAGATCGCCGTCAAATGACCGAAATCATAGGTAAATTGCTGCTCGTTCATATCACGACAAACACGCAGTGTGAATTATCTAAAATCTACATAAGCGATGACCTACAGCCAATAAGAGAGCAAGAAACAGGATCGCGGGATGTTAGGGGAGGAGTTATACACCAGAACGTCAGTATTTTAATAGATATATTTACAATTAGATCAAACAGAAACAAAGCACAAACATTTTCTTGACAACAGCAGCACATTGCAAAATGATTTATTTACCCCCAACTCTCTTTAAGAACACACAATCCTTGACCCCCTCGTCTCCCCAACCATTTCCTCCAGCATTGTCAGTTTTTTCCTCTACTTTTCGGTGCAAATCAGCGCACTGACAATTTGGATGGCAAATCTTCTTGCAGGTTATCTTTTTTAATAACTATTCCAGTCTTGCTCAAGAACTCCGGTCTCACGCACGCATGATCTTGTGTTATTTCCTTATCACTTATCACGAGTGTTTGGTTGTGAAATTTTGTTTGTGGTCCAGACAGAAGTTGTTGGCGATTCTTTCGTTTGTAAAGTCATGCAGTGTGAAACCTGTCATCTGTCAAACCTGTCACCTGTCATCGATCTATCATGTAGTGTGCACATTGCACCAACTGAATGTCACGCCCAAATGAAGTGTGAAAAGAACAGTGACCCGACTACTTTGAAAATCGTACAGTGTGAGGCATAACACTCACATACGCCAAATCACTAATCCCACCCAACAGTATATTATGCATGTACCTAACACTTGATTTCACTAAGTGCAACATGTTCCTGGATCAATATCTTTGTTCATTCTGGAACAACATTCCAATCAACCAATCAGATTTGAGTGACGAGTTTACAGTTTATGTCTAGTTTAGGCTTACAACCAGGGTTAGATACTTTTGCATCAGTTATTCACCTATAATTTCCCTCTGATTCTATTGATAACTTGTGGGAAGGGTTAGGATTAGGGGTAGGGATGTGGTTAGGATTACATTTTCTGACAGGGATATTGTTAAGGATCAACAAAAAATGTTGACCCAGGAACGCATCTAACTTGGCAAAATCATGATGTGGGGTGTATCAAATGCAGGACATACAACATTTGAAGTGTTTTGTATTTGTCCAGGAGTGGTATTGGGAAGCATTAGACTCATTGCTAGTCTTAAGCATCCACATGTACAGACACACAGGCCACTAAACTGGCCCTACAATTGGGATTCAATCGTCCCTCTGGACCTCAGGGAAATTCAGGTGACTGCAACAGTTTGTATCAAAATATAAGATTGTACAAGTATGTGTCAGTCTGCTCACTAAATTACTTTTGATGGGTTCAGGGGCCCCTCATTATATCTGATATGCTCCAGTGACACTGGATGCACTCCATGCTCAGGGGACACAGCACCGGCCCTGAGGTAAAGGATGATGACAGAGGCATGTGATATGATCGGCAAGATTCACTCCACTGTCCTTATGGAAACTTCAAGCATTGCACAGTGTGACAAGTTTCCTTGAGGAAGACTGTGACTAGCATTAAGGTGTGTGTGTGTGTGTGTGGCCTAGTAAACCTTACATTATGAGGACAAAATTTATATATCTGACATACTTCAAGTGCTCGCACTTCAGCAAAAATGACAAATGGATTAGGAGCATTCACTTTGTCGCGTCCAGTGTAGACATGGCAAGACAATGATGGCACTAACATATTTTCCAAATAAAATGTATGTTTGGCATAATTTATGTTGGGCATAATTGAATTCTTGATATACAAATACAACAACACATGTCCATTTGACAGTATGGAATTGCATTTTAATGCATGTTTGATGTACTTATAGACTCAGACAAAAAAAAAGTCTGTTGTGTCATTGACCAGGTTTTCACGTTCACAAAAGCTCCTGAGAAGTATGTAGTGGACCGTTAAACATTTGTCTACATTGCAATTGAACTATATGAACGCATTTTGATAGAGTTGCCTTCATGAGTTCACATCTACTTATAGTTATTACAGTAAAGGTTATGCATACTCGGCGTGCTGTCTGGGTGGAGGGCTCCGAGCTCAGAATTTCTTCCCGAATCCAGAGTACTCTCCTCGTTGGTAAGAGTAGATGGAACTAGAAGTGAGGAGATGGGGTGGAGGTGGGATGCTGAAAAGCTGTCAAGGAACGAAGGTGGGTTCTGCTGTTATGTATCTTGTCGATAGTGATTGATCTCCAGTTGTGCTAATTGGGTTAATTATCTGCACCTGCTCCTTCCGAACCTTGTTCATAAAACAATTTCAAAATCTGATGTTCCACTTGTGTGGTTTCGTGTTCAAAAAAATGTGTGGCAGAGTTGTACTGTCACAGTCCTCCGTCTGCACCAGTCTGTCTTGTCTTCAGCACTACACTTCCCAGGATCCTCTCGTCACCCTATCCCGTGTTCACTCCCTCATCAGCCACCTGTTCCTCGTCTTGATCATCTGTTTCACCTGTTTTCACCCCATTATGTTTGATTCATCTGTGTATTTAGTTCCCTCAGTTTTACTCAGTCATTGTCGGTCGATGTTTGATGTTAGCCTGTGTGGCGCCCGTATTTCTGTCTTCCAGCCTATGTTTTATATATTAAAAGTGATCTTTACCGATATTCCGGACTCCTCGTTCCTCTGCCTGAACCACACCCTGACATGTACCTGTTCAGCAACAGTTCTCAAATGCATTGTTTGGAATCATTTACGTCACTGTAGAAACACATCTTTTATATATTAGGGTGTTTTGATAAGTGAAGGATGTTGAGTATTAACTCAAGTGGTGAAGGAAGTGATATATGGAGCGAATTTTCTGAGTTTGTTTGCGAGATGATTTTTCCCTTGCAAAGCAGATCGAGTTTGTTTGCAAAATGCTGGGTTTGTTTGTTTAATTTTGGCACATTATTCGCTCCATAGTGAGATGCTGGATTAACATTTGAGGGGTGATCAAAGAAACCATTTATATCCTGTTGCGCTTTGCCTATCTCAGTCGGCCAATTAACATGCCATGAAAAGATGCATCTCCTGTTTTCCAGAAAGCGTAGAAATTTTCTCTTGCTTTTCATCGTTATGATTGATGATGCTTGGGACCATGTAATGTATCATGCCATATGGATTTAATTTTCAGCGCTCATACCTTGGTTGAGATTTGAGTGTGAGTTTTGGCTGAGTAGTTGTGAGCAATGGTGGATGACTTGTATGGCACCTGAGGTCTGCTTTTATTTTGCCATCACCTTTAACATATAGTGCGTTAATTTAACAGCGGCGTGTTTTATCATAGGCATTACTGAACAGGGCTGCGCTGATTAAAAGCACAGTGAGCTAAATTGATCGTAGAGACCATTGGTGGCGATGGCTCTATGATCTACTTAGGCTTACGGTGCTTTTGGGAAACACAGCCCTGATTGAAAGTCCCAAATGGCTGGCTCAAGACTGGGTTAAAGAGATTCTGTGCGCAAATTGACCTTTAATAAATACATTTCAGATACAAAACTGAGCTAAATCTTCTGGAGAAATACATTATTTCGTCTGGATTACTGCATTATTCCCTGCTGAATAACAATCACAGCCAATTCCATGATCTTTAGAGTCTAGTCGTCTCATGACAGGCTATTCACAGATGTGAGAGGAAACGTCCTGTAATTTTACTGGCCGTCACAAACCTATGATCTCAGTCCCTCTGGAAACTGGACCTGGCAATGATATGGTGTCCAGTCACCTCATGACCGGATGGGCATATCTGATCACCAACACACTGAACTCCACTTAAGCATGTGGTAGACTGTATGTCTGGCACCTTCATCCTTAGAGACTCATTAATTTGTCTTAAATTGATAGTAGTAAAAAAAAATTAAAGGAGAGGTGAGAGCACTGGTGGAAGTCTTTAATTCTTGTCTCCCTCTCCATTGATTTTGAAATGTGGAGCCATCATTTGGCCTACTGTATGTGAGAGGATGAAGGTGGTTAAAGTTGGAGTTAGATGAAGATGAAGTATTATGGCCATTTCTGACATGACAACTCTTAGAGTTATTGGCATGGTAATGGGCATGACAGGGTTTCTGTTGTCTGATAATTATAGATAGATATTTTCTATATTATCAAATATAGAATTTTTTGATTATGATTTTGATTTATATTATCAAAATCATCAGCAGTTAACAAGGAGGTGGGTGGTGGTGGTGGACAGAGGAGAGTGTTGAATGTATTTACATTTACATTTGTAAATGTCTTGATGTCTTGAACAGTGAACGTGTGTTAGAGGCGCTGTTGATCTTGTTGTGGAAAAATGAAGATTTTACAATATGAATATCAGTAGAAAAAGCAGAGATTGATACCAACTGAGGCGTAACTCAGCACTGCAAAACAGTGTAAAAAGTGGCCTAAAATGACACAAGACAGTGTCATTTGGGTGACAATGGCCTAGTCATTTGTTTGTTCCAGTTCATTTGACAAGAAGTCATTTCACAGTGGCCAATTTAAATGTTATCAGCTAGAAGAGACAAACTGTTAGTGTATAATTAAGTTTGCTTGAGTAAAAACAATAAGCTACTATTCAGATATGTTATGTGGGGGAGGGGGATTGGTTTGTTAAGCTATGAATGTAAAAACCATTGGTGTTGATTGACCCTAATCTGACATTTTTTCGTCTATTTGAAAGTTAGGCTAATAAACATGTTGCATTCTATACGGTCTGTTTGTCATTTTTTTAAAGTTACATTCAGTGTTCCTTAACTTGACTAATTAAGAGGCCATTTTTGACCATGGTATCTTTGATCGAAATGTCCGTAAAACGAAAACTCTTCTGGTCACTTTGACCGGCACCATTTTTTTTCTAGAGGAAACTCTGGGGTATGACAATGTAGTATGTTTGGTTTTGGCTGAATAGATTAGCTACACTGCTGCTGCAGAGCAAGTACAGGATTTATTAGGGCCAATACATACAAGACACGCTGATGTGAGCAAGTAATACATTATGCTGCTGTACAATATTGTGTACATGAATTAAACGTAGCAGATTATGTATAAAACTATGCTAGACATATTAATTCAATATCCCACAGCCATCACTGATTCAGGATCTAAAACGTTTAGACAATTTTGTCCATAAGGCAACTGACGTCATATTTCTAAAATAAATTAATAAGCTTTGTTATGGTCTCCACGGAATTAATGACAATCACCTTCATTGTCTCAGCTAGTTCTTGAAAACTCATTCCCATCAACTCTTTTGTAAATAATCTCCTTTACTCTGGGTGTTCCCTTGGAATAGTTATATCAAGTTATGACACTTGTCACAATGAAAAACAAACCATCCAAGGTATGCGGTTTCTAATCAGGCATGGGCTCTCATTGATGGCTATCCCATGATGCCATGTGTACTTTCAGACCCAGGTAGCCAGACAGATGTGGGCCAATAAAGGCCCAGATCCAGCAAGCCTCGAGAGTCATTCGGTGTACTTTTAATCTTGTTTCAGCCTTTTTCTGTAATCCCACATGAACTTATCTGTTATACTTCCACTGAAGCTTCACGAAGATGGAAGACAAAAAGAGCAAAGTTGTCCCAGTCATGTGAACAACTACTCCCACAAGAGACCTAGTTTTCTCAGGAAGTGACTAGCCTTGGCAGATCAACGTTCCATGACCACCCTGTTTGCCTGACACTTCTACAACATACCTGTATGTCACCACACACCAGCAAGCACCTGAGACACTTATCCCAGGCCTTTGGGATTAACCAAGTCATCAAGAGTACCTTTACACGTTTACCATATTTTTCCAGAATTGTGCACTATAAACATTCCCTTGGGGGAAATCTGGATCTTTTGTTTGTGCATCATTTGTCAGAATGCATGTAAAGATGCTGTTTGGAGGTTTCTGTCTGTATAATATAATTCCAGTCTGTCTGTCACACTCTAGAGCAATTACTAGAACAGCAAATGACAGGGCTATAAATCACCCTCAAGCCAAAGTTCAGGCACTAACAGAGAACAAGTACAGTGTTGTGTCTGTAAAGGCAATAATGACATGACAGACTGGTCAGAGAGAAAATGTTCAGTATACACAATATACAGTACACACATACCATATGTTTAAAATGCACACAAACATCTTTATTGCTGAATACAAACAGCCTTACCAGTACTTTATTACCAATATTTTGAATAGAACATACAGTCTTATCCCAGAAGACTGTTCCCATTACATTAGTTAATTGCATTTATTCATATATATATATTTTTTATTGAATCTAATTTATTTAATTTTTTTCACATTTGATGAGCACATTTGATGAGTGGTACAAAATTTTGGAAAGTAATTAAAAAAGACTGTAAGGATATTCAAAACCTATATATATATATATATATATATATATATATATATATATATATATATATACACACACACAAAAACATAGTAAGTTCTCACTTGTAGTTGTGTTATTTGTTCATGAGTTTCATTCCTCCATGCATCGCTTTGCTCTCTACTGGCTGTAGGAAATGGATTTTACTCCCTGTACAATTAGTCATGTCATTTTCCCATTTATACAATCTGTAGAGAGCCGCAAGCTTGAATATTTCTCTGCGTTATTGATCTGAAAACATTATGAGTTCCATTTCATATCACATGTCTCTAATAACCATGCAAATGATGGAAAACAATGGTGACTGCAGTGAAACTTCACAAAAGCAGAAAGTAAGTGATGCTGCAGCATAATTCACAGGCTTGCATTTTCCTTCTAAACTGACAGCCTTTTTTGCTGTGTAAAGACAGCTGTACTCCAATATGAGTAACTGTTGACAATATGATATGATATAACAATATGATATAATATAATAAAACATGGTTTTTCAGTGGTTTTGTAGGGTCACCTATCTAATGGAATCTAATGGCATGTGTGAAGGCTTAATGCCTGTCAGTCATGTATGTGCACTTCTTTAAAGTTCACTTAATTTATTAGAATTCAGTTCCTATTTGATTCTAGCTCTGTGCTTAATCTGACTACAATTTCAAATGGTTATTCAATTTAGACTATGTTTCTAATTAACAACTGATCATAAGATTTGTTTTGGTTTAATTTAGATATTTGATTATTCTGGGTATCCCATAGTTTCAATGATTAGTTCATTGTGTCCCAAAGTCTCACGCCAGCTAGTTACATGGAGCTCATGGTCACAGACTTGACAGTCTTATCTTAAACAAAGAGTGCAGGGTTAACTAATACCTTCAAGTCGGCTGCCTACTGCTGACTTGTACAATAAGTGTAGTTTGTTTAGTCACTTCTATACAACTTGCTAAGTCATTGATAGACACAATTAAAAAGGTTTCAGATGACGTGCATTCCGCTTCATGAGCCTTCCGTTTGACACAGATTTGCAGAAACAGCAGACTCCACTGAGGGTAGGTTTACACAACAACGATATGATTAAAACTGAGAATTTTTTTCTTAGAATTTTCCGTGTACAGACGACACAATTTTCAAAAAGATCCAAGGGGCTGTAGAAACTGTCCCTCTAACTCAAAGCCAGTCAGGTTTCTACAACAGGTATTTCCTTGTGCCCAAAAAGGATGCAGGTCTCAGACCCATCTCAGGCACTTTAACAAAGCACTGATGAAGAGATCGTTCAAAATGCTCACGACCGGACAAATCCTCAAGTAAATTCGCCCAAGGCACTGGTTTATTTCACTGGAACTGAAAGACGCTTATTTTCAGATTCAAATAGTCCCGCCATGGGCCTTTCTTGCGATTTATCAGTAAATCGCCGTCCTGCCGTTCGGCCTGTCTTTAGCACCCCGTACTTTCACAAAGTGCATGGACGCGGCGCTCAACTTCAGACATCAGTGGATGCACATACTGAACTATTTGGACGACTGGCTTATTCTAGTCCAGTCAGAAACAGAACTGATAGCACACAAGGCTTTACTGCTCAACCATTTGTGAGATTTAAATCTCCAAGTCAACTGGACCAAGAACTCACTGTCTCCCAGCTGGGGATAGGTTTAGACTCTGTGTCCAGTGACAAAAATCGCTGCAAAAGATGCTTTCCAACAGATTTTATCGTAGTTTTTGTCCACGTCAAGCTTTGGACAAAAACAATGTTAAAACATCAACATATTGTACCTATAACTTAAAATCATAATACAATTTTATTGGTTTCTGTAGTTTTATCAGCATGTGGATCTTAATTAAATTGTTAAAATTGAAAAACGGTAAATTCTGCAGCAACCAATGATTTAAAATGATTCACAAGGCCGTGAGACCTATTTAACTAATTATTTGTCCAATTGACTCCCACAAGTAAGCTCTGTGTGCAGAGTTAAAGGCCCTAATTAAAATCTGGAGTTGATAATGAAGTGATTTCAGGAAGGAGGTTGATTTAAAGGATGCAGATTAAGTGAATCACTTGAGAATGAGGTTGGTATTTAAAGTTTCATCCCTGTTGACTTAAAAACAAAAACAAAAAGCCCATTAATTCCAGGTTAAGTATACAACAATATTGGGTGTACATTAATTGGTCCTCTTTCACAAAAAAAGTGTAAATCATTTGTAAAGCCATTTTAGGTAAACTGGCGCAATTCATTCAATGCTATAATTTGCGTAATTGATTTATAAACAGTTTAGGCACATATTCAGTCTAGCTGTTTCATTAGATTGCACAACAACAAATTAGTTTTCCATTACACAAAAGATCAGAGCCCGGTTCCCCAAAACATTCTTATTGCGAAGTCCTTCTTAACCTATTCCTTAACCTCTCTCTTAACTTTATGGCATGATTACCGACACGTTCGTACGCTAAGTATATCTTCTGTAAGTCACATTTTCGTAAGGTTGGTCTGGACCATTTGAAAGCTCTCTCTTAGCATTGTTTGAGCTCAAGACGCTAGTCGCCGCCACTTTAGAAATTAGCGCAGCGCAGTACAAGTCAAACTATGGTATGTTGAGAATTTTGTGGCTCAACAATGATTTCATGAACATTTTGAGACTAATAATAATATGTTCACAATGGATACAGGTCTATTAATGAAGTTGACTTTATTTGGTACCAGAACTAATATGGTGGTAATTAGCCTAGGCTATTTCGTAATGTCGTTAAAGTGTTTAAATTGTAAATAACTTTTGATAATTCAAATCTGGCAAACAATTTGGCTCTAAATGGCTAAGATCTATAAATAGGTAAGCATGGTGGTGTCCAGTAAGCAACCAACTATGGCAGCGATCCAACGTGTCCTCGTATTGAATCAAAGACGGCGCCGGCCGCAGAGTCTTTCGAGTCTTCTTAGCACGCTAGTGAACATTTATCTGAGAACTGGGCCCAGATGAGTGCAGATATTCAGATATTCAAACAGATCTCATTCCTCATTGACTACCATAGTATGTATTTTTTCCTACTATGGTAGTCAATGGGGAATGAGATCAGCTTGATAAAAACATTCTTCCATATATCTTCCTTTGTGTTCAGCAGAACAAATAAACACATAGAGGTTTGGAACAACATGAGGGTGAGTAAATACTGACAGAATTTTCATTTTTGGGTGAACTAACACTTTAATCCTGCAAATAGTTTTTTTTTATCATTATTATTAATAATTGAGGGGGTGGGGGTTCAAAGCAATTCTAATCATGACTTTTGTTATAATATTATAATAAATACTGTGATATTATGACTTTACAGTTCTGATAGTATGTTTTCAAATTACAATTAACGCTTTTATTTTAAAGAATCAAGGCCTTCCTCACGAGGATCAGTGATATAGGACTAAACTGATATATAAATTACTTAGCATTAAAGCAATAAAACTTAAATGAATTTTATATGTAACAAATAAAAAATATAAAATGGGTCATGGCTAATGTACGGCCAGCATCCTCGACAGCACTGGACGGCACACTGCCAGCCCAAATCCCTTAAGGCAGAGCGATGGAGTGGAGCCCTGCATCAGATGTTGAGGAGAAAGATAATTACAACCTCTCAAAATAGAAAACCATTCATTTTCATTTTTGACTTGGGGAAACCACACACCGATGGAGAGCGAAAAGGAGGAGACAGAAGAAAAAAATAGTTTCAGACAGCACATGTCCTCACAAGGCAATTTTCTTGTCAGATGCGAACCGTTCAGAGAAACATTTAGATGACATCCTGGCTGTATACTGTCATTCATTATGCAGTTGGTGTTTAAATTAAAATTTCTTTTTAAAGTAAAAGAAAACAACTACAAATTGAAGCACAGACTAGCTACTTTCCTGTCTTTCCTGATATAAATCATGGTTACTTTTTGAACATAGTGTTTAAGCTTCTCCTTTACTTGCCTGTTCTTATGATCTTGGCCCGTTTTTATAAAAGAGACGATTAACTTTACATAATCATACTTAAAGATGAAGTATGTAATTTTGGGGATGTTAAACTGCTTTCTCCAGTCCTAGTTTAATGTGCATAGACAACTATAACTAAACCATTTGTAGCAGAACAATCAAAACATGGCGCTGAGTTTGATCATCTGTTTTTCTGGAAATGTTCGATGAAACCAGCAATTACATTTGATGTTCTACATACATTCACCTTTTCACATGTTTTCTGTTATTTCAGCTAAAATAAAGTATGAACATCATAGTAAGTATGTTTCAAAATGTAATTTCTTAAACTTTACGTCCTTTTGTGTGTGTAGTCTAAGCTACTAATGTAATAGTCTCGCTTAGCCAGACTCTACCGCAGCTTTCATTGGTCAAGGACCGCCCAAAAGGACATTTGACTGACATGTAACGTAACCAATCACAGTTCATTTTAGGGTAGCCCTAGACGGATGGGTGTTGGCAGCAGCATTCCCTTCAGGCCAGGATGCATTTGATCGTCTCCGTCGGCTTTTGTACTGGTGAGAACTGCTGGGCGAAATTCTCAACAGCATTGCTGAAGAAGAGTTTGACCTGGAAGATGGGGGAGTCGAGAAAGCGAACCTTGTCAATTTCCTTCATCTCGGCCAGGTTCGGCAAGATATGGCATTCCTGGACCACTAGCGTTGATATTATCTGCCCAAGGGTCAGCGCAATGACTGTCAATGTCAACTGTCACCATCTCATGTGGATGTGGGGGTGGGGGGACCCACCCAAAGAACCCTTTCTGTAATCCTCAGATCACCCTGTGTATTAACCCAATCGGCCCTGTGCACATTAAGGCCAGATTGGGGAATACCAGAGGGGACTCTTAGCTTTTTCAAGGTAATTTAGTCTAATTTAGTCTTCTCATAATAGCGATGGTAATCTTTCCGCAGTGGGTGCTTGACTTATCAAAGAATGCCACCTCAGTGTGATTACAGCCCAGACACGAGGCAGAGATCATGGCTATCAGACGGGGCCAGGAAATTACCGCATCCAGAAAACCATGTCCGATTAAGTCAAAGCTTAATATGAGTACTGTATATGCACGCTGCTTTACATACCTGACGTGCATTGGCTTGTTCTGTTACCATTTCAAGGTGATTGGGCTGTCTCCAGTCACTGATGTTAACGTCAAACGTGACTGACTGATAGAGAACTATTTTTACCCTCATTCATTTGAATTCATTGTATTACATGAAGACAGAAGACAGAAAATCACGACATCTATCTAGATGGGGATGGGAGATGTCTTCAAAATATTAGTGTATGAAATAGGGGTGTCACAATATACTGGTGTTGACAATAATCGGGATATTCAAAGCATGAAATATCGCCAATAACCACAATGAATTAAATTTAAAATGAATAAAATTGTTATGAACATTACACAAAAATACTCCAGCGCGAGTACCTGATTGACCTCTCAGTGGCTGTTTTGCACCCTCTGACACATATGAAACAAGAAGACGCTGCCTGGGCGGCGCAGCTACTCTGAAAGTATGTCGTCTTAGCAAGAGATGGAAAAACACTCTGTCCACACAGAAAACAGCACTTTAAATGGGGTCGCACAATGTAAGCACCCCTAGATACAGCAATATAGCGATATTGTGAATTATTTTAACCATAATGACCGTGGTGTGAAAAATCTAACATCGTGACTGCCCTAGTATGAAACTATGAATATGAAAGCACTCTCATTATTTCTCAGACTTTTCTTCAAGACCTCTGGACATATCATCTTAATGTGTCACCATCCATGAGACTAATCTTTTCTAATAGAATATCTAAACCCAGCCCTGTCACCCCGCTACTTCAATCTGTATCAGTGGACATGAGAAACTCTTTTCTAACCATTCAGAGTGCTAAAGTGGCTATTAGAATGCCATAATCCTAAAATACGCCTCTGTGTTAAACATATAAACACACATAGACTGAAAAGAGTATTTATAGCATTGCCTAAAGAAACACATCATGTACTGTTTAGATTATTATTGACAGTTGACACAATGTGGGGGAGATTGAGGGGGTGTTTGTGTTCAATTTTGATCTTGCTGATAACAGTATTTTGTCTTTGAATTTTTGTGGCAGTTAAAATAGCTGGCATCAGCATGTAATTGTCAAGTGACTGCTCTCTAGATCTAATAATGACTCAGTCCTAATTCATTACTTGCTTAATTAGTGAATGCTATTGAGAATTTAACATATTTGTCGTTCTAATTAATAGTTTTATGATTTAAAAAAAAAAAAACTCCAGAAAAGTCAGCTCCAAAGTCAAAAGTTCTTTAACAAGTATAACTATAGAAACCAAGCACCAGTGTTTGAAGTTAATTGCTGACATTCATTTGTCCATAGACAATTCTCTTAAGAGGCATAGACAAGCAATCATGCCTTCATTGTTTAACTTTTGTTTTCTTTTAATCACACTGGAATACAAATATGATTTGTGCGTCTCTAAGTCTTTACTTTGTAGTAATTTTGACCAATTATGCAAATGTATTCCCTGATCTGAAGAATAAATGTTTTCTCATTTTAATTCAGTCTAAAACAGCTCATTAAAATGTTAATTTAACCATACTGCAATATCCACCATATTGTTTTCTAACACAGTCTCATCCCAATTCGTCATATAACTGACGTTTTGGGACGTCTTTTGACCATTCGTCAATATACGACTTTTTAGGGCCCCCTTAAACGTCGGTAGATGACGATCCCGGGTCGTCATACAACTGACGCTTTACCTTTAACGTCAGTTAGGTGACGAGTTGGGTTTAGGGTTAGGTTTAGGTATGGGGTAGAGTTAGGATCCCATAACGTCATCTACCGACATTTAAGGGGGCCCTAAAAAGTCGTATATTGACGAATGGTCAAAAGACGTCCCAAAACGTCAGTTATATGACGAATTGGGATGAGACCGGGTTGTGTTTTCAGGTAACATTACACAAAGAAATATTGGCATAACTATTTTGAATCAATTTATTATTAAATAAATTGAACCACCCAACACCCAAGTATGAAAATCATAAAAAAATTATCTGTTCAGTTCATAATGATAATAAAAAAAAATAAATAAATAAAAACATAAATCCAGGCTTGGCCTCTCTTGTCCTCCACTGTCGTTGCTCCTCCTGTTATGCTTCCACTCCTCCGTGAGGTACGTGACCAGTGCGCAGGTGTCGTTTTCAGGTACAAGATCAGCAATATCCACTTGATGCACTGTCCCCTTAATGGTAGGATGCCCTTTTAACAACTGTTCAATGGTCGTATAATATGCAAGAAATGTCATGCTTTTCTTATGAAAACCTTTGACACCAAAAGTGCACCTCAGTCAATGCAGCACATTCAAAACTAATCTACTCTTCATTCACAGTGTGAGCTGCAAATATAGAGGTCTCTTGCTGACCTATTTCACAGGTCAATAAATAGTAGCTACTCATAACACATCCGCACGTGTGATGCGTTTAATGTCAAGCAAATGAAAGTGTAATGTGATGAATCTATTTACAGGATTTACTGTATCCCACACACACTCACACACAAGCTACTCAGTTTACAGCCGAATCTCATTTCTGCTATTTTCCGCTCCTGAACCGTAGCAGGAAAGTTAAACAGCCACTGGCCATTTGTGCTTCAGGGACACGGAGAGACAACCTCCAACCCAAAGCGGTGAGGTAGCAGGGCCTTGAGAGACAGGACTGCTTGTCTTTTCAAGGCACATCCGCCCTCCAGTGCTTCCAAGAATCACTGTGGGGAATCAACAGACCAGCTGCTGGCAGAAATTCCTGACAGAAATGTAGGGAGAATTTGCAAGAGAGTGAATTTGTTTAAAACATTAGATGTTTTTAAATGGGTTTTCAATCTGGATTTTCTTGCTCTTCTTCTGTACAATCTAAAACCTATTTAATATGAATCCTTTGCTCGAGATCAATATCATAGCAAAATCTTATTATGCACAGAACAAAAAGTTGAGAAAGCTCAAAATGTGGCAACAAGAGGCTAAAGATTTCTTTTGACATCTCAACTTTGAACTTGAACTTTTTGACTTTTCCCTGAACTTTTGAAGTCCCTTCAACAAATAAGAAATGATTTTAAGCTTTGCCCTAAAATGGAAAAAAAAACATGAACATCATGCACAAAGTTTTTTGAGTGCTCTCAACAAGTCTTGTTGTCCTCGGTAATTGTTCTCAATTGGGTTTGTTTGTATACTGAATGTCTGCTTCATCCGACAAACTCTTGCCATGGTATACAGGGTTGTTGTTCAGTAAAACTTCATTTAGCATCACAGGAAACTTTGATTTGTTTTTAATTTGTACAGGTTTTATTAACTCTTTCCCTGCCAGATTTTTTTTTTTTTTCTAATTTGTCAGGAAGCACCAGTATTTTTGATAATTTTCACAACAATTTCATGGCCCCCAGAATATTTTGTTGCATTTATGTCTGAGCACATGATATCTCTCTGCTTTAAAAAAATACAGATCTCTGATTTAAAACAAAATCTAGTTCTAAAAGAAAAAGGAAAATTGTATTTTTGTCAAAGGCTATGTCCGGATTGGATTCTGAATAGCCGCGTTTCCATTGCCGGGCCAGGGCCGAGCCGTGCTAGTGTGTGCCAGGGCCAGTCACGTTTCCACTGTCACTTCCGGGGCTTGAACGAGGCTCACTCGGGCCCAACGGCCAGGATTTCTGGCCCGTCAAATACCTTGGGACAAAGCGGGCCAGCACGGGCTAGAAGCGTGCTCAAGGTAAATGGCAGAGTTTATTGGTGTTATGGAATGTTATGATCTAAAGCAAGATGCACATTTCACTTTTTTATCTTCAGCGAGCAAAATAATCGCTGCTCAAAATAGAGTCCACTAACCGTGTTTGGAGGAACAATCCCAAGTACCATCCCAAGACCCCCAATTCCTACTGTGAAGCATGGGGGTGGTAGCATAATGCTTTGGGGGTGTTTTCTGCACATGGGACAGGAGAGGGCCAACCACCCATAACACTTGGTTATGGCAAGTCACAAACAGAGTGGGGGAGCTTGGTTTGTAGGTGCCTGTTGTGGTCCCCTGGCGTACTTTTTTGAGGAAAACTCAATGGAGTTTCGAAGCTTAACTACAGGGGTTGGGTGTCACTGGCTGAGGTGGAGGGGAATCAGGTTATTGAATCAAGGGCAGATGTCTGCATCTGGGGGGTTTGGTTGTGCTCACTGGCTGTTGTGGATCGGCCCCTGACCTAGAGGTTAGAGCAAATGTACAGGGGAATTATTAACTGAGCTAAATGTTTTGTTATTGTTATTAGTACTATTGTCACTATTGTTGTGGATTGCTAAAGCTAATGCTACTATTGCTACTATCATGAATATTATCATTGATACTACCACCACTAATACTAATATTAATATATTTTTGTTGTTTTTGTGATTGTTGGGTTGATTATTAGCTTCACTAGAACTATAATGATACTACCGGATTGCCCCTTTCTAGACTTGCATCACAGAAAGGATCTCGTGTTTGTTTTTATGCTTTTTTTTGTTCCTTTTTTGTATTGTATATGTGTGTCACTGATTTCTTACCGTGTATGTGTTACTGTTTTGTTATTTTGCTATAAAAAAAGTTATAAATAGTTATTCACATTTCCCTTTTGAGCTTATTTGATACAATTATTTCATGGATTTTAGCAGGGGGCATTTACTTTACGTAGGTGGAGTGGGAGTGAGAATGAGCAGCCTTAAAATGGCTAAAGTGACATCTTTTTAGAGAATATTGCCATGGTTCTTTCTCTGGCAAACAGAATAAGCCAAATATTGCGCTATTGTTGAAGAGGGAGGAAATGAATAATCATTATACTACCGAATATGCCCTTTCATTTCTCATCCATTTTCATTCATATTTCTTTTCCACCTAATGTTGTACAAGCACTCTTGAGGACATTTATTTTTCTGCAATTATAATTTAGGAGCAAATCTCAGGCTCTTGGGTGAGACATTAAGCCTCGCATTAAGGTTTGAAGAGCTTTTAAAAGCAAGCTCTTTGCTTAGGGAAAGGTTAGTTGTCCGTGGGTTGACTGCCCTTCTTATTCAATCTGTTCGGGTCAGCTTGGATCTGTGTCAGAGCCTGTGCTTTTGTACCTGACGCTTCCGTTCCTCCCAAGCGATGTGAGTGATGACTGTGTTGTTATCTTGTCACTCCGCAGGCAAAACATGAACAGAATAAATTACTTGTCTCCTTGGGAAGACAGGGAAAGTGGACACATTTTTGCATTCATTATCGTATGTTCATGGCATAGAAACTTTTTTTGGGGGGGGAGAAACCCCTGAGCAAGAAGAACCTCCACGAGTCTCATTAGCAGCAGGATCATTGAAGCCTTTATTGGTTTTCCATTCCATTTCAGCAGATCCCAAAACCATTTCCCAATGCTGTAGTAGGAAGTGCTTGTTTCCTCTCCACCTCACTGTCAGTAACAGACCTCCACATCATTATGCAGTGGTGTAGTTTGGTGATAGATTAACTGACTGGTGGAGAAGCACATTATAATGAAGCACAACACTGTAGGAGCCTATCTACACAGATTAGAATGGATTTAAAAGCTGAGGTCCAATTACTAAGAATATTTTTATTTTAGCCCCTTGGGCTAGTTCTAAAATCAACTGCTTTATGTTAAAATACTTCTGATATGGTGATGCCCCTAAACTGCGAGGACCCTGAGCACACTGTACTGTATGAGTGTGATACAATACTTGAGTTAGCCAGTTATTATTTACTTATTTTATTTTTAACTATCTCTATAGGGGTTAAGAGTTGAACATAAAGCTTGTCAGTTCAAAAGCAAACACAAATTTTCTAAAATGAAACCCATGATTGGATTCAATTTTACAGTAGATTTTTTTTATATGAATTTGCAAGAGAAGTTTCATAGGTCACATATTACTCAAATCCATGAGTGATGAATTTCATGTTTGAAAAGCCCAATCTTTTCTAGTTGTTATGGCAACAATAATGCTATGCAGCAGCATTGCCAAAACAGATACAATTCCTATTGTGAGCCTGTTACACGGATATGGAACAATACAAAAATTCAACATTCAGCCAGCTTTCTATAACTTGTTTACAATGATTCTTAAGATAGTTAAGAAGTTGATATTATACAGTGTAATGATATCATATAACTCCTGATTTAAAGAGAATGAGAAACATATCCTCATTTGGCTTAAACAAGTTCAGATTCTGTTCATTTACTAAGGATTACATCATGCCCAGCATTACATTTTTGTTTTTACGTATCCAATGTCTAATCATAATTAATATGATTTAATGAATATTCACATCTATTCAGTATAGGCCTATTTAGTATAGGTCAACATACATGTAAATGTATTATTTATCTTACTAGCACTGAAAAAGGCTGAAAAAGAGTTGATGCTGAAAAAAGCTTGAAAAAGATTCTAGAAAAAAAAAACATTCACATCTGATTGTTAGCCAATAAACTTAAAGGTAATTTAATTGAGTGTTTGCTTTCATGTGTTAAATGATAGTTTCCCTGTGTGCTTTGACATTAGAGAGAACTGTGCTGAATTGTTATGTTAATGAATAAGAAATCAATGTGAATATTTAATTACCTAATTAATAAACTGCCACTCAAAATTGCCAATGCACACCTTTTGGTTGTCAAAATGCTACATTGTTATTGTAGATCCACAACAATCATACTGACATATTGCTTTAGGAAAGGAACCTTGAAATGTTATAGTCTTAAAAAATAGTGGAAAAGGGAATAATAATAATATAGGCTCCATTCATTTTGAAATGAGGCATTCATTATTTTACACGATTTACTGCCTAAAATCCTTAAGAATATATTGTGTACATTTTTACGAGAATTGATAAAAGCCTTGGCTAAACTCATGATCTTCCACCCTTCCTGATCCTTCTGCCCTTTTCCACATTTTTAACAGCGTTACGTACTGTTACTTCCTTTCACACATTGCATTCTGCTTGGTCATATCTCTAAATGCCAGCTCAAATTGAACATAATTAGAAAGTCTGTTCATAATAGCAAGGCTGAAAGGATTCCGTAAACCAATACATCACTGCAACAACCTTGAAATTGGTAAATGCTCCTACAATAGGCAGCTGAAATAAATGACCTGGTCCGAGGTTAACCGAAGCTTAGGAACACCATTAAAAGAAATAATAATGATAATAATATATATTTATATATCATCACCAGGTTGTGTCATCATGGCATTGCTGAAATCTTAATTCACTTGTTGTGGAAGGAAATGGCATGTTGTAAATGTGTTGAATCAGGTTAATAGATGTCACAAGCAGCCAATTTCCTGTTAAAAAAAAACCCTAATATAAACTTACTGACAAACTTTGAAGGATTACCTTATATTTAGCAGCATGAAAAACAGTGGGCATATTCCATTACTGAATAAATTCTATTGGAAGAGCCTTTCCCACAGTCTCAGCAAATTTATGAAGACTGAAGTGGAAATTAAAACACCCACATTAAAGTGAAAATTACCCCTTGAAATTATGTCACGGATATATATATATATATATATATATATATATATATATATATATATATATATATATATATATATATATATATATATATATATATATTTTTTTTTTTTTTTTTTTCCTGTTTGAAAGCCTGGAGGTGTAACATGTATGGTTGAAGGGGTTTCTGTGTCAGCATCAGTCTGGATAGGTCCTGACTGTTGGTAATGTTCTGCCTAGAACTTGAGATACTGTGAAATATGTAAAGAAGCACAGAGAATCATGATTCATAAAAGTCAGCCAAACAGATTCACAATTTTGCTTTCAAGAAAGCGTTTCCAGTTTTGTGTGCTATATGTATCAGACATTCATGAACAGAGTGTGGCCATTACTTAGGCATGATGTCTGTGACTAACATTTAATGAATAATTACAATGAATAATTAAATTTTCTTTCATTTCTAGATGTTCCACAAAGCTATCTTTGGCTTCAGAAGAATGTATTTCTATAGATTGTATAGACTCTTTTGGATATTTAGCAACCCTCACTGGAAAAAAAACAAACTTCTTTATACTTATATTTTAGCAAACCTTCAAAATATTTTAGAAACCTTCAGTTTCAAAACTGACTAATCTAAGCTACTCTGTTTGGCCATTCCACTCATAAGCAGTTATAATACACAATGATGCAAAATGAGTTAAAAAAAAAAATCTGATTCAACATAATCAGATCTAAATGAAATGCCACAATAAACACTTTTCATTAATTTTCAAATTTGACTTGGAGAGCTGTAAAGAAAAAAAAAAATCATCATCAGGCATTTTTGCCCGCTAATCTTTGGAGTGTCCACTCCAATCTTTTGATTTGGAGTGATGTGAGGGTGAGAAAAAAATATGATCATACAGTTTATTTGACTTTTTACATTGTGTTTTGATTCAACTTTTAATGACTATCATAATATATTGGCGAAACTGAATGTCTTATTTTCCATGATTTAAATCTGTAGTGGAGTGCTGGAATTAAAACAAAAGACTGTCGACAGGCTGCCAACAGAATAACACAGGGCACCAAACACAAAGCCCAGAGCATAAAAAAGCCATGTAATTATTTGTTGTTTAATAAACACTCAACATTTTGATATTGTGATGTTGTTTTCTTTCATTTGTGCTAAAGTGGCAACACTGTTTCTCTAAGAGCCCTCCTACAGTTAGTCCTCAAATCGTAGAGGTAATCTCATGCTCTATATCCGCATTTGAAGGGCTACTTATGTATGTCTGTCAACAAGAACACTAGGGTTTTGTTTATGAATTTGGGTTTGGGCATTCGATAAGTTCTGAAGACTGCGTGTTTCTTTACAATCTGCTTTTCAACATATTAAGCTTATCAATATTCCCCATTGTGCCACACAGGAACACAGACAGAAGTCCAGAGAGTTTCCCAATGCCTTTAATCAAGATCGGTAAACAGCTCTCCAACTCTCTTTTACTCTCTCTCTCTCTCTCTTAGACTAGAAGTTCTTACCATAGTTTACATTAACGCCTGAAAAACACATTATAACATTATTACCAAAGCTGATGAGTGCAATTAATCTGCTGCATGTGCAGCTGCATTTTTAATCCGTTTCTTTCCTCATTAGCTGCGGTGACTAATTCTTTAGGTCACAGTAAAAGAGAAATCGACACAGAAAAAAAAGGGCGAACTAGAGAAGAACTTCTATGTGTGTAATTTAGAGAACTTTAAGCCAGGGATCTTCTACAATTTTAAGGCCAAGAGCTTCTTCGTGGATAAAAATATAGAGTAGCAGAAATGATGTTAATGTACATTTTCTATAAAACTGAGTGTTACCTTGGCTCAAAAACATGCAAATAATACCAAGATTAAAGGGTTAGTTCACGCAAAAATGAAAATTATGTCATCAATGACTCTGTCTTCCGGTTCTGTTTTCAATCCGCGTTCACGAGTCCGCAGTGACGCTGATGACGTAAGACGCTGCTGTCGTGTTATCTGTGTGTCCGTGTATTCGGGTTCAAATAAATATGAAAAACATGCTTCTTCCCCTGTGTCGAAATCCTTAGACATGTTTGCAAATATTGTTTTGTTTACCATGTGCTTCTCCCTCAGAGACTGTAAACAAAGCTTGCGCACTGATAACGCGTCAGCAGCATTTACGTCACCAGCGTCATTGAACGCGAAATGACAACAGAACTGGAAAAGAATACAATGCTGAATAAAGTCATAGTTTTTGTTAATTTTTGTACCAAAATGTGTTTTCGATGCTTCAAAACATTCGAACTAACCCACTGATGTCACATGGACTACTTTGATGATGTCTATATTTCCTTTCTGGACAAGGACAGTATACCGTGCATTTTCAATAGAGGGACAGAAAACTCTCGGACTATATCTAAAACATCTTTTTAAGCCTTTTTAAAGGCTTAATTAAGCCTCTAATGACTGTGAGTCATTAATGACATAATTTCCATTTTTACGAATTACCAAGATCAAGGGTGTTTAATTTTTTGTTTGTGGGTTTAGTTGTGTAAATTCCGCTAGCTGCCCGGCCCATAAGCAGGCTGTCAAAAAATGTGTCTCTGTAGGCAGCCTGAGATCTGCAGACAAAAACAAATGAGTACAACCACCACTCAAAATCAAAATAAACAGTGTTCTAACCCATAACCGACAGGGGCGGGTGTTTGTTTTTACGTTCATGCACGGCGCCTTCACGCGAAGTCGGAGCTGAAGAATAAGCCAGCGTCTATCAACCCTGCTATCAATGGACTAGATACATTTAACATTGAAGAGGCAATCCCCAAGAAGAGAAGGAGGATTAGGGTGAGGGAATACCGTCGTTTTTTTCCACACAAAAAAAACGAATAATCGGGAAGGCTTTTGAACGGTGGAGAGAACTCAAAGAATTAAAAAAAATTTAATCGGACGCTGAAGTTGCACTGTTTCTTCTGGATAATGAGTAGCTTCTAGTGCTGACTTTTTCGTGAACTGTTCTGACATTATGTCCTAGATTTTTCCTGATCTTGTGGCAGGATCATGGCAGACCCATGTTTTGTGTACAAGTGTATGGCCTGTTGTTTGGGCCATGTTTCTTGCGTTGTCTCGTTACGTAACACCACCCCCTCCCCCTCGTTATCCTCGTCTTGTCATTATTACCTAGTCTGTGTCACCTGTTCCCCTCATTAGTTTCTCCCTACTTAATCCCCTTGTGTTTGCTGTCTGGGGTTAGTTCATTGTGTATCATATTT
Source organism: Cyprinella venusta (assembly GCA_038021265.1). Classification (NCBI taxonomy): domain Eukaryota; kingdom Metazoa; phylum Chordata; class Actinopteri; order Cypriniformes; family Leuciscidae; genus Cyprinella; species Cyprinella venusta. The sequence continues at coordinate 31,791,057 of CM075866.1, forward strand.
GTGTGAAACAAACCGTCAGTAACCTGTTGGAACTCTTGTCTAGAAAGAAGTGTTTGATCCTGTCCTAGCTAGTTTACTGTCTGAGTTTTGTCTATCCTGTCTGTTACCTGTTTTGCCCCATCGTGGATTTTGTTTTCTGTTTTTGTCATGAAGAAACCCTGTTTGAGTTATTTGCTAAAATCTGTTTAAGATCTAGCATTTAAAATAAGTATTTGGATGTGCGCAAATTTTAAAAGCAAAATAGATTTTCGCTCACTCGAAATAATTTTCCTATCTGCGAGACGAACAGCTCTGCACAAAACTCAGTTCACACACGTGCAAAATGTCCTTTTGCATGCTCAAAATGTCATCTTGTGAGCGCAGAATTGTGACCGAAATCTAACCCCATAACATGCTTGCATGTGAAATAGCTACATATTATATGTGAAACTCTTTCAAATACTTTTACTATTATACGTTTTATTATTACAGCTATCGAGATTTACGAATCGTGAGAATTTTTAAAGTATTCCCATCACAAAATGTTGCTGTGATGAGCACTGAGCAAGCAGATGACAGTCTGTTGATCGTTAAACTGAAGATCTTATCATTGCAACGCAGTTTCTGCTGTCTCTCTAATGCTTTCACCAATGCAAACACGATGATGTACATGCAGTAAGAGCTTCGTTGTGCCGTGTAATGTGCGTCATTGATTTCACAACGAGTTGTCCTGATAAACTCGCACTGTGTGGAAGTATTGTTCTTTGATCGCTTTCTGTATAATTTGTTCACAATTTAAATAAGATTATTTTCATCCTACTAAAAGAAACAATGTGAAGTTGATATTTTTAGTCACTGTCTTGACTTACTTGATGCATAAACAGTGTTGAACGATTTTGAGAGAAAGATTACCTGTCTGAACTTGAACAATTAGGCTACACATCAGAAATTGTTGCTCGGTAGATCGATTTATTTTCAGACATTCATTGAGGTCAGCTCTGTATTGGCCCAAGTTGAGGAAACAGTCGTCGGTGAAATGTTTGGACGATACAAAACTTTGGGAAGGTTTGTCTTTGCATTTCCAGAGAAAATAAAATTGACCCATTGTTTCTTGGATGAAAGAGGCTCGGATGAAGGAACTCAAAGGAGGAAAATCTCAAATCACGGTTGCATGTTTGTACTTCCCAGCTCATTTTCTCATGGGCGAGCCAAATTCTCTGGGCAGAGAAAGGAGAGGTTAACTTTCCTCCGTATGATGTAATATGGAGGATATTCAAGATCAGCCTGTCTTAGCTTTCATTTTCTAAAAGGCAGAGAAAGATAGCCAAAAGCCACTGCGGGACCATATACTGTACAGGGTAAGGGGACTCATATTAATGTTAAAAAAACTCAGAAAGTTAAAATTTCATGTCTTGGGACCTTTAACATTCTGCTCTGACTTTGTCTCCTCCTCCTCTATTTCTCCTCTAATCACTTGTCTTTTTGTTTGTCATTCAGGACAGATGCTTCATTGCATTATATACTGTGTTAATGCTACCACTGCACAAATTCTGAAAGAGTGATGGGAAGAGGTCACCTCTACACACCAGTGGCCAAGCTATATAAGGGCCAGGGTGACACTGGCCCACTCAGTGAATGAGACTCATCTCATTTACATAATGTCTACATTTTGTTTGTTATAATGTGAGTATTTGCGAGCTTGCAGAACTCTGCACTGAACAAAAACTCTGGGATTTGAATGGTGAGTGTATTCTAGGGCCTTGTTTATACTTTTGCGTCGTGAGCCTCCGCTGACTGCATATGCTTCTAACAGGAAGCAGTGGTGAGAAGAAATAAGGTACACAATAAGGTGGCTATTGTTGCATCCCGATTCACCTTCTTATACTAAGCCCTATAAGTATGTACTCTTTTTGTGAAGAAAGTATGTACCAAAAGAGTAGCTTTGGGACGTCGGCTACTAAAATTGTGTCTTTAACAGACACTCTGTCACATAGTTATGCACACCCTGTCATTGTAAACTGGCCTGTCAATCATTTTGTCATTGTTATCATCCTCCATATTTCATTTCATTGCATTTCCAGAGAACTCTCCTCATATTAGCCTATGAAAATCTATACCGGAAATTAATTTAGTTAATATTTTTTAACTAAATAAAAAAAAATAGTTTTTTTTAACTAAATTTAAAAAAAAAGAATTTCTTAAATGTTTTCTAATTTCAGCTAACATTTTCATTTAATTTCATGAACATTTCTACACTATAAAACATATTTTCAAGATTTGTTATCACAACATTTTTTTTCTTTTGTCAAATCAACTTAAATAATTTATTTAGTTGAGATAACTTATTATTTTGACTTTCTGATGATTAAATTAATCTCCTTCATTGTATTGACTCACTTTTTCCAGTTTAATCAACTTAAAATTTTAAGGCAACCAGGTTACTTACTTTTTTAAGTTAAACCAACAATATTTTTTGGACATTTATTTTCATTAAAAAAGGCTTAATTATGCTGTTTTTGTAAATGTAAGCAATACATTTAGAGAACTGCAAACATACCTGCTCAGCCATAATCGCCTCTAAATCGTTAATGTATAACTTATTTGATTTTTACATACTGTATATAAATTCACCTACTTATAGCACCTTAAAATGGTGTGTGATGTAACCAGTGTAAATTATCTCTTTGAGTCACAGAAAAAAAAAAAAAAAATCATAAGGCTCTGAATCAAAATAAGGGAGAGTAAAAGATGAGTTTGTGCTAAATTTGTACGTGCTTCCAGCAGAATTTGCTCACTTTAGCACACTGTTGGCTAACGTGTGCACATTTTTATAAACTTGGACTTCTTAAACTACTGTTTAAAGTACTCTGTTTATTCTGGTATATAAAAAAAAAATGTTTTAGACCAAAAATATTTTGCCATTACTTCCATGGCAAGGAATGTTTTCCTCTTACACTCCACATAAACACAAATCCACATGCACACACCCTTAACTTCCTGTCTGTAAGACTCTTCCTTTGCCACACAGCGAGAACCAGCAGAAGAAGAACGATGAGTAAGCAGCTCTCCAACTGGATGCTGCTGGGTAACTCCCCATCATTCCTTTTTTAATGACTCTGGCCGTTGACCAGACAGGAGGAGGGTTACACACACACACTCACAAATAATTCCAAAATCAGCATTCACAACCACTAGGAGTCTTCCTATATGACCACCTACGTCTCAGCAGGCTGTCCCACCCAATCCACTCCAAATGCTCTCTGAGCTCAAGGCATACTGTTTACAACAAATCAATGTTAAATGCCAGCAATGCATTCTGTGATGTTACTCTAATCTAATCACATGTCCAGAGTGAGCCATAAAGCAGATATTTCATAAGCCTTGTTGGTGTTGAAGGGGTACAAAAAGCCATCGAAATGCGACTCAGCTCTCTCAAAGAGCAGAGTGATAGAGTCCCAGCTACTTTAAGAGACACATAAGCACCACTAGCAGCTGAGGGACTGTGTTCTCCAAGCTATGCTTGAGGTCTAAGTGAGCTTTTGTTTGCTTGTGCTTTTATTGATTTGTGCTTATTATGTGAATGTAAGGAAAATAAAGCCCAGAACTATAGAAGAAATGCTGTGGAGGCAATTTACCCATGCACTTACAATTGTGCGCCCAGTTTATTTGACAGTGTTAAGGTGCACTCTCTCCAAATATTTAATTTCTTCATTCGGACTCAGAAATAATGATGCAAAAAGTGCAGCCTGATGCTGTAAAATAATGTTTTTATGGTTGGTTGGTTGGTCTGAAAACTCATAGACCAGTGTAATTCGACAATTTGAACTAGTTTCGCATCCAGAAAAAATGGTATTTTTGTGAATTATTTCATCTCTTATCTGGGCTATCACACGTCTGTAGTGTTAGACATTGTATCCAGAGATACCTCTGGCTATGTTTGCTTTTGATTAGATTCCGCCTATTGTCTGGTGTTTTAGCCTTCGGGCTTTCAAAGTGGGATCTGGGGGTCTGTGAAGAACTGGTGAGAAAAAAAAAAAAAATATATATATATATATATATATATATATATATATATATATATATATATATATATATATATATATATATATATATATAACATTTATATCAAGCATTCATATATATCAAGAAGAGCATTTGTTTTTCTTGGGAGTATGGCGTAAATCTGCTTTAAATCTAAATTTAGTGTGACAAGCATAATCAGAAGAAGGGGCATAATTGATCATGTTAATTAGCTTGCTATATAATACTTGACACAGACTTCCATTCTTAGTTTCACTATCATGGACTTTTAGTTTGTTTTCACCAGTTTCGTTTGTTCAGTTTTCCCACCACGCTTTAGTTGCCATGGTAATATACATGATTAGTTTTCAGTTCAGCTGTGTACCATTAATTACTCTTGTTTGCCTTGCTGTTTTAGTTTCTGAGTATATATCAGTCATGGCCCTGTCACATTTCTGCATAGCTGTTGGCTTATTTTGCGCATCTTGCGCATCTTATGATTTGAAATGTTTGTTAATGTTGTATGTTACATGTGTTATGTGTTGATGCGGCAGCAGTTCTCTAATCTAAAACAAATTTCTCCTAATGCTGGGTACACACCAAAGGATTTTTTACATCTTATAAGATTTTCAAAATGTGATTTTTGACCACAAACAGAATACAGAATGTATATTCTGAATTCTAAACATATAAATATAGGCTATTATAAAAATGTAAAATAAGAACTCAGTAACATTTTTACTCTTTATATCTTAATTTCGTTGGCATTTTTTTTTTCTCCAAGCCCCCGTTAATTTTCTGACCCTGTCGAGTTTGCAGTGTGATTGAGGGGTGCGGGGCTCTTTTTCAAACTGAAGCAGAGCCCCGTTTCAAGCGAAAATAGTGAAACTTGAATGGCTGCAGCTACTGACATTTAAAACATGCTTAAGATGGATTGCGGGTGGTCAAAGTACCGCATATAAAAGTGACATACATAGTGAATTCACTCTTCAAACTCTGAAGCTCTTTCCTTGTTGATTTAGAAATTACAGAATCTAAAATTGGAGAACAAGATGTGTTTTTAGCTGAAAGAGTTTTGCATGGTGAGAGTTTGAGTCTCCTTGCTCAAATTCTCACGTTTTTTTTTACAGAAAAGTTTTAATAAAAACATTGACTGAGCAGTCGATAAACCCTTGAAAGTGAGAAAAATTAGGAATGCAGACTTTGCAGAGCGAGATGCTTCTCTGGAGATTTTCTAGAGAGACAAACAAGCCCTTGATTGTACAGAGAGAGAGAGAGAGAGAGAGAGATGCCTTGTTGATGGTAGTGCTGTACTGAAGGATAAGCTCTGGGTAATTGTGGTGTCATGATGAAGGATGGGCACAGACTAAGTTGACGTCCAGTGCTCATTCATTCACTCTTCCTCACAGAGATGTAGCTTTATTCGGCACGTATTTAAAACCTCCTCGATTCTCTTCATAAAAAAACAGTCATATCCCCCAGCTTCTGTCTGACTTCCCTGATTTCCGATTCACGAGCGCAGCCGTTTACTATCAGTCCAGACAAGGTTCATGACCCGTAGCACTTGCTGTAACATCACAGGAGTTTCTTTAAATTTCTTATTATTTCTTCAGTTGACATAAGATATTGATTTTCGAAGCGGGGTGTCCTTCTGAGGTAAATTAGCTTGCCGCGATCATGAGCAACCCTGCAGACTGTTATTATTTCACTTCCCACAGAAGTCGATACCATTTTCATTTAAGGAGCTGGACAGCAGAAACAGCAGACAGAGATGCTATATTATATGGAGTTGGTATAAAGGTCATTCAATTTATTTCATACAGATTTCTTTTTATCACTTTCATTTGCCCTTCATGCTGATAGGCTGACTATTCAGAACTCCATTGTCAATGTTGGCTTTGTTCGACTTTCTCTTTTGTCTTTTATCTCTTTCTCTCTTTCACTCTTTTACTACATATCACTAAGCCAAGACAACTTTCTCATTCAACCAATTAATCATAAACGAAGAGTAATGTAAGTGTCAGTGTTATGCCAGTACTTGACAGGAAGCACCTACCAGCCAATTATAGACTAATGTAAGCAGTGTAACGTTCTGATGAATTCATTGATTTATGATGAATAGCGACAGTATGAACATTAAAGATAAGGAAAAGGAAATGAAATTGTAATTTTGTTCCATGCATTGGTAACATTTAGTTTGTTGAAGGCTAATGTAAGTGAAGAGAAAACATTAGCATTTTGACAAGATAGAAATGTCTGTGTCATTGTAGTAGTGCACTTGTTTCCAGGCTCTAAGCTATTCATCATTTAAAGTAGTTAAAAAATGAATAACGCCGAAGCTATTTAAGGAGACAGTATGGGTAGGTGTTTCATTTATATGAAGTATGCAATTACTGTATATGTAATAATTATGAAGGCATGATAAAAGTTAAGTTTAATGTGCGACATAAAGTGCCTGATGTGGAAGAGAAACGTCTCGGGTTATGACTATAACCCTGGTTCCCTGAGAAGGGAACGAGACACTGCGTCGATAAAATCGACTCTTTGGGGACGCTCCCTAAGCGTGCGCCTCTGAAGTATGAATGAAACTAATCCAATCCTGATTGGTGTTGCGTCGTGACGTAACATGTGACGGCATACCCGGAAGTATAAAAGTGACGCTGTCACAACACACACTAGCCTCGCGATGAAGCAAGACGCTCAAGGGTCTTTAAGGGGCGTGGCGACACGACGCAGTGTCTCGTTCCCTTCTCAGGGAACCAGGGTTATAGTCATAACCCGAGACGTTCCCTATCGAGGGAACTCAACACTGCGTCGATAAAATCGACTCTTTGGGGAACGAGTACCCACTAGGCCACGCACCGAACAGACCCGCCCCAGAGTGAAACTGATCAGGCACTAGCAAGGGCCGAGTACGTGTGCACCGGGCGTACTGGGAAGGTTGAGACTATAAACCTGACGAAAGTGTGTGGGGTAGCCCAACCGGCTGCATCACAGATGTTTTGTAGAGGTACTCCCGAAAGAAGGGCTCCAGAGGAAGCCCTGCCTCTAGTAGAGTGAGCCCTTAAGGCTAAAGGTGAAGGCAAGCCGCGTACCTTGTATGCCTCTGTAATGGTCTGGACAATCCAGTTACTTATAGTTTGCTTGGTTGCCGGGAGTCCCCTTCTCGGTGACCCAAAACACACTAACCACTGGTCCGACCTTCTCCAAGAAGCAGACTTCTGCAGGTATATACTTAAAGCTCTGACAGGCAGAGCAAATGAAGCCTCTTTCCTTCCGCCGACACATGAGGTGGAGGATGGAACGCCTGAAGGACTATAGAGCGAGCCATGTTGGAAGGAACCTTAGGCCCGTAGCCTCGACTCGGGTGCAGAAAAGCCTTTACTCTGCCAGGGGCAAACTCTAAGCAAGTTGGCGTTACCGCCAAGGCCTGGAGATTTCCCACCCTCTTCAGTGAGGTAATCGCTAAAAGAAGACCATCTTTAGTGTTAAGTCCTTAGGCGAAGCCGAATCTAAAGGTTCGAAGGGAGCCAGGGATAACCCTTCCAGAACTATTGCCAGGTCCCAGGCAGGAACCCTGGACCTGGTCACCGGCCTCATCCTCCAAGCACCACAGAGAAATCGAATGACCAACTGGTGCCTCCCCAGAGGTCCACCACCAACTGGCGTGTGGAAATCCGAAATGGCAGCCACGTACACCTTAAGAGTGGACGGGGAGAGACCCGCAGAGAACAATTTTGAAGAAAGTCCAGAACTGAAGACACTGAGCAGTTTACTGGATCTAACTCTTGTCCTCTACACCAAGTGAGAAACACATTCCACTTAAGGCCATACAATCTCCGGTAAACGGAGCCCTAGAGCTAAGTATGGTTTCAACCACTCCCGCTGACAAACCAGCATTCAGGTACTGAACCCCCTCAGGGGCCAGACCCACAGTTTCCACAGGTCTGGGTTCGGGTGGAAAATTGTGCCCTCCGCCTGAGACAACAGATCCCTCCTCAGAGGAATCTGCCATGGCGGAGCTATGAGGAGTGATATTATGTCCGAGAACCATACTCGCGTCGGCCATCTTGGGGCAACCAGAAGTAGACTGATGCCCTCCTGACGGACCCTCTCCAGGACTCCCGGGATCAGAGCGATCGGAGGAAATGCATACAGGCGAAGCCTCGGCCAAGCCTGTACCATGGCATCCAACCCCAGCGGGGCTGGATGTGAGAGGGAGAACCAAAGTGGACAGTGGGACGTCTCTCGAGACGCAAACAGATCCACTTCCATTGGTCCGAACCTCTCCCATATCAACTTCACCACCTCTGGATGAAGTCTCCATTCCCCGGGCCTCAGCCCCTGCCTCGACAGGACGTCTGCTCCCTGATTCTGAACCCCTGGAATATACATTGTTCTTATTGACCGTATCTTCCCCTGGGACCAAAGGATAACTTGATGCGCCAATTTGCACAGAGGGCGCGATCTGAGTCCCCCTTGTCGGTTCAGATAAGCCACCACAGACGTATTGTCCGTCCGTATTAGGACGTGGCGACCTTTGAGGTGTGGGAGGAAGCTCCTCAAAGCCCTGAACACAGCCATCATCTCCAGGCAAGTTATATGCCAAGTGCGACGATGGTCCTGCCACAGACCCCTGGCAAAGCGGCCGTCCATGACCGCGCCCCAGCCAGTAAGGGAAGTGTCTGTCGAAACGGTTTCCCGGCGACATGACACCCCAACACTGGCCTTTGGGATAGGAACCAAGGTTTCTTCCATATTTGCAGAGAATGAAGGCACCTGCGCATTACTCTGATCATACGAAACGGACTCCCTCTGGGGGAGAACCCCTTGGTTTTCAACCACCACTGGAGAGGCCTCATGTGAAGGAGGCCCAAAGGAATAATGTTGGATGCCACTGCCATGAGGCCCAGCATCCTTTGAAAATGTTTCACAGTGATGGCCTGGCCCAGCTTCACCCTGGATACCATCGCCAGAATTGACTCGACATGTGCAGGAGACATTCTTGCCTGCATTGTAGTTGAGTCCCACACGACTCCCAAAAAAGTCGTTGTCTGGGATGGTTCTAGCACACTCTTCTTGGAATTGAGTCTCAACCCCAATTTTTGAATATGGCCAAGGACGACATCTCGATGCCGAACCGCCATCGACTCCCTTGAAGTCTGAGTGGAGCAAGGGCTACGTCCATACATTTGCTAGGCCGAACAGAAGAACCCGATACTGGTAAGCTTCGCCCCCGAAAGCGAACCTCGGGTACCTCTTGTGACATGGAAGGATGGAAATGTGAAAATAGACGTCTTTTAGATCTATCGTGACAAACCAGTCCTCGGACCTGATTTGACTCACAATTGCTGGAATGGTCACATTTTGAACTTGAACCTCCTCAGAGATTGGTTCAACATCCCGAGATCTAAAATTGGCCTAAACCCCCCATCCTTTTTTGGAACTATAAAGTACCGGCTGTAAAATCCGGACTCCCTGTTTACCGGAAGAACACGTTGTATGGCTCCTTCAACAGCAGAGTCTGTACTTCCTGTTCCAGCACCTGAGCCTGCTCTGGGACTACTGTAGTGTGCACTACCCCAGAAAAACTTGGGGGGGCGGTGCGCGAACTGCAGCCTGTACCCTGCTTTTATTATTTGCAGGACCCATGCAGATATGTTGGGAAGAAATTTCCACTCCTCTATAAAATCTACTAAGGGTACCAGCCTCTCGGGGCTGGCCTCTGGTGTTTTCACAATAACTTTCTCGACTACCCGAAGCGGAATACCGGCAGGCTGTAGTCGATCTAGTCCCTGTGACCATAACCGATGTTTTAAGATCGTATTTTCGCTGGAAGTTGACGCGGCCCGAAACGCTGCTAACGGCGGGCATGCATCTTTTCCTCGAGGGCCCTGCTGCGAGAACAACCTCGGTTGACTCACTGCGGAGGGGGCCCTTTGAATATTTTTTCTATCTTTTTTTTTTTTTTTTAAAAAATATTCAGGACCCATATAGATATTTTGGAAGGCGTTGCCATTCTACAAAATCTACTAAGGGAACCAGCCCCTCGAGGCCGGTCTCGAGCACTATTCTCGACTTCCTGAAGCGGGTGACCGGCAGGAAAAAGTCGAAAAATTTTAAAAACCATAGTCGGTGCCCGGTTGCAAGCCCTTGGGACGAATGCCACGGTGTGCATTCGCTGGAAATTGATGTAGCCCGAAACGTTCAAAACGGCGGGACAACACACACACACACATATATATATATATATATATATATATATTTCTTTATCATTATTTATTTACTCATTTATGAACCTGTCGACGATTGAAGTTACAGCGTCGGAGAACAGGCCAGTTTGCTTTATTGCAAAATAAACTCGTTATATATAAATATATATATTTGAGTCACTGAGGTTTCTGTATTGCAATGCAGACCTTAAATCTGCGCGCTGCCTCGACAAACGCGAGATCTCAGCCACAGAATCTTTATTCCCACTATAGATTCTACATTGCAATGCAGACCCTAAATCTACGCGCTGCCTCGGCAAACGCGAGATCTCAGTCACAGAATCTTTATTGCAGAGTAGACTCGTAACGCTGCCTCGGCAAACGCAAGATCCGAGCCACTACAGATTATGTATTGCAATGCAGTGCAATAATTGTAGAACACTGGGTCTTAAGACACGGGACGAATGCGGTTCATCCCACGATCTCGTGATGTTTTTGTGGAGATCGGGGAAAAACGGCAAACTCGGCGCTGAGGCTGTGACTCGCGCCGCATGAAACGCTCATCCAATTTACTTTGAACTTGCGTTACCTGCTCATCTTGTGGCCAGCTGATGTTAAGTCTGGCCACGGCACGAGTCACAACCTCACCAGTCCCTCATATACTTGGCCGTGAACTGGCGCGCCTAAGCCACGGTCATCCGCATACTGAGCACGTCTACTTCCTCGGAAGCGGAGAGCTCGAGTATCGGAACCTGATCGTGGTCAGAAGAAGCCGCGGCGCGGACTTCTGCACCACTCACAGGGGCTACGAGATCATCAGACGATGAATGAGAAAGTGCCTCAGCAGTCTCATTCTCGTCTGCAAGATCCCGCTGCGAACCCCACGATCTCAGTCGCCGCGCCGCCTCAACGGACGCGGGACCAGAACCGTGGGGAACGCGAGCCTGACCGCGCTCATCAAAGCACACCAGCCGGGAGTGCAGCACTCTAATAGGCATCTGCATCACAGTCTGCACAAGCAGCTCCCTCGAGAGCTGCCCGTGCATGCTGCACTCCCAAACAATCCAACACAGTATGTGCGTCTCTTAAATTGTTCACAGGCCATTCTTTCCTATATATATAGACAAACAACACCAAATAAGACAGACAGTTTCAACATAGAGCGCTTGCTGAAGAGCGAAAGCTAGTGTGTGTTGTGACAGCGTCACTTTTATACTTCCGGGTATGCCGTCACATGTTACGTCACGACGCAACACCAATCAGGATTGGATTAGTTTCATTCATACTTCAGAGGCGCACGCTTAGGGAGCGTCCCCAAAGAGTCGATTTTATCGACGCAGTGTTGAGTTCCCTCGATAGGGAACAATGATATGCTACTTTAAAAAAAAAAAAAAAAAAAAAAAAAAAAACAGCGCAGTATCATTAAATTAATTTGACAATAAAGGCAACTAATATTTATTGTTTAGATAACACGAAAAATCTTGCAGGGTTATGTATTTAACTCGGTTCCCTGAGAAAAGGAACGAGACACAGCATGAGCCAGTGTACACGCCAACCCGTTGGCCAAAGACAAAGTCAGGCTATAAATAACACCCATATATGGGGGTAGAATTGTAGCATTTTTCCAAATAAACAAACAAATGTAAAGAGATTCACAAAAATTTATCAAATTCATTTTGAAGATATTTACAAAAATGTATCACATATTTGAAGATATTTGCACCCTTGAAATGGAGTTGTAATCTATGGGTGCTTCATTCAAATTGAGCTGTTTGTATGGTTAAAACACTCCGTTTCCAAAAGATAGTTGGAGTTTAATGCTTCTTTATATTTCCATCAGGATTACACACAAATTAAGGTTCATCAAGCAGACTGAAGTGATACAGCAGTGCGTCAAAAGCAAATAGCCCATTATCTTCCCTGCTGCCGTAGCAGTTTCAATAATGTAAAACTAACATGTTTGAAATGTTAATAGCCTACATTTTGCCCATGACGTCTGTTGTATACCTTTAGATATATGGCGTGTCTATAATCTTCTTAATTGTCTAGTGCTGGCTAGTCATGCCTACACTGGACACAACACAATGATTCACTGATAGTAAAAGAATTCCTGTTCTTCTTCTGAAGTAGCAGCTACACACAACTAAACAGAAGAAAAAAACTATTGCACATTCGGTTTGTCCAGTGTAGTCTTGCACGGGGTAGACAGACACTGTTTTTACTGTTTTTTGGCATATTCTGTTTTATAAGGGTCTTATTTAGTTATTTATTTATTAGTAGTGACTGTTTGTAAATGTGCTATATAAATAAACTTGACCTTGACCTTGTAAGAAATGACAAAACAGATGATTTTGTCTTTTAACGCACAATCGTGGTGACAAATAGCTCGCCATAGGACATACATTTTATGTAGAATACCAAATATATCAGCCCAAATTACAATCATTGAAGATGTAGGGTTAGGGTTAGGGATGTAGGGTTAGGGAAAATGAAAGTGAGTTTGATTAAAAATCCAATTTATAATAAGTGAAATATAATATTTCTATTTCTTTTAGAATCTATTGATGTTTCTCACAGGTTTTTGGTCCCTACAATTGTGAAGAATAAGATAGAAGAAAGGTTTCACTTTATTCTGATAGCCCCTTTAACACATCCCAAGACGTCATATAGCTGACGTTTTGGGACGTCTTTTGACCATACGTCAATATTCGCCTTTTTAGGGCCCCCATAAACGTCGGTAGATGAGGTTATGGGATCCTAACTCTACCCCAGACCTAAACCTAACCCTAAACCTAACCCGTCACCTGACTGACGTTAAAGGTAAAGCGTCACTTGTATGACGGCCCGGGATCGCCATCTACCAACATTTAAGGGGGCCCTAAAAAGGCGAATATTGACGTATGGTCAAAAGACGTCCCAAGACGTCAGTTATATGACTTTTTGGGATGAGACTGTGTTAACCATTACACCAACATGTGTATTAACCAAGGGGGGTAATCCATCGACCTGAAGTTGAAGCCTTGCGGGAGCTGCCAAATTGAACTTCACTTGCGTTAGCATTTCCATTGACTCCCATTCATTATGGCGTCAATTTGACAGCGAATAACTTTACATCTGAGGCATTTGAAGACCCCATTTGTAGGAGCTATTTTGAGTTTAGTTTCATCTAAATTGTTGTGCTATTGGAGCACTGGAATTTTTTGTTAGATTTAGGATCCTTTATTTTGTAGGGACTTTTATTTTGACAGTTGGAGAGAATGTTTGAATAAAAAGTTGGCCGCCTCTCACTTTTTCAAACACAAGAAAATAAAAAAGGAAGCTTTTAGCAACGTACAAGCATACAGTTCTTTACTTGCTATCGAAACGATATTGAATCAATTAAACCCTACGTGGATATTAGTTTGACATTTAAGTTGTGCCTTTTAATACCCTTTTTTTCAAACAACTACCAATTGTTTGTTGGATTACTGGAATCCATCCTGTCTGATACCACCAACCAACAAAACTGCCCGCTGCCTGCCTCGCTCGGTTTATCAAACTACTGCTGGAATTCCATCTGATCCATCAAAAAAGGTACAATTTAAGTTTATTTGCGTTGGATAGCTTGTTAAAGGAGTAAGCAATACGTCCCAGCTATCAGTGGTCCGCCATCACAATTAGTAAAGAACTTTGCAATCGTTTAAGCTGCTTCACAATCAAATTGTTTGGAACCTATGGCAGCATTTGTTTGACTGCTATTGAAGCTTGAAAGTTTTGGATCTTTTTGAGAATTCTCCTTTTCAAGTTCACTATTGGAGTGCATTTTTTGTTTGATACTGGATTTGCTAGACCAGGAGCAGATGATGATTTTTGTTCATGCACATTTAAGATTAAATGAAGACAGTTGAGAATGAACTGAGTTGAAGATAACTGTGCTGTGTTTACCTTTTTGAAAGAAAAAAGGGAAAGAGATTTTTTTGTGGTTCTCAAACAATCTAAAATATGCCTGATGGCAAAATTAAAGAGCTCTGTGCAACGCGCAGAGAAAAACTTGGCGTGTGTACACGCAAAATGAATGAATTAAAGGAATTATTAAAAGGTGGAGATATTGAAGCTGTTGACACAGGCATTGAACAGCTCCATGTGGCATTGGATGAATTTAAAGATGTGCATCAATCTGTGCAAGTGCTGCATGAGGAAGAGGAAAAGAAAAGTGACAATGATGATTGGTACCAACCAACGATGCAAACTTTTGAAATATTTTTGAAAGAGGTAGAAATGTGGAAGAGTGCTCAAAGCCATGAACCCCAAACTGTGGTATCTCATCTGGACAGTATATCCATTGTGGCAGCATGTGCCAGTAAAGTAAAATCTTAATGTTCTAGTGACAGTGTTTCTTAAAAATCTTCATCAGTGTCTTCTGCATGTTTAATAGCTGAAGCTGAAAAAAGGCACCTCTATTGCAACATGCTGAAGGAATGAAGACAAAAAATGCGTATGGCTTCAAACTAAAACAAGCCAGCTGGAAAGACCTATCAGCAATATCTGCTTGCTAGTAGAAGGCCAACAATCAAAAGCTGAGTGAGACTTGAATGAACTTGCGCACGTGCACACACTGTCATACAGATGCATACACTGAATCTTTGCACTCATTTATTCTTGTGAATAATGCATAATGAGTTTAAGGGAAATATATAGCTTGCCTTCTGCAATAGCTATAAGGGGTCGGGTATGTAGGAGCTATTTTGAGTTTAGTTTCATCTAAATTGTTGTGCTATTGGAGCACTGGAATTTTTTGTTAGATTTAGGATCCTTTATTTTGTAGGGACTTTTATTTTGAGAGTTGGTGAGAATGTTTGAATAAAAAGATGGCCGCCTTTCACTTTTTTCAAACACAAGAAAAGCTTTTAGGAACGTACAAGCATACAGTTCTTTACTTGCTATCGAAATGATATTGAATCAACCAAGCAAAAAAACTGCCCACTGCCTGCCTTGCTCGGTTTATCAAACTACTACCTGCTGGAATTCCATCTTATCCATCAAAAAAGGTACAATTTAAGTTTATTTGCATTGGATAGCTTGTTAAAGAAGTGACCAATATAGCTATAGTGGTCCGCCATCACACCATTTGTCCATTATTTATTTCTAAAGAAACACGACAATGTCTAAAATGCTCCATTACCTTGTAGCTTATGTTATGGCTCTGCAGAAGCAGTTTTTCGTAAAAGTAGGCTAACGATTGTGTCATAACCAAGCGACTCTCTGTCACACAGTAGAGAGATTACCATATGGACAGGAGGAGAAGCTCGCGGACAATCGGGGAAACGTGGAGGCAAAATGACAAAATAATTAATCAGAATACCAAGCAAAAGTTTCTCCTGCTCCTAGCTCATGGACAGCTCCTACTTACACTCTCTGCCTCTGCATGTTTTGGAAGGGAATGATTAAGATTTCTCATGCCACAGCCACTCGAAGACAGACGGGTTGCTCACGTCACATATACGTCGTCAAGTTCTGTTTGAGCGCGTCAGGAACGGAAGTGCTAAAAAAAATCGCCAAAAACGGGCTTCACTTATCTCAATGGAGATGGCTCCAATCCAATCCAATGAGATGGCTCTGTCCACTTCTTATACTGTCTATGGTATTGACTTTCAATAGAGTGGTAGACTGGTAGGGTTTAGGGTTAGATTAAGTTGGCATGTACCATAAACGGATTTAGAATATGTAAATTGAGTCTACCAGGTCCACAAATGGCTCTGAAGCTTTTATGTCTATGTACTACTTTGCTTCATTGCTCAACACTGCAAAAATACGTTTTAAGTAGAAACCCTTTGACAGCCTTCAGTGCTCAAATATGCACTGGAGCATTAGTCAAATCAGTTTCGCCAATATTATTACAGTATCAACAGAGGGTGATTTCTTTCACCAACTAGTACCCCAACTAGCACCGGTCCTGCCTCTTGCAAATTGTATGCCTTAGGTAACTGCCTATTTTGCCTATGCCAAAGCCTGGCCCTGTCCATAAATGCATTTCCATGACTTGGACACAATGAGCAGAGGTTGGGTTTGGTTATGTTGAAAATCTTTTAACGCTACGGGGCTTTGATTTGTTGCTTACTTGTGCAGGTAAAAAGGCACATGAGCACTCCTCTCAGTCTCTCTGTTGTTAAGAAACATAAACATGGAGAGAGAGAACAGATTAGAGACATTTTAAAGCTGTTTATAGACTGACCTACAGTAATAATTCAGGAGATGCCAGCTAACAAGACATCCCTGTGAGAGGAGAGAGAGAGAGAGAGAGAGAGAGAGAGAGAGAGAGAGAGAGAGAGAGAGAGAGAGAGAGAGAGTATGTGTGTAAATGAATGGTAAAAGAGAAAAAATGGAAAAGTGACATTGATAATAAAGCAAGAGATCAGGAAAGAAATCTTGAGCACAGGTTTATGTGTGTTTTTACTACATTTAGTATGATTTTGTATACATACAAAGTCATGAAACGCTACATGGCGCAGGATCATAAATCCTTAACCCAATTTGCATAATTCTCTATAGCCCCTTTTCCACCAAAGCATTTTGAGAGCCGGTTCGGACCTGGTGCCTGCGCGCGAACCAGTTCTTTGTGTTTCGACAGCCAAAGAACTATTTCTCGACCAGGAGAACTGGTTCTAAAGCGGCACCAACTCTTTGCTGGACTAAAACCGTTCTTTTACCACGCTTACGTCGGGAGCTGGGGGCGGGTTTAGATGTGTTCTAAACATCTTTTCTGACAATAATAATGAAGGATCGCAAATCCAGGAGAAACATTTGCAGAAACACGATGGAGTCCGCCTTTGTAATTGTTATGCTTGAAGTTGGCGCAAGCGTTTCTATTTTTGTGATTTTTTTTTTTATTGAAGACATTATAAGCAAAAAAGAAAAGTCACAATATAGAACAAATAAATGGAAAGAAAAAAAAGACACAAGACAGGGGTACAAATTATCAGAAAAGATTACATATCAAACGACAAGATTAAAAGACTTACATATTTCAATTGTTTTTAAACCCTTCTTGGTACACAAGTTAGAGATATTCCCAAAGTAATGTTACTTGCAAGCGTTTCTAGCTAAAACGTATGGCGACGTACACAGTGACGTAACGACGTCGTTCCCTGGGCACTCTAGTCAGTGGAAAAGCAAACAGGTTCTGAAGCGGTTCGCAAGTTGAACCAACTTTGAACCAGCACCACTTCTAAACCAGTTCTTTTTTTTTTTTGGTGGAAAAGGGGTATATGAGACACAGCTCATTGTATTGGTAGCCATTAGCCAATGAGCTTGCTGCTTGAAATTAAAATTAGTCCTGCCTATTATTTGCTGTAGCAGTTTGCGGCATGCTTTCAGAAACCCTCTATTATCCTCAGCTCCACCTGTGTAGAGGTGCCGTGTAGAGGTGCTACTCCATCCTCTGCAAGGGGGTTATTCATGTAACTGTGTACAACTCAGCAGCAGCATGTCTTGCTTGCTCATAGCAGTATCCTCTGTGTATTGGCAGTGGCAAGTTCAGTACTTTCTCGGCAGCAGCAGAAAATATAATCAACAGCAGCAGCAATAAAAACAGCAGCAGCGTAGCAGATCTATTCCAAAGAACAAAATATATTAACATTGTCGTGCTCATTAACATGCCAAACTCTCAAAGAGTTGTCATGACAGCAGCATCCATTATTCACAGACCTCTCTAAGTGGTACCATTACTTGCTTTTATTCTGTAGCTGTCCGGCCATTTCACTGTGAAGACTTTACTGGTCAAGTGTAACAAACTCTTTGGGAGTCTCTTTTCTATACATTATTACTATATTTTAAGTTAAGCAATACATCCAAAGAACACAGGGAGATTTCAAAAGGACATAATGAAATTTATTTAACATCACAAAAAAAACCCCGATAGATTTTACATTAGTTTTTTTTTCCAACTGCTTACACATGTTTTCAAAACTGTCTCCTTTTTTCAAAACTCTACTCACAATTCCCAAAAATACACACAAAATGCCAGAATGCACATGTCAGAATCAAGCATTTGCATCAAATGGCAAACACTTCTTTCATAATAGTACATTTTTGGATGTACCATACCAATCAATACGAAAAAATGGATAACCAAGGAAGACATCAAGTCGATGGGCAGGTAGCCAAGACCAAAAGTCACATGCGTAACCCAAACGACTCCATCCTGCTACAGCCATGTTGCTCTAAATAACGCTCTTTGGTCTTTCATAGGCTTATATCTACATTTCAAAACAATGCTCTACAGTGAAGGTAATCTGCTGAGAGGGGTAACAAGTACACTGTAAACACCAATGCAATGTAGAAACAGAAATATTTATTAGGTCAAACATTACTGTTGTATACCAGCCTGTTCTCACGTAAATGCGTCTCTATAACACGCATCGTGTATTATCGTGTAATTTATACGCGAAAATGAGTTTTTACGTGCATATGAGACGCAGTTTTTCACGTGCAATTGATACGCAGTTCATTTGCGTATAATACACACGCACCCCACACCACTAATTCTAGCCAAACGTATAATACACACGCACCCTACCCCACACCTAACCTTAACCTAACCAACCAATGCGTATCATATGCACGTAAAAACTCACTTTAGCGTATATATTACACGACAATACACATGCGTGCTATAAAGACGCATTTAGTGTGATCGGGTTGTGTATACAGTAGCATGCAACAAAACCATAAACATACTGTATGTAAACTAGAAGTATATTCTTTATAATACAGTAAAGAACAATTGTGTGTGTGTGTGTGGGGGGGGGTGGGGGTATGAGCATCCATCTTTAATACTCTCTGTAACAGACAAAATGATATACAGATAATTAAATATGGTATGTCTGAAATACTGAAAGTAGTGTTGCATACTCTACAAAGTCATGACACAGATTCTTGACTCTGTCCTCAAATGACACAGTGTAAAGTTGTTTCATGGACACTTAGTGCCGTTGGAGGATGGGTTGTATGGTCGACAGGTTATTCTCAATTGTTTACACACAAATACTGGTACTTGAGACTCAATGACCACAACATGTAACTGTCACGGTTGGCACAAATGGTGCAAGGACTCAAGTGCAGGAGAATGATCTTTATTTACAAAAGAAAACAAACACAAAACAAAACTTACGAGGGGGGAAAACACATCTAATAAATACAAAACAACAGAACCTGAAACGTGCTGAATGATCACGGGGAACAGTAAACATCTGATTAAAGATGGTTCTCCTTCCTTCTCTTCTTTGCCTTTGCCCTCGTCCTCTTCTTCTTCTTCCTCCTCCTACCCCTCTTCCTCCTACTCTTCTTGCTCTCTGTCCATTGTTGGCATCCATTGTCAGGTAATCTGACCTTTGACCTATTTATAGGCCTATACACCAAAGCAATGATTGGTAAGTATACAGTTAAGCAATTAGTGTTTGCACCTGTGAGGAGTGTGTGTGTGACCTGGTCAATAAGTGTAGCATTTTGATTGGTTGTGATTGGAAAAGAAAAGCAAGTCACTTCCATTTGAAAACTGAGTCAAAGGCTGAGAAATTATGGTTTGGGAGATTTGGTGAGTAGTTTTGCTCTTTGAGTGAGAGGTTTTAAAAATCGTGTGACATCAAACGATTTAGTGTGTACACAGTTGGAAAAACTGTAAATGGCCAAAATAGAGCACACTAAACTAAACTTTTTTGAAATTTTCTGAGGGAAATGTGAGTGATGCTTTGCCATGCAAAACTTGCCACTGTGCTGCTAGGGTGTTCTGGATTGTTGCTGGAGCATTGTTATGTGGTTGCTAATGTGTGGTGAGTGCCTGTTATTGCATTGCTATGCAGTTGTTAAGTGTTTGCTTACTCCAAAAGAGCCCACTGTCAAGTCTGTATGATATTCTGGTCTCTAGGTTTGGCTCAGGTTCCTCATTCTATGTATTTTTTAGCTTGTCATCTGCCAGACCTAAGTTAAATAGCACACCTCTCCTTACTAGCCACACTTTTGAGGTCCACATCACAAAAGGTCACAAAAGTTATAAACCCCAGTATTGGTAATCCTTGCCTTAGCCAATCATCATCCCCATTATATGTTCTTGGAAGAGAATTCAATGATAGCAGACTAGCCTTACTGGTCAAATATTCTGAGCAAAGATCAAGTGTCATTCAGGAGAGGTGTGTGCAGAAATTGTATAGATGAGATTTTAAAGAGCCACAGAGGACAGATACGTGCACATTAAGGATATAGACGTGCTGTCTTAAATGCTTTCATTGTCACTCAGATATACAAATCGTGCTTTCATCACCACTGTCCACATACACTCAAATTGTAAGATCTGATAGAAGTGCTGTGTTTAGTGTGTGTGTGTGTGTGCGTGTCTATTTACAGAGCAGACTTGTGGAGCCGAGTGAGGAGACTTTAGACAAGAGGGTAGGGTCAGAAACCAGACTCAAACACACACTGAGATGGCTCAGATTCTTCCCACCACTTACACACCCACAAAACCTAGGCCTATTTTATCTCCAAATCCCACTGACTCTGGAGGGCCAAATAAATTTAGTATGTTATAGGGTGTAATGACCCGTTTTTCTTTCTTTTTTGTTTGTTTGTTTGTTTTTGGTGGTGGTGTTCCATTACATGCACCACATTTGACATGTCCAAACTATATTATTTTTTAACTATGTGCAGGAATATTCGCCTCCTAAAAAGCCTAATGTTTGCAAATTAATCTTTGATAAGAAAGATTTCAATAAGATTTTGTTAGTGCTACTTTCAAAAATAAATATTTCATATTAATTGCTTCTCTGATTGCATGATGGATAGATGGATAGATGGATAGATAGATAGATAGATAGATAGATAGATAGATAGATAGATAGATAGATAGATAGATAGATAGATAGATAGATAGATAGATAGATAGATAGATAGATAGATAGATAGATAGATAGATGTTTAAAGTAAATATGTTAAACAAAAGTACTAAAATCTGATAACCTGTAACTTGTAAGCAACTATTTGAAAAACTAGTTTGTGTGTTGTTTTGAACTGGAAAGCTTGTAGTACAGTACAGTAGTTGTGTTTCATGTGTACAACAAATGTGCTAAGATTTGAAAATAACTCTGAAAAATGATGGCCCCAATCAATATTTTCAGTTGAATAATGTGGTCTTTAAAAGAAAGAAGTAGAAAGAGCGCTGGAATATGTCACAATATGAAATGGAAAGCATGCAGTTCAGTGCTGGTCTTAGTGCATGTACTATAAAAGGGTTGAAAGATGGAATTTGCAGTGCAACATATTATGAGAAAATGGACCATTTCCCCCTCACACTTCCACTGCAGGCTATATCATGTTCTATAATATTCAGGGAATATTATGCAAGGAAATGGATCTCCTCACCTGTTATTTGCATAAATCAGCATTATGTTCTTGAGGCCCATTATTCATAGCTTTAGCGCCCTTACAGGCAGCAATGGCAGTGCTGGAATGTACTCCCACACAAAGAGAGTTTGGGTGAGGGCGTGTGGTATCAGGAAAGGGGCTGTTGATTAATACCCAAGAGTGGTGGTTTGTTTCGGGGGGATTTGTGCATGTGAAGAGGGCGGAATATGCTCCTTCATTGGGGTGAGGAACAGCCTGGCCCGTCTGCTATTATTGAGGGCTTCTTGAGAGCTCTTGACAGAAAGAGAGAAAAAAATAGAGGTGATGTTCTGACAGCAGGATTACCATTTCACTGGCTACACAAGTCATGGCATTGAAAGCAACATGCCAGCAGGCATGAAACACAACCATGCTTTAGTGAGGATTAGGATTAAAATTGAAAAAAAAAAATGTCAACACTGCAAATCCTCAAACTCTTAATATGTCTAATGATGCGACTTCTGTATTATAATATTAGTTGAAATTCGTTCTGCTCTATTTTTCTCAAAACTGCATAAAAATTTGTGCTCTTCAGTCTTTCCACAGACATCAGACCCCACGAGACTCATTATGCACTGCAGCATAGCTCATAACCATCTATCCAAAAATGTCTATTTTGATTTTGTTGACACCATTTTCTGACATCGCCGCAATGTAGAGATGTGCAAAAGTACTTTTTTTTTTTTTTTGATAGACTAGTCTAAACAGTGTTCTAGTAAGGCTACTTTTATGTTCACTTGACCCCAATCAAGGTTCAGGTGTACTGCCTGAGTTCCTTTGCTAAGACATGTTCTTGCTTTTAATAGGGAAAAAAGTGCAATGTACAGAACATAAGAGTCTACCTAACTAAAAATCTAACTATTTTTACCTGCTTATGTGTGGCAGTAATGGTGGTGCTTTTATGGAGTTTCATTTAGAGGTTTGGATATTTTTAACTCACTATATAGCTTGAAACTCAAAAATTACTCTCTCTTTGTATGTTAGTACATTCCCAAGAAAATACTCATTGTTTAAAATCTGGAATTCCAAGTTCTTTGAAAATTTGAATTATGAATCCAGGAAACAATCTAAGTGTTTTAGTGATGGATTACTTTGGGCTTTGATGTCTTCAACAACCTGAGAACTAACTTTAAGTCCCTTCAAATAAAGCCAAAGTGCCTGTTTGGTTGAACTTAAGCTGTAGACGATAGTGTAAACACACATGAAAGACTCCCAGCTATCTTAGGACCACACATGAGCATGCCATATTTATCTAACATGGTAACCCATGGGATTTTGGTCTCTCTAATCCACTTAAAGAGCTACACTGTTTGATAAAGGTTGACAGAATAGTCCCTTTCATCTCTTTTTCTTCCTCTGTCATGATTTCCTCATCTGTTTTACAGCAGGTGTGAATCAGTCTATGCTCATCAATACATTGTAGCACATTAAATGATTTATTAATGTAATCCCTGTGAATCCTGAGTTTTGTTGTTGGGTACAATTGCTCAAAAGCTATAACACTACAAATTAAATAATGAATATGAGTAATTAAGGAATTAAACTTGATTGTAAAATGGACTGGAGGCCAGTGATCGGCTTTGTTCATTGATATGAAAATAAAACTATATTTGACAACTAGCACTATTTGTAATGTCTAATGATCTAAAAGTATATTGTATAAATAATGTGCATCAATTTTTTTTTATCCAAAATTATGTTAGTGTTACGGAATGAGACTCGGGCGACAAAGATGAAATGCAAACAGGAAGTTTATTGACTGTGAATGGGAAGCAGGTGAGTGGGAAGTGCAATGCTGGATTGTAAAGTGGTGTGCTGGCTGTGAAATGAATGTGACTTCATACAGGGATGGTGGTGGATTGATAGAGACGTGGAGAAATGAGTAATTCATACCGTAACATTTGTTGTGTCAAGATGCTGTTTGTTTGAAATAACAAACCTGTTCGAAGGAACACTTGACGAAGTGCTAATCCAGTAGCTTTTTGGTACGTAATAGTTATCGTAGATGTAATGAGCATCTGAAAAAGCGAGCCGATAGAGAGCACAATTCATTAGAATGCAAAATACATTTTCACCGCTAGATGGCAGCAATTCCTACACATAGTCACTTTAAGTACTTTAGTAGGGAATGATGATTGTGATGATGAGGTGCATGTATGTGTGATCGGGAATTGATGTGCAGGTGGGAACAGAGGAGAGTGATGAGAAATGTAGCACAGGAACCTGGCACACCTGTAATGCCTGGTTCAGATTACACGATTTTAGCCCGATTTTGGCTCGATCCGTTTGACGTAGGGTGTCGTGGGCATTCTTAAACGAAAACGGGCGTCGGGACGCAAGATTCGATCGTATTATCTCGTATAGTGTGTCATAGTGGGCGACTACCTACGTTGCTTCTGCGATGCTTCACGACATCACGACAAAAAGACTAGCATGTTTAATTTTTTTAACGGTCGTCCACGATCCGTCGCATGTATGAGGTTGACCAATAGAAGCACAAGCTTTTCCGTATTCAACTTTCAAGAAAGACAAAACGAAAGAGAGACCATGGTGCTAACTTTAAAACTAGAAGTAAACTTATTTAAGAAAACAATATTTTACCTCAAGTTCTCTTTGGACGATTGACAGCCCATACTGTCCTCTTCGAGCATTGTTCTCAAGTCTCATGCAATGGCCGTGAGACACACGCAGTTCAACCAGTTCACACACTCAAACACGCCACACTGTGTATTTCTCATGCTGAAAAGGCAATGCCGAGCAATCCAGGACGTCACTCGCTACAAGTTTCGCCTTCTCGATGACATCACGCGCGCCATTAAACATGGCATGCGATGACTTGTCAGGAAGTAACGTTTAGTCTGACATGTCTTGTCCATGACACGACAAGATTTTAGGAGCCAAAATCGCGTAATCTGACACAGTGACTATCGTAACAGACAAAAAAATTGTGTAATCTGAACCAGGCATAACAGAATGTAAAGCTTATCTGTTGTACAAAATTGTCTCTTGAGTTACAGTTCAGCATATATATATATTTTTTAATAATAGTGAACAATTCCAAAATAACTGGTTTCATGATTCAATTTCAGATGCATCACAAAAATAGCCTAAGTAATCACAATCGCAATCAAAATTCATAATTAAACCAAAGACCGAACTAATATTCTCACCTCTTCAAAAATGATTGATTTAATATATGCTTTCCATTACAAGAGAGAATATGTTAAATCTTCATGCTGATTTGTACTTGGCATTTGCCAAGATAAGCACAAACTAAGACGTAGCTTTACAGTATGCTTCTCCATCCATTTACGCTTCTTTCCATGGTGATGTGAATCTCCTTCTGTCCTGCGTTAACGGCTGCAGTGTACTTGGCGCGTCAGCACACACAATGGCTGCAACTACAGTGTGGTCTCCCCAGTGGACCGGCACGACAACCGTCTAGATTGAGCTGGGTAGGGGACATCTCTAGGGTCTTCAAGTGGGCACCTTCCGTCCTCAGTGTTTCATCGACTAGCCCACGACACCTCAAGAGGGCATAAAAGTGACTCTGATGTCCCAGAGTCAGCCTCCTCTGTCCCCAACTCAACTCAGCCCAGCTTTCTGACGTTTATAACCCTCCTGCTGCTGTGGTTGCTCCTTCCTCATAGTTCACATGTGACCTAACCACAATCTCTCCTCAACCCAACCATATGCGCCAACCTGTTTGACTAAGGCTGTCGAGCCGCCGTGTCTTCGTTAAAGTAGGTTCAGTGACAAAGGTTCCGTATGGCATACTATCTACCGCAAAACACAATATCTGGCCAAACACCAACCCTCATTCACGCAATATACACAGAAACGTAATAACTGTAATTACTGTACAAAATATACAAATAAACCGATAGACTCTTTTTCAAGAGTTTTTCAAGAATTCAACGAAACCATAGCATGGCGGCCTGTACACAGCCAGCCAGAATCTTTCAGTCTCAAACACAGACAGTTGCTGCTCCTCTCTGCTGCTTCAGATAAGTTCTTTACTGTGCGTCGCAACTCTTGGCCACTGAATCCGACTCCCTGAGGAACCCAGTTGTAGAGTGTGCCACAAATCCCAAACAACCCACTTCCACTGGATAAAACTGGACTCTCCATCTTCGCTGTTCTGCTTCAGTGGCCAGATAAGCAGTTTGATACCGCAAAATGTGCCTTAATGTGGCAGGTGATGAACACAAAGGAGAAGAGTGATCCTCTCCTACCCAGAGGTTTAGGTTCTGTGGTGATGGGAGAACATTACATGATCCTACTCTCTTCCATTGACCAAGGGTCTTGCCAGCCCATCTTGCATTGTTCCACAATCTCCCATCTCATCCACTCTCCCTGCTTGGCCTGGGAAATGTCCTTTAAATACCTCATCCTCTCATCCTGCTTTCGCACTTGTTGACTACCAGCTTCCTCCTTTGAGCTGGGTCTGCCTTATGCCATTTAGTAGGAGCTAAACTGAGCCCAGACCCACCTCTCCCATGCTGTACCTGTCCCACAATATCACCAAGCCATTCTTTAATAGGTAACTTAAAGGGATACTCCACTTTTTTTGAAATAGGCTCATTTTACAACTCCCTCAGAGTTAAACAGTTGGGCTTTACCATTTTCGAATCCATTCAACCGATTTTCTGATATTTAGAAGAATATCAGTAACCAGACATTTTCTGGTCTCATTGACTTCCATAGTAGGAAAAAATATATACTATGGTAGTCAATGAGACCAGAAACTGTCTGGTTACTGATATTCTTCTAAATGTCAGAAGATTGGCTGAATGGAGAGCCTATTGAATGAGCCTAAAATGAGCCTATTTCCAAAAAAAAGTGGAGTATCTCTTTAAGTTCAGTTGCTGCCTTCATTTTTTTTTTTTTTTACGTATAATCACATTGGTGGTCTTTTTAACTTAAATTATATCAAATTGACCTTGGAAAAAAATTGAGGTTGATTCTTGTGTAAAAAAAGAAAAAGTGAGAAAAATATTGCTTAAAATATTTGTATGATTTACAGTAAAGTAAAAACATAAGTTACCATGGCTTATCAAATAATATAGTGTACAAAGATCCAATCAACACTTGCAATTAAAGAAAATAACTTCCTGCGAGGGAAGGTGAGAGGAAGGGGACAAGTATGAGCAATGAGGAGAGAGACGTGCAATCACATTTGTTAGAAGCCTATATCTCAGCAACCAGTAGAGAAGTGTACGAAAAAAGTACTGTTCATGGCCTGTCAGCTTGAATTGAGTCCACATCCAAAACTAATAGCCTCCTTTAATCAGGAAAAAGAAACGGTAGTGAACAGAAAAGTAGCTCCTCTGTGTCGAGATCAGCAGAGTACGGGTGACTGAAAGAGTCAATGGCATGAGTATTTCTCCTTAATACCCCTTGAGTGTGTGTGTGTGTGCGTGTGTGTCTGTGTGTGTGTGTCAGTGTGTCAGTGTGTTTCAGACCCAGATGGTTCATCAGAGTGACCTCAGTGGGTCAGTAAGCTCAGGAGAATGAAGGCGGCACAGCAGGACAGAAAATATTGCATTAAAGGATCATAGCAGCAGGAAAAGTCACCTTTCCAACTGGAAAACATGAGGAGACATTGAACAACATGTTCACCTAAAAAAGCAAGAATGCTGTTGTACTGAAGTTATTAAAAGTGTAACAAGGGATTCATTTCATTGTTATACTTTGGTTTTTATACATAATATTTTCAGGTACTAAGTCATACATTTGTACCAGTGGCGTAGCAGTCTATTATAAAAATTGATTGTAAAGCTTCTTGAGGTGGCAATTTTGAATGTGTAACAAATGCTGGATTTGAATATTGTGGTTGCTACTGAGAATGGAGATTGGAGAAGATCGACGAATAATGACTTGAATTTTGGTCTTTTCCTCACAAAAAGCAAAATTTTGGATTACAGGACACATCACTTTTTGAGCCATAATTTATTGAGAAAGCTTGTTTTATGCATGGCAAATCAAGTAAAAAAAATAATTATAAGTAATAGTTAAATAATTACAGAAATGTTTTTTACTTTTATTTTAAGGTGTAGTCTTGTTTAACGTTATGTAATCCTTTAAAACTATTTGCTACCAGAAATCATATAACAGAATGAAATGTTAGAATTTCAAATAAATAAATGCGATTGAAAACATACATTTAATTAATTGATCATTTCCATTAATTAAATATTCACATGTTCATTCATGATTGAATGATTTAGTTCTCTCAAATTTACTCAAGATGATCTGTGCATTACTTAAACATGAATCAATGCATTTTAGCCCACCAGTATATTGTGTTACAGGATTTGTAAACGTAGATCTAAAAGTTGTTCATAATAATAATAATAATAATAATTTGTTACATTTACACAGCACTTTTCTGGGTACTTAATGTGCTTTACATGGAATGGGGAATCTCCTCAACAACCTAATGTGCAGCATCCACATAATAATGCGACCATAATGCGCCAGAACACCCATCACACACTAGCTCACTGGTGGAGAGGAGACGTGATAAAGCCAATCAATAAATCAATCATATGGGGATGATTAAGAGGCCATGATGGACATAAGCCATGGGGTAAATTTGGCCAGGATGCCGGGGTTACACCCCTACTCTTTTTCGAGGTTTTTTTTAATGACCACAGAGAGGCAATAATAAAATAATATACAATATTTTATGATTTTATTTATTATTATTTATTGCAAAACTGTGCAGTCCTTTTCCATAATAGAAGGATGATTGGATGAGGGATGGATGGATGGATATCTAACTATACAGATGCACAAACAATATCAAACTATACAAATAAAATTGTACTGAATTATGTGTGTTACACATAAGTGTTACAACTAACCCCTCTGTCTGTTACAATTAACCCTGCATATGGGGTAAGTTGTAACATTTGCACTTCCGTCACTTTCAGTGCAACTGTACAAAAATGGTAGGTCCTGGAAAAAAACTTGGTGTCCAAAAAAGTGTTCATTTGTAGCAGAGATGTGTATTTTGCTTGTGTAAAAAAAAAAAATATATATATATATATATATTAATCTAACCTAATTATTTTTTTATTAATTGAGCCAAAACCAAATTGCGTTAGGTGGTGCCCCGTTCTCCCCTAAAATTTATTTACAACTGTATATCACATGGATATCACACTTTGACACACACAAATACACTCACACTTTCGCAGGAATGCAAAAATCCATTTCACAAGTACAAAGCTGATGCTTCACTGTGATGCTTCACATCCTCTAAGGTGCTGATAAAGCTGCAGCTGACAATCACTGAGAAAGTTTTCATACTGATGAGCTACCCAACCCAAATCTCAAACCAACCATATCATGTAAAACGGTAAAAGTTAGGAAGTTTCTTCCAGAGTGACAGAAGATCGCGTCTGAAACACTCTTAGATACGCCCACGGGTACCGATATCATCGATCAGTTTGTTATCACCTCCACCCCTGAAGATCTAATTAAAATCTCTTGTCCCTCTTAAAGGACTCTATGTGATTGACGAAGGCAACCGTTCACACAGCTGCAAATATGAGTTAAACCTGCACTAAAACAGCAAGCCTGTGAAGCTAAAAACATTCATCCACAGTCTGAATAATCATGCTGTTACTTTTTCCATCAACCTGCGGGTGAACCATCATTAGCCTTACTGTTCATTATAATCACCAATGCCATACATAGCAATTTCTGCCAAAAACTCTGACTGAACGCAAACAGCTTCCGTGATGGCAGAGTCGTTTTTCTCCAGTCGGGTCTGCAAATGTAAACGCGACAGATAAGTCCAGGCATGCTTAATGTTGTTAGTACACCGCTCTGTAACTACTGGATTTCATTTCCTCCTGTTTCGCACCTCTCCTTACTGGCTTTCTGTTTACCAAATAGGGCCAGACTAATTTGCATAGTAATAACAAGAGTGTATATGTGCAAAGCAGCAACTTTAAAATGTGTTAATGGGCTCATATTTATTCATGGCATTCCAGGGAGAGTCCAAACACATAAAATGTTGGTATAAAAATACCTTAAAATAGTGTATAGGTTTACATATTAAAACGGACATAGAAAAATAATATAGAAGGGTTCCATATATATTATGAAATACATATAACTTGCACCTTAAAAATATGGCAGTACCTTGATTGATATACAGTATGTGATCAATTTATTAATCAAGATATCGTAATTAATTTGATTAAAAATGTAGACTTTATAAGAAATTGATGTATTTTTTCTGAAAAAAAAAATTAGTTCCATTAGTTAAGGTATAAAAAAATTAAATGTGCCTTTTAGCATCTCTGCTGAATTTTAGCATCTCTGTTGCTAAAGATATAATAAATGGCATGTTTATATTCTAAGCAGTGCAAAACCATCAGCATGTTAATACATTTTCTGAAGGCTCAGAAATCATACTTGGTGGAAGAGGCCTCTTGAATAACATTTTTAATAGCTGCATTTCAAATGAAATGTATGTGTTGCTTGCTTAAAGGGAGTTAATCTATCAGGAAGTCGTAGAAATCTGGTAGCTTCTCATTGGGGAGTTACAAACACTTGATTTTTTCTAAGTTCTAATTTGCGATGAAAAATATTTGCTAAAATCTATAAAGGATGTGTTGTACACAGGGACTATCTCTCTCAGTGTTATTTTCGTATCAGAGGATCAGTCTCTTAAATCGTTATCTTCCAGTAAGAACTAGGTCCTACCAATATGCAAATTGGTGATTATTTCAGAATTCACATTTGTCTCATAGCCTGATCTCACTCACTGTCTGCTGTCTAATAAGCTGTACAGCATTTTTATTTGATTTTGAATCCTAGTGAGCACAAAAATACACAGCACATCAAATATTGGGTGAAAAAATACATTTTAAATTAGGTCAAACTGTGTTGGGTGTAATTAATTACTAAGTAATATAATTACTGGATATAATTAACAATACAAGACAATACTGATTTAATTGACATAGACAGTACAATAATTATATATCATAAAACAGTAATGTATTTAACATTAAATTTAATGTTAAAATGTATGTTTTTAATTTAATCTTTTCCCTAACAGTTACATCTGACTGGGAATCGAACCCAGGTCTCCTGCACTACCTTGGTGCCACAATGTGGTGTATTCAATTCAAAATGCAGATGCAGAGACAATAACTCAGTTCAAGGGCTTTACTTGAAAAGCAGGGCAGAAGTATCCAACAAGGAATGGCAAAAACAAAAAGTATAATCCTGGCAAAGGGCAGAGTCCACTATATCAGTCATAATCAGTGAATAATGCAAAAGCAGAAGTCAAACTCATGATCCAAAAAACAGGCATGTACAGGTCAATAATAAACAAAAATACTCTGAATAATAACTCACGGACTGGTATAGTCAACCAAGACTGCGCCGGTGTCAACTCAAGACTTAGAAAAGAACTCAAGAAAACAGGGGTTTTAAATAGGCAGCTTAACAAGGTTCAGGTGAAACTAATAAATCAATAAGAAGAACATTTGGCAGGCGTAAAACACCACCAACAACAAACGAAATTGTTTGGATTGGATCTGAAGTAAACCTCACCTTATGTGCTTGAAAAGCCTGCTCAGCCTCTGGAGTCCAGACAAAAGGACCCGGTCGCTTCTTGGTTAGGTTGGTCAGTGGTGCTACTACTGAACTGAAGCCTCTGAATTTCCTGTAGAAATTAGCACACCCAAGCATGCGCTGGACCTCCTTTACAGAGCTGGGTTGAGGCCAGTCACATACAGTTAAAGTCTTCTTGGGATCCATGCAAAGATTCCCCTTGGACAGGAAGAATCCCAAAAAGGGATCCCAAACACCTCGGAAACGTGAAATTCACACTTCTCTGGTTTAACGAACAGGTGGTTGTCAAGAAGACACTGGAGAATGAGTCTAACATGATGTACATGCTCATGAAGGGACTTAGAGAAAATGAGGATATCATCCAAATAAAAAAAGACAAACCTGTTCAACATATTCCTCAGGATGTTGTTAATGAGTGCCTGGAAGACAGCTGGAGCATTGGTTAACCCAAAGGGCATAACCATGTACTGGTAATGTCCTGTTGGTGTGTTAAAGGCTGT
The DNA here is from genome assembly GCA_038021265.1 of Cyprinella venusta. Lineage (NCBI taxonomy): Eukaryota > Metazoa > Chordata > Actinopteri > Cypriniformes > Leuciscidae > Cyprinella > Cyprinella venusta. Next base: position 31,822,780 of record CM075866.1, read on the forward strand.
AATCCACTAACCCCCCTCTCAGATACGAAGGTATGGCAAGTGACGGTCTAACTTGGTGAATATTGTTGCCCCCTGAAGCAACTCAAAAGCTGAGGACATTAGGGGCAAAGGATAGTGGTTTCTCAGTCACTAAATTCAGCCTGCGGTAATCGATGCAGGGCTGGAGACTGCCATTTTTTTTACAAAAAAACAAAACTAAAAGAAACAGCTCCCGCAGGAGAAGACGATGCACGAATGATTCCAGCTTCAAAGGAGGCTGTGATAAACTCTTCCATGGCTTTGGTCTCAGCAGATGCGAGGGAAAAGATTCTACCATGTGGGGGGAAAGCACCTGGAAGGAGGTCAATCACACAATCGTGGGTTTGTGAGGAAACCTCACTTAGGTCATGGTACTCGAAAGGGACTCGGGACAGCTCGAGAGGACTAAGAGACTTGTGACCAGCGGGTAAGACTCTGTAGAGAAGGGTAGCTTGGCAAGTAGGCCCCCACTCAACCACCGTCCCTGAAGACCAATTAATGTGGGGACAATGGTGAGAGAACCAGGGAAAACCAAGCACGACTGGGAACTCTGGAGATTGCATGAGATTGAACCGGACCTCTTCATGATGCCTTTCACCCACAAAAAAAAGAAGAGTAGGAGTATGGTCAACAGTATTTCCTGTAGAAATTAGCACACCCAAGCATGCGCTGGACCTCCTTTACAGAGCTGGGTTGAGGCCAGTCACATACAGTTAAAGTCTTCTTGGGATCCATGCAAAGATTCCCCTTGGACAGGAAGAATCCCAAAAAGGGATCCCAAACACCTCGGAAACGTGAAATTCACACTTCTCTGGTTTAACGAACAGGTGGTTGTCAAGAAGACACTGGAGAATGAGTCTAACATGATGTACATGCTCATGAAGGGACTTAGAGAAAATGAGGATATCATCCAAATAAAAAAAGACAAACCTGTTCAACATATTCCTCAGGATGTTGTTAATGAGTGCCTGGAAGACAGCTGGAGCATTGGTTAACCCAAAGGGCATAACCATGTACTGGTAATGTCCTGTTGGTGTGTTAAAGGCTGTAATCCACTAACCCCCCTCTCAGATACGAAGGTATGGCAAGTGACGGTCTAACTTGGTGAATATTGTTGCCCCCTGAAGCAACTCAAAAGCTGAGGACATTAGGGGCAAAGGATAGTGGTTTCTCAGTCACTAAATTCAGCCTGCGGTAATCGATGCAGGGCTGGAGACTGCCATTTTTTTTACAAAAAAACAAAACTAAAAGAAACAGCTCCCGCAGGAGAAGACGATGCACGAATGATTCCAGCTTCAAAGGAGGCTGTGATAAACTCTTCCATGGCTTTGGTCTCAGCAGATGCGAGGGAAAAGATTCTACCATGTGGGGGGAAAGCACCTGGAAGGAGGTCAATCACACAATCGTGGGTTTGTGAGGAAACCTCACTTAGGTCATGGTACTCGAAAGGGACTCGGGACAGCTCGAGAGGACTAAGAGACTTGTGACCAGCGGGTAAGACTCTGTAGAGAAGGGTAGCTTGGCAAGTAGGCCCCCACTCAACCACCGTCCCTGAAGACCAATTAATGTGGGGACAATGGTGAGAGAACCAGGGAAAACCAAGCACGACTGGGAACTCTGGAGATTGCATGAGATTGAACCGGACCTCTTCATGATGCCTTTCACCCACAAAAAAAAGAAGAGTAGGAGTATGGTCAACAGTATTTCCTGTAGAAATTAGCACACCCAAGCATGCGCTGGACCTCCTTTACAGAGCTGGGTTGAGGCCAGTCACATACAGTTAAAGTCTTCTTGGGATCCATGCAAAGATTCCCCTTGGACAGGAAGAATCCCAAAAAGGGATCCCAAACACCTCGGAAACGTGAAATTCACACTTCTCTGGTTTAACGAACAGGTGGTTGTCAAGAAGACACTGGAGAATGAGTCTAACATGATGTACATGCTCATGAAGGGACTTAGAGAAAATGAGGATATCATCCAAATAAAAAAAGACAAACCTGTTCAACATATTCCTCAGGATGTTGTTAATGAGTGCCTGGAAGACAGCTGGAGCATTGGTTAACCCAAAGGGCATAACCATGTACTGGTAATGTCCTGTTGGTGTGTTAAAGGCTGTAATCCACTAACCCCCCTCTCAGATACGAAGGTATGGCAAGTGACGGTCTAACTTGGTGAATATTGTTGCCCCCTGAAGCAACTCAAAAGCTGAGGACATTAGGGGCAAAGGATAGTGGTTTCTCAGTCACTAAATTCAGCCTGCGGTAATCGATGCAGGGCTGGAGACTGCCATTTTTTTTACAAAAAAACAAAACTAAAAGAAACAGCTCCCGCAGGAGAAGACGATGCACGAATGATTCCAGCTTCAAAGGAGGCTGTGATAAACTCTTCCATGGCTTTGGTCTCAGCAGATGCGAGGGAAAAGATTCTACCATGTGGGGGGAAAGCACCTGGAAGGAGGTCAATCACACAATCGTGGGTTTGTGAGGAAACCTCACTTAGGTCATGGTACTCGAAAGGGACTCGGGACAGCTCGAGAGGACTAAGAGACTTGTGACCAGCGGGTAAGACTCTGTAGAGAAGGGTAGCTTGGCAAGTAGGCCCCCACTCAACCACCGTCCCTGAAGACCAATTAATGTGGGGACAATGGTGAGAGAACCAGGGAAAACCAAGCACGACTGGGAACTCTGGAGATTGCATGAGATTGAACCGGACCTCTTCATGATGCCTTTCACCCACAAAAAAAAGAAGAGTAGGAGTATGGTCAACAGTATTCCATCAAGGGTTTTCTTCCATCAAGGGCAGTTACAGTGAGAGGATGTCGCGCTGGTAAGTTTTCAGTAAGGTCTAAAAACAGATCGAATGTCAGTTTTTTTTTTTTGTCAAAATTGAGTTTTCAATAAATTGTTATTCTTTAACATCTTATTTATCATGTCTGAATATATCTTGGGAAAATTCATGAGCTTAGTGCAGAAAAATAGCGATTTATACAACAGTAGCAAGCTGAAAACATCTTTCTCTTTAAGAACACGCACGGCGCAGCAGAGGAGTAAAAAACAACAAAATCACAATGTCTTAGCTCTACAAAGACAGCTTCATCTATCAAAATAAAACACATAACAGAATAAAGGTCCCGCCAGTCCTGTTTAAACTACAACAGCACGCATTTTTTTATTTATTTGTTTTTATCCAGAGTTATCGTGTGGTGTGATGTGGAGCACAAGAGAACAACAAAGTCTGAAGCTGTTCGCTTAAAAGCTGCTCGCCCTTTCTTGCCTTTCAATCATCCAGTTTGGCATTCAGAGGACTGTGTCCTTACCTGGTTGTAGAGCAAGTGAAGAGCAGAAATTGTTTAGAAGAAATAAATCTGGGATAATGTCATCACCATCGTCTTTACCCCAATCTGAGGTAGAACGGGAGATTGCCATTGCCATTGCCATTTTAGTCTGTTCTTTAAAACTGTATTCATGTAAAGCTTGAAGAGGTACTGTGAATAAACTAAACTGAAAACTGAAATTGCAAAGGTCTCAAAGCTGGAAGGATATTTCAGGACAGTAAGGGCACAGAGAGGGGTTTGCACTTGCAGTTCAAAGTGTTAATTGCAGGAAAAATAGAGGGAAGAGCCAAAGATAACCAGTGTCAATTCTCCTTCTCATGTGGTCATACTGATTTGTCTCCAAGTTTCATTTATTTTTTTTATTTTTGGGTCCAAATCACTGTGTTTGTTACTTTTAATTAAAATACTTTTAATTATACTATTGTGCTAATCCAACCAATATATATATATATATATATATATATATATATATATATATATATATATGGACTCAACCAGAACTTATCTGCGTGTGCTGGGATCCATCCCCAAACATCTGGTGGGTCAAAACTGATATCTTCTGGACTTTTCATACAATTCAAATCCCTTTAATGTCCATATCTCAGAACCAGTCCTTTGAGGACAGTCCCAACAAAATTAACTGTCATTAAACTCATCAAACGCTTCATAATTGGATTGCTTTATGAAGCAGACATACTACAAATTAAAAAGAAGGAGAGATGTGTAGAGAGGTGTTCTCTTCAAAAAGGCTGCAGCGCCTTTCAAAGTTTTGAAAGTCTTTTTGAGCCTGAAGAGAGACAATAATGAATGCCTTAGAAGGAATCTTCCTCTGGTTTTATAAGTTAACTTTAAAAGGCTGAGAATGTAAGCAGGGCAATTTCACTAAGCAATTGCACCACCTTTGCTGAAAAGACTATTTTAGACCTTCATGCATACAGTACATTTGCTTATTTGGTGCTGGCAGAAAAATGACACAAAAATTATTTTAGTTCAAAAATTAAAAACATCATTGCATGCATTGCATTTTTGAAAACAAAAAAAAAATAGTTCTGTAAAATAATTGACATTGGGAACCCATGCTTGAGACCAGTATTCCAAGCTTGCAGTGTAGCAAATTCAGTTTTGGTGCTAAAAAAGCAGACAGCAAGTGCTAATGAACAACATGGTTCATTCTAACTGAAACGTTCCAATGCGTTCTCATCCTAGGGCGTCATATACTGACGCTTTTGACATTTCATCTACATCCAACGCACATGGCACCCTTTAGCGTCAATATGAGACGCAGATATATATGGGCCAGAAGGCGCCTCCTAGTGGTCTAACCTTAAACCTACCCCAGAACTAAACCTACCATAACCGAACCAAGCTCTGTGTGTGTTATATTGGCGCTAAAGGGTGCCATGTGCGTTGGATTTAGATGAAATTTCAAAAGTGTCACTATATGCTGCTGGTTAGAAAAGGAAACCCTGATTGTGGATCAGACTCATGAACTATGTGTTTAGTGGCTATGAGCATCCCTGTCATTGTTCCTTAAGATGGCATTTTTCTTGTGTTTTTGCCGCTTCCCCTCTTTGACACAGGGTTGTGAGAACCAGCTAGCTTCAAACAGTGTGACCTTATTAGCCAGATTTTCTCTGCTCTCCAACCTCGCTAGCATAACGACCCAATCTCCAGAATTCTTTTGCGTCACGTATCAGTGCCCAAGCACAACGAATCAAATGTGAACTTTCATTTGAGTACAACTGCATGAGTATCTCTTTCGGTGGGACATTCCGTACGCTTGTTCACCGGAGTCTGTCTCGTGACATTTGGCTGAAATATCACAAAATGTCAGTACCATGTTGGGGAGAGGGAGGGAACAGGTGGAGCTCTCCATAAACCTGACACAAGGACTGCTCAAGGCATCTGGCTCACTACTGTGAACATGTTGCATACGAGCTGTCATTGTAACATGATGTTGCTCAGATTTGTTTTTCAGATAAATACAACTTTCTTCTTAGATTACACCACTTTACTTTCTTTAGTTACATGCTCTCACACATTGGTACAAACACGCCTGCTTGGGATTAATCGGCTAACCTATATGTAGATTTGTGCTTAGGCCCATTGACATTTTGCAGTGACTGACTGACTCTCATAGGTAGGGGATGAGTGATACCACTTATTTTGTCAATTAAACACCAATTTAATCAAATAAAATTAAAAAAAATATATTTATAAATCAGAAATGTTTTTGGGAGTTATTATGGGCATTTAATTATTTAAGTACACTTAAAGGGATAGTCCGTCCAAAAAAACTAAAATCCTGTAATCATTTACTCACCCTCATGCTGTTCCAAACTGTATGCATTTCTTTCTTTTGCAAAAGATTAACCAAGATAACTAAACAGTTTTGGCTCTCAGTGACTACGATTGTATGTGGGAAAAAAATACAAAGTAGGTCAATGGGTACTGCAACTGTTTGATTACCAACATTCTTCAAAACATTATGTTCCACAGAAGATAGAAGGTCATGCAGGTTTAGAACATAATGTCTGTCAGAGATTTTGCAGTCTGCACAGGTGAAATAAAAGATGGGAGGCGAGAAGGAAAACCTGAATCACAGAACTGGTAGTCCCATGAGTCTTTATGGATAGTTTTGCATACACTCTTCACATACATGTATAAAACAGGAAAAGATCCGGCCAACCGACTGTGTGACAGGTTCAGTGATGGGTCCTTCCTGCCTGCATTTCGTTGGTGAGTTGTCTCATTTATTGCCCTATCAGTGGTTGGTGGGGAGTATATAAAGGTTGCCCATACGCAATGGCATCTTGAGCACTGCCCATTTTCTTTTCCTGCATCACGTTTGGTCACTAGACAGAGCGATGTTGGAAAAATTTCTGTGGCTGGTACTTGGGTGAGGCTTGCCATCTGCAGTCCGAGGTTCGGGTCTGATGATTTGGTGCACGACTGGCTTAGGTGAGATTGGACATCTCTCTGGTATACGCAACATTCCCCAGATTGGCATGTGTTGTTGTCCTCTTTTTACCTTAACAACAAACTAGTCACGTTACGTGTGAGATGTGGCCTACTTGGGGCTGCATATGAATTATTGCGACACTGTTGCATTGTTTGATCAACTGTCGTTCTTTTTGTGTGTTGTTTATGGAGGTTGGAGGTGAATGAAAGCGTCATAATATATAATAATATTAAAGACAAATGGGTCCTCACAAATATATTCAACGCTATATGTGATATGATACAGGATGGCTTTGTGTGCATGAAATAGGTGGAAATTAAAATTCCATACAATATCAATCATTTAGGGGAGGATATTGAACTTTTTTATGGTTTAAATATTGTTTTTGTTATTTATATCGCAAACAAGCCTATTGCACTTGTGTCACTGATTTAGTTAACTGAAATTAGAAATCTCATTTAAATTATATTGTCTTATTTTTATTATTTTTTTTATTCATCCTCACTGCAACTTCAGCATTTAAAATATTTACAACATTTCAAACTTTTCGCTGTCAAATCAATTCTTCTTTTCTGAAGTTTTTGATTACTTGAAACCTATACATCTTTTTCAACTTTCCTTTAAAGCTTCTTTCTATAATTCCATAATTTCCTCTTAAGCACTTTTAAAGCCTTTCCATCTCTGACTGTAAGAGAGGCAGACTGCATTTTGAGAGCTCAAGAATCAAGAAAGAGAAACAGATTTAAACGCTCTTTCTGATTGGGTCTGTGTACTCGGTCACCAACTTGATGGATATCCGGAAAGTAGAATAAAAACGTCAAATATACAGCTTCTGTTCATCTGGCACAAACTCAAGTATAAATACAGACACCAGGCTGGTTGAAAAAAAAAGCTTACAAGTTTTTGAGTGAATGGTTCAACTATTGACATGATTCCTGTCTTGTATTCCCCTTGTCTTGTGTGGACTTTCGTTATCCTTTTGTTTTGTAGTCATTTGTAGGTTTTCTTGTTGATTTGTTTCTGATGTTCCCAGGTGTGTTTTGTTTGCCAATCTTGCCTTGAGTGTGTGTATATATATATATATATATATATATATATTTCGGTTTTAAATCTGATCGAAGTGTTTAAATGTTCTCTTGATCGGATTACAAAAACAAAAAAAGATTAATTTTAACCACTGATTATTCACATGCTCGTCCTTGGACAGTGAAAAAAATGTCTTTACCTGCAATCTTCTCGACATGTTGCTATCCAGTATCCACAGGAATCAGCATCTGGTTTGAGGTTCAAGTTTTCTCTGGTGTCTGTGCGTGCAATATTTGGGCAGGCAATATAATGTTTCGTCTTGAAGTCACAACAAAACAAACAAAAAAAAAAAAAAGACAATAACTTAATATGCAGTACACTTTAAGATTTAAAACTTTGCAGGATGTTTTCATTCACTTAGCGCTATGTTACACACATGAAAGTTTATTTTCAAAAATCCATAATAGGGGCCCTTTAAACTCAACGGTGTCCCGCACAGAAACCGTTCTCATGCGTGCTCCGCACGTTGTTACATATGGGTATAGTCATATTTTTCAACTTGTTCAACTTGAAGAGGAGCTCCTCTTGTGCTTTGTAATTGCATGAGCAATAGGTGGCAAACTCGACATCCATCCATTTTTGCCCTTGGATCTAACTCCTAATCAAAATGAGTGAAAGACAGAGAGAGCTTGCAGTCACACACACACACACAGTGCGGGTTTCACAGAAGACAACGAAACCTAAAGATGCACGTGTGGCACATTCAATTATAGCCTCTGATGAGCACTCATTCCAATGACTTCACAGTCAGAAGCTCCCAAGGCTAAGTTCCTTGGCGTGTTCATACACATACTTCACAGGCGGTCAAACACAAAGGTGTTCCCAAAGCGCAAACTTAGCACAGCATTGAGAGCAGCTTTTAGCGAACAGGGATTTTACAGCACAGATGTTTAAAAGAAATTTAAATGCAGTCTGTCATTAGTGGATCAGTAATTTCATTGTTTATACTGCATTTTCCTCAGCTTTTTCCCCTGCATAGTGGGGGTCATTTCACTGAGGCAACACGATATTGACGTGAACAGAACTCAGCTGCTTGGTGCGGCAAACACTGATAACTGTGATTTCAATAATTCACAATGCATAATTGATAATTCTCTCTCTCTCTCTCTCTCTCTCTCTCTCCACTCTACTCTTACAAAAGTTAATAATTCAAACAATTCTGTGGAATAAATTATACAAAAATGTTTTGAAACCCACAAGGATCCTGCCTGGTTGGAACTACTGAACTCTAAACTGTGTTTTATTATCATTTCATGAACCCCATAAGCTTTAAGTTGGTAAGAATTTCTTTGCAGGCTCCTGCAATAAATCAGCTGGGCAGATAAGCATAGGCCTTTCTAAACTTGTGCTGTGATACAGTAGCAAAAAGATCAGCCTTATGAGGAAATAAAATAAAAAAGCAATACAATACCTGAGAAGTTAACTTCAATCTTTATGATTAATGATTCAGTCTTTATGAAAAAGTTAATTGGGCATTTTAGATTACTCAGGGATTTTTGTGATGATTTATAGTATTACTTTAGTTGGTTTTGTCACGGTTTATGAATTCATTGTCTCCTTAGTCTCGTGTTTCTGTTGTTAGATGTGTGGGTGTGTGAGTGGGCGACACCACTCAGATCAGGTGGGTTAGCGATCCAGCTGATCGCAATCACCTCTACCCTTTGAATGATACGGCGCGCACCGTTGAGGCGCTAGTGACGCAGGTGTCCTAGCTCACCCAGCAAGTACAACAGCTACAAGCTTACACTGAGCCACCCACACCAGTCGTTCCCCCCAGACCATCAGTGCTTCCCAGTCAGAGCCTCGACTACCAGTCCCGCAACCATATGACGTTGCAGCCCCTGACTTTTGCACACAAACCTGCCAATGTGGCATTCGTGTTGACCCTGCTGACTGGAAAAGCTGCACTTTGGGGAACAGCTGTGTGGGAGAACTAGGATCCATGCTGTGTCTCATTCCTTAATCCTAAGGGGTCTGAGGTGTTCTCTGGGTCCTAGAGGTGTTCTGACATGCTCTGATATTTGTGCTTTTTTCTGTTACTTGTGACATTTTCATGGCTAAAGTATTATTACACTGTATTCAGCACAAACTCTGCTACAATAATATGTCAGCAGCATGTATGTAAAATTGTGTAGTTTTGAAATAATGACGTTTATGCATGGTTTGTGAAAAAAAATGTTGCTGAAATAAGGTCATAAAACCCTGATTATTTCTTCACAAGAATTTTGAAATTTGTATCACATAGCCTAGAGTATTTGCTTCAAAACTATGTGAAAATCTTCCTGACCACTCATTCAGATAAGAATGTTTGACGTGTTTTGGGGAAGATAGCTTTATGCGGGGAGGTATTAACCACCTATTAATATTACTGCTTTTCACACCTGAGAAAGACAAAAACCCTCCCCTAATGACCCTATTAGGTGCGAACAATTCTGGAACATTTTCATCCAAAACCTTAATTTCTTTTCGACTGAAGAAAGAAAGATATGGACATCTTAGATGACATGGGGGTGAGTAAATTATAAGCAAAAGTTTTTTTAAAAAGTGAACTACTCCTTTAAGCTGTAAATAAAAACAATAAAAATATCCCATCCATGCAGAATTGTCAAAAACATGATTACTGGTTCAGTAATAAGCCCTAACAGATTTTTTTATATATAAGTAACATAATAAAATGCAAAATAATAATATTAAATTGTTTTCTGTTGCAAGCTCACATACTTGATCTCATGTTTCCACGTGGTTTATTGTTGTCATGTTGAAATAATCAGTTCCATATACCCTTGACACATTTTTTTTTATTTCATTTAATTATTTATATATCTCGTGTACAAGAACACTTGAGAAGAAATAATGTGGGGAAAACATGGTTTAGTGGTTCAAGCTGGTAAATGGATAAGAGTTTGACTCCTTCAAGTATATATATTTCAGTTGGCATTGTATCCTTTGAGCACAGCCATGTCCTTGAGTGAGGCACTTAACCTATAGTTGTTCCACAGCGATTGTGTGAGAAATAAGTGCACTGTAAGTCCCTATGTGTTAAAATGTGATGTTAAATGACAGCTCACTAAGACATGACAAAGAAGACAAGTAAAAAAGAAAAAAAATACACAAAAATCTATTCAGTGATGATGTGAATTACATGATAAAGGATTTTTTTTGTAATATACTTTCATTGAAAGAAAAAAGAAAAGAAATAAGAGTTTGCTTGTGAACCGACGAACACACTCTAAAAAATGCTGGGTTGTTTTAACCCAATTTTGGGTCAAATATGGACAAACCCGAAATGTTGGGTTAAAAATGTAATGTAAAAATTTAACCTAACGGCTGGGTTAGTCCATATTTGACCCAAAGTTGGGTTAAAACAACCCAGGATTTTTTAGAGTGCATCTTTAATCATCAACCACCCACTGGGTGACACTGAGATAGAAATTAAACAACCACTTAAACTGAGTATAATTTGCTCTTTTTTTACCATTACTCATGCTAACACAACTCTCACTACACAAAGTCACATGCTTAAAGCTACATTATGTAATTTTTTAACCACTAGGGGTCACTAACCTCTTATAATAACAAAGGTGTAGGTGGATGATGCAGTAATAAGCGGAATGAGACTTGCTGTCATGCTGGATGAGTGAAAAAAAAAATCATGACTGTGGTATGAAGCAGGTTGCGATTGCTAATAAGAGACATATATCAGTGCCACATGCGATATAAAAGGAATAAGGACATTCAATTCTACCAAACTACCCGCAAGTGCGACAGGCGACAAGTTACAAGGGACGGACACTAATTAAAATTGTGAATTTTTCTGAATTTACAAACTCTTGGAATCATTCAGGAAAATGGAAATACACAATTGAAATAAATATATAACGCTGTGCAGGTGATTTTTAGATATTTTGATACAAACTTCTTACATATTGTACCTTTAAGTCAATAATATACTGAGAAATAACATGTATAAAATTAAAATCCTTGTAAAAATGTTTAGGATCAAATGATTAAAGGACTCGGAACAGTCCACAATTCATAAATCATGTTTGACAGTTGCGTTCAAAGGAGAAAATGGTAAATTGATGTTTGTCTTTGTTAAAAGTGATTGTGGTCAGTGCCATTTGTAATTAGCTAGCACAGATCTCCTCCTATTCAGCCATATATAATTTCTGTCAACAGGCCTCTGTACGTCTATATCTCTGCCTTTGCTTTGCTGGTAAAAAAAAGCAGTGGGTACTCTGGAGAGTCTGTATGCTATAGTGTCTGTGTGTGTGAAGTCTGGTCGATGGTGAAGAGGAGAAATTAATATCTTTCAGCACTGTCGACATGAGACACCACATTTAGAGCCCTTTGAGGGAACCCAGGTGCATAGACCATGTCCCCTTGCTCACAAGCACACACACATTAATCTAGTCTAGTGTATAGGAACAGAGTGGAGTTTACAAGGAATAATTCAGCTCAAAAATGAAAAATCTGTCATTTACTTACCCTCGATCCAAATCCACACACCTCTCTGTAGAACACAAAGGTTATTTTGGAAGAATAACCTGGTCGCTTATTTAAATATAAATGAATGTAAATGTCATTGGCTTACATTTTAGACTTGACGCAACTCTTCTATTGGAAGCAGATGGCTTCAGAAAACTTGACATTTTGCACACAAGTCATGGACCAATTTTATGGTGCTCTTTTATATTTGACAATGTAATAGTATGCCACATGGAAAAAAAGAATAAGGAAATAAAGAAAATTGGGTTTGGAACATCATATGGATATAAGGTTGTTTTATTGTTGTTGGTTGAGCTGTTCAGTGATACATAGCCATATTATGTTTCCATTTGAAGAGTCTGTGTCGGAAATGAAGTATTATTTATGGTCAAAATAAACCATATAACTGTTTAATTTTCTAAGTTTTTGAATGCCAGTTAAATGTGGATGGAGTTAGTGGATCCAGCTGATTATTATTTGGTCTTGACAATACCCATTTCCCATAATACCCATAAGCTATTTCAGATAAATATAAGCTGATTTTATCAACTGTCACATTTTTTAATTGTATTACGTTTAAAAACAGTTCAGTTCTAAACTCAAAATTAGATCTTAATCTCAGCCATCATGAAACTTTGACAGCTGAGTTCATTGCAGAGAGAGTCAATTTATATGTATTAATGCACAAGCAGAGATGTGCATGAGCTAATGCCATTGTTATTGATCAGAATGAGACTTCCACACATTAAAATGTACATGGAATTAATGTAACCACACATTCATTAATAATATTCTGAGATCTGTTTGATCAGATTCATAGATCCTTTGTCCACAAAATGAAAGGCAACAGGATCCAATGGTATTTTTGTACTTGAGAATGGTCATTTCTCACCAGGCCAAAAGTCAAAAGAGAAAAAAGTTTCAAAATAAACTGATTAATAATAAATAGTCTAAATGAGACTAATATTAAAATGAAAATATTCAGGAGCATAATATAATAATTAAATATTCAACAATTCCTCTAACTCTGTTTATGTGAATAAGCAAAGGTAGGCCTCATTTGCTGTGCACTAAATGTAAAAAGCCAATAAAACCAATACGACTTCTAAGAGAACTCATCTAAACTTATAATTTATCATTATAACACAGTCATAAATAAAATACAGTCATAAATAATTCACAGGAACAATGATATATGCAACAAACACTGCTAAAAAGTTAGGCTATGTGCGCAAAACATCTTGACACAAATCATTCAGCAAGAATCTGATTTTCTAGAGCAAGCATTTATCCAAGAACTCTATCAAAACAAGGTCAGGCTATTTCATTTTAATAACGTCTTAGATATCAAATAATGCATCTCAGGTCTTATGAGTTCACAAGCTTCTATAAACAGATTTTAGATAGATTTTTTATAGATAGATCGCATACATTAAATTTAATAATATTTTATGAGAATTTGGATGGACAGTTTTTCATCTCAAAACATCAGACAATGCTTACACTTTAAAACTGTTTTTGTTGTTGCAGTTAAATAATAGATGATATGTATACCTGAAGGCAGAGGTGGAAAGTATTCTATGTTCCCTGGTGCCTGAGTATTGATCCTGCAATGGTTCAGCATTCAACGCTTCAGTAAACAGTCCCAACGGAGATTTAGTCATCTCATGAATTTATATGATTGAATTCCCTGTGTGTTAACATTGATCTGTTATATTAGATGGACTGCAGCCTGAGTAATCTAATGTAGAGCCGAGACCTGACAGGTGGAAATGCAAGATAATTCTAATCTTTTCTTCTGTTAACTATATGGCTGCAAGCTATTTAGCTGTGATGTGTAACAAAGGTAATATTTGTGAGAATGAACGGGGGAGGAATACACAAAATATCTGGGGGGTTTTTTCTTATGTTCTGCTAAGCAAGTTATGCATATGGTGTTAGGTGAGAGACACAATGAGCTTTATTTTAACAGTCTAAACACATGGTCTAAAGCGCATGGCGCAATTGCACTTAGGCTGTGTCCAAATCCACTTTTGCTAGTTTAATGATGGGAACAATGCTTGACACACCCAGCACATGGTCTAAAAGGGTTGTCCATATTTTCTTAATGATTGATTTGGGCGTATGCAATAAACCAATCAGAGTCACATACCCAATTCCCTTTAAAAGCCAGTTACGCCATGGTGGATTCGCTATTTACATGGCGTAATTTATAAACAGAAAGTAATTTATCTACGGAACAAGCCGGATTCCACCATATCTAGAGTGTACGCACAAACCTGCCTATTGGCGCATATTACGAATGTGCCCTTAAATAATAATAATTTAAAAAAAAAAACATTGTGCCATTGAATACCCCGGATTCACAGACCAGGCTTAAGTCTGCATGTTTAAGCTGTTTTATCTGAAAGCAACTTGCACTGACATACTTTAGCTATCTTAAAATATGTCAGGGTCATTATTTTGTCTCAAGATCCACATCACTGATGTTTTTTGTTCTAATCCTAATCCTGGTTTAATCTAACCCCTGTCTGTGAAAGCAGGCCATTATGTTTAAGAGGTCCTACGGCAACAGAAAAATGACTTATATACAATAGGATATGGGAATGCAAATGGAATAGAAAATAAGATTGATATATATGAGATTAAACTATATAGTTCTCATTTCAGGTTTAAACGCTGCATCTGAATGCAGATAAAGATCATTTTGTCATGTCACCTGATATAACAGCTTGACTGCACACCCCTTGAAATTACAAACTTCAAGTCACAAGAAGCCATGCAGTTGTGATTTGATTGATTTCTGTATGGCTGAGGTTTGGTTCTGTTCCTTACAACTGCATAGAACAATTCTATCATGAAAAACTATGATGTATTTTCCCCACTTTTTGCAGCATCTTGTAACCATCAGATTCTCACTTATGCAAACACATCAATTCTGTTTATGGCTTGATGATATTCTAATTGAACAGAACATTCATACAGTAATCAGGCTACATTTGCTGCCATTAATCAAAACCATCTTGTGACATTTAGCTAATTGGACGGAAATGTGTGTTCGCTATACACACAGAGACTAAGCTGTGACAGAGAACAAATTACTGGTGAAGTTCATGGTTTAACATTTGAGAGCCTTAGCATTTGACTGGATGATGGATGAAGTTCGATTCCAGAGCTCACTGAAGTGTCTGTTTAAATAAGTGTGAGGATATAAGTGGTTTTTAATAATGCCAAGTGATGTGGGATTAAGTGCACATCTACAGAGCGGCGAGACTCAAATTGAACATGTATGTGTAGGCTACTTGTATGACTAATCAGTGATGTTTCATTAACACTGTTTTCTTAAACTCTTATAAAATCTAAATCTGCAAATCTTATTCTTTGTGTAATATTGCAATAGTCCCGCTCCAATTTTTCTTCCTCTTTGAGAAGCTTTCACTTAGATACACCATGAGAGGGAAGAAAAGATTATTATATAATATAAAGATTATTAACTTCAGCTACTAGAATTGCGCAACACCAACACTTAGGGAAAGCTGAATTTCACCTTTCATTGCTTTTAATTTAGCAACAGTTTCTTAACCAGATCTATGAACCTTTTCTGCAGGGAAATCCCTGTTGAGTTAGCTGGGGTTCAGTGATTTGTTCAAAGGTACAATGGTGGCAGCTCATGAATCCCCCTTTTGGGATTTTAACCTACACTTTGTGGATTACTAGCACAGATCATTAACCACTTTGCCATTTCACCCCTAAATTGTACTACCACACGTTGTACTCATTTATTCCCACATTTTAGTTCAATTCCGTCTAAATTAAAATCGGATCAGCGGATTAGTAGCAACAACTTGGCCACAATTTACCTAAAATGAGAGAACAAATGAATAAAACATGAACCCAAATGAATAATTCATGGAAAGAGTTTTTATACAATATTAGCATTTCTTTTTTTTCTTTTTTTTGTCTGTCATTTCTTTCTCTCCTTCTTTACAATTTTTTTTTTTTTTTTTTGCTTTATTTTACTTGACCCTTTCCCTGCAATTGATGTAATTTTCTGGCAATCTGTGTTTTCATTGTTATACGCTAGTGGGCGCTATTACACATCTTCTAAAAGAGTACAGAATCTCCGGATTCAAAAATAAGCAATAGTATCCAATTGCAGACCCACAGCACCACCAGTTTCAGAACCTCAGCGCCAAAACCGGAAGTTAGGGGCGAAGCTTATGTTCTAACACCACTGCCAAGACCGGAAGTAAGGGGCGGAGCTTACGTTCTAACACCAGTGCCAAGACCGGAAGTAAGGGGCGGAGCTTACATTCTAACACCAGTGCCAAGACCGGAAGTGAGGGGCGAAGCTTACGTTCTAAACTGAGTAACGCCACCAAACATTTTGGAGCTTAATTTGTTTAGACACGAAACAGCATGCTTTTATTACACACGAAACGTCATACTTTTTATGTATGTTATAATGAAGTACAGTACAATAAGCATTTTAAAATAATTTTGATTTTGTTTAATATAATTCTACATAGTCCCAGAAAATTCGCTATATAAATGTAACAAATTATTATTTTATAAAATATACTTTATTTCACAAGAACATGTGCATGCATTTTTCTTTATGTAAAATAATGTCAAAAATCTAAAAAAAAAAAAGAGAGAGAGAGAGAGAAAATTCGGCATCGTGTTAAAAGAAACAATTAAAATGTATACAACAAATGACTGATCCACCCTAGGCCCATTTTATCATGACAATCCTGTTTACATTTAACTTAGAATGTATCAAATGAGGAACTCACTCTCAGGCCCATTTTGTTCTTACTTTCTTGCAAAACTAACTCTGTCATCCCTGAACACAATATAAAATAGAAAGGGCTCTCTGAAAGCTTTTGATTGAAGACAAAAAACAGTATTAGAAATTAAGCACACCAGAAGCACCCCAGATTTCTTCAAAGGTTTTATCAATAATGGACCAGTTTGTAAGTATTTTAGCCTTCTTTGTGATTATGATGGGATCACTGAGGGGGACAACACCTGGACAACTGTGACAGATACTTTCCTCTGGACAAAGGTTTCTTGGGTAGTCTTTGTCTGGTGATAGTACATGCACATCATAGTACATGCACATCATTTGGTAGATCAACAGGTATCTTCTTGTGCTGTAGAATGTAAGATACCATTTTTAGCCCCAGATCTTTTGGAGGATAAACAGGACTGTCTTCTCTGAAATCCTTCTCCTCAGACTGAGCATGCGGCCCTTTAAATGGTGATCCTTCTCTGCTGAAGACTGTTCGAAACAACTTGCGTTGGGTCTTAAAAAGGTGCCATTTTGCAATATATTTGTGCACACTTGAACGCCTCAATTGGCACAGGGACAATGACGTGTTTAATTTTGAGTCATACACAACCATTACACGTCCCAACCGACTGTAATAGGAGACACTGTGTTCAAATACTGAAATTAATTTCTTTGTTTCAGGGGTGCCAATCGAAGTTTGAACAGAGAGTTTTATGCAATTGCTGTTGGCAAACATATCTTCTTTTCACTACTAAACCACTTTGCTTTTACCATCTCGGTTATAATCTCCTCTTTCAAGGAGACTGGTTCTGCAGAAGATGTGCAGTAAGTTGCAGAGCGGATGTGTTTGCACTGATATGATGACAGGCCACTCCTCAATTTCAATGTTGACCAGACATTTATGTGATTCACAGATGACCTTATGGTGTTCTCCCCATGTATTGAGCTGAATATGAAGAGGAACACTGTGACTCTTGGTAACTTTAAGGACTGTTAATATGCCATTTGTTTTGTCAATGCACTGGCTTACAAGATGGAATGTGGCATTTTTTTCTATTAATGATATTGCAAACTAGGAACACCATATTAATGTTGTGTTTGACCCTGTTTCACCTTCAGTACTGCCTTAATTCTATGTGGCATTGATTCAACAAGATGCTGAAAGCATTCTTTAGAAATGTTGGCCAGTATTGATAGGATAGCATTTTGCAGTTGAGATTTGTGGGATGCACATCCAGGGCATGAAGCTCCCGTTCCACCATAATCACAAAGATGCTCTATTGGGTTGAGATCTGGTGACTATGACGGCCATTTTAGTACAGTGAACTCAATGTCATGTTCAAGAAACCAACTTAAAATGATTTGAGCTTTGTGACATGGTGTGTTATTCTGCTAGAAGTAGCCATCAGAGGATGGGTACATGGTGGCCATAAAGGAATGGGTACATGGTGAAATGGTTGTGCGTGAAAACAATCAAACATGCTGACAGGTAAAGAGTTAGAGGCTGTAATAAAATAATAATATATATTTTTAGAGTTAAAATAATTATAAATAAAGATACAATAGAGCTAAATGCACTTTACTTCTCATTTAGTTTTAATGCACTGCCAAATTAAGCCCCACCCACATATTTCATCAATTCGGTCTATATACAGATAATTGCTGCATACCTCAGCCGTTAGGGGAGATAGTCAGGATGAAATCAGAAGGTGAGTTCAATCCATCTGAGTTTCCCCTATAGACCTTATTCACAACAGTGCCATCTTCGATTTTTAATGGGAATGAAAGTGAGGCTGTGATGGGACAGACATGCATCTCTTCAATGGGCTAGTGTTATTTAATGTGTTTTTTGGATTGTTATGGCCATGAAACACTGGAAAAAATATCTTTCCAAGAAATTTCAGTTGACAAAAAAACCTCCTGACAATATAAGCTGTAAAAATTGTAATCTAGGAGATTTATATCATTTTTTTGCAGCAGATGCCATTGGAAACATGGCAAGTCTATCCCTGACAGCCTCACTTTCATACGTTGTTCTCATACACAAACACCCGAACTGACATGCACAGTGAAATGATATGATGTCTGAAATAAGATTCATGCAACATGTTCTCAGACACTGCAAGCATGACCTCACAGAGGGTCAACACCCCAAACAGTAGTCAGGGTGTTCAGTATTTCATCACTGTCTCTGTGTGATAGACTCCAAACTCTTTCTCCTCAGCCGGTCTGAGCAAAACAAGCATTGGTCTTGCATGGGGTCTCAGTGTGGTCAGCCTGAATATAGTCTTGAATAATTGGTCTATCAGTTGAGCGGGGACATTTCTGGATGCAATGGATAACTGTTCCTAGTTTGCGGTGACCTCCAGTTCTCCCTCAAAAAAGCCCATCAGTATAAGAACTAAAAAGTAAAAGAGTAGCTGATATCTGTTCTGGGATGAGTTCTGGGACCTGCATTGCTTTGAATTAGAATTAGAAGACAGGTTGAGTTAAGTCAGAGGATGTGTGTGTGTGTGTGTGTAGCGCAACAGGGAAGGTATAAGGGGTGATTAAGAGATTTTCTCCTCTCTCTCACACACTGCACTTATGAAACTCTTTGCATCAAGACTAAAAGAATTTCCTAATTATCTTTCTCAGTGTAAATCCTCCAGTATCACTATTTCTGGTGGGATCTAAACCAGAATACTCTCTTTCATATTGGCGAAAATGTCAAATTTATTCTAAGTGGTGTGTCAAATGTAAATAAATGTAAAGTTGACATGCTGAGAATTAGTCTAAATGAAGACAATATACACCAAACTAACTAGGTAAGGTTCTGTGTGAGTGCTAACAGCACATAGAGCACCAATCCAAGCTATTTGTGAGAAATTTCAATTCACTCTGGTTGGGGATTTCAGCTTCCTGAGAGTGGTGAAAGACTTTGATCCACTGACTCAAAGTTTCAGTTTTCTAAGTCTGCAGAGTCTTATGTGCCCAGAAGAGCTTGTTTAACACAGCCAGATGAACAGCCCTCCAATAAAGGGACAGTTCACTCTAAAATGAAACAAAAAGAAATTACTTACATTTTATTTATTTCATTACTTGCATTTTATTTTGTTCCTGTATGACAACATTTTAAAGGGCACTTTTCAATCAATAGCTGGGTTTCAGTCACGTGATTATGATAACACGCGGAATTTAGATGGAGGGCAGGGAGAGAAGAACGCAATTAATGGACGAGATGGAGGCAAGTCCGTGCTGTACTACTTTACACGCTATTACAAGAGAAAGAAATAAACAAATAATCAAACATATGTTGGATGTGATCCTTACGTTATGAAGAGGAGCGATTTTTCAACTGAATTGAAATATTTACCTGCGACCATTCAAGATCGCTTCCCAGCCCCTCAGGGAAACCCCTTGGTCTTGAGCCACCACTGCAAAGGTTTCATGCACAGCAGACCAAAAGGCTTCCCATTGGACGCAGCTGCCATCAGACCTAACATTCTCAAAACTGTTTGAGAGTGATTGGCGGGCCTAGCTGTGAAAAAGCGGTCCTCTGTGACAAACCAGTCCTTGGATCTGATTGTGTCAGGATTCGCCTCAGCGTGCAGATCTAGAATTGGACGCAACTCCACATCCTTTTTAGAAACGCTAAAATACCGTCTTTTAAACGGACTCTCTTTTGGGGGGTGGAACACACTGTATGGCTCCCTTTCCCAGCAAAGTTTTTACCTTCTGTTCTATAACCACAAGCCTGCTCTGGGCGCACCACTGTGGACAGGACCCATTGAGATGTATTTGTCTCTGGTTTTACTCGAGATACCAATTCGGTCCTCTGAAGTGATGAACCGGCAGGGAAGAGCCGAACTGATTGCTATAAGACGATTGCTGATTGCTTCACTTCCGGGCGGACACTGAGATATGGGCTCTCCAGAGACAACTGCGCCCCAAAGCACACAGGGTGGCAGAACGGCCCCCTGAGGGCACCGAAGGGAAATGGGCAAAGTATAGTGAGGTGTTAACCATTTCCCCCTGGGAGGCTAAGAGAACCAGCCTCTAAAGAATGGTCTCTGGCATTATTCCAGCGACCAAACTGATTGCTCTGACACCCGAGCATCCCAATGCCACTACATTTGCAGGCGGACACTGAGATATGGCTCGCCTGTGCCCCAAAGCACACAAGGTGGCAGAGATGACAGAAAGCCAAAAACAACCAGACAAGTAAACAAGGTCTGGATGAAAGACTTAATAGTATATTAAAATGGACATCTAATTTCTTAAAAAGTCAGATAGGTATTTACCATTTAATTCCTCAAAGTAAAGTTAAATGGAGCCAAATATCATCCAGACAAGTGAAAAATGGTCTGGATGAAAGGTTAAATATATAGTGTATTAATACAGACGTCTAACTTCACTAAATCAGATGAGTATTTACCATTTAATTCCTCAAAATGAGATGCAGCCAAAAGCAAGAAATTGAGGGCAAAACTAAGAAAATGGATAGGCTATATAATCAAATTCATAAATATTACACCATTTAAACATTATTAAAAATGCATAGAATACTGAGTTACTAAAACGATCTTTGTCAAAGAGTACACTTGTTTGTTCACAGTTTGAACGGTCTTGTTTCCAGTTGTTTAATTTCAAGATCTGAGGTGAATTATCTATTGTTGCTTTTACAGCTACAAAGCTGGGAGCAGTAAATGATGTTCAAAATCACATTCTACGCTATCTCACGACCAATTCGTACGAATTCATATGAGTGATTAAAAGGTGTCTAATTCGTACGAATTCATACTACCTCACTCGTACGAATTCGTACGATTTGTCTAAACCCACGTGATGGGTAGGTTTAGGGGTGGGGTCAGGGGTAGGTCATTCTAACAAATCCATACGAATTTGGTAACTCGTAAAATATGTACGAATTAGCAAAAATCGTATGAATTTGTAAGAGTGCGGTCATAATAATTTGTATGAATTAGCCACATTATAAAATTCGTACGAATCAGGATGTCACATTGCATGCTTTTAACATTAAATAAAACACATAAAACAGTACCTGAGATTATCATTGGTATACACTTTATGTTTGTTGTTTCAGTCGCGACATCACAGAAAAATAGAAACCGTTTCTAAAATAAAATCGTCATCACTGTCACGGCTGGATAGGACAAAACTCTGAATAACATAGAAAAGATACCTTTTATCGCACATTGTTTCGTCGCGCCACATGTAGTTAGGACATGGTGTAAGAAGATATTAGAAATTTAATTATTTAAATGTTGTCCTTTGAATTACATTCAAACTACAAAAATTCATTTAACAATGCAGCTATCAAATTGTTTGTACCTTCAAATAATTACACAAATTTAATCAAATCACTTTAATCTTGTGGAATTAAAGAATTAAATCACATGCTTACGGATTACATTCACATTGCGTTTACTACACAGAACATTACGGAATGCACAGATATTGTGTGCTGATATGAGAGAGGTGAACTGTATCACCTGGTGAACTATATAAACTGAAAATTAAAACATATTATTTGTAAGTGCTGCTTAACCTTTGTAAATCATATAATGGAATGATAATGAAGCATTAAAAATTAAAAAAAAAAACAATTTAAAAACAAAACAAAACATACAAACACAGTATGGTGGAAGCTCATACAAATACAAGTCTTCAAGTAATCCCCTTGTTCCTCATGGGCAGTGAAGGGCATTATTAAAAGGGAAGTTGGCATCATGGAGATAGGAGCCCGCAGCACACAGATGAGACACACTCGAGATTAACTCAAAACATAAAAAGCCTATCAGAAAATATTATCTGAAATACATAAAGGCTAGGTCCTCAGGTCTGCAGTCAAGCAGGTCTTGCTTCTTGTGCCCCCTCTCTCGTAAGACTTCATGAAATGTAACTAGGTATCATCATAAACTAAACAAAAGACAGAAATGTGTGACATTTTATTACAATCCCATCATTGACCGCTGAGGGAAATGTCTTTTACACATTTTACATTTACATTTATATTCTTAGAAAAAGTGTAATTTCTCACTGCTTGAGCTGTAATTGTGAGAGAAGCTGTGTGTGAGTGCTGTATGTTTCCAGCAGTAATTTTACAGTTTTTCTTTTTTAGATTTTAATGGCATGCAGCCAATAGAGAAGCAGGCTGTAGTTCTACCAGAAGGCTTGGGAGAATAATACTGTAACAATTAACCATTTATTAACAGCCCAGCAAGCAATATTATGATATAAAGTTATTTGTAGGCCATAGCTCGCAATTCGAAAAATCTGGACTCTGCATTACCTGCCTGAAGACGAAGGCAAGGGCACAGCACATACCCTGTGAGGTATGGGAAGAGAACATCCTGGTGGTGGTGGGGGAGGATGGAGGGGAATGGAAGCGTCAGCATCAGCGAACTCAGACAAGTGTAGTACCTATTTTATACCACAAGTATTAGAACACGATTGAGATGAGAAGGTTATAAGTGACGTAACAACAATTATTGAGTCTTCCCGGCAGACCTTATGCTAAAGCTTTCATTTCCGTGTCTCTAGATTTAGGTAACTGCTGAATCTGAGGTGAATGGACTTTATACATCCACTTTATGACCTTAGGAAAAGTTGGCTAAATGGCTAAAGAAATCAAATTAGTTTTGAAATAAAGTCTATCAGCAGTTTAGCTACATTCTGGACTTAAAGCAACCAATGAGGTTCAATCTTGTACCATAGTGTGCACTTGGCTTAATAGTGTTTTCTGTCACATTCCTTTGTTTTTGTGCATTGAGCAGTACTCAAGTATGTCTATGTTTTATAAAGCCAAAGAATTTATGACTTCAAGGCTAAATATATTTTTTCTCCACAAACTCAATGGACAGATTAGCTATTAAAAGATGAATTGTTTGTGTATAAATCAGTTTTATGTTCATATTTCCACATGCAGGCTGTGCACAATGAATGTGTGTGGGGCTGTATATCCCAGTGTTTCTCAAATATTGAAACCCAAAATTTGGTTGCAGGTCAGTGCTAATGGAAACAATGATTAACAATTTACAATATTACAATGTAAGTAACCACATAATAATGCAATTAATGTATAAATAATTATTTTTATTGTATTATTTATTACATTATGTGCTGACCATAATGATTTTTTTTCCATGACTCTTTATTTTATTCATGAGTTCTTTAAAAAAAATGCACTGCCCACCAAACTTTTCTATGAAAATGTATATAAACTTTACTTTAAAAATAAATTAAAAGAAATGAATACATTCCAATTCCATTCCGTTTTTTTTTTTTTTTTTACTTTTCATTCTTTTTTTTACAATGAACAATTTTGGTGTGGTTTTGGGTCACCACACAATGTCCACGGAAAAACCGGTGGGTCCTGAAGCTAATTAGTTGAGGACCAATAATCCCTAATCATACCAGTCAATAATTGAGATTATTGACTGGTATGATTAGGGATTATTGAAAGTGTCCATGACAAGTGCACACACATAAGTAGTGGGCTGATCCTCTGCTGTGTTTGAGACCTCTCTTGATTTCATCTTTGGGGGGAGAAAAAGCAAACAAGCCCCTCTCTGTCTAATCAAAGTTTGGAGCTCTGCTGCACAGATGTCCGTTACTGCAGACATTTATCCATTCTCATATAAATGTGTTTATTAATTAAAATACTTCTGTGTGTGGAGTGTTTGGTACTAAATGATTAAAAAGCGTGAGCATATGGTTCAGCAATTAAGATATGTGGTCTCTCTCTCTCTCTCTTTCTTGCTGCTGCCCAACTGTCAGGTGTAAATGAGTGTGATTTGAAAGCCAGGTGTCCACTGGTAGGGTCCAAAACATTACATTTCAAAGCAAATTCATGTTCTTGTGCTATTTTACAGTTTGTTGATAGGCTCTTGATTTTTGTGATTTAATTTTCAGAACACCTGGACATTTTTACTTTGTAATGCACGTATGCGTAATGCAAGATAAGAAACATTTTAGACATGCACGTAAGAATGAGAAGCCGCTAGAAGAGCACTTATGTGTATTTGTATTCAAGGGCATAATGATGGGTTTTGGACTGCATGGTTGAAAATGTTCCTATTGGGCAGTCCTTAACATTAACCAGGTGCAGTCAATTAGAATGAAATTTAGGATTTTCCATAAATTCCTAAATTTTAAGAACTTCAGTTTAAATATTTGATTGGACAAGTAATCAAATATGTCCATTTAAAGGGATAGTTCACCCATAAATGAAAATTCTATCATCATTTACTCACCCTCAATTTGTTCCAAACCTCTATGTGTTTTGCCTCTAACCTCTAACCTCAATGGGGATTGAGATCTGTTTGATTAAAACATTCTTCCAAATATCTTCCTTTGTGTACAGCAGAACAAATAAACGTATAGAGGTTTGGAACAACTTGAGGGTGAGTAAACGATGATAGAAATTTCATTTTGGGGTGAACTATGCCTTTAAGAGTGTTAGTTTTACTTAATGAGAACCATGTACGGAATAAGTATGGACATCTGGGTTTTGAGTTTCATCAAAATCAATCAATTAGACTTATTCAAATAATTAAGTTGATGTATTTGGCCGCTAGTTTCATAAGGGTTGTTTGCATTGAAAAGGAGTTTCAATAACAAGCCTGCATCAAATGTGAAGCCAAACTTTATATGCTTTGACAACAGGCTGATGAGTTTCTGTAAACTCGCTTTAATTTCATGTCACACTATGCAAATAGATGCCGGTGAATCAATAGACATTGGATTGAGATAGCTGGACAAAGGATAAGAGCCCTTTAGCTACATAGATAAGGAGAATAATTATGTCTTTTGTGTTTATTCAAACCAGACATCATGGCACCATTGTATCGCCCCAGCGGCAACTTCAATAGAAATTATTATTTTATTAGGTGATTATGGGCTGTTTGACATTTCTTTTTATCGAGATCAGTTACATCTTTATACTATACAGATGAAATTAAGCCATAATGTGATAAGATGAAGCAGTGCAGGTAGTAAACATTTTAATTAAAGCATGTATACTGATCGTAAGCAGCAAATGCAGAACTGTTTGTTTCCCAGTTCTTTTAATAGTTTTAGGTATACCTGAGTTTTTGGTTACAACCAGCGTGAGTGGATTTGCCTTAATGTTTCCTGGATACAATAGTACTGAAGATCTTATGTTATATTAGTTTGTTTAGCCTGGAGCTGGTTCTCCTTGTGATGTCTTTCACTTTTCTACCAAGGTAGACTGTTAACTCTCATAATTTCTTGTGTTATCGATCAAACTGACTCACAATACACACATACTGTATTCAGTTGAATGTCCATGTTAGAAGAATGGGAGTCCTCTCTTTTCCTCAACATTTTACAGGCTTTCTATTTCTCCCTCTCACCCCTTTTACAAAAAAAAAAAAAAAAAAAAAAAAAAAAATGGTGCTGGATCGAAATTCAGCATCTTTATGCAAACACAAGCAATGGCCAGATTTATAACAATAAATGTATAGCAAAAATATTTGATATCTTAATTGATTTTACTTTCTCACAGTGTCCATGTGTGACAGAGCTTGTGCACTCTCAGATAAAAGGCTTAAGGTTTTTCATCCATGTTTCATTATTATCCTATATTATTTTTCCTGAATATGAAGAATTTGGAATACGTTTCATTGTAGTATGTTTTTCTTTAAGCGTATTTTAATAAATGAAAATGAGGGATGTACAGGAGAGGTGACATGCGACACATTGATTTGCCTCATTATATGTCCTTTCATTAACACACTCTCATGTGACCTGTGTTTTGCATGCTTTCTTTCAGAGGTTGACAGTTTTAATTTGGGCAAACCAAGTTTTCTCTACAATCTCAAAGGCATGAATGCATTAGTCAGAGTGTTTTTAAATGTAATTACTGACCCCATGGAACTGAATGAATTAGGCAGTGTTATGTTTAGCTGGCATAATGAGTCGTCGATAAACAGTGCCAGTGTTCACATTGAGTTCATTAAATCACAAAAAGATTTAATTAGACATAGAATTATTCTGCTTTGGACAGTCATATACTGGTGTTTTCCTTGCTTTAGGCTACATAGTTGATGTCAAGGAGGTCAGTCATTCCTGGAGAATGCTATTTGTTATCTTTCCAATTCATCTCAACAGTAGTTGCAGTTTAATAACCCTTGTTTTATGCCAAAGAGAGGATTTCCTGTTGGACAAAATGCTCAGAATTTCCAGTTTAGGTCCCTTAAATCCATTAATCAATTATTTTATTTACACATAAAATATTATAAATGTATTTTTTAAAAACAGTATATACTGTTGTCTTCTTGAATAAAGGTATGTAATGTATCCCCCACATTAGAAGTTTCTTTCCACTATGACTTTTCCAACCCAAAAATAGCTACATTTTTAATAAATGAATTATTTTAATCAGTGTTTGAGAGAGTTAAGAATATCTAAATTTAGGCCATTTAATATAGTACTGATTATTTAAAACTTTGGCAGCTTATGAATGAAAAAAAAATTCCCACAGTTAAGCAGATAATAAAAAAAGAAATTCTATTTCTCTGTCTATCTTACCTGAAAAGCAATATAGTAATAAAGTTGTTTGCCATAAGATTAGCAACTATTTCCTTCTCGCTCACTGGTCTTTAATTTGTCCACTGTGTGATTTATAAAGTGAATTAAGCTGAACAGCAAACCTGAGCCAGGAGTCCAATTTTAGACTTTCAGAAGTTGTGTTCCTCAATACATTTATTATTTTTAATGTGCTTATGGCTGCCTATTTAAAATACGGCCACACTGACTGATGTTTGGAAAGTAATTGGAAATAGAAACCTGTCTGTCAGTGTTCACAGGGAGACAGCTGTGAGAGGGAGATAAGAGACCATATAGCATTTAAAAAGAAGCACAGTACTCATGTACTCACTTAAAACGTCATTTTAAAATGTGATAAAAAAGCAATATATCTCTCAAAACACTGCTGATAATAAGCGTTTTGAGAGATATATTGCTTTTTTGTATTTTTTAGCCTCTATGTTTTTGATTGCAGAATAATTTAGGAGGCTAAACAAACCATGAAGTACACAACCATATTCTAATACGCAAGGTAGGATAACCTTTAACATGTCTTGAGCAGTTATTTGAATAATTTCTGGTTATGCAATATTCAAAGGGACATGGTGCACAGAGACAAGATAACGCTTTCTTGGCTCAGAAACACACTCACATATTTGTAACCTGTGATTACTGAATTACTGTTTCTTTTATTGTTCTTAAAATCAAATTAAGTAGGCTACTATACTTTTTCTTTTACTTAATACTTTTAGGTTTATTATAATATTCTGGAGAAAAAACATCCCATTGCTCAATGCAAATGAAGATACAGTATGCGACTACGGTGCTAGTGTTTCTTTTATTTTAATAGCATGAACTAATTAAAGGGAAAAACAAAGGACATTTGGAAGGAGAAAAGCTAATTGCAAAGGCCTATTAAAATATGTTAATATACTATTTTTAATAACAACTGAACTGAAGGTTATTAAAAAAAACATAAAAATGTGTCAAATGGTGCTGTCCAATAATTTAAAGGGGTGGTTGACTGTTTTTTTTTTTTTTTCTTTGCATGATTGTGTTTATGGGGTGCAATATAACATGTTTTTGTGTTTTTTCTTTTTTTAAAAAGTCTTATTTTTCATAAATTTCCTTTTATCGTCAGTCGCTTTCTCCTCTGTCATTTGAACGACCGGTTTACATCCTGATTCTATGAAACCACTCCCCCAGAAACTAGCAATGGGCTCAGATTGGTTAGTTTGGGCCGGTGTGTTGTGATTGGCCAAACTATAGTGCACGTTGTCCGAAAAATTCACGCCCATTACCTTTAGGCCGTGTGTCCACCAAAGCGTTTTTAGCCAGCTGAAAACGCTAGACGCTCTGCTGAAGACGCCGTGCTTTGGGCGCTTGAGAGCGTTTCGGCAGCGCAGCATTTTTTCCGTTGAGACGTTTCGTTGCTATGATACAGAATATCCGCAGCAGTCTGAATGTTGACAGTTGGTCGGTGTGGTATTAGTCCCGCCCCTTCTCCACTGTGATTGGACGGCTGGGTAAAATGTGACAGTGATGAGCGCTGCGTTTTATCCAAAGTTGAACATTTTTCAACTCCCAGTGACCAGTAAAAACGCTGGGCGCTCGGCGCTTCAGCGTGAAAAAAAAAAGTTCAGCGTCTCGGTATGCTCATGGCGTTTAAAAAACGCGGCGCTCCCATTGAAAACAATTGAAAACATAAGCCAGGGGCGTGGAAAAACGCTTTGGTGGACACACGGCCTTACGGGAGAAGTTGCATGTGTTGTTCATGTCAAATGTAAATAATGGTGTTGATACCGCAGTATTAGTATGAGACAGATCAGAGAAAGCGGCAATGAAGAGAGGCAAGCAGAACCTCACCACACATGGCTCTTACAAAATGTTTTTGAATAGTAATTTGCCTATATATTTATTAACTTTATACACATTTGTCTTACACAAAATAGCATCGAACTAACTGGCTACTATATACACAAACAGCGGTGGCAATGGTTTACATTCTTGATCAAATCGAAAAAATAACACCACAGTATGTACATTAAAAATACATTTACAATATTGCATTACATTATTGCAAATTGTGTATTTACATTACACAATATGTCACAAAAGATACAAATATATCTCTAGTCAACAGAACAAGAGTAGTACATCTAAGACAATAAAAAACACTTAAATCAGAAATACATAAAACAACCTGAACACAGTTCTGCAACAGTGACTGCATATGGATATCCTTTGGATGTCTTGGAAAAGGTGGACACAGTAATGTAATGTTCCAGCCCTCACTGGACTATCTCTTAAATTGAACTAAATTATGTACCTTCTGTAAATTACTTGAGAGCATCAGGACATGGTTTCAACAAGGACACATTTATAAGGACGTCATCTTCCTTTAAAACTCAGAGCTCAAAATAGAGCTACACTCCTAAGAAACAGCAGTGACCCAATAGCCCTACTAACATCTGAGTGAGACTGCACCATCCACCATATTTCTTGATTTTTTTTTTTTACAAGAAATCAAATCTATATCATGGTTGATGTACAGCTGATTGGTCTGTGTTAGAACTTTCTGAGATGCTGCCCTGATCTTCTAGCAACAGTTGCTCTACATCTATATCAAAGATTCCACAGAAGTGTCTGCATTTGGTCTTTGATAATACCTGGGATTTGTTTTAGATTACCAGCTACACAGATCATATTTTTCCCAAACCCCATTCTCTGCTCTGCCTGGGAAATTCTATATTTTCCAAAGTTTTCTTTAAAGGAAATGTTCTTTTTTATATATGACCACCCAGAACTTTGCCTCTTGTCTCAACTCACCAATGTGGACAGACTCTGAGTCAGATTCTTACAAATATTTATGTATTCCAGTGATTTTTTAAGACAAAAACTAAATGTAGGAGTCTGAGTCACTAATAACTGTTTAAGGTAAAGTCTACATTAATGCTGATGGATTTGTTATTCTACAACCTAGTTTTTGTTTTGCCTAAGATGGATTGAACCCCACTTCTTCTCCACTGAAGTGTCATCCAGAAACATCTCAGTATGTGAAACCTACTACTTAGAAAGGTAGTGCAATTACTCTTGTGCGATTGTCCTCTTCCTGCAACCCTTTTCCCTGAACTGATAGGAAAATGTGACACAAATCAGATATGTTGAGTAATGCTTTTGTTTATAAAGTAAAATAAGCATGGATTCAAGGTCTGAGACTTTATGAAGGTCAAATTTCTTTCAGAGTAGCTTTTCACTTATTTACAGTAGGTGCATACCTGCTATGCTGCTATAAAAAAAGAAGTATTTCAGCCACAATTCTCAGTTTACATTGTTTTGTCCCACTTGAAAATCGATAAAACCAAACATTTATTCTGCAGACTCATTCTATGTTTATATGTGTGTATCTCACCTTGACCTTTGCCAAATGTTTTGAGAGACAGGCTGTAGCTGAATAATCAGTACTTTGTCTCAGTGTGTTGATGAGGGATTATTGATCTAACTGAATTGATAAGGTCAGGCCCTGGGCAGGCATACACTTCTTATTAGCCAAGGGATGGTGAACAATCTCTCCTTCCTCAGAATATGTTGGTTACAACAGTAAGAGTTAGTCACAAACAGACAGATACTTAGATCATTTATTAAAAAAATGGTGGTGCATGACATGCCATACACAATCAACACAGTATATGAAATACACTACTGATTGTATAATATACGATATATTATTGAATGTCACTGAATCATTCATTCAATCGATTAATTTACAAATAATTTATTCAGGAACGAAAAATTTGACTTTGATTTTGGAACTACTAGCAAACTATTCTTAAAACTTTCACCATTCTTTTACATCGCAGAAATAATAAGAGTAGTGCAACAGTTTTTTTACAATCACTAGACATTTATCAATGCTTAGGTCACTTTTTTTAAACTCTTCACACAGCGAGCAACATGCGTAGGTCAGTTTGAGCTAAACTGTGGATGATTTACCATTGATTTGGCACAAAATACATTCAATGACAGCATCTACAAAATATTGTTTTGTAGTAATAAAAACGTCTTAGTTATGGATGTAACCCTCGTTCCCTGAGTAGGGAACCGAGACGTTACGTTGTGGCGACGAATGGGGTTTGCTTAGGAGATTATCATCTTCGAAAGAAATAAAACAAGTCTACCTTTCTACGGCAAACAGGTCTACCTGTGTGTCCTGAACTGATCCCAAATCAGCTGGACCGACTGGGGATGGAGTCTCCATTCTCCACGAGGAGACTGAAGCCATGAGAGCACGTCAGCTGCACAGTTTAGGTCTCCTGAGATATAAACAGCTTGAAGTGACCTCAGATGCTTCTGACTCCGTAAGAGGAGGCGGCGGGCGAGTTGCAACATACGGCGGGAGCGTAGACCACCTTGTCGGTTGATGTACACTACTGTTGCGGTATTGTCTGATCGGACTAGTATGTGCTGGTTCTTGAGCAACCCATGGAAGCATTGCAGAGCTAGGCGTACTGCCAGCAACTCAAGGCAATTGATGCCATAGGCACTGAGGTCCTGTCCAGGAGCCTGTGGCAGCATGTCCATTGCACGTGGCACCCTAGCCCGTGGTGGAGGCATCTGTTGAGACAACAACATGCCTGGAAACTCGGTCTAAGGGCACTGCAGCCCATAGAAAGCTGAGGTTCGTCAACGGGGTGAAGGACTGATGGCAGGTTGGAGTAACTGGTACTCAGAATGTGCCTTGTTGCCATGCCCACCTCGGGACTCGATCGCAAAGCTGAAGCGCTCGCTCGTAAGCTGCACGCACATGGCGACCGAGACAATTTTCATACCGGGAAAATAAATCCTCTGCACGTGGCAAAGTTTTCTCTTTTCCCAGTTGACCCGAAGGCCTAGACTAAGTATTGAAAAAAAAAACTGTAATATGGATTTTCGAAACTGCCTTCATTGAATTAAACTTGTTAATTAATTAAATTCAACTTAATTGAAAGTTAAACTTGAATCTGAGAACTACAGAATGAAAAAGCATTTGAAGTCCCCTGTCCATATTAAATGCTTAAAGCAGAGGCTAAAAATAAGCTCTACATTGAGAGTCTGAGATCATGTGAAAGAGCAGAGATGAGTGTATTTGGGCAGAGATCACAGCCACGTTCCCTCCACTGTGATGTTTAATGTCTCTAATGAGCGTTTTTCTCCTGGTTAGTGAAAGCCTCACACTTTCACATTAAACTTTCAGGTCAACCATATCTCCAGGCCAAGGAGCTCCTGACCACACATACGTGCAAAAAGAATATTCATTATCCGTAGGTTGTGGAAAACCCTTGCGTGCTACCAAAGCTTTTGCGTTCGTTCGTTCATGAGTGAGTGCGTGCGAGTGTGTGTACAAAAAAAATCTTTGTTCGTGTAAGTTAGGGAAACTTGTTATTATTAAATATCACAGGGTTAGAAATGGGAATTTTTCCACTCTCTTTTGCTTTGATTTTTAAGTAGCTACGAAATCCAACAGCAATTCAATTTCCCGAAGTATAACATACCAGCAGAGCTTTGTTCAAAACCTAGTGAGCTGCCTCACTGCCTACAGCCTAGAGAGCTGACTGCCATGGAACTTCAAATGTGAGTGATTTCTTTGGGTTTTTCTTGACTCACAATTGATTCCAGTAAAGTTAACATTTTGATAAGATAACAGTGTGATACCTTTTGGAACAATCTTTGCTCCAGTTAGTGATGGGAGAAACTAAGCTTTCTGAAACCATGATTTAACTGAACCAATTGCTTCACAAAAAGTAGGGGAGAGCTGGGCATAACCTAACGCGGGGCTAGTTGTAACACCCTTGTTTTAAATACTTCCACAAATGCTAGCATGACGAAACTTGGTGTATTTATTAGTTGCCATAACACTATTTAGAGAAAAAATGGTTGCACTTTATTTCGATGGTCACTTTAGACCTTCTACTAGTAACTAGTAAATTTTTGAACTACATGTTAACTAACTTTCATTAGAGTATTAGAATATTATAGTTGACTGTTAGGTTATGGTTAGGTGTGGGTTAGGAGAATAAGTTTACTTGTAGCCACCAAGTTACTTATAGTCAGTTGAATGTCTGGGGGACCAACAAAATAAAGTGTTAGCAGATATTAAGCTGACAGTGTACTAATACTCTAATGACAGTTAGTTGACATGTAGTTGAAAAGTTACTAATAGTTAGTAGAATGTCTAAAGTGGACTATCGAAATAAAGTGTTACCAATTTCTTACTTAGGTTAATTATGTATCTCTATATTTGCTTTTTATTTTAAATGAGTCAAATCTGATATTATTTTAAACTCCCATATGTTATTTATCAGTTGAGATCGCTCTAAAACGCTTTGCAAACCAGCAGAAACCACTAGCAGGGTTTAAATTCCAGCTGTGTAGTTGGACATGTTTTAACACTGTGTTACAATGTGCCGCTATCAGAACTATGCTATTCTATTCTATACTTTTATGAATTCTATTGAGAAAACATGAGAAAAGGTGAATAAAGTTTACCAAGAAAAAGTATACACTGTATTAATGAAACAAAACCACATAATTGTACTAGATATTTGTGAAATTAATGTTGGGAAAATGAATACTCTGACCCCTAAGTAGATTTACACAAATTGAGAAAGTCAAAAAGTGATAGGTTGTGTGCCGCTCAGCCGCTCTCTCCCATTAAAAACACCAGAAATTGGAAGCACCTGCTGGTCAAGACAGTGTAAATGCAATGTGAACATGGTCTGAATGTTAATAAATACATAGTTTACAAACCCATTACAAATGTTAAATTCATTTGTAATGATTGTGTTGTGTTTTCAGGATTTTTAAGGCCAATCAGAAACAAGTAACTCTCTACTTTTTGTACTATATTTATTAAAATTCATTACATTCATTAAAATTATAAAAATGACCAAAGGCCAAATAAAACCATATATTAGACACTAGTTCATGCCAATGATTCAACATGCCTATGATTCCATAAAATGTTGTTTGCGTTGGCAACTCACTAGGTTTTTGAACAGCAAGTGGGATCGATTGGTAAAAGCTGCTTTGTGAAGGAAATAACAGTGGTCTTTCATAAAGCATATCAAAGAGGCCTTTAAGAAGTGTCATTACCTCTGTATTGCCTTGTTGTGTGTGTGTGTGTGTGTGTGTGTGTGTGAGAGAGAGAGAGAGAGAGAGAGAGAGAGAGAGAAAGTCTACCATTTAATTTACATAAAAAATGCTTGACTCGCCCATCAATTGTGGATGTTGACAGTGAAGAAGACTTCAAGACTTCTGCTGCTATGTGTATACTGAAACAACATGGAAAGTTAGAGTCGTGCCTTTTAGTTCTGAGAGGTTGTGATTTATTGATTAGGGAGATCATGTTTTATTCACGAGAGGAAGACAGAGAGCATGTGTGTGTATACAGTGTGTGTTATGGAGGAGGATGTTTGCTAGTGGGAAATTATATGGTTAGAGACATGACACTAAAAAAACTGAAACAGTACGTTTGTTAGTTGTCAAGGTCTATTGCATCAGGTGCTAAAATCCTAAATGCAATGACCTACATCTTGTCTCCATATACTGTACCTCAAAATGGATGTATCTGTCAGTTTTATAAATGGACCTAATGTATTGCAATTTATATCACCTCCTGGAAGTCACCACACCACTACAGATATGGGGCAGAAATAGTAAATTTGCTTTAAGCATTTTATTCAGCTAGAT
Organism: Cyprinella venusta; assembly: GCA_038021265.1. Classification (NCBI taxonomy): domain Eukaryota; kingdom Metazoa; phylum Chordata; class Actinopteri; order Cypriniformes; family Leuciscidae; genus Cyprinella; species Cyprinella venusta. The sequence goes on from CM075866.1 coordinate 31,857,745, forward strand.
AGCTTTAGTAAGCAGTTTCAGAAGGAATGACTCATTATTTGGAACAGTATTCTAAAGTAAGAAGCATGATAACTCCTGGTTTTTGTAAGGTTTTGGATAGTAATGACTCAAGTGTTACTACTTCCCTCTAAATGATTGATTATTTGGAACAGTATTCTGTTGTGAAAATCATGGTAACCCACTAGTGATGGCACAAGTGTTAACAAATCCATCAGAAGAAATTACAATCCAAAACCTTACAAAAAGCTTACAATGAATTCAGTCACAACATGCTATTACTACTAATTAGTTAATCTCTCAGACGCACGCGCAGAGTGCACACAGCCAAGCGAAATGGGGTCTTGCCAGTCTTGCGCACCGAACATGTCATTTTTGCCACTCACACCTTCACGCTCATGTGGACGTGTCAAGTATAAACAAGGCTTTACTCCGTGTCAGTGCACGCTCTGATCGGTAAAGGGGCATAGATTTAAGACCTCCGTTTATTAAGGAGATCTCCAAGATTTCTCTTCTTGGAGGGGGGGGGGGGGGGGGGGGTCACAGACCTCTCCCGAATTACTGTAGGGATCTATCTATCTCCAGCAGTAGCAGCCTCCGAAGCACCACTAACTCCGCCTCCGTTTCCCTCATAAGCTGATATTAGTATTTAAACATTCTCTACGATAAAAACATTTTGTGAAAAAAAAATATTTTTATAATATGGTTTTGCCGGTTATAGAGTTCTAATGACGGTGTTCAACTATAACTTTGCCGTGATTTCGACGGATTAGAAATGAGCTTGAATGAGCTCTTTACCAGACAAGCAGAGCAAATTAAAATTTGCCGAAAGTTGTCTGAATTTTCCCACGCTAGCATAAGTCTAGGGAAAAGCCAATATGGAGGGAACTTTTGTGTTGGAAGATAGAGGGCATATGAGTCAAAAAGGTCAAGAACCATGGGCTAGTTTACATGATTCTCTGCTTAGCCAATGAAAGCGACTTGTCAGGAGAGCTACAGTACACATTGCCTCAAATTTGTGCGGTGCGATGTGTGTGTTCTCTGTGAATCTATTTCTCTTCAAAACTATCGCCTGATGTAAGTTCTTCAACTATAACACATAGTCTTTGATTTGGGAATGACTAGGGTGTACACTTACAGTATGATTGTTACTTGTCAGATAGCACAAAAAAAGGGGGGGGGGGGGTTCATGTTCTTTATTAGATGGCTGTCTTAAGAACAGCCACTTTTTTACACTGTTTGCACTTCATTGGAAACAAAAGTTCATTGTAAAGACTGTTTATGATTTGTACTGTACATCACCTAGAAATTTTGGACTTCAGGACAAAAAAAAAACATATCAAAATGCTTTTAATTGAGAAAGTGAAACCATATTCTTTAAAAGGTGCATTCGTAGTCATACTACTGTATTTTATATGACTTGCTTTTTTATATAATTTTTTATAACTTGATGATGATAAAAGACAATACATATACATACTGAATACAAAGGCTTACACTTCTTAAAAAACATGATATTGTTATATATTTAAGAACTGTCTCACTACTTATTAATATAAAAAAATATAACAAATTATATTTTTTTTTACATTTTACCTTAAAAATACGTTTAAAAACTCTTACCTACGTAAATCTTTTACGACCCCTGAAATGAGATGGTAATCCACATATGCACACCAGTTAACACACTAAATGACTGGCTATTTTAGTTTGTTCGTGCACAGATGTCCTAGTTTGCTAATAATTAGATGGTAAAGATGGTTGCATGTGTGGGTGAGATTTGACTTTAATTAATGCAAAGCCGAATTTTCAAAAGACTGGAATCAAACAGTGTTTGTACGACTGCACATGTGGAATCCCTAGCGAGAGGGATCAGTACAGACTAACTGCTTAAGTGGCTCTTTGGGGGTTTAAGAAAATACACAGATTCTCCCTTTACCAAGTCTCATTGTGTCTTCTGTGACGGTCTTATGAGACATGTGGAGAGATGCTGCTATGAAAACATTAAAATCTTGAGAGGTCAAATGAGCTGATGAGATCAGCCCCACACAGAGCTTTAACACTGGATGTATTCCTCTCTCTGATGCTCATCCATTTCCTCTTTGCTTAATTAAACCATTGAGATCATGCCAGAAGATGAAACACAGGAGTGGGTCTGTTGTTTGGAGAGGATTTAGAGAACACAAATGCTATACACAAATCATTTGGAGCATTGCATCTGTTCAGGAGAGATGGAAAGAGATTGTTTTGGTGATGGAAATAGTTTATAAAAAATCCCCACATGGTGTTAAAATATGAGTGTGTGCAAGATGCTTTCCCATAGTATGACAATACTAATCCAAGCATGCAAATCCATGTAGAAAATACTCCTCTTGTGGATAATCCAGCACATTTTCCATGAGATTATGACTAAGCGGAAATGCAAACAAGCATTTTGCCTGACATTGAATGGCAGGATTTTTTTTTTTTAGTTTTAAAGACTGTCCTTGGATAAAGTTATGCTTTACTTAACTTTCCTTTCAAGAATGCTTAACAAAGAGGTATTTTAGTCGTCTATATTCACACACCGCACACCACTACTAAACCTTCCCTAAACCATACATATCCTATGCACGTAGAAACTCATTTCCGCGTATAAATTGCACGATAAACACAATCCGTGCTAGTGTGACCGGGTTTGTATACCATACATACTGTAGATATTTATTTTTGTTTATTGATTAGATATTTATTGATTTTAGATTTCTTTGATAGATCTTAGATTTCGTTCTTAGATCTTAAGCCCTGTTGATGCTGTTAACACACACACATCAACTGAAAATAATTTTGTTTGAACAAACAAAAGTGGTCAGTCATGTACAGCAATGTTGGGGGGTATTCTACACAAATAAATTAAATAATGCTCATATATTTATAATGTTAAAATTATTAATGATAATATGCATATATGGCATATAACAATATAATATGCACATACCTCTTAAGGAGCAGATCTTTGCAGAAAGTTCGGTTAGTTTTGCATTTTCACTCTCTGTGACTAATTTGCGTTGACAGTTCCTTCCCCATATTACTTTTCAGGAAGGCTTTCCTTTGACAGGCACTTTTTCAGCCTTTCAAAAGAGCTTAAACATTAAAACATAAACCCACCAAAGACCTAGATAGCCACAAAGAAAAGCTTTTTCATTTCTTATTTTCTCAATTTCTGTCAAACTTATTTTAGAGCAGGTGTGGAATCTGTGGATAATACTGTTTAGATGCAATACTCCAGTTCCCTGCAATGCACCATGGCATGAATTAACTATTCTGAATAATGCTGCATATTGCTATTCTATTTTACTGCCTCCTGTTGTCATTGTATTTGTTGTGGCCTTCAGTTATTTGTCTTGTGGTGATTATTCAGAGTCTGAGCCCATCTTTGTTTCCTTAATGTATTTTTTCTTGATGATGTTGTCATTCCAATTATTCTGGTTTGTCCATGTGCATCTGAATGCATCAAAGGTTGATACATTCATCTACTGTGTAAGTGAGTGGCACGTAGTGAGGCAACGAAGCTGTGTTGGACCTGTTTGAAACATAAAACTAATATGAATAGGTTAAACATTATACATTTGAATGTTTTTTTTTTGTTTGTTTTTTTTTTTTAGATAATATCATGACAACAAAGTTTTTGGAAAGTACACTTTCTCTCTTTTTTTCAAGACTTGCACAAAATGACCTTACTGACATACTTAGATATAAATTATTAATTTTTCACCTGAGTTTGTTCTTACTACTGTGAGAATGTTGCCCATCAGGCTAGCATCTTTACGCAGACATTGCGGAGAGCGAGTTGGGATGAATTGTAATTCTGACAGCAGCAGTTGCAGCCATTCCCTCTAGAGATGTCCTGTTTTCAGCTTTAACAACAGATTAACAATGACCAGTTCAGTCTCAGCTGAGGTGCTCTGCTAAATCACAAACACCTCAGTGCCAGGGAAATGCCAGAATTGAGCAGGCACGAGTGGGTTGGCCAGATGGTTCAGGCACTGTCCTGTCTATTATTATGATGGAAACATGGTCCCAACGAGATATTTTGGGCACATTTTGCAACTAGCATTTTTTATTTTTAATGGGCCACTATCTCACATAAACTGAGCATTCATGGATAAAACAATAGACTGTCTAATCTCCCATTTAGTTAGAGTGATTCTGGTAGCCCTGGCTTGTTTCATGATAATTTTTTTATTATTTTATTAGTCTCTCATAGCCATATTGTAAAGTAACATTAAAGGTTGTATCAGCGATTGTGGGTAACGCCATTTCTGCTTGTGTTTAAAGCAAGATCCCAAACAAAACAAATTAGCTCGCCCCTCCCTCCCGTTTCGTGCATCATGAAAAAAAAAACGATCATGCACACGCATTGCTTAAAGCGACAAAACACACTACAGATTGATGGTCAACCTCAATGATGGCTCATTCTGTCAACTGTAAAATGTGAACTTGGCTGCTTTGGATTACAAAGTATAATCATGTATATAAACTCTGCAGTCGAGCCATGTCATATCATACATATCACGCAGATTTGCTGGAGCTTCACTGGAAGCAGCTGAATGATAAAATGCACCAGAATCAGTCATGAAGCTAGATCTAACATTATGATTAGATTTGGGATTGTCCATATTTTGGGTTTGTCAACATTTGTCCATATTTTACCCAAATTTGGGTTAAAACAACCCAGCATTGTTTCGAGTGTAGTTAAGCAGAGAGTTATGTCGTTGTACCCCTGGTCAACGTGTGATCTTCATCAATGAGTGGATCTCTGAGCTGGTGTGAGAGAGTGGCCAGATAGCACAAGGCTGTTTGATGTTGTTGGAAGACGTATTTTTAAGAGTCTTTGCTCATCTGCAAGACGTATAGGACGCTTCCTGTCAGATGTTGATAGGGAGCTATCGGTTGGGGTCAGAATCCCTTGCCTCTTCAATGTCAAATAGACGTCTATTAGATGTTCATTACATCTTAGAGACATCTTCTAAACGTGTATTTGACATCTGCAGGAAACATCCTATACACGTCTTGGAGATGAGCAAACACTCTTAAAAATACGTCTTCCAGATGTAAATAGGACATCAAACAGCCTTGTGCTATCTGGGTGGAGGCATTCATAGAACCATGTTTACTAAATGAGGCAAGGGTAGAGTTACATTCAAGCTATTTTAAGGCATGAAGAATTTTTTTCAAGGAAATAAAATTTAAATAACTAGTGATGATCAAAGGGATTTTAAGGGATAGAATTTTGTATTGACTACATGGGGACTTTCAGTACCGAGTTTCAAGTCTTATTTTGAATGATTCATTATAATAAGTCTTTTTTTTCCTCAAATCAGACTACACAGGTTGTGCTGCATGCTGAGAATCACTGCAGGAAACACTGCTGTGATCTGCGTCAGCATATTGTACGCAACTGTGTGACTTCCCAGTTTGTTTTGGCATATTTTTAACTACATATGCATCTCAACATCGCTATTGAAACAAATCAGATTCAACTCCAGGGAATAGCATTAGCTGAAGGAGTGGCCCCTGCTGGTTGCTAAAGGTGAAGCACAACCACCCAAATATTAACATTAGTGTTAGCTTGGTGCTAAAATCACAAAGTCTCACTGTGAGGAAGTGGTCCCCGCTGGTTAGTACGAGTGAAGAGCGGTAGCACACGTAGTGGCTCTGAATGATTTACAGCCTGTCAGTCCCCGAGCAACTGGAGTAGCTGTGACTCTCATCCAACAGCATCTTTAATGAATGGGGAGAGTGTTAAAAATACACAGGTTGTCAATTATTGAACATCTCTCTCTCTCTCTCTCTCTCTCTCTCTCTCTCTCTCTCTCTCTCTCTCTCTCTCTCGTACTCGGACCCTCACATTTATTGGCTTGCTACCTTAATCTTTCTGTCTTTTCAGCTTTTGCCCTCTTTTTTGAAACCTGTGTCCCCCATATTCCTTCACGCATCCTTTATTTATTTCATATGCTTGTCACTAAAAGGACTGAACTATTTATTTTAAAATGTTTAGATAGTAAAAGTTTAGTAAAAAGATGGAATTGCATCATTTAACCATTATCATGCCATTGAAACGATGTTTTCGCTGCTCTTTTCCATACAACAAAAGATGATGATTTCCAAGAAAAAAGCACCATAACATTGGTACTTATGACCTTGACCAGACCACTTAAAAACGGTGGCCAGACCACTGCAAAAGCACATTCTATAAAATAAAAGGTAACACTTTATTTTGATAGTCCACTTTAGACATTCTACTAACTATAAGTAATTTTTCAACTACATATCAAGTAACTGTCATTAGAGTATTAGTAGATTGTCAGCTTAATATCTGCTAACACTTTATTTTTTTGGTCCCTCAACAGACATTCAACTGACTACAAGTAACTTGGTGACTAATTCGCCTAACACCTAACATAACCTAATAGTCTACTGACAGTCTATTATATTATACTAACACTTTAATGAGAGTTATTTGACATGTAGTTGAAAAGTTACTTATAATTAGTAGAATTAGTCTTAGATTAGTCTAAAATGACTATCGAAATAAAGTGTAACCAAATAAAATAGTAATACATTTTTCTCTCATTTACACTCTAAAAAATGCTGGGTTGTTTTAACCCAATTTTGGGTCAAAAAATGGACAAACCCAGCCATTGGGTTACATTTTTAACCCAAAATTTGGGTTTGTCCATATTTGACCCAAATTTGGGTTAAAACAACCCAGCATTTTCTAGAGTGTAGTTTCAAACCCACAAAACTTTTGTTTTTCTACAAAACACAAATGAAGATAATTTAATTAAATCCTGTCTCTCCACTGAAAGTCAATTCCCCCAAAATGTTGATGCATCGTTCTTAAAGACATCATAAAAGAAAACATAATTGAGTGATTTCATCCAAGTCTTCTGAAGAGACACGATGTGATGAACAGATTTAATTTAGGCTTTTATTCACCAGACTTCACCAGATGGTAAATGGAGGCTGAAACGTGCTTAAGCACAAATGTGTATCTCTGAAATTACAAATTCTTCATAACTAATATTTAATCCTGTTTCCAACTCTGCTGCTGCCCTCAAACTTCATTTGCACTTTTGCATATTTAAAAAATTAAATTAGCATCATTGACATCAAATCAAAGTGTTTTCACGCATCTTCACCCTTTTGTGTTCCACAGAAGAGGGGAGTAAACAATGACAGGATTTTCATTTTTTGGTGAACTGTTATCAAGTGTTTCCCACTGCATGGTTTACATATTATTCAAGCACATCAAAAGCACTCCAAAAGTGTTTTGTTAACAAATTACAGTAAAGTAACTGTAATAGTACAACAAAGTACTGCCGCTGAACTCCGCAACCTCATTTTTTTTCACACATGCAAATTACTGCTTTCATATCACCTGGGTAGTCAATAACTTGGGCACTATCAGTAGGCTACATTGAAACACATTGTTTTTATTGCACTTTGACCAGCAGGTCTCTCCAACAACTAACTGCTGAAATCCATGAAGATATAGTCTGCCTCATGATAAACAATACAAAGTAATTGGCTTCCAACAGAAGTAAAACTATATATTATGGGGTTTAGGTGTCTGCATTCAGCACAGTTTTATATCTGATGACTTGTTGAATTTGGTTATTCAAGTGTGACAAATGCTGAAAGTGTGGATGAATATAATGCTTATTTATCGAGTGACTACCCAAGAGTATCATAACAACAATATCTGCTGTGCTGTAGTTATCATATAAAATGAATGATCGAAGAGTGGGACATATATTAATGATGTGCAAGATGGCACATGGATGTAGTATTGCTCAATATTGCAGTGTTGCAAATCCCAGTGCATTACCGAATAAGTGCACGCTCGGGTAATGCCGTGTGCAAGTACATACTGCCCCCTACAGGCTCACTAAGATTCACTCCGCAGAGATTGCTGTAGGGCAGGCAAAAAGACAGATGTGAGTTATAGGCAAAAAGACAGATGTGAGTTATGATGCAAATTCCCATGTGCTCGATGACACAATCAGAGCTGTGTTCTGACTGAGTGTGTGCTTTGCTCTGTCACCTCCAGAGTACAGAGAGACACAAACTTATCTTCCCAAAGATGCAGTCACAGTGTGACTTGAGAGGTAAAGAGAGACAGAGGCACATTTTCTCCTTTACTACAAATGCAAAAAGTGAAAAACTTCCAATGCTCATTTAGGGGAGGTTGCAGAAAAACTCATATTTGAGCCGCAGAACCTCAGAAAGCAATTTTTTTTCCAGTTAAAGTTGCAAATAGCCTAAACTTCATCACAACATTTCAGCTCCATGGAAAACTGCAAATATTTACACATACTACACATTTACCTCATTAGAGATTTTAAGCAATCAAGATTGCTCAATTAAAATCATGGATCACTGCATCCAAAGACTGCTGAATACATTTTTAAAGACATTAAACACTTTATTTTATTCTAAAATATATTTCAAAGACTTGCATAAGTGTAAGTTATGTATTTTACTGCTATCATTTTATTAGTGTATATTATTGATTTGGTAATGTTTCATTTAAACTGTATGACTTTAAGAGTCTCAGAAATAGAGTTTCACACATGTGATTAGGTGTGTGTGGTGTGCTGTAGAGGAGTTTGTGTAATTTTGTGTGCTTGTCATGTTATGTGCATGAGACATGCTAGAAAAGTTGAATTTGTCAGTCAAACTTGTGACTTCTCCAGCAACTGAGTCTGTCACTTTGTCAATGACAGAGATGCTTTAGCAGATACACAGCTGTTCAAATGTTTTGGATCGGTACGATTTTTAAAAATGTTCACCAAGGCTGCAGTTTTTTAATACTGTGTGTGTGTGTGAGAGAGATAGAGAGGGGGAGAGGGGGGGGGGGGGGGGGGTAAAGGGAAGCAGTCACTGAGAAACACACAGAGCAGTCTGGATCGAGTACATTTTTGTGGATCTCTAAAATTATGGGTTGGCCACTGTTGATAACTTGTAATTATAAGGAGACTTGTGGTACTTTAACCTCTAAAAAGAGTCTAAGTGCATAATTCAACATTTATTAAGTCTACCATGCATTTTGGAATGGGAATTCATTAGTTGTTTACCACGATTTCATGATTTGTGTGCCACCCCACCCAATAAATGTTTCAAATTTCTTTACCATCTGACTTAGCCGATCACCAAAAGCTGTATTAGATCGAAGATATTTTATATTCATGTCACGGCTAAAAATGGAACTTATCAGAAGGTGTATAGTTTATGGTCTCTGCACTTCGTGGGAGGGCTGAAAAAATCCTCTTGTTAGAGGAAACATTGAGAGGACGGGGCCGAAGAAACCTGCCCTGTTACCTCCTCCCGAAGTGTTGAGAGGGAAATTTCACAGCTAGTTATTCATGCTGCGATCTCTTCCCCTCCAAATCACAGTGAGAAATTGGCTGAGCCCTAAAGTGACTCTAGCTTGTAGTCTGTTTGATAGAGACCCATGACAGAGGAGAAAATTCAGCTGTCTATGAAAGGTCTTCTACACTTCGATATAGAGCTTTTCAATCCAGTTTCCTGTGCCTGAAGCTAAACAACACCGTTACCAAAGTCCAAACCGTAAGGCTTTCCCCTGGGCCAAAAAGTCCATTTTTCAAGCTCTATAGCAACCTGGTCTCAAACTGGCCTTATTCCAACTAAGCAAACAGAATGCAATATTCTTTTTGAATCATGCGGGGAATGTTTCTTTCTGTAGATTCTGCTATAAATTGTGCTTTATTGGAGCTGCTTGGTAAACCCAAATGTGCATTTTTCTGCAGTTGACTCCTTTTTTGTAATATTACTTGTCAGCAAGACCCACAGCTCACCTCCTGACAGCTTCAACTCAATGCTCAATCAGTGGGTCAGTGTCATGAGAGAGGACTTGTTAACCTCACAAAATGTGACATCATATCCTGGATTTGGCCTGAGGGCACTCTAGAGATTCAGTTACATGGAGCTGAGGCTCTCATGATTCGACGCACACATCGATGCAAGACCTTTGAAAGATAGCTAGTGTATAAGGTGACAAGAGGGAGACTGACATCCAGAAAAGCTGGCAAAAGTGAAAGGAAGCCCTGTGTTATGATACTTACATGGTACAGTAAGTCCAAACCTCTGTGTTGAGTCTCCAGACCACCTGCTCCTCACCATCAATCACTCTTTTTCAGCCCGAATTCGTTTTCATTAACACAGCAGCCCTCCGAGAGACAGAAAGACCCTGAGCTACCGAGCAGCTCCTACTTGCCAGCCCAGAAATCACTTATTATCTGCGACTCAGAGGTCCCATTAGCAGCTGCATTCTCCGGTCCTGTTTCTATGCCCCCCTCCCCCTTATTTCCTCTGTCAGTCACTGTCAAATATCAGAACGCACTGTTCCCATCGGAGGTTTTCGGTGAGAGAGCCTCTCAGCAATTTTCTGTAACATCTTATGGTGGCAACGTTATTTTTTCAACATTCTCTGCAGATAGTACCATACAAGCATCCACAGAATGCTGTTGTAACACAGCCATAAATGGAACAAAATTGGTCGCTTTGGGAAAAAGTGTCTGCCAAATGCATAAATGTCAATTAAATTAAATTGACTGGCTATTTAATATGTCTATTTTACCAAGTTGTATGTGAAGATGGGATCAGACGTGTTTCAAATACAGATTTCTTTCATTTGCTTCCATTCTGGAAAATCACATTGTTCAGTTAAATTCATTGCGGTCACCAAATTAAATTTAGCTCAGTTTCCCCGCCCCGATAGAGCAAGAAACAGCATGTTCTGGCTCAAACAATTCACGTTTTGATCTTAATTTTTGTTTTTTAGTTGTGATTGGAAGCCGCTTCGAAACTACACATCTGTGCGTTTGATTACTCTGGCTAAAAATAACAGCTGGCTTCAGAGTAGACGTTCATGCCAAAGATTAAATGCATTTTCCCACTAACGTTGGCATTTTTATGTGTGTTTAATTGTGTTTGGCTCGTCTGAATTCATTCAGCCTTGAAGTTCATCAATCACACATTCCCAAATGCCCGGAAGTATATGCAACATGAAATCTGCCATGTTTGCTCATGGGCACTCAGTTATGCTGCCGGGTAGTTTTGAGCCAATCACATGAGCTGATGTATTGAAATACAGTGTGTGTGTGTATCTATATATAGCCTATATATATAGCCTATATATATATATATATATATATATATATAGCCTATATATATATAGCCTATATATATATATATATATATATATATATTTAGATAATGTCTCTAGCCAACCTATTTGCATTATCACAAAACAAGTCAGAAAATTATCCAAAACTCATTATTCAGCATCTTGTACATAACGTGTACTGTCAGCCATTCCGTTGCCGTCGGCACTGTATCATGGCTTACATTAGTTTGAAAGTCAGTCCAATCACTATCTATAGCCAACCGCCTGACTGATGACTGGCACTGTGGGAGGAAATGAAAGACTAAGCTCATTAAACTATATATTAAGCCATCTTTCCCTCTCTTCCTTCTCGCCATCCCCAATTGCTTTGTGTCTTATACTACGTTGATGCTTGCTAAGGATGATAAATTCTCTATTCCACTTGAGAGGCGGAGGTAATGGGCCAGACCCAACATGGAGACAAAAAGCCTTTCAACAAGGACAAGAGAAAGACACTGAACACGGATACAAACATCTCATTAAACAATCTCATTTCCACAGCCGCCTGTCCTGCTCCTTTCGTCTTATCACGTATGATTAAGTGCGTCTACTGCAGGTCTTTTAAAATATTATTAACAGATATTACTCATAATGTGAAATCCACCATCCAGCCTTCCAATGTTGGAGTCCGTTTACTTTGTAGTAGGTCATGTCTTTTTCTTTACTTTCTTTTATTTTTTTATTTTTAAGGTTCTCAGAGCTGTGTACGTCAGTGTATGTCTGGCATATCTGGAATCAATAAAGGTCTTTATGCCTATTCTACCACAAAGTTCTCTTTGCTGTTCCTCCAAGTCACCCTGCTCATTCATTCACCAGTTTACATTTAAAGTTTGCCCAGAATTCTGCAATCTTGTTTATTGTACTTCCTGCCAATGTCACACTCTTATTTATTGCATACATGCTCTGACCAGTTCCGTAACAGGACACCCTTTAATGATTATCATCAGATTGATCCTCAGTGTACCGGTCCTGTGTAACAGTTTTGAACAGACTGATTTAATAGAACTTTAAAAATATGTATTGAAATTAATTACACAGTAGCAAGCCCATATTGTGTGTGTGTGTACTCATTGTTACAGTGGTCTGCTGAGGTTTTAAATAAGAGGGCTCTGCCATGTTCAGAGCTATTTTGGTTTAAATGATGGCTCACTCGTGGCAGACGCTGTGTCTGGAGAGAAAAAGGCTTGGAGACACACTGCCACCCAACCCCCCTCTCTTTCCCTTTCTTAAGTCTGATAAATAATCTGGCAATAACCTATCCTTTCCGACACACCCTGTGATTTAAAATCATAGTGCAACAGTTTGACGCACACACAGACACACACATGAACACACACATACACGTTGACTTAAAATAGTTAAAAAAAAAAAACACTTTTGCTGATAATTTACTCACTCCCATGTTATCCAAGATATCCATGTCATTCTTTCTTCATTCGAAAATAAATTAAGGTTTTTCTCCATATAATGGACTTCAATGGGAACCAAACGGTTCAAGGTCCAAATGAAAGTTTCAGTGCAGCTTCAAAGGGCTTTAAACGACAACAGACGATGAGCAAGGGTCTTATCTAGCGAAACGATCGGTCATTTCAAAAATAAATAAAAAGTTTAAGCTTTATTAGCACAAATGCTCGTCTTGCTCTGTTCTGTGATGCACGTTTGTGACTCTCCTGTTAAAACTTGTTCATCAAAATGAACTAATCTCTTTTTGAGTCATGACTTGAAGGGTCCTAGATAAGACCCTTATTCACCATCTAGTGTCGTTTAAAGCCCTTTGAAGCTGCACTGAAACTCTCATTTGGACCTTGAACCATTTGGTTCCCAATGAAGTGCATTATATGGAGAAAATCCAGGAATGTTTTCATCAAAAACCTTAATTTCTTTTCGACTGAAGAAAGAAAGACGTGGACATCTTGGATGACGTGGGGTGAGTAAATTATCAGCAAAAGTTTTTTTTTGTTTTGTTTTGTTTTTTTAAAGTGAACTTCTCCTTTAACTTGCATGTATTCTCTATCACGGCAAACAATCAGGAATATATTTGTTGCAATATGGATTATTTGGATCAAGAAGATGGGAACTGACAGATAGGGAGGATAAATAAAGCAAAGCGGATTAGAGGAATGAAAGAGTGTGAAGAGAATGGAATGTTGTTGTGAGGTTTGAAGAGCCAGGAGAGAAGAGTTTGGATCCATTAAAATTGACAAATCAGGTTGGCGAGGTTAGATATGCTAGAATTCTAAATGGCAATTCATTAATTGGATGTAACTCTGAAGATCAGATTGGAAGAGCTTCAAAGTTGCAAGCTGTTGGGAGAGCAGTGGTAGTAAAGGGGGTGAAAGTGAGTGAACAAGGAAGTAAAGGAGTGATGGGATTTATTTAGCAATTGAGATGAAGGAGCTGGTTAAAAATGTATAAAAGAGTGATTATGTTCAGAGTGCAAAGCGTTTAACCAAGGGGGTTAAGGGGGAAAAAAAGAAACTGATTCAGTTACAGTTTGACACAAAAGAGATGCCTACAGAGCCACTTTGGATATATGAGATACGTAAGAGAGTTCACTCATAAGCCAATAAGATGTTACAAGTGTCAGAAGAAAATAAAAAAAAAATAATAATAAATTATTATAACCCTTGTAAACGTTTGGAATTAAAGAAAATAGAGGAAATAGAAGGCCAGGAGATAATGTTGTATGGTGTGGAGATTTTAAAGCCCACAATACACTGTGGGGAGGGGAAAGATTGACACCAATGGACGGGTGATTGAGGAGGTAATGAATGATAGGAACTTAGTTTGTTTGAATGATGGTAGAAGCATTGATTTTAGAACTGGTAAAGACCTCACTTTTTTGTCTTGTAGAATGGCTTCAAAGTGTGAGTGGGAAGGCACTTTTGGAAGTGATCACTACCCAGTTATATTTAAACTGGACGTTGATGTAAGGTTGAGCATAGGAGATAGTCATGGAAGATGGATTTTCAAAAAAGGCAGATTGGGAGAGATTTATGGAAACAAGTGATTTGTATAGGTCAGTCCAAGAAACAAATGATGTTTTAGAAATTAAATTAATTTGAGACAGTATTTCTATGGCTGCAATGACCGCAATACCAAAATGTTCAGGAAAACTAGTAAGAAAAGAGGTTCCATGTTGGAGTGTTAAATGAAGAGGTATGGAAGAACAGAGCTTTTAGAAGGTTAAAAAGAACTCATAACTTTTAACTTTTGATAGGATATAATCAAGCACAGGCAGTATTGAGAAGGAGTTTAAGGCAAAGGAAAAGAATGTACTGTAGGGATTATTGTAGCACAATTGTAAGTACTAATGATGCATGGGAAATGATCAAGAAAATGGAAGGTAATAGAAGAGAGTGTAATTATCCAGTCCTTTCAGATGGAGAACAGTTGGCTATATCAAACCTAGAGAAAGAAGAAATGATGGTGAACACTCAAGTAAGGTGCATAGTTACAGTAATTTATCAGAAGAAGAAAGAAGGGGTAGGGAAGAAACAAGGAGTCTATGAGGATATTCAAAAGAAAGAAAAGTTAGAGGATAAATATAATGTTCCTTTTATACTGAGAAAGTTAAGAAATGCATTGAATAAGTGTAAGAATTCAGCTCAGCTCAATTCAGTAAAGATGAAATTTGTTGTAGTGTTTAGACATTTAAGTGATAAGGGAATTCAGAAGGTTTTCATTGTATTTAATAAAGTCTGGGAGGAATGAAAGATTCATCCAGGATGGAAGGAGGCCCTTATTTTTCAAATAAGAACACCAAGAAAAGATGCTAGTAATCCAGCAAATAGGCCTATAGCTCAAACTTCTCACTTAATGCTGTTTTATTAATAAAGTTTGGGATGAGCACGTGTGGATAACACTCAACAATCAATGATAAGAGGTGTATATATAGATAGGGTTGGGTATCGAGAATCGAGTATCGATTGGAACCGGGACTAACTTTTAGTTTTTCCCGGAATCGTTCAAAAGTTAAAATTTCGATTCCTAGTTTCGATATTCACAGTCAAAGAAGAAACCGCTGAACAACACCAACGAAGAAGCGTCTACCGGAAGTGTTGGCATAACCGCGAGAGTCGAACATGAGCTTACATCTGCGGTCCAAAGTGTGGCTTCACTTTTCTAAAACTAACGAAATCTCGGCAAAATGCAAAATTTGTGACAAAAGGAGTATTTCCTTCAGAAAGACCGTTGGCTAGCAAGGTTAGCTAAACTTTTTTGACCCTGCGCCTCTTAAATGAATCGGAATCGAGAATCGTTAGGAACCGGAATCGAAACAAGGAATCAGAATCGGAATCAGAATCGTTCAAATTCAAACGATACACAACCCTATATATAGACTCACAGTCTCACCTTAATCCATTGACAGTTTTAGCAGCACCCCTCCACCGCCCCTTCTCCACACTTAGTCCTAACTACTTACAGGGGAGTACTCTGGGTCCGGGCCAAACTCTGACTCTTGGAGCCCTCCCCCCGAACAGCACGTCAAATACGCATTAAACTTTAGCCTCTCTAATTGTATGTAAGTGTGAAATCGTGAAGGAAAATTAATGGAAATGTTGGTGAATGGAAGACTAATGCACTTCATTGAAGAAAAGGGGTTGATGGCTGGCTGTCAGAGTGGTTTTAGAAAGGGGAGAAGTACTATTGATTCAGTCATATGTCTTGAGGATGAAATAAGAAAAGCACAGATAAAGAAAGAGACTGTTGTGGCTGTAATCTTGGTGGTGGAAAAAGCATATGACATGCTATTGGTAGAAGGTATTTTAATTACAAATGCATTTGTTAGGAATTGGGGGAAATATGTTTAACTGGGAAATGGACTTTTGAAATAATAGAGGTATTCAGGTGAAAATAGGGATAGATTAATCTAGAAGGTGTTTGGTAGAAAATGGGACACCACAAGGTATTAGTCCACTGCTGTTCAACAGAATGCTTGATGATGTCTTTTTTTTCTAATGTTCAGCCTGGAATTGGAAAGTCACTATTTGCAGACGATGGTAGCCTTTGGAAAAGAGGGAAAGATGTGAAGTGTATCTCGAAGAAGGTACAGGGAGCTCTAATCAGTGGAGGCTTGGGGAAGGAAATGGGGTTTTAGTCTTCTCAACAGAGAATCTACGTTTATATTTTTATAGGAAGAAAATAGATGAAAGTATAGCACTGGAGCTGTATGGTAGGAATTTGGAAAGGGGTAAACGTTTTAAATTTCTTGATGTGGTATGTGACTCAAGATTTACAAATGCAAAAGGGAAATTAATTTAATGAGATGTCTTGCTGGAACAGAATTGGGAGCATATACATTTGAAGCAAATTTATATAGGCCTATATTTAATTAGAGCAAGAATTGAATATGTGTTCGGTTTATAGATCTACAGTCAAGTCAGTTTTAACTGGATTAGAAATAATCCAAAGCACTGAGAATTAAAGAAAAAAAACTTTTGCTGATAATTTACTCACCCCCATGTCATCCAAGATGTCCATGTCTTTCTTTCTTCAGTCGAAAAGAAGAGTTTTTTTGATGAAAAAATTACAGGATTTTTCTCCATAAATGACAGTTTTAGTGCAGCTTCGAGGGGCTTTAACTGTAGATGCTAGTTACATAGATAGCTAGTTCCGTTCTCCGACCGTTTGGTGTCGCACTTTCCCCCAGCCGCGTCTTTGGTGAGGTCCTCTCGGCCACCGTATACGCGCAGGTCTGTTGGAAAACTAAATAACAACGTATGATATCCCACAGAAACTGCTTCAATCTTTTGCGATCATGACAGAGTACTCACACGTAAAGTCTACCAAACTGGTGCTAAAAGGATTAAACGATAAGAAGTAATGCTTTCTTTCAGTGTTGCGTTCATATGTATCTATTATGTATAACTTACGTGTTATTGCTCTAATTAATGTAAATAGCTTTTTTGTAATAGAATAATGCTAATATAATCATTATTTCCGCTAATGTAAATTTCTTGGGACTTCCATATTGTGCAGAAAGAAGAAAAAGAAGGACAAGAAGAGAAAAAGAGAAGATGAAGACGACAAGCTGGATGTTGTTGGTATGTGTTGTCACTTTGCCCATGATCGTGTATAGACCATTTCAAAAGATGTAAACAACACTGGTCCAGAAGCACTTCCTGTTTCAGTTTGTAACTGCTTTCTTTATATCACATGTAAAGAAAACTTCTTAAAGATGTTTGTTTAACTTTTTGATTCAGTTTTAAATGTTCTGTTGGTTGTATTTTATCCCAGCTTTTATGTAGTGTTAAAAAACTGAAACAGGAAGTGCTTCTGGGCCAGTGTTGTTTAAATCTTTTGAAATAATTGACTAGTGCCGTTTCTGTCATTGTAAATGCTGTATGATCTGCCTCATAGCTAGCTTTATCTTTGCGTGTTTCTGAATGTCTCATCAGGAGGGTGGTGGGCAGTGAAGAGTTTTGGTGAGATCACAGGCTCAGTGGCCATAGAGATGCACAGCAACTCCTACATTCATGCACTGGATACTGGACTCTTCACTGTAGGAGCTCCACATAAAGGTGCTGATTCTATCTGCTTCATTCTACTTCTGAAACGTTGCAGTTGCAAGGCAGCTCAGTTTTGCTATTTAAAACTTTCACATCCTATTTTGTGTATTATTTTAATATTATTAATAATAATAATAATAATAAACTTGATTTTTTTCTTTAGCCACTTTACACAATAAAAATACAAAGAGAGAGAGAGAGAGAAAAAAAATATGGGTAGAAATACAAAGCGTACTAAAAACAAAATGACACACTGGAATACAAAATCATTAAAACATTTCGATTTTGGACACAAAATCATAAAACATCATTTAAGTAATTATTGTACACATGTATACATCATATTACTCTTAAGTGTACACAGTGATTTGAGTGGAGCGCGAAGCAAACTGCGTTGAGCGCTGAACTGGGAGAGCTTGATGAACATTCTGTGAAGCAGCGCCGGGAAAAGTGATTTGATTATTGATTATACGAGGTTGAACTGGCCGTGTGAAAGAGCGGCATAAGATGGACACGAGCGCGAGTTAATAACGTGGAGCGTTATTAACCAATTGATCCAAATATAAGGCGGTCCGGCCATATTTGCCATATGTGCCGTCTTTAACAACATTCAAACGGTAGAGCCTGTTCCTTTATAACATAGCCAAATGTCGGTGTATTTTTGCTTAATACATTTTAGGCTTATTCTCTAATTCAGATTGTGGCAGGGGGTGGGATTATTAGGCAATTTTAATCGGACAATTTGACCGGAGAGATTTTATTTTGCCGGACATTTAATTTTTTTCCCGGCCAATGTCCGGTAATTACCGGACAACGGAAACCCTGGTCCCCACCAAATTTCGTGCATGTAGGTTGAACGTGGACGAGGGGCTAATTTTTTCCAATTTTATAGGTGGCGCTAGCGTGCCATTTTGCCACGCCCATCCGCGAAACCCACAAAATACGAAATTTTTCACCAGTCCTGACATGCGTGCCAAATTTGGTGAGTTTTTGAGCATGTTGCGGCCCCGAAAATGGCGCTTACTTTGCAGAAAAAATAAAAAATAAAAAAATAACCCTAATAGTTTCAAGAGGGCCTCGCACCGTTGGGTGCTCGGGCCCTAAAAAAAAAAAATAACCCTAACAGTTTCAAGAGGGCCTCGCACCGTTGGGTGCTCGGACCCTAAAAAAAAAAAAACCCTAACAGTTTCAAGAGGGCCTCGCACCGTTGGGTGCTCGGGCCCTAATTATTTTCCTATTTGATGCCTTGGTGACTATAAAAAGTTATTACAAAGAATGTCCTCTATTAAAGGGGGGTTGATTGCGATTTCACTTTTTTGATTTTGAATAGTGTGTAATGTTGCTGTCGATGCATGAACAGTATCTGCAAAGTTGCAGCGTTGAAAGTTCAGTGTAAGCAGAGATATCGTCTTTTAAAAATCAGGAAGTGTAATGCCTACAAAAACGACTCGAATGGGACTACAGCTGGGTTTTAGACGTCACTAACCCATTTACATCAATCCCTCCCTCCGGAATATGCAGAAAGGGGCATGGCCATATTTCTGTGACTCGTCGAGTGTGTTATGTTCACCAGCTGTCAGGTCTTCTCTGTTCAGGCTTCCCACGGACGCTGTAGTTGTTTGATTATGTTCCTGAAAATGACATAGCTCTCTGTGCTGCGCATTTTAAGAAAACTGTTACTAAAACATGAAGTGGTTTCAACTTTAAAACCCGAGGCAGCAGTTTTTGGGACACAACCTGTAAGTAGGCTAAGACTTAATAACTTATTTGGGTTCGTCACTTATTTCGTTCCCCTGGAAACCTTTCTGTTGTGGTCTGTGTTATTTGCAGCGCGATTCTGTATTTGGCTCTGTAGTGAGCTTTTGCAGCTCGTTTCTGTATTTGGAGCACACGCGTTGTGAAACTGATGATGATGTTTTTTTTTTGTAATTTTATTTGCAGGAGTTTTTTCTAATTGCATGTTTTTTTTTTTCTATTTGCATGTGTTTTTTTCTATTTGCATGTGTTTGCTTCAGTTGCAGCGCATTGAGCTCTCTCGGACACAGTAGTATATGACTTATTTTGTGCAAACAACTTATATAAGGTAATATAAGGAACCTATATAAATATTAAGAAACATATCATGACCCCTTAAGGAAAGGGTAGGCAGTTTTTTTCATTAAAGATTTTTTTTTTATACTCATTGAAACTCTACTCATCTTAAGAGAAATCAATAATCGAAGTGGTCTAAATATTTTTCAGACCAATCAGACGTTCATGTTTTTTCCATCTTTTAGAAAGTTAGGCTAATAATAACATGGGTAACACTTTACAATAAGGTTCATTCGTTAACATTAGTAAATGCATTAACTAACATGAACTAACGATATGCAATGCATTAGTTACAGTGTTTATTAATCTTTGTTAATGTTAGTTAATACAAATACCGCTGTTCATTGTTTGTTCATGTTAGTTCACAGTCCATTAACTAATGTTAACTAATACAACCTTAGATTTTAATAATGTATTAGTAAATGTTGGAATTAATATTAACTAAGATTAATAAATGCTGAAGAAGTATTCAGCGTAATTACTCAACTTGATTAATTAAGAGGCGATATTTGGCTGTCATCAAAATGTCCGTAAAACGAAACCTCTGCCGGTCACATTAATTTTTTTTTCTAGCAGAAACTCTGGGTGGTACTATACTAAGACGCTTCAAATGGAGGAGTGTTACAGAGCACATAGAGATTTATGACGGAGAGACAGAGCGATTATAATATAGATATATATAGCATATTAGCAACTACAGCAGTATTGTTATAGCACTTTTATGATGGCAAGCAGTAAAAGATTTACCTCAGAACAAGTTCTGGAATAATTACTGGAAAGTGACGGGAAATCCAAAGCTGATAGCTGTTTCACAATGACGAAATTGTTCATTGTTCCTAACACTTTTGATTGAACAATTACACATCTGTCAAGCAAAGGGTTTGAAAAATATATTTTTTGTTCAAAAACTGTTCACTACTGCTGTGTGATTTTCAGGAATATTTGACAAAAAATAAATTTTGTTTTTTGAAATTCTCTAGTTTATTATAAATGTTTACTTTCTTTATAAACACATAACATGTATTCTGATGTTAACTTAGGGTCTTCTGAATCCATAGATACCAAAAACATGGTGTTCAATATCCATTGCATATGGTTTATAAGCCCAAATGTAAAAATAGAGATAACGGACCAAAAAGGTCTTAGTCCCCAGAGGGTTAATGTAGTGGTGAGATTTGAAAGGAGAAAATGTTATTTTACATAAACTAGAACTGAAATATTTCATTCTTAAGGTCTATGTTTTTAAAAAATATACTTCACAAGATATATTTGCTGTACTTTCAGGCAACAAGCAATTCTTTCTGTGCAATTATACTGCACTGTATTTTGTTCTGCCATGGAGCTTTTATATTGCCTTTTAAATTGTAAAGGTCCCTCTAATAGCGCAGAACAAATAAGTCTCAAAAGTAGAGATGGCTAGGTGCTGCTTTTTCTCTATTGCTCTCAGTATGGAGGGATTTAAAAACCTGAATAATGTTATGG
This sequence comes from Cyprinella venusta, assembly GCA_038021265.1. NCBI lineage: Eukaryota > Metazoa > Chordata > Actinopteri > Cypriniformes > Leuciscidae > Cyprinella > Cyprinella venusta. The sequence goes on from CM075866.1 coordinate 31,879,060, forward strand.
ATCGTCAGTTGCTATTACCGCAGCCATTCATGCAGAGCACCGAGCAATTTCATAGTTCAGTCACCAGAAGGAGTTGTTTACGATTGTTTTCTTTCCAACTTCATTTTCTGCTTTTTACTGACCGTTGGCTGGAAGGATCAGTCTCTACATCACTCTGGAAGCACCATAATTGAAAATGTGCATGCTCCCCAAAAATCAATTTAATTTAGTGGTTGAAACCTGGAATTAGGAAAAGAATGACTGTAACTGTTGTTTATACCCACTTCATGACCAATGCATTTGTATGATTACCACACCTCTCCAGGCCAGAAATGTGGTAGATGCACACACACTCACATTGTCCTGTAACTTTTTGAGCTTATCACTGGAGTGCTCTTGACTTGCAGTATTCAATATCTTGGATAATTCATGAGTTTACAGCAAGTGGAATAGAATATCAGTTTTAAGGTTTAATTGGTTGAACAAAGTATTGCAAATACTGCTAGACCCCATAGGTATAATAAATTATTCTCAAGTAGATTATAGTTACAATGTCTTTTTTGTTCTTTCTATTTGATTATTTTATAGCAAATATTTTATGCTTTGTTATTTTAAATAGTTAGCCATTAAATAGTTGATGCAATAAAAATATTCAGTTATAATTCAGACTATATTTGAGTTAAAGTAAGATGATAAAAAAAGGAAATTAATACTTTTATTCAGCAAGGATGCATTTAAAATGATCAAAAGTGTCAGTAAAGACTGTGATGAATGTAAAATGTTACAAAAAATGCTGTAGTTTTAACTTTCTATTTATAAAGATCCTGAAAAGAAAATTTGGTTTCCACAGAAATATTAAGCAGCACATGAAAATCAGCACATTTATATGTACATTTATTACACTATACTTTGTATAACACTAGTTAACGCTCCCGTGTGAGTGTTTCTAATAGAACGGCTGAGGGAGAGATGGTGAATTTGACCTCAATCGCCTCAATATATTTTTTTTCCTCTTTTGTGAAGTCATAGAATCGCTGTCATGGATTATTTTTGCTATTGCTGACCCCAAATATCTGAATTATAACTGAATGTCTTATTTAGTTTTCGCTTACTAGTACAGAAGTTTATTTATTATAATAATAGTAGTAATATTTCGCTATATTACTTTTTACTGTATTTTTGATCAAATAAATAACTCTGAACTTTTGAATGGTAGTGTACACAAGTTTTTAAAAAATGTCTTATGTTCACAGAGGATGAAGGTCCAGATCCTCCTGAACAGTTCACTGCCATCAGACTCTCAGACTCCAGGTAAAGATCATATCCATATCCATAACTAGGTGTTCTGAGTAGGGATGGGTGCATGAAGTTAAAAACAAATCTGCAATTACTTATAGCACCTTAAAATCTATAATCATAATGCCATGTATTATTCTATAGGTCATTTTTGAATCAACTTTTCTCATCTGTTTTGCTGGTTTCTAGGATAGCGCTGAAGTCAGGCTATGGGAAGTATTTAGGTATAAGCTCAGATGGTGTTGTGATTGGTCGATCAGATGCCATCGGCTCCAGAGAACAGTGGGAACCAGTGTTTCAGGACGTGAGTAACTCTGGCAGCCAAATCAATTCACCAGTCACATTGAAAATAATGTTGGTGGTACGAATTCAGCGTTTACCATTTTGTTTATGTTTGTTGTTCTCCGCAGCGTAAAATGGCCTTACTTGCTGCAAACAGTTGTTTCATCTCGTACAGTGAGAACGGAGACATAGTGGCCAAAAACAAGACAGCTGGAGATGAGGAGATGATCAAGGTGAATCTCTCCTGAACTGTCAACACCAAGATGAATTGCTTAAGGGATTTTTTGTTGTTGATGTTGTCTGAAGGACAGAATGATTCACAGACAATGCATTTTATCTGAACATAAGGATATTGTTTTTAAAATACACTTGATGTTTTCCTTGAATAAATATTAACATTATTTTTCATGCTTATCTGTCCTTCACAGATCCGTTCATCCGTCGAAAGAGAGGTGAAGAGTAAAGACGATATTGCGGATGAAGACAGGGGTAATGTCAAGAACTGTGAGATCAACTACGTGTGAGTGCTTGCTTTTATTACTAGGCCTGTCACGATTATTGATTGAATGTCTTATCGTGGTTATTCTATCCAATCACAATTATTTGAGGCATTCTTAATAATTGGGCAGTTTAAATTTCCACCTTATTTTGATTGTAAAGTTTTTTTTTTTTTTTATTGAGCATACATATATCTTATACAGTTTTCTATTAACAATACAAAAGAGGCTCAAATATTTTTATATAACTGTACATATAGACAAAAACAAAAACAGACAAAGCGGAAGTAGAATAAAGTTTTGTAGCAGAAAGTACAATAATAATTGATATGGTATTTTTTTTTTTTAATTTTGCCAAAGAATGTAAAAAGAAAGTTGTAAACTGAAGTACATAAAGATAGTCAAAGTCTTTTTTCATGCAAAATGAAGGTTTGTGGGTTTAATCAGATAGTGCTGTGTGTATTATTGTGTAATATATTAATTGCATACAGTATTCATTTTCACAGCATCAAAGTAAATCACATGGGCCTTTTTTAATATTATTTTATAATCATATATTATACAATTCCAAGTGAAAAAAGTAACTTACTGTGTTCGTGACATGAATAAAACAGCATTTAATCATTAATTGCTATTATTTGTATGAAAATCAGACATCAGCTCAAAGTTCATGATCGTGACTGGCCTGTTTTTTTTACCTTCAGTGAGATTCAGAAGCTGTGCTGTTTGAGCATTCAGTCAAATAAATGTTTATGTGAATGTTTGCCTACAGGAAGAAGTTCCAGAGTTTTCAGGATCGCAAGCTGAGGGTGAATGAGGAAGACAGCAGTTCTCTGAAAGTAGCCAGAACAGATGGAAAATTCCACGAGGCACTGCTGGACAGGTACGGCCAAACCTCATACTGAATAATAAATGAATGTAGCCTTCTAATTTAGCTCATCCTCAGATGGATGAAACTTTTTCATGTTGATATACCCTATTGGATGATTTATTATAGAAGATGGTGTGAATATGCTAACATTACTAGATTATTAAAATGTTTTTTTTTCTTTTTTAGGAGAGCAAAGATGAAGGCTGACAGATACTGCAAGTGAAACCAGGAGAAACCTTTTTTTGTTTTATTTTGACATTGTCATAATTTTGCCATTTTTTAAAAATAAACTATTCACTGTTCACGAGAAAATGCCCCCTTGCACTTTTTTTTTATTATGATTTCCATTACACGCCAAGATACGCAAAACTAAGATGTTGCTTTACAGTAAACTATGCTTCTCCATCCATATACGCTTCTTTCCATATGGTGATGTGAATCTCCTTCTGTCCGGCGTTAACGGCTGCAGTGTGCTTAGTGCGTTAGCACACACAATGGCTACCTACAGTGTGGTCTCCCTAATGAACCAGCATGACAACTGTCTGGGTTGAGCCGAGTAGGGGACATCTCGAGGGTTTTCAAGTGGGCACCTTTCTGTCCTCAGTGTTTCGTCGACTAGCCCACGACACCTCAAGAGGGCTCGACAGTGACTCTGGCGTCCCAGAGTCACCCCCCTCCGTCCCCCACTCAACTCAGCCCAGCTTACTGACCTCTACATCTCTCCTGCTGCTGAGACCTAACCACAATCTCACAAACTCTCCACAACCCAACTATACGCGCCAACCCGTTTGACTAAGGCTGTCGAGCCCCATTGGTGTGTTAATGTAGTTTCAGTGGCAACGCTTCCGTACAGCATACCACCTACCACAAAACACAGTATCTGCCCAACCACCCGTCATTATACACGCAATATACACAGGAACGTAATGACTGTAAATGCTATGCAATCTATACAAAAATAAACCCACAGACTCTTCACTCTTTAATTGACTGCAATGAATAATATTATAGATGTTGTAATTAGGTGTAATATTGAACTGTAAATGTGATTCATTTCCCAAATTAAATGGGTTGTAAACTAAAAAAAAATCTCTGTTGTTTCATAGCATTTTTATTTTAATACATTTTTCACGGTACATAGAACTAAAAAAGAAAAAAAAATCTGAGAAAACATGGTAAACCCAACAGAAAATTGTTCTTAGAATGTTTCTGACTGAAGTCATCATTGTTAGGTTTTGGTGCATGGTATGTGAGAATATTATTGCTAAGCCCATGCAATTCATCATGTGCAACTGTGCTGTCCATGGAATGATTGTAGTCTCCAGGATTTAAACATAAAATAGTATTTCGTTTTTTGTACTTCCAATGCTAGGTCATTGCAGTTACATTTGAGATAATGTGAGACATATAAATTACATTTTTTTTATTTATACACACACAAATGTTTTCATTTTTTGGGGACATTCCATGGACATAATGTTTTTGTTCTGTTTTTATAATGTGCAAACTTTACATTCTATCCCCAAACACTAAACCTATCCATCACAGAGTACTTTGCATTTTACATTTTCAAAATCATAACTTAGTGTTACTAAGCTGGATTCTGCTAGATAAAATTAAGTTTCTCCAATCTTCTCAAAACTCTGGATTCTGATAGAGGGCCACGAGACATGGACCTGGGTGCAAAAATTGAGGCTCTAGACCCTTCCAGAGCTGAGATATTGAAACTCAAAATTTTGACCAGAAAAAAAAATGACAGTGTTACCCCTTATGTTTTTTTTCGGGGGGTGAAAAATTAAGTTTCTCCAATCTTCTCAAAACTCTGGATTCTGATAGAGGGCCATGAGACATGGACCTGGGTGCAAAAATTGAGGCTCTAGACCCTTCCAGAGCTGAGATATTGAAACTCAAAATTTTGACCAGAAAAAAAATGACAGTGTTACCCCTTATGTTTTTTTTCGGGGGGTGAAAAATTAAGTTTCTCCAATCTTCTCAAAACTCTGGATTCTGATAGAAGGCCACAAGACATGGACCTGGGTGCAAAAATTTAGGCTCTAGACCCTCCCAGAGCTGAGATATTGAAACTCAAAATTTTGACCAGAAAAAAAAATGACAGTGTTACCCCTTACGTTTTTTTTTCGGGGGGTGAAAAATTAAGTTTCTCCAATCTTCTCAAAACTCTGGATTCTGATAGAGGGCCACGAGACATGGACCTGGGTGCAAAAATTGAGGCTGTAGACCCTTCCAGAGCTGAGATATTGAAACTCAAAATTTTGACCAGAAAAAATAATGACAGTGTTACCCCTTACATTTTTTTTCGGGGGGTGAAAAATTAAGTTTCTTCAATCTTCTCAAAACTCTGGATTCTGATAGAGGGCCACGAGACATGGACCTGGGTGCAAAAATTGAGGCTGTAGACCCTTCCAGAGCTGAGATATTGAAACTCAAAATTTTGACCAGAAAAAAAAATGACAGTGTTACCCCTTACATTTTTTTTTCAGGGGGTGAAAAATTAAGTTTCTCAATGGCTCAGTGGTTAGAGTGTTACTCTATCATGTTGAGGATTTGGGTTCAAGTTCCACTCTTCGCATTAAAATGCTTTATTTTGAATGGTTTTGTCCAAATAAAAAAGACATGTCTGCAAAATAAAGTTAAAGAGTGGAAGCTTGAATGGCTCAGTGGTTAGAGTGTTACTCTGTCATGTTGAGGATTTGGGTTCAAGTCCCGCTCTTAGCATTAAAATTCTTTATTTTGAAGGGTTTTGTCTAAATAAAAAAGACATGCCTGCAAAATAAAGTGAAAGTCTGGAAGCTTGAATGGCTTAGTGGTCAGAGTGTTCCTCTATCATGTTGAGGATTTGGGTTCAAGTCCCACTCTTTGCATTAAAATGCTTTATTTGAATGGTTTTGTCCAAATAAAAAAGACATGTCTGCAAAATAAAGTGAAAGAGTGGAAGCTTGAATGGGTCAGTGGTTAGAGTGTTACTCTATCATGTTGAGGATTTGGGTTCAAGTCCTGCTCTTAGCATTAAAATTCTTTATTTTGAAGGGTTTTGTCCAAATAAAAAAGAAATGCCTGCAAAATAAATTGAAACAGTGGAAGCTTGAATGGCTCAATGGTTAGAGTGTTACTCTGTCATGTTGAGGATCTGGGTTCAAGTCCGCTCTTAGCATTAAAATTCTTTATTTTGAAGGGTTTTGTCCAAATAAAAAAGACATGCCTGCAAAATAAAGTGAAAGAGTGGAAGCATGAATGGCTCAGTGGTTAGAGTATTACACTATCATGTTGAGGATTTGGGTTCAAGTCCCACTCTTAGCATTAAAATGCTTTATTTTGAAGGGTTTTGTCCAAATAAAAAAGACATGTCTGCAAAATAAATTGAAAGAGAGGAAGCTTGAATGGCTCAGTGGTTAGAGTGTTACTCTATCATGTTGAGGATTTGGGTTCAAGTCCCGCTCTTAGCATTAAAATTCTTTATTTTGAAGGGTTTTGTCCAAATAAAAAAGACATGCCTGCAAAATAAAGTGAAAGTCTGGAAGCTTGAATGGCTCAGTGGTCAGAGTGTTCCTCTATCATGTTGAGGATTTGGGTTGAAGTCCCACTCTTCATATTAAAATGCTTTATTTTGAATGGTTTTGTCCAAATAAAAAAGACATGTCTGCAAAATAAAGTAAAAGAGTGGAAGCTTGAATGGCTCAGTGGTTAGAGTGTTACTCTATCATGTTGAGGATTTGGGTTCAAGTACTGCTCTTAGCATTAAAATTCTTTATTTTGAAGGGTTTTGTCCAAATAAAAAAGAAATGCCTGCAAAATAAAGTGAAAGAGTGGAAGCTTGAATGGCTCAGTGGTTAGAGTGTTACTCTATCATGTTGATTATTTGGGTTCAAGTCCTGCTCTTAGCATTAGAATTCTTTATTTTGAAGGGTTTTGTCCAAATAAAAAAGACATGCCTGCAAAATAAAGAGAAAAAGTGGAAGCTTGAATGGCTCAGTGGTCAGAGTGTTCCTCTATCATGTTGAGGATTTGGGTTCAAGTCCGCTCTTAGCATTAAAATTCTTTATTTTGAAGGGTTTTGTCCAAATAAAAAAGAAATGCCTGCAAAATAAAATGAAAGAGTGGAAGCTTGAATGGCTCAGTGGTTAGAGTGTTACTCTATCATGTTGAGGATTTGGGTTCAAGTCCCACTCTTTGCATTAAAATGCTTTAGTTTGAATGGTTTTGTCCAAATAAAAAAGAAATGCCTGCAAAAGAAAGTGAAAGAGTGGAAGCTTGAATGGCTCAGTGGTGTGAGTGTTAATCTCTCGTGTGGAGAATCCATGTTTGAGTCTCTTGATGGTTAACATTTTTAGTTTGATTGGTTTGGTCCAAATAAAAAGACCAATCTTCAAAAAGGACATCCAACTGTAAGTGGTTCAGTGGTAAAAGCGTTGCTGTTCTGTGTTGAAAACCCTGGTTCAAATCTCACTTTTGCGGTTGAAATTATTTTAGTGTGATTTTTTGAGACAAACAGAAACATTGAAATGAAGAAGCTCCTGTGGCTCAGTGGTCTGAGTGTTGTGATTCTATGTGGGAAACCCAGGTTCGAATCACACTCTTGTGATGCTTTAGTTTCACTGGATTGTCGAAGTAAGACATGCTCCCAAAAAAAGAAGAGTGAGTGTGCAAGCTACAGTGGCTCAGTGGTCTGAGTGTTGTGATTCCATGTGGGAAACCAGGGTTCGAGCCTCACTCTTATCATGCTTTAGTTTCAACTGGTTTGTCCAAGAGAGAAAAAGACATGCTCCCAAAAAATTAAGTATGAGTGTGGATGGTCCAGTGGCTCCGTGGGTGAGCTCTCACTCCCGAATCGGGAGGTTGGGATGTTCCTGGTTCAAGACCGGGCTGGACCGTGAAGCATGGTTGCGTTGACGAACATCCTCCAGATCTGCAGCTGGGGGACGAGAGACGGTCAGGACACAAAGGGGGGAGGAAATAACCTAACTCCTCCCCCTGGGGATTTCTGGGACGATATCCAGCAGCGGTGTTGCTGCAGAGAGAGAGAGTTTCAAGAAGATCGGAGGGGGTCAAAATTTCGGCCAAAAACGACAGTGTTACCCCTTATGTTTTTTTTTCAGGTCAAAACTTTGACATCCGATATCTCGGCTCTGGAAGGGTCTAGAGCCTCCATTTTTGCGCGCTGGTCGAAGTCTCGTGGCCCTCTGTCAGAATCCAGAGTTTCAAGAAGATCGGAGGGGGTCAAAATTTCGGCCAAAAACGACAGTGTTACCCCTTATGTTTTTTTTCAGGTCAAAACTTTGACATCCGATATCTCGGCTCTGGAAGGGTCTAGAGCCTCCATTTTTGCGCGCTGGTCAAAGTCTCGTGGCCCTCTGTCAGAATCCAGAGTTTCAAGAAGATCGGAGGGGGTCAAAATTTCGGCCAAAAACGACAGTGTTACCCCTTATGTTTTTTTTTCACGTCAAAACTTTGACATCCGATATCTCGGCTCTGGAAGGGTCTAGAGCCTCCATTTTTGCGCGCTGGTCGAAGTCTCGTGGCCCTCTGTCAGAATCCAGAGTTTCAAGAAGATCGGAGGGGGTCAAAATTTCGGCCAAAAACGACAGTGTTACCCCTTATGTTTTTTTTTTCAGGTCAAAACTTTGACATCCGATATCTCGGCTCTGGTAGGGTCTAGAGCCTCCATTTTTGCGCGCTGGTCGAAGTCTCGTGGCCCTCTGTCAGAATCCAGAGTTTCAAGAAGATCGGAGGGGGTCAAAATTTCGGCCAAAAACGACAGTGTTACCCCTTATGTTTTTTTTTTCAGGTCAAAACTTTGACATCCGATATCTCGGCTCTGGAAGGGTCTAGAGCCTCCATTTTTGCGCGCTGGTCGAAGTCTCGTAGCCCTCTGTCAGAATCCAGAGTTTCAAGAAGATCGGAGGGGGTCAAAATTTCGGCCAAAAACGACAGTGTTACCCCTTATGTTTTTTTTTTTCGAGTCAAAACTTTGACATCCGATATCTCGGCTCTGGAAGGGTCTAGAGCCTCCATTTTTGCGCGCTGGTCGAAGTCTCGTGGCCCTCTGTCAGAATCCAGAGTTTCAAGAAGATCGGAGGGGGTCAAAATTTCGGCCAAAAACGACAGTGTTACCCCTTATGTTTTTTTTTCAGGTCAAAACTTTGACAGCCGATATCTCGGCTCTGGAAGGGTCTAGAGCCTCCATTTTTGCGCGCTGGTCGAAGTCTCGTGGCCCTCTGTCAGAATCCAGAGTTTCAAGAAGATCGGAGGGGGTCAAAATTTCGGCCAAAAACGACAGTGTTACCCCTTATGTTTTTTTTTTTCAGGTCAAAACTTTGACATCCGATATCTCGGCTCTGGAAGGGTCTAGAGCCTCCATTTTTGCGCGCTGGTCGAAGTCTCGTGGCCCTCTGTCAGAATCCAGAGTTTCAAGAAGATCGGAGGGGGTCAAAATTTCGGCCAAAAACGACAGTGTTACCCCTTATGTTTTTTTTTTCACGTCAAAACTTTGACATCCGATATCTCGGCTCTGGAAGGGTCTAGAGCCTCCATTTTTGCGCGCTGGTCGAAGTCTCGTGGCCCTCTGTCAGAATCCAGAGTTTCAAGAAGATCGGAGGGGGTCAAAATTTCGGCCAAAAACGACAGTGGTACCCCTTATGTTTTTTTTTTCAGGTCAAAACTTTGACATCCGATATCTCGGCTCTGGAAGGGTCTAGAGCCTCCATTTTTGCGCGCTGGTCGAAGTCTCGTGGCCCTCTGTCAGAATCCAGAGTTTCAAGAAGATCGGAGAGGGTCAAAATTTCGGCCAAAAACGACAGTGTTATCCCTTATGTTTTTTTTTTCGGGTCAAAACTTTGACATCCGATATCTCGGCTCTGGAAGGGTCTAGAGCCTCCATTTTTGCGCGCTGGTCGAAGTCTCGTGGCCCTCTGTCAGAATCCAGAGTTTCAAGAAGATCGGAGAGGGTCAAAATTTCGGCCAAAAACGACAGTGTTACCCCTTATGTTTTTTTTTTTCGGGTCAAAACTTTGACATCCGATATCTCGGCTCTGGAAGGGTCTAGAGCCTCCATTTTTCCGTGCTGGTCGAAGTCTCGTGGCCCTCTGTCAGAATCCAGAGTTTCAAGAAGATCGGAGGGGGTCAAAATTTCGGCCAAAAACGACAGTGTTACCCCTTATGTTTTTTTTTCAGGTCAAAACTTTGACATCCGATATCTCGGCTCTGGAAGGGTCTAGAGCCTCCATTTTTGCGCGCTGGTCGAAGTCTCGTGGCCCTCTGTCAGAATCCAGAGTTTCAAGAAGATCGGAGGGGGTCAAAATTTCGGCCAAAAACGACAGTGTTACCCCTTATGTTTTTTTTTCAGGTCAAAACTTTGACATCCGATATCTCGGCTCTGGAAGGGTCTAGAGCCTCCATTTTTGCGCGCTGGTCGAAGTCTCGTGGCCCTCTGTCAGAATCCAGAGTTTCAAGAAGATCGGAGGAGGTCAAAATTTCGGCCAAAAACGACAGTGTTACCCCTTATGTTTTTTTTTCAGGTCAAAACTTTGACATCCGATATCTCGGCTCTGGAAGGGTCTAGAGCCTCCATTTTTGCGCGCTGGTCGAAGTCTCGTGACCCTCTGTCAGAATCCAGAGTTTCAAGAAGATCGGAGGGGGTCAAAATTTCGGCCAAAAACGACAGTGTTACCCCTTATGTTTTTTTTTTCAGGTCAAAACTTTGACATCCGATATCTCGGCTCTGGAAGGGTCTAGAGCCTCCATTTTTGCGCGCTGGTCGAAGTCTCGTGGCCCTCTGTCAGAATCCAGAGTTTCAAGAAGATCGGAGAGGGTCAAAATTTCGGCCAAAAACGACAGTGTTACCCCTTATGTTTTTTTTTTCGGGTCAAAACTTTGACATCCGATATCTCGGCTCTGGAAGGGTCTAGAGCCTCCATTTTTGCGCGCTGGTCGAAGTCTCGTGGCCCTCTGTCAGAATCCAGAGTTTCAAGAAGATCGGAGGGGGTCAAAATTTCGGCCAAAAACGACAGTGTTACCCCTTATGTTTTTTTTTTTCAGGTCAAAACTTTGACATCCGATATCTCGGCTCTGGAAGGGTCTAGAGCCTCCATTTTTGCGCGCTGGTCGAAGTCTCGTGGCCCTCTGTCAGAATCCAGAGTTTCAAGAAGATCGGAGGGGGTCAAAATTTCGGTCAAAAACGACAGTGTTACCCCTTATGTTTTTTTTTCAGGTCAAAACTTTGACATCCGATATCTCGGCTCTGGAAGGGTCTAGAGCCTCCATTTTTGCGCGCTGGTCGAAGTCTCGTGGCCCTCTGTCAGAATCCAGAGTTTCAAGAAGATCGGAGGGGGTCAAAATTTCGGCCAAAAACGACAGTGGTACCCCTTATGTTTTTTTTTTTTTCAGGTCAAAACTTTGACATCCGATATCTCGGCTCTGGTAGGGTCTAGAGCCTCCATTTTTGTGCGCTGGTCGAAGTCTCGTGGCCCTCTGTCAGAATCCAGAGTTTCAAGAAGATCGGAGGGGGTCAAAATTTCGGCCAAAAACGACAGTGTTACCCCTTATGTTTTTTTTTTTTCGAGTCAAAACTTTGACATCCGATATCTCGGCTCTGGAAGGGTCTAGAGCCTCCATTTTTGCGCGCTGGTCGAAGTCTCGTGGCCCTCTGTCAGAATCCAGAGTTTCAAGAAGATCGGAGGGGGTCAAAATTTCGGCCAAAAACGACAGTGTTACCCCTTATGTTTTTTTTTTTCAGGTCAAAACTTTGACATCCGATATCTCGGCTCTGGAAGGGTCTAGAGCCTCCATTTTTGCGCGCTGGTCGAAGTCTCGTGGCCCTCTGTCAGAATCCAGAGTTTCAAGAAGATCGGAGGGGGTCAAAATTTCGGGCAAAAACGACAGTGTTACCCCTTATGTTTTTTTTTCAGGTCAAAACTTTGACATCCGATATCTCGGCTCTGGAAGGGTCTAGAGCCTCCATTTTTGCGCGCTGGTCGAAGTCTCGTGACCCTCTGTCAGAATCCAGAGTTTCAAGAAGATCGGAGGGGGTCAAAATTTCGGCCAAAAACGACAGTGTTACCCCTTATGTTTTTTTTTTCAGGTCAAAACTTTGACATCCGATATCTCGGCTCTGGAAGGGTCTAGAGCCTCCATTTTTGCGCGCTGGTCGAAGTCTCGTGGCCCTCTGTCAGAATCCAGAGTTTCAAGAAGATCAGAGAGGGTCAAAATTTCGGCCAAAAACGACAGTGTTACCCCTTATGTTTTTTTTTCAGGTCAAAACTTTGACATCCGATATCTCGGCTCTGGAAGGGTCTAGAGCCTCCATTTTTGCGCGCTGGTCGAAGTCTCGTGACCCTCTGTCAGAATCCAGAGTTTCAAGAAGATCGGAGGGGGTCAAAATTTCGGCCAAAAACGACAGTGTTACCCCTTATGTTTTTTTTTTTCAGGTCAAAACTTTGACATCCGATATCTCGGCTCTGGAAGGGTCTAGAGCCTCCATTTTTGCGCGCTGGTCGAAGTCTCGTGGCCCTCTGTCAGAATCCAGAGTTTCAAGAAGATCGGAGAGGGTCAAAATTTCGGCCAAAAACGACAGTGTTACCCCTTATGGTTTTTTTTTGGGTCAAAACTTTGACATCCGATATCTCGGCTCTGGAAGGGTCTAGAGCCTCCATTTTTGCGCGCTGGTCGAAGTCTCGTGGCCCTCTGTCAGAATCCAGAGTTTCAAGAAGATCGGAGGGGGTCAAAATTTCGTCCAAAAACGACAGTGTTACCCCTTATGTTTTTTTTTTCAGGTCAAAACTTTGACATCCGATATCTCGGCTCTAGAAGGGTCTAGAGCCTCCATTTTTGCGCGCTGGTCGAAGTCTTGTGGCCCTCTGTCAGAATCCAGAGTTTCAAGAAGATCGGAGGGGGTCAAAATTTCGGCCAAAAACGACAGTGTTACCCCTTATGTTTTTTTTTTAAGGTCAAAACTTTGACATCCGATATCTCGGCTCTGGAAGGGTCTAGAGCCTCCATTTTTGCGCGCTGGTCGAAGTCTCGTGGCCCTCTGTCAGAATCCAGAGTTTCAAGAAGATCGGAGGGGGTCAAAATTTCGGCCAAAAACGACAGTGTTACCCCTTATGTTTTTTTTTCACGTCAAAACTTTGACATCCGATATCTCGGCTCTGGAAGGGTCTAGAGCCTCCATTTTTGCTCGCTGGTCGAAGTCTCGTGGCCCTCTGTCAGAATCCAGAGTTTCAAGAAGATCGGAGGGGGTCAAAATTTCGGCCAAAAACGACAGTGGTACCCCTTATGTTTTTTTTTTCAGGTCAAAACTTTGACATCCGATATCTCGGCTCTGGTAGGGTCTAGAGCCTCCATTTTTGTGCGCTGGTCGAAGTCTCGTGGCCCTCTGTCAGAATCCAGAGTTTCAAGAAGATCGGAGGGGGTCAAAATTTCGGCCAAAAATGACAGTGTTACCCCTTATGTTTTTTTTTTCAGGTCAAAACTTTGACATCCGATATCTCGGCTCTGGAAGGGTCTAGAGCCTCCATTTTTGTGCGCTGGTCGAAGTCTCGTGGCCCTCTGTCAGAATCCAGAGTTTCAAGAAGATCGGAGGGGGTCAAAATTTCGGCCAAAAACGACAGTGTTACCCCTTATGTTTTTTTTTTCAGGTCAAAACTTTGACATCCGATATCTCGGCTCTGGAAGGGTCTAGAGCCTCCATTTTTGCGCGCTGGTCGAAGTCTCGTGGCCCTCTGTCAGAATCCAGAGTTTCAAGAAGATCGGAGGGGGTCAAAATTTCGGCCAAAAACGACAGTGTTACCCCTTATGTTTTTTTTTTCGAGTCAAAACTTTGACATCCGATATCTCGGCTCTGGAAGGGTCTAGAGCCTCCATTTTTGCACGCTGGTCGAAGTCTCGTGGCCCTCTGTCAGAATCCAGAGTTTCAAGAAGATCGGAGGGGGTCAAAATTTCGGCCAAAAACGACAGTGTTACCCCTTATGTTTTTTTTTCAGGTCAAAACTTTGACATCCGATATCTCGGCTCTGGAAGGGTCTAGAGCCTCCATTTTTGCGCGCTGGTCGAAGTCTCGTGGCCCTCTGTCAGAATCCAGAGTTTCAAGAAGATCGGAGGGGGTCAAAATTTCGGCCAAAAACGACAGTGTTACCCCTTATGTTTTTTTTTCGAGTCAAAACTTTGACATCCGATATCTCGGCTCTGGAAGGGTCTAGAGCCTCCATTTTTGCGCGCTGGTCGAAGTCTCGTGGCCCTCTGTCAGAATCCAGAGTTTCAAGAAGATCGGAGAGGGTCAAAATTTCGGCCAAAAACGACAGTGTTACCCCTTATGTTTTTTTTTTTGGGTCAAAACTTTGACATCCGATATCTCGGCTCTGGAAGGGTCTAGAGCCTCCATTTTTGCGCGCTGGTCGAAGTCTCGTGGCCCTCTGTCAGAATCCAGAGTTTCAAGAAGATCGGAGGGGGTCAAAATTTCGGCCAAAAACGACAGTGTTACCCCTTATGTTTTTTTTTCAGGTCAAAACTTTGACATCCGATATCTCAGCTCTGGAAGGGTCTAGAGCCTCCATTTTTGCGCGATGGTCGAAGTCTCGTGGCCCTCTGTCAGAATCCAGAGTTTCAAGAAGATCGGATGGGGTCAAAATTTCGGCCAAAAACGACAGTGTTACCCCTTATGTTTTTTTTTTAAGGTCAAAACTTTGACATCCGATATCTCGGCTCTGGAAGGGTCTAGAGCCTCCATTTTTGCGCGCTGGTCGAAGTGTCGTGGCCCTCTGTCAGAATCCAGAGTTTCAAGAAGATCGGAGGGGGTCAAAATTTCGGCCAAAAACGACAGTGTTACCCCTTATGTTTTTTTTTTTCAGGTCAAAACTTTGACATCCGATATCTCGGCTCTGGAAGGGTCTAGAGCCTCCATTTTTGCGCGCTGGTCGAAGTCTCGTGGCCCTCTGTCAGAATCCAGAGTTTCAAGAAGATCGGAGAGGGTCAAAATTTCGGCCAAAAACGACAGTGTTACCCCTTATGTTTTTTTTTTTCGGGTCAAAACTTTGACATCCGATATCTCGGCTCTGGAAGGGTCTAGAGCCTCCATTTTTGCGCGCTGGTCGAAGTCTCGTGGCCCTCTGTCAGAATCCAGAGTTTCAAGAAGATCGGAGGGGGTCAAAATTTCGGCCAAAAACGACAGTGTTACCCCTTATGTTTTTTTTTTTTTTTCAGGTCAAAACTTTGACATCCGATATCTCGGCTCTGGAAGGGTCTAGAGCCTCCATTTTTGCGCGCTGGTCGAAGTCTCGTGGCCCTCTGTCAGAATCCAGAGTTTCAAGAAGATCGGAGGGGGTCAAAATTTCGGCCAAAAACGACAGTGTTACCCCTTATGTTTTTTTTTACACGTCAAAACTTTGACATCCGATATCTCGGCTCTGGAAGGGTCTAGAGCCTCCATTTTTGCGCGCTGGTCGAAGTCTCGTGGCCCTCTGTCAGAATCCAGAGTTTCAAGAAGATCGGAGGGGGTCAAAATTTCGGCCTAAAACGACAGTGGTACCCCTTATGTTTTTTTTTTCAGGTCAAAACTTTGACATCTGATATCTCGGCTCTGGTAGGGTCTAGAGCCTCCATTTTTGTGCGCTGGTCGAAGTCTCGTGGCCCTCTGTCAGAATCCAGAGTTTCAAGAAGATCGGAGGGGGTCAAAATTTCGGCCAAAAACGACAGTGTTACCCCTTATGTTTTTTTTTCAGGTCAAAACTTTGACATCCGATATCTCGGCTCTGGAAGGGTCTAGAGCCTCCATTTTTGCGCGCTGGTCGAAGTCTCGTGGCCCTCTGTCAGAATCCAGAGTTTCAAGAAGATCGGAGAGGGTCAAAATTTCGTCCAAAAACGACAGTGTTACCCCTTATGTTTTTTTTTCGGGTCAAAACTTTGACATTCGATATCTCGGCTCTGGAAGGGTCTAGAGCCTCCATTTTTCCGTGCTGGTCGAAGTCTCGTGGCCCTCTGTCAGAATCCAGAGTTTCAAGAAGATCGGAGGGGGTCAAAATTTCGGCCAAAAACGACAGTGTTACCCCTTATGTTTTTTTTTCACGTCAAAACTTTGACATCCGATATCTCGGCTCTGGAAGGGTCTAGAGCCTCCATTTTTGCGCGCTGGTCGAAGTCTCGTGGCCCTCTGTCAGAATCCAGAGTTTCAAGAAGATCGGAGGGGGTCAAAATTTCGGCCAAAAACGACAGTGTTACCCCTTATGTTTTTTTTTCAGGTCAAAACTTTGACATCCGATATCTCGGCTCTGGAAGGGTCTAGAGCCTCCATTTTTGCGCGCTGGTCGAAGTCTCGTGGCCCTCTGTCAGAATCCAGAGTTTCAAGAAGATCGGAGAGGGTCAAAATTTCGGCCAAAAACGACAGTGTTACCCCTTATGTTTTTTTTTTCAGGTCAAAACTTTGACATCCGATATCTCGGCTCTGGAAGGGTCTAGAGCCTCCATTTTTGCGCGCTGGTCGAAGTCTCGTGACCCTCTGTCAGAATCCAGAGTTTCAAGAAGATCGGAGGGGGTCAAAATTTCGGCCAAAAACGACAGTGTTATCCCTTATGTTTTTTTTTTTTCAGGTCAAAACTTTGACATCCGATATCTCGGCTCTGGAAGGGCCTAGAGCCTCCATTTTTGCGCGCTGGTCGAAGTCTCGTGGCCCTCTGTCAGAATCCAGAGTTTCAAGAAGATCGGAGAGGGTCAAAATTTCGGTCAAAAATGACAGTGTTACCCCTTATGTTTTTTTTTTTCAGGTCAAAACTTTGACATCCGATATCTCGGCTCTGGAAGGGTCTAGAGCCTCCATTTTTGCGCGCTGGTCGAAGTCTCGTGGCCCTCTGTCAGAATCCAGAGTTTCAAGAAGATCGGAGGGGGTCAAAATTTCGGCCAAAAACGACAGTGTTACCCCTTATGTTTTTTTTTCAGGTCAAAACTTTGACATCCGATATCTCAGCTCTGGAAGGGTCTAGAGCCTCCATTTTTGCGCGATGGTCGAAGTCTCGTGGCCCTCTGTCAGAATCCAGAGTTTCAAGAAGATCGGATGGGGTCAAAATTTCGGCCAAAAACGACAGTGTTACCCCTTATGTTTTTTTTTTAAGGTCAAAACTTTGACATCCGATATCTCGGCTCTGGAAGGGTCTAGAGCCTCCATTTTTGCGCGCTGGTCGAAGTGTCGTGGCCCTCTGTCAGAATCCAGAGTTTCAAGAAGATCGGAGGGGGTCAAAATTTCGGCCAAAAACGACAGTGTTACCCCTTATGTTTTTTTTTTCAGGTCAAAACTTTGACATCCGATATCTCGGCTCTGGAAGGGTCTAGAGCCTCCATTTTTGCGCGCTGGTCGAAGTCTCGTGGCCCTCTGTCAGAATCCAGAGTTTCAAGAAGATCGGAGAGGGTCAAAATTTCGGCCAAAAACGACAGTGTTACCCCTTATGTTTTTTTTTCGGGTCAAAACTTTGACATCCGATATCTCGGCTCTGGAAGGGTCTAGAGCCTCCATTTTTGCGCGCTGGTCGAAGTCTCGTGGCCCTCTGTCAGAATCCAGAGTTTCAAGAAGATCGGAGGGGGTCAAAATTTCGGCCAAAAACGACAGTGTTACCCCTTATGTTTTTTTTTTTTTTCAGGTCAAAACTTTGACATCCGATATCTCGGCTCTGGAAGGGTCTAGAGCCTCCATTTTTGCGCGCTGGTCGAAGTCTCGTGGCCCTCTGTCAGAATCCAGAGTTTCAAGAAGATCGGAGGGGGTCAAAATTTCGGCCAAAAACGACAGTGTTACCCCTTATGTTTTTTTTTTCACGTCAAAACTTTGACATCCGATATCTCGGCTCTGGAAGGGTCTAGAGCCTCCATTTTTGCGCGCTGGTCGAAGTCTCGTGGCCCTCTGTCAGAATCCAGAGTTTCAAGAAGATCGGAGGGGGTCAAAATTTCGGCCTAAAACGACAGTGGTACCCCTTATGTTTTTTTTTTCAGGTCAAAACTTTGACATCTGATATCTCGGCTCTGGTAGGGTCTAGAGCCTCCATTTTTGTGCGCTGGTCGAAGTCTCGTGGCCCTCTGTCAGAATCCAGAGTTTCAAGAAGATCGGAGGGGGTCAAAATTTCGGCCAAAAACGACAGTGTTACCCCTTATGTTTTTTTTTCAGGTCAAAACTTTGACATCCGATATCTCGGCTCTGGAAGGGTCTAGAGCCTCCATTTTTGCGCGCTGGTCGAAGTCTCGTGGCCCTCTGTCAGAATCCAGAGTTTCAAGAAGATCGGAGAGGGTCAAAATTTCGTCCAAAAACGACAGTGTTACCCCTTATGTTTTTTTTTCGGGTCAAAACTTTGACATTCGATATCTCGGCTCTGGAAGGGTCTAGAGCCTCCATTTTTCCGTGCTGGTCGAAGTCTCGTGGCCCTCTGTCAGAATCCAGAGTTTCAAGAAGATCGGAGGGGGTCAAAATTTCGGCCAAAAACGACAGTGTTACCCCTTATGTTTTTTTTTCACGTCAAAACTTTGACATCCGATATCTCGGCTCTGGAAGGGTCTAGAGCCTCCATTTTTGCGCGCTGGTCGAAGTCTCGTGGCCCTCTGTCAGAATCCAGAGTTTCAAGAAGATCGGAGGGGGTCAAAATTTCGGCCAAAAACGACAGTGTTACCCCTTATGTTTTTTTTTCAGGTCAAAACTTTGACATCCGATATCTCGGCTCTGGAAGGGTCTAGAGCCTCCATTTTTGCGCGCTGGTCGAAGTCTCGTGGCCCTCTGTCAGAATCCAGAGTTTCAAGAAGATCGGAGGGGGTCAAAATTTCGGCCAAAAACGACAGTGTTACCCCTTATGTTTTTTTTTTTCAGGTCAAAACTTTGACATCCGATATCTCGGCTCTGGAAGGGTCTAGAGCCTCCATTTTTGCGCGCTGGTCGAAGTCTCGTGACCCTCTGTCAGAATCCAGAGTTTCAAGAAGATCGGAGGGGGTCAAAATTTCGGCCAAAAATGACAGTGTTATCCCTTATGTTTTTTTTTTTTTCAGGTCAAAACTTTGACATCCGATATCTCGGCTCTGGAAGGGCCTAGAGCCTCCATTTTTGCGCGCTGGTCGAAGTCTCGTGGCCCTCTGTCAGAATCCAGAGTTTCAAGAAGATCGGAGGGGGTCAAAATTTCGGCCAAAAACGACAGTGTTACCCCTTATGTTTTTTTTTTTCAGGTCAAAACTTTGACATCCGATATCTCGGCTCTGGAAGGGTCTAGAGCCTCCATTTTTGCGCGCTGGTCGAAGTCTCGTGGCCCTCTGTCAGAATCCAGAGTTTCAAGAAGATCGGAGAGGGTCAAAATTTCGGCCAAAAACGACAGTGTTACCCCTTATGTTTTTTTTTCGGGTCAAAACTTTGACATCCGATATCTCGGCTCTGGAAGGGTCTAGAGCCTCAATTTTTGCGCGCTGGTCGAAGTCTCGTGGCCCTCTGTCAGAATCCAGAGTTTCAAGAAGATCGGAGGGGGTCAAAATTTCGGCCAAAAACGACAGTGTTACCCCTTATGTTTTTTTTTTTCAGGTCAAAACTTTGACATCCGATATCTCGGCTCTGGAAGGGTCTAGAGCCTCCATTTTTGCGCGCTGGTCGAAGTCTCGTGGCCCTCTGTCAGAATCCAGAGTTTCAAGAAGATCGGAGGGGGTCAAAATTTCGGCCAAAAACGACAGTGTTACCCCTTATGTTTTTTTTTTCACGTCAAAACTTTGACATCCGATATCTCGGCTCTGGAAGGGTCTAGAGCCTCCATTTTTGTGCGCTGGTCGAAGTCTCGTGGCCCTCTGTCAGAATCCAGAGTTTCAAGAAGATCGGAGGGGGTCAAAATTTCGGCCAAAAACGACAGTGTTACCCCTTATGTTTTTTTTTTCAGGTCAAAACTTTGACATCCGATATCTCGGCTCTGGAAGGGTCTAGAGCCTCCATTTTTGCGCGCTGGTCGAAGTCTCGTGGCCCTCTGTCAGAATCCAGAGTTTCAAGAAGATCGGAGGGGGTCAAAATTTCGGCCAAAAACGACAGTGTTACCCCTTATGTTTTTTTTTTCGAGTCAAAACTTTGACATCCGATATCTCGGCTCTGGAAGGGTCTAGAGCCTCCATTTTTGCACGCTGGTCGAAGTCTCGTGGCCCTCTGTCAGAATCCAGAGTTTCAAGAAGATCGGAGGGGGTCAAAATTTCGGCCAAAAACGACAGTGTTACCCCTTATGTTTTTTTTTCAGGTCAAAACTTTGACATCCGATATCTCGGCTCTGGAAGGGTCTAGAGCCTCCATTTTTGCGCGCTGGTCGAAGTCTCGTGGCCCTCTGTCAGAATCCAGAGTTTCAAGAAGATCGGAGGGGGTCAAAATTTCGGCCAAAAACGACAGTGTTACCCCTTATGTTTTTTTTTCGAGTCAAAACTTTGACATCCGATATCTCGGCTCTGGAAGGGTCTAGAGCCTCCATTTTTGCGCGCTGGTCGAAGTCTCGTGGCCCTCTGTCAGAATCCAGAGTTTCAAGAAGATCGGAGAGGGTCAAAATTTCGGCCAAAAACGACAGTGTTACCCCTTATGTTTTTTTTTTTGGGTCAAAACTTTGACATCCGATATCTCGGCTCTGGAAGGGTCTAGAGCCTCCATTTTTGCGCGCTGGTCGAAGTCTCGTGGCCCTCTGTCAGAATCCAGAGTTTCAAGAAGATCGGAGGGGGTCAAAATTTCGGCCAAAAACGACAGTGTTACCCCTTATGTTTTTTTTTCAGGTCAAAACTTTGACATCCGATATCTCAGCTCTGGAAGGGTCTAGAGCCTCCATTTTTGCGCGATGGTCGAAGTCTCGTGGCCCTCTGTCAGAATCCAGAGTTTCAAGAAGATCGGATGGGGTCAAAATTTCGGCCAAAAACGACAGTGTTACCCCTTATGTTTTTTTTTTAAGGTCAAAACTTTGACATCCGATATCTCGGCTCTGGAAGGGTCTAGAGCCTCCATTTTTGCGCGCTGGTCGAAGTGTCGTGGCCCTCTGTCAGAATCCAGAGTTTCAAGAAGATCGGAGGGGGTCAAAATTTCGGCCAAAAACGACAGTGTTACCCCTTATGTTTTTTTTTTTCAGGTCAAAACTTTGACATCCGATATCTCGGCTCTGGAAGGGTCTAGAGCCTCCATTTTTGCGCGCTGGTCGAAGTCTCGTGGCCCTCTGTCAGAATCCAGAGTTTCAAGAAGATCGGAGAGGGTCAAAATTTCGGCCAAAAACGACAGTGTTACCCCTTATGTTTTTTTTTCGGGTCAAAACTTTGACATCCGATATCTCGGCTCTGGAAGGGTCTAGAGCCTCCATTTTTGCGCGCTGGTCGAAGTCTCGTGGCCCTCTGTCAGAATCCAGAGTTTCAAGAAGATCGGAGGGGGTCAAAATTTCGGCCAAAAACGACAGTGTTACCCCTTATGTTTTTTTTTTTTTTTCAGGTCAAAACTTTGACATCCGATATCTCGGCTCTGGAAGGGTCTAGAGCCTCCATTTTTGCGCGCTGGTCGAAGTCTCGTGGCCCTCTGTCAGAATCCAGAGTTTCAAGAAGATCGGAGGGGGTCAAAATTTCGGCCAAAAACGACAGTGTTACCCCTTATGTTTTTTTTTACACGTCAAAACTTTGACATCCGATATCTCGGCTCTGGAAGGGTCTAGAGCCTCCATTTTTGCGCGCTGGTCGAAGTCTCGTGGCCCTCTGTCAGAATCCAGAGTTTCAAGAAGATCGGAGGGGGTCAAAATTTCGGCCTAAAACGACAGTGGTACCCCTTATGTTTTTTTTTTCAGGTCAAAACTTTGACATCTGATATCTCGGCTCTGGTAGGGTCTAGAGCCTCCATTTTTGTGCGCTGGTCGAAGTCTCGTGGCCCTCTGTCAGAATCCAGAGTTTCAAGAAGATCGGAGGGGGTCAAAATTTCGGCCAAAAACGACAGTGTTACCCCTTATGTTTTTTTTTCAGGTCAAAACTTTGACATCCGATATCTCGGCTCTGGAAGGGTCTAGAGCCTCCATTTTTGCGCGCTGGTCGAAGTCTCGTGGCCCTCTGTCAGAATCCAGAGTTTCAAGAAGATCGGAGAGGGTCAAAATTTCGTCCAAAAACGACAGTGTTACCCCTTATGTTTTTTTTTCGGGTCAAAACTTTGACATTCGATATCTCGGCTCTGGAAGGGTCTAGAGCCTCCATTTTTCCGTGCTGGTCGAAGTCTCGTGGCCCTCTGTCAGAATCCAGAGTTTCAAGAAGATCGGAGGGGGTCAAAATTTCGGCCAAAAACGACAGTGTTACCCCTTATGTTTTTTTTTCACGTCAAAACTTTGACATCCGATATCTCGGCTCTGGAAGGGTCTAGAGCCTCCATTTTTGCGCGCTGGTCGAAGTCTCGTGGCCCTCTGTCAGAATCCAGAGTTTCAAGAAGATCGGAGGGGGTCAAAATTTCGGCCAAAAACGACAGTGTTACCCCTTATGTTTTTTTTTCAGGTCAAAACTTTGACATCCGATATCTCGGCTCTGGAAGGGTCTAGAGCCTCCATTTTTGCGCGCTGGTCGAAGTCTCGTGGCCCTCTGTCAGAATCCAGAGTTTCAAGAAGATCGGAGAGGGTCAAAATTTCGGCCAAAAACGACAGTGTTACCCCTTATGTTTTTTTTTTTCAGGTCAAAACTTTGACATCCGATATCTCGGCTCTGGAAGGGTCTAGAGCCTCCATTTTTGCGCGCTGGTCGAAGTCTCGTGACCCTCTGTCAGAATCCAGAGTTTCAAGAAGATCGGAGGGGGTCAAAATTTCGGCCAAAAACGACAGTGTTATCCCTTATGTTTTTTTTTTCAGGTCAAAACTTTGACATCCGATATCTCCGGCTCTGGAAGGGCCTAGAGCCTCCATTTTTGCGCGCTGGTCGAAGTCTCGTGGCCCTCTGTCAGAATCCAGAGTTTCAAGAAGATCGGAGAGGGTCAAAATTTCGGTCAAAAATGACAGTGTTACCCCTTATGTTTTTTTTTTTCAGGTCAAAACTTTGACATCCGATATCTCGGCTCTGGAAGGGTCTAGAGCCTCCATTTTTGCGCGCTGGTCGAAGTCTCGTGGCCCTCTGTCAGAATCCAGAGTTTCAAGAAGATCGGAGGGGGTCAAAATTTCGGCCAAAAACGACAGTGTTACCCCTTATGTTTTTTTTTCAGGTCAAAACTTTGACATCCGATATCTCAGCTCTGGAAGGGTCTAGAGCCTCCATTTTTGCGCGATGGTCGAAGTCTCGTGGCCCTCTGTCAGAATCCAGAGTTTCAAGAAGATCGGATGGGGTCAAAATTTCGGCCAAAAACGACAGTGTTACCCCTTATGTTTTTTTTTTAAGGTCAAAACTTTGACATCCGATATCTCGGCTCTGGAAGGGTCTAGAGCCTCCATTTTTGCGCGCTGGTCGAAGTGTCGTGGCCCTCTGTCAGAATCCAGAGTTTCAAGAAGATCGGAGGGGGTCAAAATTTCGGCCAAAAACGACAGTGTTACCCCTTATGTTTTTTTTTTCAGGTCAAAACTTTGACATCCGATATCTCGGCTCTGGAAGGGTCTAGAGCCTCCATTTTTGCGCGCTGGTCGAAGTCTCGTGGCCCTCTGTCAGAATCCAGAGTTTCAAGAAGATCGGAGAGGGTCAAAATTTCGGCCAAAAACGACAGTGTTACCCCTTATGTTTTTTTTTCGGGTCAAAACTTTGACATCCGATATCTCGGCTCTGGAAGGGTCTAGAGCCTCCATTTTTGCGCGCTGGTCGAAGTCTCGTGGCCCTCTGTCAGAATCCAGAGTTTCAAGAAGATCGGAGGGGGTCAAAATTTCGGCCAAAAACGACAGTGTTACCCCTTATGTTTTTTTTTTTTTTCAGGTCAAAACTTTGACATCCGATATCTCGGCTCTGGAAGGGTCTAGAGCCTCCATTTTTGCGCGCTGGTCGAAGTCTCGTGGCCCTCTGTCAGAATCCAGAGTTTCAAGAAGATCGGAGGGGGTCAAAATTTCGGCCAAAAACGACAGTGTTACCCCTTATGTTTTTTTTTTCACGTCAAAACTTTGACATCCGATATCTCGGCTCTGGAAGGGTCTAGAGCCTCCATTTTTGCGCGCTGGTCGAAGTCTCGTGGCCCTCTGTCAGAATCCAGAGTTTCAAGAAGATCGGAGGGGGTCAAAATTTCGGCCTAAAACGACAGTGGTACCCCTTATGTTTTTTTTTTCAGGTCAAAACTTTGACATCTGATATCTCGGCTCTGGTAGGGTCTAGAGCCTCCATTTTTGTGCGCTGGTCGAAGTCTCGTGGCCCTCTGTCAGAATCCAGAGTTTCAAGAAGATCGGAGGGGGTCAAAATTTCGGCCAAAAACGACAGTGTTACCCCTTATGTTTTTTTTTCAGGTCAAAACTTTGACATCCGATATCTCGGCTCTGGAAGGGTCTAGAGCCTCCATTTTTGCGCGCTGGTCGAAGTCTCGTGGCCCTCTGTCAGAATCCAGAGTTTCAAGAAGATCGGAGAGGGTCAAAATTTCGTCCAAAAACGACAGTGTTACCCCTTATGTTTTTTTTTCGGGTCAAAACTTTGACATTCGATATCTCGGCTCTGGAAGGGTCTAGAGCCTCCATTTTTCCGTGCTGGTCGAAGTCTCGTGGCCCTCTGTCAGAATCCAGAGTTTCAAGAAGATCGGAGGGGGTCAAAATTTCGGCCAAAAACGACAGTGTTACCCCTTATGTTTTTTTTTCACGTCAAAACTTTGACATCCGATATCTCGGCTCTGGAAGGGTCTAGAGCCTCCATTTTTGCGCGCTGGTCGAAGTCTCGTGGCCCTCTGTCAGAATCCAGAGTTTCAAGAAGATCGGAGGGGGTCAAAATTTCGGCCAAAAACGACAGTGTTACCCCTTATGTTTTTTTTTCAGGTCAAAACTTTGACATCCGATATCTCGGCTCTGGAAGGGTCTAGAGCCTCCATTTTTGCGCGCTGGTCGAAGTCTCGTGGCCCTCTGTCAGAATCCAGAGTTTCAAGAAGATCGGAGGGGGTCAAAATTTCGGCCAAAAACGACAGTGTTACCCCTTATGTTTTTTTTTTTCAGGTCAAAACTTTGACATCCGATATCTCGGCTCTGGAAGGGTCTAGAGCCTCCATTTTTGCGCGCTGGTCGAAGTCTCGTGACCCTCTGTCAGAATCCAGAGTTTCAAGAAGATCGGAGGGGGTCAAAATTTCGGCCAAAAATGACAGTGTTATCCCTTATGTTTTTTTTTTTTTCAGGTCAAAACTTTGACATCCGATATCTCGGCTCTGGAAGGGCCTAGAGCCTCCATTTTTGCGCGCTGGTCGAAGTCTCGTGGCCCTCTGTCAGAATCCAGAGTTTCAAGAAGATCGGAGGGGGTCAAAATTTCGGCCAAAAACGACAGTGTTACCCCTTATGTTTTTTTTTTTCAGGTCAAAACTTTGACATCCGATATCTCGGCTCTGGAAGGGTCTAGAGCCTCCATTTTTGCGCGCTGGTCGAAGTCTCGTGGCCCTCTGTCAGAATCCAGAGTTTCAAGAAGATCGGAGAGGGTCAAAATTTCGGCCAAAAACGACAGTGTTACCCCTTATGTTTTTTTTTCGGGTCAAAACTTTGACATCCGATATCTCGGCTCTGGAAGGGTCTAGAGCCTCAATTTTTGCGCGCTGGTCGAAGTCTCGTGGCCCTCTGTCAGAATCCAGAGTTTCAAGAAGATCGGAGGGGGTCAAAATTTCGGCCAAAAACGACAGTGTTACCCCTTATGTTTTTTTTTTTCAGGTCAAAACTTTGACATCCGATATCTCGGCTCTGGAAGGGTCTAGAGCCTCCATTTTTGCGCGCTGGTCGAAGTCTCGTGGCCCTCTGTCAGAATCCAGAGTTTCAAGAAGATCGGAGGGGGTCAAAATTTCGGCCAAAAACGACAGTGTTACCCCTTATGTTTTTTTTTTCACGTCAAAACTTTGACATCCGATATCTCGGCTCTGGAAGGGTCTAGAGCCTCCATTTTTGCGCGCTGGTCGAAGTCTCGTGGCCCTCTGTCAGAATCCAGAGTTTCAAGAAGATCGGAGGGGGTCAAAATTTCGGCCAAAAACGACAGTGGTACCCCTTATGTTTTTTTTTCAGGTCAAAACTTTGACATCCGATATCTCGGCTCTGGAAGGGTATAGAGCCTCCATTTTTGCGCGCTGGTCGAAGTCTCGTGGCCCTCTGTCAGAATCCAGAGTTTCAAGAAGATCGGAGGGGGTCAAAATTTCGGCCAAAAACGACAGTGTTACCCCTTATGTTTTTTTTTTTCGAGTCAAAACTTTGACATCCGATATCTCGGCTCTGGAAGGGTCTAGAGCCTCCATTTTTGCGCGCTGGTCGAAGTCTCGTGGCCCTCTGTCAGAATCCAGAGTTTCAAGAAGATCGGAGGGGGTCAAAAATTCGGCCAAAAACGACAGTTACCCCTTATGTTTTTTTTTCAGGTCAAAACTTTGACATCTGATATCTCGGCTCTGGAAGGGTCTAGAGCCTCCATTTTTGCGCGCTGGTCGAAGTCTCTTGGCCCTCTGTCAGAATCCAGAGTTTCAAGAAGATCGGAGGGGGTCAAAATTTCGGCCAAAAACGACAGTATTACCCCTTATGTTTTTTTTTCGAGTCAAAACTTTGACATCCGATATCTCGGCTCTGGAAGGGTCTAGAGCCTCCATTTTTGCGCGCTGGTCGAAGTCTCGTGGCCCTCTGTCAGAATCCAGAGTTTCAAGAAGATCGGAGAGGGTCAAAATTTCGGCCAAAAACGACAGTGTTACCCCTTATGTTTTTTTTTGGGTCAAAACTTTGACATCCGATATCTCGGCTCTGGAAGGGTCTAGAGCCTCCATTTTTGCGCACTGGTCGAAGTCTCGTGGCCCTCTGTCAGAATCCAGAGTTTCAAGAAGATCGGAGGGGGTCAAAATTTCGGCCAAAAACGACAGTGTTACCCCTTATGTTTTTTTTTTTCAGGTCAAAACTTTGACATCCGATATCTCAGCTCTGGAAGGGTCTAGAGCCTCCATTTTTGCGCGATGGTCGAAGTCTCGTGGCCCTCTGTCAGAATCCAGAGTTTCAAGAAGATCGGAGGGGGTCAAAATTTCGGCCAAAAACGACAGTGTTACCCCTTATGTTTTTTTTCGAGTCAAAACTTTGACATCCGATATCTCGGCTCTGGAAGGGTCTAGAGCCTCCATTTTTGCGCGCTGGTCGAAGTCTCGTGGCCCTCTGTCAGAATCCAGAGTTTCAAGAAGATCGGAGAGGGTCAAAATTTCGGCCAAAAACGACAGTGTTACCCCTTATGTTTTTTTTTTTTTGGGTCAAAACTTTGACATCCGATATCTCGGCTCTGGAAGGGTCTAGAGCCTCCATTTTTGCGCGCTGGTCGAAGTCTCGTGGCCCTCTGTCAGAATCCAGAGTTTCAAGAAGATCGGAGGGGGTCAAAATTTCGGCCAAAAACGACAGTGTTACCCCTTATGTTTTTTTTTCAGGTCAAAACTTTGACATCCGATATCTCGGCTCTGGAAGGGTCTAGAGCCTCCATTTT
Source organism: Cyprinella venusta (assembly GCA_038021265.1). Classification (NCBI taxonomy): domain Eukaryota; kingdom Metazoa; phylum Chordata; class Actinopteri; order Cypriniformes; family Leuciscidae; genus Cyprinella; species Cyprinella venusta. The sequence continues at coordinate 31,906,534 of CM075866.1, forward strand.
TGCGCGCTGGTCGAAGTCTCGTGGCCCTCTGTCAGAATCCAGAGTTTCAAGAAGATCGGAGGGGGTCAAAATTTCGGCCAAAAACGACAGTGTTACCCCTTATGTTTTTTTTTTTTTCGAGTCAAAACTTTGACATCCGATATCTCGGCTCTGGAAGGGTCTAGAGCCTCCATTTTTGCGCGCTGGTCGAAGTCTCGTGGCCCTCTGTCAGAATCCAGAGTTTCAAGAAGATCGGAGGGGGTCAAAATTTCGGCCAAAAACGACAGTGTTACCCCTTATGTTTTTTTTTTCAGGTCAAAACTTTGACATCCGATATCTCGGCTCTGGAAGGGTCTAGAGCCTCCATTTTTGCGCGCTGGTCGAAGTCTCGTGGCCCTCTGTCAGAATCCAGAGTTTCAAGAAGATCGGAGGGGGTCAAAATTTCGGCCAAAAACGACAGTGTTACCCCTTATGTTTTTTTTTCGAGTCAAAACTTTGACATCCGATATCTCGGCTCTGGAAGGGTCTAGAGCCTCCATTTTTGCGCGCTGGTCGAAGTCTCGTGGCCCTCTGTCAGAATCCAGAGTTTCAAGAAGATCGGAGAGGGTCAAAATTTCGGCCAAAAACGACAGTGTTACCCCTTATGTTTTTTTGTTTGGTCAAAACTTTGACATCCGATATCTCGGCTCTGGAAGGGTCTAGAGCCTCCATTTTTGCGCGCTGGTCGAAGTCTCGTGGCCCTCTGTCAGAATCCAGAGTTTCAAGAAGATCGGAGGGGGTCAAAATTTCGGCCAATAACGACAGTGTTACCCCTTATGTTTTTTTTTTCAAGTCAAAACTTTGACATCCGATATCTCAGCTCTGGAAGGGTCTAGAGCCTCCATTTTTGCGCGATGGGCGAAGTCTCGTGGCCCTCTGTCAGAATCCAGAGTTTCAAGAAGATCGGAGGGGGTCAAAATTTCGGCCAAAAACGACAGTGTTACCCCTTATGTTTTTTTTTCGAGTCAAAACTTTGACATCCGATATCTCGGCTCTGGAAGGGTCTAGAGCCTCCATTTTTGCGCGCTGGTCGAAGTCTCGTGACCCTCTGTCAGAATCCAGAGTTTCAAGAAGATCGGAGAGGGTCAAAATTTCGGCCAAAAACGACAGTGTTACCCCTTATGTTTTTTTTTTCGGGTCAAAACTTTGACATCCGATATCTCGGCTCTGGAAGGGTCTAGAGCCTCCATTTTTCCGTGCTGGTCGAAGTCTCGTGGCCCTCTGTCAGAATCCAGAGTTTCAAGAAGATCGGAGGGGGTCAAAATTTCGGCCAAAAACGACAGTGTTACCCCTTATGTTTTTTTTCAGGTCAAAACTTTGACATCCGATATCTCGGCTCTGGAAGGGTCTAGAGCCTCCATTTTTGCGCGCTGGTCGAAGTCTCGTGGCCCTCTGTCAGAATCCAGAGTTTCAAGAAGATCGGAGGGGGTCAAAATTTCGGCCAAAAACGACAGTGTTACCCCTTATGTTTTTTTTTCAGGTCAAAACTTTGACATCCGATATCTCGGCTCTGGAAGGGTCTAGAGCCTCCATTTTTGCGCGCTGGTCGAAGTCTCGTGGCCCTCTGTCAGAATCCAGAGTTTCAAGAAGATCGGAGGGGGTCAAAATTTCGGCCAAAAACGACAGTGTTACCCCTTATGTTTTTTTTTTTCAGGTCAAAACTTTGACATCCGATATCTCGGCTCTGGAAGGGTCTAGAGCCTCCATTTTTGCGCGCTGGTCGAAGTCTCGTGACCCTCTGTCAGAATCCAGAGTTTCAAGAAGATCGGAGGGGGTCAAAATTTCGGCCAAAAACGACAGTGTTATCCCTTATGTTTTTTTTTTTCAGGTCAAAACTTTGACATCCGATATCTCGGCTCTGGAAGGGCCTAGAGCCTCCATTTTTGCGCGCTGGTCGAAGTCTCGTGGCCCTCTGTCAGAATCCAGAGTTTCAAGAAGATCGGAGAGGGTCAAAATTTCGGCCAAAAATGACAGTGTTACCCCTTATGTTTTTTTTTTCAGGTCAAAACTTTGACATCCGATATCTCGGCTCTGGAAGGGTCTAGAGCCTCCATTTTTGCGCGCTGGTCGAAGTCTCGTGGCCCTCTGTCAGAATCCAGAGTTTCAAGAAGATCGGAGGGGGTCAAAATTTCGGCCAAAAACGACAGTGTTACCCCTTATGTTTTTTTTTTCAGGTCAAAACTTTGACATCCGATATCTCGGCTCTGGAAGGGTCTAGAGCCTCCATTTTTGCGCGCTGGTCGAAGTCTCGTGGCCCTCTGTCAGAATCCAGAGTTTCAAGAAGATCGGAGGGGGTCAAAATTTCGGCCAAAAACGACAGTGTTACCCCTTATGTTTTTTTTTTCAGGTCAAAACTTTGACATCCGATATCTCGGCTCTGGAAGGGTCTAGAGCCTCCATTTTTGCGCGCTGGTCGAAGTCTCGTGGCCCTCTGTCAGAATCCAGAGTTTCAAGAAGATCGGATGGGGTCAAAATTTCGGCCAAAAACGACAGTGTTACCCCTTATGTTTTTTTTTCACGTCAAAACTTTGACATCCGATATCTCGGCTCTGGAAGGGTCTAGAGCCTCCATTTTTGCGTGCTGGTCGAAGTCTCGTGGCCCTCTGTCAGAATCCAGAGTTTCAAGAAGATCGGAGGGGGTCAAAATTTCGGCCAAAAACGACAGTGTTACCCCTTATGTTTTTTTTTTCAGGTCAAAACTTTGACATCCGATATCTCGGCTCTGGAAGGGTCTAGAGCCTCCATTTTTGCGCGCTGGTCGAAGTCTTTTGGCCCTCTGTCAGAATCCAGAGTTTCAAGAAGATCGGAGAGGGTCAAAATTTCGGCCAAAAACGACAGTGTTACCCCTTATGTTTTTCTTTTTTCAGGTCAAAACTTTGACATCCGATATCTCGGCTCTGGAAGGGTCTAGAGCCTCCATTTTTGCGCGCTGGTCGAAGTCTCGTGGCCCTCTGTCAGAATCCAGAGTTTCAAGAAGATCGGAGGGGGTCAAAATTTCGGCCAAAAACGACAGTGTTACCCCTTATGTTTTTTTTTTCACGTCAAAACTTTGACATCCGATATCTCGGCTCTGGAAGGGTCTAGAGCCTCCATTTTTGCGCGCTGGTCGAAGTCTCGTGGCCCTCTGTCAGAATCCAGAGTTTCAAGAAGATCGGAGGGGGTCAAAATTTCGGCCAAAAACGACAGTGGTACCCCTTATGTTTTTTTTTTCAGGTCAAAACTTTGACATCCGATATCTCGGCTCTGGAAGGGTCTAGAGCCTCCATTTTTGCGCGCTGGTCGAAGTCTCATGGCCCTCTGTCAGAATCCAGAGTTTCAAGAAGATCGGAGAGGGTCAAAATTTCGGCCAAAAACGACAGTGTTACCCCTTATGTTTTTTTTTTTCGGGTCAAAACTTTGACATCCGATATCTCGGCTCTGGAAGGGTCTAGAGCCTCCATTTTTGCGCGCTGGTCGAAGTCTCGTGGCCCTCTGTCAGAATCCAGAGTTTCAAGAAGATCGGAGGGGGTCAAAATTTCGGCCAAAAACGACAGTGTTACCCCTTATGTTTTTTTTTTTTCGAGTCAAAACTTTGACATCCGATATCTCGGCTCTGGAAGGGTCTAGAGCCTCCATTTTTGCGCGCTGGTCGAAGTCTCGTGGCCCTCTGTCAGAATCCAGAGTTTCAAGAAGATCGGAGGGGGTCAAAATTTCGGCCAAAAACGACAGTGTTACCCCTTATGTTTTTTTTTCAGGTCAAAACTTTGACATCCGATATCTCGGCTCTGGAAGGGTCTAGAGCCTCCATTTTTGCGCGCTGGTCGAAGTCTCGTGGCCCTCTGTCAGAATCCAGAGTTTCAAGAAGATCGGAGGGGGTCAAAATTTCGGCCAAAATCGACAGTGTTACCCCTTATGTTTTTTTTTTCAGGTCAAAACTTTGACATCCGATATCTCAGCTCTGGAAGGGTCTAGAGCCTCCATTTTTGCGCGATGGTCGAAGTCTCGTGGCCCTCTGTCAGAATCCAGAGTTTGAAGAAGATCGGAGGGGGTCAAAATTTCGGCCAAAAACGACAGTGTTACCCCTTATGTTTTTTTTTTCGAGTCAAAACTTTGACATCCGATATCTCGGCTCTGGAAGGGTCTAGAGCCTCCATTTTTGCGCGCTGGTCGAAGTCTCGTGGCCCTCTGTCAGAATCCAGAGTTTCAAGAAGATCGGAGGGGGTCAAAATTTCGGCCAAAAACGACAGTGTTACCCCTTATGTTTTTTTTTTCAGGTCAAAACTTTGACATCCGATATCTCGGCTCTGGAAGGGTCTAGAGCCTCCATTTTTGCGCGCTGGTCGAAGTCTCGTGGCCCTCTGTCAGAATCCAGAGTTTCAAGAAGATCGGAGGGGGTCAAAATTTCGGCCAAAAACGACAGTGTTACCCCTTATGTTTTTTTTTTCAGGTCAAAACTTTGACATCCGATATCTCGGCTCTGGAAGGGTCTAGAGCCTCCATTTTTGCGCGCTGGTCGAAGTCTCGTGGCCCTCTGTCAGAATCCAGAGTTTCAAGAAGATCGGATGGGGTCAAAATTTCGGCCAAAAACGACAGTGTTACCCCTTATGTTTTTTTTTCACGTCAAAACTTTGACATCCGATATCTCGGCTCTGGAAGGGTCTAGAGCCTCCATTTTTGCGTGCTGGTCGAAGTCTCGTGGCCCTCTGTCAGAATCCAGAGTTTCAAGAAGATCGGAGGGGGTCAAAATTTCGGCCAAAAACGACAGTGTTACCCCTTATGTTTTTTTTTTCAGGTCAAAACTTTGACATCCGATATCTCGGCTCTGGAAGGGTCTAGAGCCTCCATTTTTGCGCGCTGGTCGAAGTCTTTTGGCCCTCTGTCAGAATCCAGAGTTTCAAGAAGATCGGAGAGGGTCAAAATTTCGGCCAAAAACGACAGTGTTACCCCTTATGTTTTTCTTTTTTCAGGTCAAAACTTTGACATCCGATATCTCGGCTCTGGAAGGGTCTAGAGCCTCCATTTTTGCGCGCTGGTCGAAGTCTCGTGGCCCTCTGTCAGAATCCAGAGTTTCAAGAAGATCGGAGGGGGTCAAAATTTCGGCCAAAAACGACAGTGTTACCCCTTATGTTTTTTTTTTCACGTCAAAACTTTGACATCCGATATCTCGGCTCTGGAAGGGTCTAGAGCCTCCATTTTTGCGCGCTGGTCGAAGTCTCGTGGCCCTCTGTCAGAATCCAGAGTTTCAAGAAGATCGGAGGGGGTCAAAATTTCGGCCAAAAACGACAGTGGTACCCCTTATGTTTTTTTTTTCAGGTCAAAACTTTGACATCCGATATCTCGGCTCTGGAAGGGTCTAGAGCCTCCATTTTTGCGCGCTGGTCGAAGTCTCATGGCCCTCTGTCAGAATCCAGAGTTTCAAGAAGATCGGAGAGGGTCAAAATTTCGGCCAAAAACGACAGTGTTACCCCTTATGTTTTTTTTTTTCGGGTCAAAACTTTGACATCCGATATCTCGGCTCTGGAAGGGTCTAGAGCCTCCATTTTTGCGCGCTGGTCGAAGTCTCGTGGCCCTCTGTCAGAATCCAGAGTTTCAAGAAGATCGGAGGGGGTCAAAATTTCGGCCAAAAACGACAGTGTTACCCCTTATGTTTTTTTTTTTTCGAGTCAAAACTTTGACATCCGATATCTCGGCTCTGGAAGGGTCTAGAGCCTCCATTTTTGCGCGCTGGTCGAAGTCTCGTGGCCCTCTGTCAGAATCCAGAGTTTCAAGAAGATCGGAGGGGGTCAAAATTTCGGCCAAAAACGACAGTGTTACCCCTTATGTTTTTTTTTCAGGTCAAAACTTTGACATCCGATATCTCGGCTCTGGAAGGGTCTAGAGCCTCCATTTTTGCGCGCTGGTCGAAGTCTCGTGGCCCTCTGTCAGAATCCAGAGTTTCAAGAAGATCGGAGGGGGTCAAAATTTCGGCCAAAATCGACAGTGTTACCCCTTATGTTTTTTTTTTCAGGTCAAAACTTTGACATCCGATATCTCAGCTCTGGAAGGGTCTAGAGCCTCCATTTTTGCGCGATGGTCGAAGTCTCGTGGCCCTCTGTCAGAATCCAGAGTTTCAAGAAGATCGGAGGGGGTCAAAATTTCGGCCAAAAACGACAGTGTTACCCCTTATGTTTTTTTTTCGAGTCAAAACTTTGACATCCGATATCTCAGCTCTGGAAGGGTCTAGAGCCTCCATTTTTGCGCGATGGTCGAAGTCTCGTGGCCCTCTGTCAGAATCCAGAGTTTCAAGAAGATCGGAGGGGGTCAAAATTTCGGCCAAAAACGACAGTGTTACCCCTTATGTTTTTTTTTCGAGTCAAAACTTTGACATCCGATATCTCGGCTCTGGAAGGGTCTAGAGCCTCCATTTTTGCGTTCTGGTCGAAGTCTCGTGACCCTCTGTCAGAATCCAGAGTTTCAAGAAGATCGGAGAGGGTCAAAATTTCGGCCAAAAACGACAGTGTTACCCCTTATGTTTTTTTTTTCGGGTCAAAACTTTGACATCCGATATCTCGGCTCTGGAAGGGTCTAGAGCCTCCATTTTTCCGTGCTGGTCGAAGTCTCGTGGCCCTCTGTCAGAATCCAGAGTTTCAAGAAGATCGGAGGGGGTCAAAATTTCGGCCAAAAACGACAGTGTTACCCCTTATGTTTTTTTTTTCACGTCAAAACTTTGACATCCGATATCTCGGCTCTGGAAGGGTCTAGAGCCTCCATTTTTGCGCGCTGGTCGAAGTCTCGTGGCCCTCTGTCAGAATCCAGAGTTTCAAGAAGATCGGAGGGGGTCAAAATTTCGGCCAAAAACGACAGTGTTACCCCTTATGTTTTTATTTTCAGGTCAAAACTTTGACATCCGATATCTCGGCTCTGGAAGGGTCTAGAGCCTCCATTTTTGCGCGCTGGTCGAAGTCTCGTGGCCCTCTGTCAGAATCCAGAGTTTCAAGAAGATCGGAGGGGGTCAAAATTTCGGCCAAAAACGACAGTGTTACCCCTTATGTTTTTTTTTTCAGGTCAAAACTTTGACATCCGATATCTCGGCTCTGGAAGGGTCTAGAGCCTCCATTTTTGCGCGCTGGTCGAAGTCTCGTGACCCTCTGTCAGAATCCAGAGTTTCAAGAAGATCGGAGGGGGTCAAAATTTCGGCCAAAAACGACAGTGTTATCCCTTATGTTTTTTTTTTTTCAGGTCAAAACTTTGACATCCGATATCTCGGCTCTGGAAGGGCCTAGAGCCTCCATTTTTGCGCGCTGGTCGAAGTCTCGTGGCCCTCTGTCAGAATCCAGAGTTTCAAGAAGATCGGAGAGGGTCAAAATTTCGGCCAAAAATGACAGTGTTACCCCTTATGTTTTTTTTTTTCAGGTCAAAACTTTGACATCCGATATCTCGGCTCTGGAAGGGTCTAGAGCCTCCATTTTTGCGCGCTGGTCGAAGTCTCGTGGCCCTCTGTCAGAATCCAGAGTTTCAAGAAGATCGGAGGGGGTCAAAATTTCGGCCAAAAACGACAGTGTTACCCCTTATGTTTTTTTTTTCAGGTCAAAACTTTGACATCCGATATCTCGGCTCTGGAAGGGTCTAGAGCCTCCATTTTTGCGCGCTGGTCGAAGTCTCGTGGCCCTCTGTCAGAATCCAGAGTTTCAAGAAGATCGGAGGGGGTCAAAATTTCGGCCAAAAACGACAGTGTTACCCCTTATGTTTTTTTTTTCAGGTCAAAACTTTGACATCCGATATCTCGGCTCTGGAAGGGTCTAGAGCCTCCATTTTTGCGCGCTGGTCGAAGTCTCGTGGCCCTCTGTCAGAATCCAGAGTTTCAAGAAGATCGGATGGGGTCAAAATTTCGGCCAAAAACGACAGTGTTACCCCTTATGTTTTTTTTTTCACGTCAAAACTTTGACATCCAATATCTCGGCTCTGGAAGGGTCTAGAGCCTCCATTTTTGCGTGCTGGTCGAAGTCTCGTGGCCCTCTGTCAGAATCCAGAGTTTCAAGAAGATCGGAGGGGGTCAAAATTTCGGCCAAAAACGACAGTGTTACCCCTTATGTTTTTTTTTTTCAGGTCAAAACTTTGACATCCGATATCTCGGCTCTGGAAGGGTCTAGAGCCTCCATTTTTGCGCGCTGGTCGAAGTCTCGTGGCCCTCTGTCAGAATCCAGAGTTTCAAGAAGATCGGAGGGGGTCAAAATTTCGGCCAAAAACGACAGTGTTACCCCTTATGTTTTTTTTTTCACGTCAAAACTTTGACATCCGATATCTCGGCTCTGGAAGGGTCTAGAGCCTCCATTTTTGCGCGCTGGTCGAAGTCTCGTGGCCCTCTGTCAGAATCCAGAGTTTCAAGAAGATCGGAGGGGGTCAAAATTTCGGCCAAAAACGACAGTGGTACCCCTTATGTTTTTTTTTCAGGTCAAAACTTTGACATCCGATATCTCGGCTCTGGAAGGGTCTAGAGCCTCCATTTTTGCGCGCTGGTCGAAGTCTCGTGGCCCTCTGTCAGAATCCAGAGTTTCAAGAAGATCGGAGAGGGTCAAAATTTCGGCCAAAAACGACAGTGTTACCCCTTATGTTTTTTTTCCGGGTCAAAACTTTGACATCCGATATCTCGGCTCTGGAAGGGTCTAGAGCCTCCATTTTTGCGCGCTGGTCGAAGTCTCGTGGCCCTCTGTCAGAATCCAGAGTTTCAAGAAGATCGGAGGGGGTCAAAATTTCGGCCAAAAACGACAGTGTTACCCCTTATGTTTTTTTTTTCGAGTCAAAACTTTGACATCCGATATCTCGGCTCTGGAAGGGTCTAGAGCCTCCATTTTTGCGCGCTGGTCGAAGTCTCGTGGCCCTCTGTCAGAATCCAGAGTTTCAAGAAGATCGGAGGGGGTCAAAATTTCGGCCAAAAACGACAGTGTTACCCCTTATGTTTTTTTTTCAGGTCAAAACTTTGACATCTGATATCTCGGCTCTGGAAGGGTCTAGAGCCTCCATTTTTGCGCGCTGGTCGAAGTCTCTTGGCCCTCTGTCAGAATCCAGAGTTTCAAGAAGATCGGAGGGGGTCAAAATTTCGGCCAAAAACGACAGTGTTACCCCTTATGTTTTTTTTTCGAGTCAAAACTTTGACATCCGATATCTCGGCTCTGGAAGGGTCTAGAGCCTCCATTTTTGCGCGCTGGTCGAAGTCTCGTGGCCCTCTGTCAGAATCCAGAGTTTCAAGAAGATCGGAGAGGGTCAAAATTTCGGCCAAAAACGACAGTGTTACCCCTTATGTTTTTTTTTTGGGTCAAAACTTTGACATCCGATATCTCGGCTCTGGAAGGGTCTAGAGCCTCCATTTTTGCGCACTGGTCGAAGTCTCGTGGCCCTCTGTCAGAATCCAGAGTTTCAAGAAGATCGGAGGGGGTCAAAATTTCGGCCAAAAACGACAGTGTTACCCCTTATGTTTTTTTTTTCAGGTCAAAACTTTGACATCCGATATCTCAGCTCTGGAAGGGTCTAGAGCCTCCATTTTTGCGCGATGGTCGAAGTCTCGTGGCCCTCTGTCAGAATCCAGAGTTTCAAGAAGATCGGAGGGGGTCAAAATTTCGGCCAAAAACGACAGTGTTACCCCTTATGTTTTTTTTCGAGTCAAAACTTTGACATCCGATATCTCGGCTCTGGAAGGGTCTAGAGCCTCCATTTTTGCGCGCTGGTCGAAGTCTCGTGGCCCTCTGTCAGAATCCAGAGTTTCAAGAAGATCGGAGAGGGTCAAAATTTCGGCAAAAAAACGACAGTGTTACCCCTTATGTTTTTTTTTTTCGGGTCAAAACTTTGACATCCGATATCTCGGCTCTGGAAGGGTCTAGAGCCTCCATTTTTGCGCGCTGGTCGAAGTCTCGTGGCCCTCTGTCAGAATCCAGAGTTTCAAGAAGATCGGAGGGGGTCAAAATTTCGGCCAAAAACGACAGTGTTACCCCTTATGTTTTTTTTTTTCAGGTCAAAACTTTGACATCCGATATCTCAGCTCTGGAAGGGTCTAGAGCCTCCATTTTTGCGCGATGGTCGAAGTCTCGTGGCCCTCTGTCAGAATCCAGAGTTTCAAGAAGATCGGAGGGGGTCAAAATTTCGGCCAAAAACGACAGTGTTACCCCTTATGTTTTTTTTCGAGTCAAAACTTTGACATCCGATATCTCGGCTCTGGAAGGGTCTAGAGCCTCCATTTTTGCGCGCTGGTCGAAGTCTCGTGGCCCTCTGTCAGAATCCAGAGTTTCAAGAAGATCGGAGAGGGTCAAAATTTCGGCAAAAAAACGACAGTGTTACCCCTTATGTTTTTTTTTTTCGGGTCAAAACTTTGACATCCGATATCTCGGCTCTGGAAGGGTCTAGAGCCTCCATTTTTGCGCGCTGGTCGAAGTCTCGTGGCCCTCTGTCAGAATCCAGAGTTTCAAGAAGATCGGAGGGGGTCAAAATTTCGGCCAAAAACGACAGTGTTACCCCTTATGTTTTTTTTTTCAGGTCAAAACTTTGACATCCGATATCTCGGCTCTGGAAGGGTCTAGAGCCTCCATTTTTGCGCGCTGGTCGAAGTCTCGTGGCCCTCTGTCAGAATCCAGAGTTTCAAGAAGATCGGAGGGGGTCAAAATTTCGGCCAAAAACGACAGTGTTACCCCTTATGTTTTTTTTTTCGGGTCAAAACTTTGACATCCGATATCTCGGCTCTGGAAGGGTCTAGAGCCTCCATTTTTGCGCGCTGGTCGAAGTCTCGTGGCCCTCTGTCAGAATCCAGAGTTTCAAGAAGATCGGAGGGGGTCAAAATTTCGGCCAAAAACGACAGTGTTACCCCTTATGTTTTTATTTTCAGGTCAAAACTTTGACATCCGATATCTCGGCTCTGGAAGGGTCTAGAGCCTCCATTTTTGCGCGCTGGTCGAAGTCTCGTGGCCCTCTGTCAGAATCCAGAGTTTCAAGAAGATCGGAGGGGGTCAAAATTTCGGCCAAAAACGACAGTGTTACCCCTTATGTTTTTTTTTTCAGGTCAAAACTTTGACATCCGATATCTCGGCTCTGGAAGGGTCTAGAGCCTCCATTTTTGCGCGCTGGTCGAAGTCTCGTGACCCTCTGTCAGAATCCAGAGTTTCAAGAAGATCGGAGGGGGTCAAAATTTCGGCCAAAAACGACAGTGTTATCCCTTATGTTTTTTTTTTTCAGGTCAAAACTTTGACATCCGATATCTCGGCTCTGGAAGGGCCTAGAGCCTCCATTTTTGCGCGCTGGTCGAAGTCTCGTGGCCCTCTGTCAGAATCCAGAGTTTCAAGAAGATCGGAGAGGGTCAAAATTTTGGCCAAAAATGACAGTGTTACCCCTTATGTTTTTTTTTTCAGGTCAAAACTTTGACATCCGATATCTCGGCTCTGGAAGGGTCTAGAGCCTCCATTTTTGCGCGCTGGTCGAAGTCTCGTGGCCCTCTGTCAGAATCCAGAGTTTCAAGAAGATCGGAGGGGGTCAAAATTTCGGCCAAAAACGACAGTGTTACCCCTTATGTTTTTTTTTTTCAGGTCAAAACTTTGACATCCGATATCTCGGCTCTGGAAGGGTCTAGAGCCTCCATTTTTGCGCGCTGGTCGAAGTCTCGTGGCCCTCTGTCAGAATCCAGAGTTTCAAGAAGATCGGAGGGGGTCAAAATTTCGGCCAAAAACGACAGTGTTACCCCTTATGTTTTTTTTTTCAGGTCAAAACTTTGACATCCGATATCTCGGCTCTGGAAGGGTCTAGAGCCTCCATTTTTGCGCGCTGGTCGAAGTCTCGTGGCCCTCTGTCAGAATCCAGAGTTTCAAGAAGATCGGATGGGGTCAAAATTTCGGCCAAAAACGACAGTGTTACCCCTTATGTTTTTTTTTTCACGTCAAAACTTTGACATCCGATATCTCGGCTCTGGAAGGGTCTAGAGCCTCCATTTTTGCGTGCTGGTCGAAGTCTCGTGGCCCTCTGTCAGAATCCAGAGTTTCAAGAAGATCGGAGGGGGTCAAAATTTCGGCCAAAAACGACAGTGTTACCCCTTATGTTTTTTTTTTCAGGTCAAAACTTTGACATCCGATATCTCGGCTCTGGAAGGGTCTAGAGCCTCCATTTTTGCGCGCTGGTCGAAGTCTCGTGGCCCTCTGTCAGAATCCAGAGTTTCAAGAAGATCGGAGGGGGTCAAAATTTCGGCCAAAAACGACAGTGTTACCCCTTATGTTTTTTTTTTTCACGTCAAAACTTTGACATCCGATATCTCGGCTCTGGAAGGGTCTAGAGCCTCCATTTTTGCCCGCTGGTCGAAGTCTCGTGGCCCTCTGTCAGAATCCAGAGTTTCAAGAAGATCGGAGGGGGTCAAAATTTCGGCCAAAAACGACAGTGGTACCCCTTATGTTTTTTTTTCAGGTCAAAACTTTGACATCCGATATCTCGGCTCTGGAAGGGTCTAGAGCCTCCATTTTTGCGCGCTGGTCGAAGTCTCGTGGCCCTCTGTCAGAATCCAGAGTTTCAAGAAGATCGGAGAGGGTCAAAATTTCGGCCAAAAACGACAGTGTTACCCCTTATGTTTTTTTTTCGGGTCAAAACTTTGACATCCGATATCTCGGCTCTGGAAGGGTCTAGAGCCTCCAATTTTGCGCGCTGGTCGAAGTCTCGTGGCCCTCTGTCAGAATCCAGAGTTTCAAGAAGATCGGAGGGGGTCAAAATTTCGGCCAAAAACGACAGTGTTACCCCTTATGTTTTTTTTTTCGAGTCAAAACTTTGACATCCGATATCTCGGCTCTGGAAGGGTCTAGAGCCTCCATTTTTGCGCGCTGGTCGAAGTCTCGTGGCCCTCTGTCAGAATCCAGAGTTTCAAGAAGATCGGAGGGGGTCAAAATTTCGGCCAAAAACGACAGTGTTACCCCTTATGTTTTTTTTTCAGGTCAAAACTTTGACATCTGATATCTCGGCTCTGGAAGGGTCTAGAGCCTCCATTTTTGCGCGCTGGTCGAAGTCTCTTGGCCCTCTGTCAGAATCCAGAGTTTCAAGAAGATCGGAGGGGGTCAAAATTTCGGCCAAAAACGACAGTGTTACCCCTTATGTTTTTTTTTCGAGTCAAAACTTTGACATCCGATATCTCGGCTCTGGAAGGGTCTAGAGCCTCCATTTTTGCGCGCTGGTCGAAGTCTCGTGGCCCTCTGTCAGAATCCAGAGTTTCAAGAAGATCGGAGAGGGTCAAAATTTCGGCCAAAAACGACAGTGTTACCCCTTATGTTTTTTTTTTGGGTCAAAACTTTGACATCCGATATCTCGGCTCTGGAAGGGTCTAGAGCCTCCATTTTTGCGCACTGGTCGAAGTCTCGTGGCCCTCTGTCAGAATCCAGAGTTTCAAGAAGATCGGAGGGGGTCAAAATTTCGGCCAAAAACGACAGTGTTACCCCTTATGTTTTTTTTTTCAGGTCAAAACTTTGACATCCGATATCTCAGCTCTGGAAGGGTCTAGAGCCTCCATTTTTGCGCGATGGTCGAAGTCTCGTGGCCCTCTGTCAGAATCCAGAGTTTCAAGAAGATCGGAGGGGGTCAAAATTTCGGCCAAAAACGACAGTGTTACCCCTTATGTTTTTTTTTTTCGGGTCAAAACTTTGACATCCGATATCTCGGCTCTGGAAGGGTCTAGAGCCTCCATTTTTGCGCGCTGGTCGAAGTCTCGTGGCCCTCTGTCAGAATCCAGAGTTTCAAGAAGATCGGAGGGGGTCAAAATTTCGGCCAAAAACGACAGTGTTACCCCTTATGTTTTTTTTTTTCAGGTCAAAACTTTGACATCCGATATCTCAGCTCTGGAAGGGTCTAGAGCCTCCATTTTTGCGCGATGGTCGAAGTCTCGTGGCCCTCTGTCAGAATCCAGAGTTTCAAGAAGATCGGAGGGGGTCAAAATTTCGGCCAAAAACGACAGTGTTACCCCTTATGTTTTTTTTCGAGTCAAAACTTTGACATCCGATATCTCGGCTCTGGAAGGGTCTAGAGCCTCCATTTTTGCGCGCTGGTCGAAGTCTCGTGGCCCTCTGTCAGAATCCAGAGTTTCAAGAAGATCGGAGAGGGTCAAAATTTCGGCAAAAAAACGACAGTGTTACCCCTTATGTTTTTTTTTTTCGGGTCAAAACTTTGACATCCGATATCTCGGCTCTGGAAGGGTCTAGAGCCTCCATTTTTGCGCGCTGGTCGAAGTCTCGTGGCCCTCTGTCAGAATCCAGAGTTTCAAGAAGATCGGAGGGGGTCAAAATTTCGGCCAAAAACGACAGTGTTACCCCTTATGTTTTTTTTTTCAGGTCAAAACTTTGACATCCGATATCTCGGCTCTGGAAGGGTCTAGAGCCTCCATTTTTGCGCGCTGGTCGAAGTCTCGTGGCCCTCTGTCAGAATCCAGAGTTTCAAGAAGATCGGAGGGGGTCAAAATTTCGGCCAAAAACGACAGTGTTACCCCTTATGTTTTTTTTTTCGGGTCAAAACTTTGACATCCGATATCTCGGCTCTGGAAGGGTCTAGAGCCTCCATTTTTGCGCGCTGGTCGAAGTCTCGTGGCCCTCTGTCAGAATCCAGAGTTTCAAGAAGATCGGAGGGGGTCAAAATTTCGGCCAAAAACGACAGTGTTACCCCTTATGTTTTTATTTTCAGGTCAAAACTTTGACATCCGATATCTCGGCTCTGGAAGGGTCTAGAGCCTCCATTTTTGCGCGCTGGTCGAAGTCTCGTGGCCCTCTGTCAGAATCCAGAGTTTCAAGAAGATCGGAGGGGGTCAAAATTTCGGCCAAAAACGACAGTGTTACCCCTTATGTTTTTTTTTTCAGGTCAAAACTTTGACATCCGATATCTCGGCTCTGGAAGGGTCTAGAGCCTCCATTTTTGCGCGCTGGTCGAAGTCTCGTGACCCTCTGTCAGAATCCAGAGTTTCAAGAAGATCGGAGGGGGTCAAAATTTCGGCCAAAAACGACAGTGTTATCCCTTATGTTTTTTTTTTTCAGGTCAAAACTTTGACATCCGATATCTCGGCTCTGGAAGGGCCTAGAGCCTCCATTTTTGCGCGCTGGTCGAAGTCTCGTGGCCCTCTGTCAGAATCCAGAGTTTCAAGAAGATCGGAGAGGGTCAAAATTTTGGCCAAAAATGACAGTGTTACCCCTTATGTTTTTTTTTTCAGGTCAAAACTTTGACATCCGATATCTCGGCTCTGGAAGGGTCTAGAGCCTCCATTTTTGCGCGCTGGTCGAAGTCTCGTGGCCCTCTGTCAGAATCCAGAGTTTCAAGAAGATCGGAGGGGGTCAAAATTTCGGCCAAAAACGACAGTGTTACCCCTTATGTTTTTTTTTTTCAGGTCAAAACTTTGACATCCGATATCTCGGCTCTGGAAGGGTCTAGAGCCTCCATTTTTGCGCGCTGGTCGAAGTCTCGTGGCCCTCTGTCAGAATCCAGAGTTTCAAGAAGATCGGAGGGGGTCAAAATTTCGGCCAAAAACGACAGTGTTACCCCTTATGTTTTTTTTTTCAGGTCAAAACTTTGACATCCGATATCTCGGCTCTGGAAGGGTCTAGAGCCTCCATTTTTGCGCGCTGGTCGAAGTCTCGTGGCCCTCTGTCAGAATCCAGAGTTTCAAGAAGATCGGATGGGGTCAAAATTTCGGCCAAAAACGACAGTGTTACCCCTTATGTTTTTTTTTTCACGTCAAAACTTTGACATCCGATATCTCGGCTCTGGAAGGGTCTAGAGCCTCCATTTTTGCGTGCTGGTCGAAGTCTCGTGGCCCTCTGTCAGAATCCAGAGTTTCAAGAAGATCGGAGGGGGTCAAAATTTCGGCCAAAAACGACAGTGTTACCCCTTATGTTTTTTTTTTCAGGTCAAAACTTTGACATCCGATATCTCGGCTCTGGAAGGGTCTAGAGCCTCCATTTTTGCGCGCTGGTCGAAGTCTCGTGGCCCTCTGTCAGAATCCAGAGTTTCAAGAAGATCGGAGGGGGTCAAAATTTCGGCCAAAAACGACAGTGTTACCCCTTATGTTTTTTTTTTTCACGTCAAAACTTTGACATCCGATATCTCGGCTCTGGAAGGGTCTAGAGCCTCCATTTTTGCCCGCTGGTCGAAGTCTCGTGGCCCTCTGTCAGAATCCAGAGTTTCAAGAAGATCGGAGGGGGTCAAAATTTCGGCCAAAAACGACAGTGGTACCCCTTATGTTTTTTTTTCAGGTCAAAACTTTGACATCCGATATCTCGGCTCTGGAAGGGTCTAGAGCCTCCATTTTTGCGCGCTGGTCGAAGTCTCGTGGCCCTCTGTCAGAATCCAGAGTTTCAAGAAGATCGGAGAGGGTCAAAATTTCGGCCAAAAACGACAGTGTTACCCCTTATGTTTTTTTTTCGGGTCAAAACTTTGACATCCGATATCTCGGCTCTGGAAGGGTCTAGAGCCTCCAATTTTGCGCGCTGGTCGAAGTCTCGTGGCCCTCTGTCAGAATCCAGAGTTTCAAGAAGATCGGAGGGGGTCAAAATTTCGGCCAAAAACGACAGTGTTACCCCTTATGTTTTTTTTTTCGAGTCAAAACTTTGACATCCGATATCTCGGCTCTGGAAGGGTCTAGAGCCTCCATTTTTGCGCGCTGGTCGAAGTCTCGTGGCCCTCTGTCAGAATCCAGAGTTTCAAGAAGATCGGAGGGGGTCAAAATTTCGGCCAAAAACGACAGTGTTACCCCTTATGTTTTTTTTTCAGGTCAAAACTTTGACATCTGATATCTCGGCTCTGGAAGGGTCTAGAGCCTCCATTTTTGCGCGCTGGTCGAAGTCTCTTGGCCCTCTGTCAGAATCCAGAGTTTCAAGAAGATCGGAGGGGGTCAAAATTTCGGCCAAAAACGACAGTGTTACCCCTTATGTTTTTTTTTCGAGTCAAAACTTTGACATCCGATATCTCGGCTCTGGAAGGGTCTAGAGCCTCCATTTTTGCGCGCTGGTCGAAGTCTCGTGGCCCTCTGTCAGAATCCAGAGTTTCAAGAAGATCGGAGAGGGTCAAAATTTCGGCCAAAAACGACAGTGTTACCCCTTATGTTTTTTTTTTGGGTCAAAACTTTGACATCCGATATCTCGGCTCTGGAAGGGTCTAGAGCCTCCATTTTTGCGCACTGGTCGAAGTCTCGTGGCCCTCTGTCAGAATCCAGAGTTTCAAGAAGATCGGAGGGGGTCAAAATTTCGGCCAAAAACGACAGTGTTACCCCTTATGTTTTTTTTTTCAGGTCAAAACTTTGACATCCGATATCTCAGCTCTGGAAGGGTCTAGAGCCTCCATTTTTGCGCGATGGTCGAAGTCTCGTGGCCCTCTGTCAGAATCCAGAGTTTCAAGAAGATCGGAGGGGGTCAAAATTTCGGCCAAAAACGACAGTGTTACCCCTTATGTTTTTTTTCGAGTCAAAACTTTGACATCCGATATCTCGGCTCTGGAAGGGTCTAGAGCCTCCATTTTTGCGCGCTGGTCGAAGTCTCGTGGCCCTCTGTCAGAATCCAGAGTTTCAAGAAGATCGGAGAGGGTCAAAATTTCGGCCAAAAACGACAGTGTTACCCCTTATGTTTTTTTTTTTTTCGGGTCAAAACTTTGACATCCGATATCTCGGCTCTGGAAGGGTCTAGAGCCTCCATTTTTGCGCGCTGGTCGAAGTCTCGTGGCCCTCTGTCAGAATCCAGAGTTTCAAGAAGATCGGAGGGGGTCAAAATTTCGGCCAAAAACGACAGTGTTACCCCTTATGTTTTTTTTTCAGGTCAAAACTTTGACATCCGATATCTCGGCTCTGGAAGGGTCTAGAGCCTCCATTTTTGCGCGCTGGTCGAAGTCTCGTGGCCCTCTGTCAGAATCCAGAGTTTCAAGAAGATCGGAGGGGGTCAAAATTTCGGCCAAAAACGACAGTGTTACCCCTTATGTTTTTTTTTCAGGTCAAAACTTTGACATCCGATATCTCGGCTCTGGAAGGGTCTAGAGCCTCCATTTTTGCGCGCTGGTCGAAGTCTCGTGGCCCTCTGTCAGAATCCAGAGTTTCAAGAAGATCGGAGGGGGTCAAAATTTCGGCCAAAAACGACAGTGTTACCCCTTATGTTTTTTTTTCGAGTCAAAACTTTGACATCCGATATCTCGGCTCTGGAAGGGTCTAGAGCCTCCATTTTTGCGCGCTGGTCGAAGTCTCGTGGCCCTCTGTCAGAATCCAGAGTTTCAAGAAGATCGGAGAGGGTCAAAATTTTGGCCAAAAATGACAGTGTTACCCCTTATGTTTTTTTTTTTTCAGGTCAAAACTTTGACATCCGATATCTCGGCTCTGGAAGGGTCTAGAGCCTCCATTTTTGCGCGCTGGTCGAAGTCTCGTGGCCCTCTGTCAGAATCCAGAGTTTCAAGAAGATCGGAGGGGGTCAAAATTTCGGCCAAAAACGACAGTGTTACCCCTTATGTTTTTTTTTTCAGGTCAAAACTTTGACATCCGATATCTCGGCTCTGGAAGGGTCTAGAGCCTCCATTTTTGCGCGCTGGTCGAAGTCTCGTGGCCCTCTGTCAGAATCCAGAGTTTCAAGAAGATCGGAGGGGGTCAAAATTTCGGCCAAAAACGACAGTGTTACCCCTTATGTTTTTTTTTTCAGGTCAAAACTTTGACATCCGATATCTCGGCTCTGGAAGGGTCTAGAGCCTCCATTTTTGCGCGCTGGTCGAAGTCTCGTGGCCCTCTGTCAGAATCCAGAGTTTCAAGAAGATCGGATGGGGTCAAAATTTCGGCCAAAAACGACAGTGTTACCCCTTATGTTTTTTTTTTCACGTCAAAACTTTGACATCCGATATCTCGGCTCTGGAAGGGTCTAGAGCCTCCATTTTTGCGTGCTGGTCGAAGTCTCGTGGCCCTCTGTCAGAATCCAGAGTTTCAAGAAGATCGGAGGGGGTCAAAATTTCGGCCAAAAACGACAGTGTTACCCCTTATGTTTTTTTTTTCAGGTCAAAACTTTGACATCCGATATCTCGGCTCTGGAAGGGTCTAGAGCCTCCATTTTTGCGCGCTGGTCGAAGTCTCGTGGCCCTCTGTCAGAATCCAGAGTTTCAAGAAGATCGGAGGGGGTCAAAATTTCGGCCAAAAACGACAGTGTTACCCCTTATGTTTTTTTTTTCACGTCAAAACTTTGACATCCGATATCTCGGCTCTGGAAGGGTCTAGAGCCTCCATTTTTGCCCGCTGGTCGAAGTCTCGTGGCCCTCTGTCAGAATCCAGAGTTTCAAGAAGATCGGAGGGGGTCAAAATTTCGGCCAAAAACGACAGTGGTACCCCTTATGTTTTTTTTTCAGGTCAAAACTTTGACATCCGATATCTCGGCTCTGGAAGGGTCTAGAGCCTCCATTTTTGCGCGCTGGTCGAAGTCTCGTGGCCCTCTGTCAGAATCCAGAGTTTCAAGAAGATCGGAGAGGGTCAAAATTTCGGCCAAAAACGACAGTGTTACCCCTTATGTTTTTTTTTCGGGTCAAAACTTTGACATCCGATATCTCGGCTCTGGAAGGGTCTAGAGCCTCCATTTTTGCGCGCTGGTCGAAGTCTCGTGGCCCTCTGTCAGAATCCAGAGTTTCAAGAAGATCGGAGGGGGTCAAAATTTCGGCCAAAAACGACAGTGTTACCCCTTATGTTTTTTTTTTCGAGTCAAAACTTTGACATCCGATATCTCGGCTCTGGAAGGGTCTAGAGCCTCCATTTTTGCGCGCTGGTCGAAGTCTCGTGGCCCTCTGTCAGAATCCAGAGTTTCAAGAAGATCGGAGGGGGTCAAAATTTCGGCCAAAAACGACAGTGTTACCCCTTATGTTTTTTTTTCAGGTCAAAACTTTGACATCTGATATCTCGGCTCTGGAAGGGTCTAGAGCCTCCATTTTTGCGCGCTGGTCGAAGTCTCTTGGCCCTCTGTCAGAATCCAGAGTTTCAAGAAGATCGGAGGGGGTCAAAATTTCGGCCAAAAACGACAGTGTTACCCCTTATGTTTTTTTTTCGAGTCAAAACTTTGACATCCGATATCTCGGCTCTGGAAGGGTCTAGAGCCTCCATTTTTGCGCGCTGGTCGAAGTCTCGTGGCCCTCTGTCAGAATCCAGAGTTTCAAGAAGATCGGAGAGGGTCAAAATTTCGGCCAAAAACGACAGTGTTACCCCTTATGTTTTTTTTTTGGGTCAAAACTTTGACATCCGATATCTCGGCTCTGGAAGGGTCTAGAGCCTCCATTTTTGCGCACTGGTCGAAGTCTCGTGGCCCTCTGTCAGAATCCAGAGTTTCAAGAAGATCGGAGGGGGTCAAAATTTCGGCCAAAAACGACAGTGTTACCCCTTATGTTTTTTTTTTTTCAGGTCAAAACTTTGACATCCGATATCTCAGCTCTGGAAGGGTCTAGAGCCTCCATTTTTGCGCGATGGTCGAAGTCTCGTGGCCCTCTGTCAGAATCCAGAGTTTCAAGAAGATCGGAGGGGGTCAAAATTTCGGCCAAAAACGACAGTGTTACCCCTTATGTTTTTTTTCGAGTCAAAACTTTGACATCCGATATCTCGGCTCTGGAAGGGTCTAGAGCCTCCATTTTTGCGCGATGGTCGAAGTCTCGTGGCCCTCTGTCAGAATCCAGAGTTTCAAGAAGATCGGATGGGGTCAAAATTTCGGCCAAAAACGACAGTGTTACCCCTTATGTTTTTTTTTTCACGTCAAAACTTTGACATCCGATATCTCGGCTCTGGAAGGGTCTAGAGCCTCCATTTTTGCGAGGCTCTAGACCCTTCCAGAGCCGAGATATCGGATGTCAAAATTTTGACCTGAAAAAAAAAAACATAAGGGGTAACACTGTCGTTTTTGGCCGAAATTTTGACCCCCTCCGATCTTCTTGAAACTCTGGATTCTGACAGAGGGCCACGAGACTTCGACCAGCGCGCAAAAATGGAGGCTCTAGACCCTTCCAGAGCCGAGATATCGGATGTCAAAGTTTTGACCCAAAAAAAAAAACATAAGGGGTAACACTGTCGTTTTTGGCCGAAATTTTGACCCCCTCCGATCTTCTTGAAACTCTGGATTCTGACAGAGGGCCACGAGACTTCGACCATCGCGCAAAAATGGAGGCTCTAGACCCTTCCAGAGCTGAGATATCGGATGTCAAAGTTTTGACCTGAAAAAAAAACATAAGGGGTAACACTGTCGTTTTTGGCCGAAATTTTGACCCCCTCCGATCTTCTTGAAACTCTGGATTCTGACAGAGGGCCACGAGACTTCGACCAGCGCGCAAAAATGGAGGCTCTAGACCCTTCCAGAGCCGAGATATCGGATGTCAAAGTTTTGACCTGAAAAAAAAACATAAGGGGTAACACTGTCGTTTTTGGCCGAAATTTTGACCCCCTCCGATCTTCTTGAAACTCTGGATTCTGACAGAGGGCCACGAGACTTCGACCAGCACGGAAAAATGGAGGCTCTAGACCCTTCCAGAGCCGAGATATTGGATGTCAAAGTTTTGACCCGAAAAAAAAAAAACATAAGGGGTAACACTGTCGTTTTTGGCCGAAATTTTGACCCTCTCCGATCTTCTTGAAACTCTGGATTCTGACAGAGGGCCACGAGACTTCGACCAGCGCGCAAAAATGGAGGCTCTAGACCCTTCCAGAGCCGAGATATCGGATGTCAAAGTTTTGACTCGAAAAAAAAACATAAGGGGTAACACTGTCGTTTTTGGCCGAAATTTTGACCCCCTCCGATCTTCTTGAAACTCTGGATTCTGACAGAGGGCCACGTGACTTCGACCATCGCGCAAAAATGGAGGCTCTAGACCCTTCCAGAGCTGAGATATCGGATGTCAAAGTTTTGACCTGAAAAAAAAAAAAACATAAGGGGTAACACTGTTGTTTTTGGCCGAAATTTTGACCCCCTCCGATCTTCTTGAAACTCTGGATTCTGACAGAGGGTCACGAGACTTCGACCAGCGCGCAAAAATGGAGGCTCTAGACCCTTCCAGAGCCGAGATATCGGATGTCAAAGTTTTGACCCAAAAAAAAACATAAGGGGTAACACTGTCGTTTTTGGCCGAAATTTTGACCCCCTCCGATCTTATTGAAACTCTGGATTCTGACAGAGGGCCACGAGACTTCGACCAGCGTGCAAAAATGGAGGCTCCAGACCCTTCCAGAGCCGAGATATCGGATGTCAAAGTTTTGACCTGAAAAAAAAAACATAAGGGGTAACACTGTCGTTTTTGGCCGAAATTTTGACCCCCTCCGATCTTTTTGAAACTCCGGATTCTGACAGAGGGCCACGAGACTTCGACCAGCGCGCAAAAATGGAGGCTCTAGACCCTTCCAGAGCCGAGATATCGGATGTCAAAGTTTTGACCCGAAAAAAAAAACATAAGGGGTAACACTGTCGTTTTTGGCCGAAATTTTGACCCTCTCCGATCTTCTTGAAACTCTGGATTCTGACAGAGGGCCACGAGACTTCGACCAGCGCGCAAAAATGGAGGCTCTAGACCCTTCCAGAGCCGAGATATCGGATGTCAAAGTTTTGACCTGGAAAAAAAACATAAGGGGTAACACTGTCGTTTTTGGCCGAAATTTTGACCCCCTCCGATCTTCTTGAAACTCTGGATTCTGACAGAGGGCCACGAGACTTCGACCAGCGCACAAAAATGGAGGCTCTAGACCCTACCAGAGCCGAGATATCGGATGTCAAAGTTTTGACCTGAAAAAAAAAAACATAAGGGGTACCACTGTCGTTTTTGGCCGAAATTTTGACCCCCTCCGATCTTCTTGAAACTCTGGATTCTGACAGAGGGCCACGAGACTTCGACCAGCGCGCAAAAATGGAGGCTCTAGACCCTTCCAGAGCCGAGATATCGGATGTCAAAGTTTTGACGTGAAAAAAAAACATAAGGGGTAACACTGTCGTTTTTGGCCGAAATTTTGACCCCCTCCGATCTTCTTGAAACTCTGGATTCTGACAGAGGGCCACGAGACTTCGACCAGCGCGCAAAAATGGAGGCTCTAGACCCTTCCAGAGCCGAGATATCGGATGTCAAAGTTTTGACCTGAAAAAAAAAACATAAGGGGTAACACTGTCGTTTTTGGCCGAAATTTTGACCCCCTCCGATCTTCTTGAAACTCTGGATTCTGACAGAGGGCCACGAGACTTCGACCAGCAAGGAAAAATGGAGGCTCTAGACCCTTCCAGAGCCGAGATATCGGATGTCAAAGTTTTGACCCGAAAAAAAAACATAAGGGGTAACACTGTCGTTTTTGGCCGAAATGTTGACCCTCTCCGATCTTCTTGAAACTCTGGATTCTGACAGAGGGCCACGAGACTTCGACCAGCGCGCAAAAATGGAGGCTCTAGACCCTTCCAGAGCCGAGATATCGGATGTCAAAGTTTTGACCCAAAACAAAAACATAAGGGGTAACACTGTCGTTTTTGGCCGAAATGTTGACCCTCTCCGATCTTCTTGAAACTCTGGATTCTGACAGAGGGCCACGAGACTTCGACCAGCGCGCAAAAATGGAGGCTCTAGACCCTTCCAGAGCCGAGATATCGGATGTCAAAGTTTTGACTCGAAAAAAAAACATAAGGGGTAACACTGTCGTTTTTGGCCGAAATTTTGACCCCCTCCGATCTTCTTGAAACTCTGGATTCTGACAGAGGGCCACGAGACTTCGACCATCGCGCAAAAATGGAGGCTCTAGACCCTTCCAGAGCTGAGATATCGGATGTCAAAGTTTTGACCTGAAAAAAAAAACATAAGGGGTAACACTGTCGTTTTTGGCCGAAATTTTGACCCCCTCCGATCTTCTTGAAACTCTGGATTCTGACAGAGGGCCACGAGACTTCGACCAGCGCGCAAAAATGGAGGCTCTAGACCCTTCCAGAGCCGAGATATCGGATGTCAAAGTTTTGACCCAAAACAAAAACATAAGGGGTAACACTGTCGTTTTTGGCCGAAATTTTGACCCCCTCCGATCTTCTTGAAACTCTGGATTCTGACAGAGGGCCACGAGACTTCGACCAGCGCGCAAAAATGGAGGCTCTAGACCCTTCCAGAGCCGAGATATCGGATGTCAAAGTTTTGACCCGAAAAAAAAAACATAAGGGGTAACACTGTCGTTTTTGGCCGAAATTTTGACCCTCTCCGATCTTCTTGAAACTCTGGATTCTGACAGAGGGCCACGAGACTTCGACCAGCGCGCAAAAATGGAGGCTCTAGACCCTTCCAGAGCCGAGATATCGGATGTCAAAGTTTTGACCTGAAAAAAAAACATAAGGGGTAACACTGTCGTTTTTGGCTGAAATTTTGACCCCCTCCGATCTTCTTGAAACTCTGGATTCTGACAGAGGGCCACGAGACTTCGACCAGCGCGCAAAAATGGAGGCTCTAGACCCTTCCAGAGCCGAGATATCGGATGTCAAAGTTTTGACTCGAAAAAAAAACATAAGGGGTAACACTGTCGTTTTTGGCCGAAATTTTGACCCCCTCCGATCTTCTTGAAACTCTGGATTCTGACAGAGGGCCACGAGACTTCGACCATCGCGCAAAAATGGAGGCTCTAGACCCTTCCAGAGCTGAGATATCGGATGTCAAAGTTTTGACCTGAAAAAAAAAACATAAGGGGTAACACTGTCGTTTTTGGCCGAAATTTGGACCCCCTCCGATCTTCTTGAAACTCTGGATTCTGACAGAGGGCCACGAGACTTCGACCAGCGCACAAAAATGGAGGCTCTAGACCCTTCCACAGCCGAGATATCGGATGTCAAAGTTTTGACCTGAAAAAAAAAACATAAGGGGTAACACTGTCGTTTTTGGCCGAAATTTTGACCCCCTCCGATCTTCTTGAAACTCTGGATTCTGACAGAGGGCCACGAGACTTCGACCAGCGCGCAAAAATGGAGGCTCTAGACCCTTCCAGAGCCGAGATATCGGATGTCAAAGTTTTGACCCGAAAAAAAAAACATAAGGGGTAACACTGTCGTTTTTGGCCGAAATTTTGACCCTCTCCGATCTTCTTGAAACTCTGGATTCTGACAGAGGGCCACGAGACTTCGACCAGCGCACAAAAATGGAGGCTCTAGACCCTTCCAGAGCCGAGATATCGGATGTCAAAGTTTTGACCTGAAAAAAAAACATAAGGGGTAACACTGTCGTTTTTGGCCGAAATTTTGACCCCCTCCGATCTTCTTGAAACTCTGGATTCTGACAGAGGGCCACGAGACTTCGACCAGCGCACAAAAATGGAGGCTCTAGACCCTACCAGAGCCGAGATATCGGATGTCAAAGTTTTGACCTGAAAAAAAAAACATAAGGGGTACCACTGCCGTTTTTGGCCGAAATTTTGACCCCCTCCGATCTTCTTGAAACTCTGGATTCTGACAGAGGGCCACGAGACTTCGACCAGCGCGCAAAAATGGAGGCTCTAGACCCTTCCAGAGCCGAGATATCGGATGTCAAAGTTTTGACTCGAAAAAAAAACATAAGGGGTAACACTGTCGTTTTTGGCCGAAATTTTGACCCCCTCCGATCTTCTTGAAACTCTGGATTCTGACAGAGGGCCACGAGACTTCGACCAGCGCGCAAAAATGGAGGCTCTAGACCCTTCCAGAGCCGAGATATCGGATGTCAAAGTTTTGACCTGAAAAAAAAAACATAAGGGGTAACACTGTCGTTTTTGGCCGAAATTTTGACCCCCTCCGATCTTCTTGAAACTCTGGATTCTGACAGAGGGCCACGAGACTTCGACCAGCGCGCAAAAATGGAGGCTCTAGACCCTTCCAGAGCCGAGATATCGGATGTCAAAGTTTTGACCCAAAAAAAAAACATAAGGGGTAACACTGTCGTTTTTGGCCAAAATTTTGACCCTCTCCGATCTTCTTGAAACTCTGGATTCTGACAGAGGGCCACGAGACTTCGACCAGCGCGCAAAAATGGAGGCTCTAGACCCTTCCAGAGCCGAGATATCGGATGTCAAAGTTTTGACCTGAAAAAAAAACATAAGGGGTAACACTGTCGTTTTTGGCCGAAATTTTGACCCCCTCCGATCTTCTTGAAACTCTGGATTCTGACAGAGGGCCACGAGACTTCGACCAGCGCGCAAAAATGGAGGCTCTAGACCCTTCCAGAGCCGAGATATCGGATGTCAAAGTTTTGACCTGAAAAAAAAAACATAAGGGGTAACACTGTCGTTTTTGGCCGAAATTTTGACCCCCTCCGATCTTCTTGAAACTCTGGATTCTGACAGAGGGCCACGAGACTTCGACCAGCGCGCAAAAATGGAGGCTCTAGACCCTTCCAGAGCCGAGATATCGGATGTCAAAGTTTTGACCTGAAAAAAAAAACATAAGGGGTAACACTGTCGTTTTTGGCCGAAATTTTGACCCCCTCCGATCTTCTTGAAACTCTGGATTCTGACAGAGGGCCACGAGACTTCGACCAGCGCACAAAAATGGAGGCTCTAGACCCTACCAGAGCCGAGATATCGGATGTCAAAGTTTTGACCTGAAAAAAAAAAACATAAGGGGTAACACTGTCGTTTTTGGCCGAAATTTTGACCCCCTCCGATCTTCTTGAAACTCTGGATTCTGACAGAGGGCCACGAGACTTCGACCAGCGCGCAAAAATGGAGGCTCTAGACCCTTCCAGAGCCGAGATATCGGATGTCAAAGTTTTGACCTGAAAAAAAAAAACATAAGGGGTAACACTGTCGTTTTTGGCCGAAATTTTGACCCCCTCCGATCTTCTTGAAACTCTGGATTCTGACAGAGGGCCACGAGACTTCGACCAGCGCGCAAAAATGGAGGCTCTAGACCCTTCCAGAGCCGAGATATCGGATGTCAAAGTTTTGACCCAAAAAAAAAACATAAGGGGTAACACTGTCGTTTTTGGCCGAAATTTTGACCCTCTCCGATCTTCTTGAAACTCTGGATTCTGACAGAGGGCCACGAGACTTCGACCAGCGCGCAAAAATGGAGGCTCTAGACCCTTCCAGAGCCGAGATATCGGATGTCAAAGTTTTGACCTGAAAAAAAAACATAAGGGGTAACACTGTCGTTTTTGGCCGAAATTTTGACCCCCTCCGATCTTCTTGAAACTCTGGATTCTGACAGAGGGTCACGAGACTTCGACCAGCGCGCAAAAATGGAGGCTCTAGACCCTTCCAGAGCCGAGATATCGGATGTCAAAGTTTTGACCTGAAAAAAAAAACATAAGGGGTAACACTGTCGTTTTTGGCCGAAATTTTGACCCCCTCCGATCTTCTTGAAACTCTGGATTCTGAAAGAGGGCCACGAGACTTCGACCAGCACGGAAAAATGGAGGCTCTAGACCCTTCCAGAGCCGAGATATCGGATGTCAAAGTTTTGACCCGAAAAAAAAAACATAAGGGGTAACACTGTCGTTTTTGGCCGAAATTTTGACCCCCTCCGATCTTCTTGAAACTCTGGATTCTGACAGAGGGCCACGAGACTTCGACCATCGCGCAAAAATGGAGGCTCTAGACCCTTCCAGAGCTGAGATATCGGATGTCAAAGTTTTGACCTGAAAAAAAAAACATAAGGGGTAACACTGTCGTTTTTGGCCGAAATTTTGACCCCCTCCGATCTTCTTGAAACTCTGGATTCTGACAGAGGGCCACGAGACTTCGACCATCGCGCAAAAATGGAGGCTCTAGACCCTTCCAGAGCTGAGATATCGGATGTCAAAGTTTTGACCTGAAAAAAAAAACATAAGGGGTAACACTGTCGTTTTTGGCCGAAATTTTGACCCCCTCCGATCTTCTTGAAACTCTGGATTCTGACAGAGGGCCACGAGACTTTGACCAGCGCGCAAAAATGGAGGCTCTAGACCCTTCCAGAGCCGAGATATCGGATGTCAAAGTTTTGACCCAAAACAAAAACATAAGGGGTAACACTGTCGTTTTTGGCCGAAATGTTGACCCTCTCCGATCTTCTTGAAACTCTGGATTCTGACAGAGGGCCACGAGACTTCGATCAGCGCGCAAAAATGGAGGCTCTAGACCCTTCCAGAGCCGAGATATCGGATGTCAAAGTTTTGACTCGAAAAAAAAACATAAGGGGTAACACTGTCGTTTTTGGCCGAAATTTTGACCCCCTCCGATCTTCTTGAAACTCTGGATTCTGACAGAGGGCCACGAGACTTCGACCAGCGCGCAAAAATGGAGGCTCTAGACCCTTCCAGAGCCGAGATATCGGATGTCAAAGTTTTGACCTGAAAAAAAAACATAAGGGGTAACACTGTCGTTTTTGGCCGAAATTTTGACCCCCTCCGATCTTCTTGAAACTCTGGATTCTGACAGAGGGCCACGAGACTTCGACCAGCGCGCAAAAATGGAGGCTCTAGACCCTTCCAGAGCCGAGATATCGGATGTCAAAGTTTTGACCTGAAAAAAAAACATAAGGGGTAACACTGTCGTTTTTGGCCGAAATTTTGACCCCCTCCGATCTTCTTGAAACTCTGGATTCTGACAGAGGGCCACGAGACTTCGACCAGCGCGCAAAAATGGAGGCTCTAGACCCTTCCAGAGCCGAGATATCGGATGTCAAAGTTTTGACCCGAAAAAAAAAACATAAGGGGTAACACTGTCGTTTTGGGCGAAATTTTGACCCTCTCCGATCTTCTTGAAACTCTGGATTCTGACAGAGGGCCACGAGACTTCGACCAGCGCGCAAAAATGGAGGCTCTAGACCCTTCCAGAGCCGAGATATCGGATGTCAAAGTTTTGACCTGAAAAAAAAAACATAAGGGGTAACACTGTCGTTTTTGGCTGAAATTTTGACCCCCTCCGATCTTCTTGAAACTCTGGATTCTGACAGAGGGCCACGAGACTTCGACCAGCGCGCAAAAATGGAGGCTCTAGACCCTTCCAGAGCCGAGATATCGGATGTCAAAGTTTTGACTCGAAAAAAAAACATAAGGGGTAACACTGTCGTTTTTGGCCGAAATTTTGACCCCCTCCGATCTTCTTGAAACTCTGGATTCTGACAGAGGGCCACGAGACTTCGACCATCGCGCAAAAATGGAGGCTCTAGACCCTTCCAGAGCTGAGATATCGGATGTCAAAGTTTTGACCTGAAAAAAAAAACATAAGGGGTAACACTGTCGTTTTTGGCCGAAATTTGGACCCCCTCCGATCTTCTTGAAACTCTGGATTCTGACAGAGGGCCACGAGACTTCGACCAGCGCGCAAAAATGGAGGCTCTAGACCCTTCCAGAGCCGAGATATCGGATGTCAAAGTTTTGACCTGAAAAAAAAACATAAGGGGTAACACTGTCGTTTTTGGCCGAAATTTTGACCCCCTCCGATCTTCTTGAAACTCTGGATTCTGACAGAGGGCCACGAGACTTCGACCAGCGCGCAAAAATGGAGGCTCTAGACCCTTCCAGAGCCGAGATATCGGATGTCAAAGTTTTGACCCGAAAAAAAAAAAACATAAGGGGTAACACTGACGTTTTTGGCCGAAATTTTGACCCTCTCCGATCTTCTTGAAACTCTGGATTCTGACAGAGGGCCACGAGACTTCGACCAGCGCGCAAAAATGGAGGCTCTAGACCCTTCCAGAGCCGAGATATCGGATGTCAAAGTTTTGATTTTGACCTGAAAAAAAAACATAAGGGGTAACACTGTCGTTTTTGGCCGAAATTTTGACCCCCTCCGATCTTCTTGAAACTCTGGATTCTGACAGAGGGCCACGAGACTTCGACCAGCGCACAAAAATGGAGGCTCTAGACCCTACCAGAGCCGAGATATCGGATGTCAAAGTTTTGACCTGAAAAAAAAAACATAAGGGGTACCACTGTCGTTTTTGGCCGAAATTTTGACCCCCTCCGATCTTCTTGAAACTCTGGATTCTGACAGAGGGCCACGAGACTTCGACCAGCGCGCAAAAATGGAGGCTCTAGACCCTTCCAGAGCCGAGATATCGGATGTCAAAGTTTTGACTCAAAAAAAAAAACATAAGGGGTAACACTGTCGTTTTTGGCCGAAATTTTGACCCCCTCCGATCTTCTTGAAACTCTGGATTCTGACAGAGGGCCACGAGACTTCGACCAGCGCGCAAAAATGGAGGCTCTAGACCCTTCCAGAGCCGAGATATCGGATGTCAAAGTTTTGACCCAAAAAAAAAACATAAGGGGTAACACTGTCGTTTTTGGCCGAAATTTTGACCCTCTCCGATCTTCTTGAAACTCTGGATTCTGACAGAGGGCCACGAGACTTCGACCAGCGCGCAAAAATGGAGGCTCTAGACCCTTCCAGAGCCGAGATATCGGATGTCAAAGTTTTGACCTGAAAAAAAAAACATAAGGGGTAACACTGTCGTTTTTGGCCGAAATTTTGACCCCCTCCGATCTTCTTGAAACTCTGGATTCTGACAGAGGGTCACGAGACTTCGACCAGCGCGCAAAAATGGAGGCTCTAGACCCTTCCAGAGCCGAGATATCGGATGTCAAAGTTTTGACCTGAAAAAAAAAACATAAGGGGTAACACTGTCGTTTTTGGCCGAAATTTTGACCCCCTCCGATCTTCTTGAAACTCTGGATTCTGACAGAGGGCCACGAGACTTCGACCATCGCGCAAAAATGGAGGCTCTAGACCCTTCCAGAGCTGAGATATCGGATGTCAAAGTTTTGACCTGAAAAAAAAAACATAAGGGGTAACACTGTCGTTTTTGGCCGAAATTTTGACCCCCTCCGATCTTCTTGAAACTCTGGATTCTGACAGAGGGCCACGAGACTTCGACCAGCGCGCAAAAATGGAGGCTCTAGACCCTTCCAGAGCCGAGATATCGGATGTCAAAGTTTTGACCTGAAAAAAAAAACATAAGGGGTAACACTGTCGTTTTTGGCCGAAATTTTGACCCCCTCCGATCTTCTTGAAACTCTGGATTCTGACAGAGGGCCACGAGACTTCGACCAGCGCGCAAAAATGGAGGCTCTAGACCCTTCCAGAGCCGAGATATCGGATGTCAAAGTTTTGACCCGAAAAAAAAAACATAAGGGGTAACACTGTCGTTTTTGGCCGAAATTTTGACCCTCTCCGATCTTCTTGAAACTCTGGATTCTGACAGAGGGCCACGAGACTTCGACCAGCGCGCAAAAATGGAGGCTCTAGACCCTTCCAGAGCCGAGATATCGGATGTCAAAGTTTTGACCTGAAAAAAAAAACATAAGGGGTAACACTGTCGTTTTTGGCCGAAATTTTGACCCCCTCCGATCTTCTTGAAACTCTGGATTCTGACAGAGGGCCACGAGACTTCGACCAGCGCACAAAAATGGAGGCTCTAGACCCTACCAGAGCCGAGATATCGGATGTCAAAGTTTTGACCTGAAAAAAAAAACATAAGGGGTACCACTGTCGTTTTTGGCCGAAATTTTGACCCCCTCCGATCTTCTTGAAACTCTGGATTCTGACAGAGGGCCACGAGACTTCGACCAGCGCGCAAAAATGGAGGCTCTAGACCCTTCCAGAGCCGAGATATCGGATGTCAAAGTTTTGACTCGAAAAAAAAACATAAGGGGTAACACTGTCGTTTTTGGCCGAAATTTTGACCCTCTCCGATCTTCTTGAAACTCTGGATTCTGACAGAGGGCCACGAGACTTCGACCAGCGCGCAAAAATGGAGGCTCTAGACCCTTCCAGAGCCGAGATATCGGATGTCAAAGTTTTGACCTGAAAAAAAAAACATAAGGGGTAACACTGTCGTTTTTGGCCGAAATTTTGACCCCCTCCGATCTTCTTGAAACTCTGGATTCTGACAGAGGGCCACGAGACTTCGACCAGCGCGCAAAAATGGAGGCTCTAGACCCTTCCAGAGCCGAGATATCGGATGTCAAAGTTTTGACCTGAAAAAAAAAAACATAAGGGGTAACACTGTCGTTTTTGGCCGAAATTTTGACCCCCTCCGATCTTCTTGAAACTCTGGATTCTGACAGAGGGCCACGAGACTTCGACCAGCGCGCAAAAATGGAGGCTCTAGACCCTTCCAGAGCCGAGATATCGGATGTCAAAGTTTTGACCCAAAAAAAAAACATAAGGGGTAACACTGTCGTTTTTGGCCGAAATTTTGACCCTCTCCGATCTTCTTGAAACTCTGGATTCTGACAGAGGGCCACGAGACTTCGACCAGCGCGCAAAAATGGAGGCTCTAGACCCTTTCAGAGCCGAGATATCGGATGTCAAAGTTTTGACCTGAAAAAAAAAACATAAGGGGTAACACTGTCGTTTTTGGCCGAAATTTTGACCCCCTCCGATCTTCTTGAAACTCTGGATTCTGACAGAGGGTCACGAGACTTCGACCAGCGCGCAAAAATGGAGGCTCTAGACCCTTCCAGAGCCGAGATATCGGATGTCAAAGTTTTGACCTGAAAAAAAAAACATAAGGGGGTAACACTGTCGTTTTTGGCCGAAATTTTGACCCCCTCCGATCTTCTTGAAACTCTGGATTCTGACAGAGGGCCACGAGACTTCGACCAGCGCGCAAAAATGGAGGCTCTAGACCCTTCCAGAGCCGAGATATCGGATGTCAAAGTTTTGACCTGAAAAAAAAAGCATAAGGGGTAACACTGTCGTTTTTGGCCGAAATTTTGACCCCCTCCGATCTTCTTGAAACTCTGGATTCTGACAGAGGGCCACGAGACTTCGACCAGCGCGCAAAAATGGAGGCTCTAGACCCTTCCAGAGCCGAGATATCGGATGTCAAAGTTTTGACCTGAAAAAAAAAAACATAAGGGGTAACACTGTCGTTTTTGGCCGAAATTTTGACCCCCTCCGATCTTCTTGAAACTCTGGATTCTGACAGAGGGCCACGAGACTTCGACCAGCACGGAAAAATGGAGGCTCTAGACCCTTCCAGAGCCGAGATATCGGATGTCAAAGTTTTGACCTGAAAAAAAAACATAAGGGGTAACACTGTCGTTTTTGGCCGAAATTTTGACCCCCTCCGATCTTCTTGAAACTCTGGATTCTGAC
Organism: Cyprinella venusta; assembly: GCA_038021265.1. Classification (NCBI taxonomy): domain Eukaryota; kingdom Metazoa; phylum Chordata; class Actinopteri; order Cypriniformes; family Leuciscidae; genus Cyprinella; species Cyprinella venusta. Next base: position 31,939,529 of record CM075866.1, read on the forward strand.
AGAGGGCCACGAGACTTCGACCAGCACGGAAAAATGGAGGCTCTAGACCCTTCCAGAGCCGAGATATCGGATGTCAAAGTTTTGACCCGAAAAAAAAAAACATAAGGGGTAACACTGTCGTTTTTGGCCGAAATTTTGACCCTCTCCGATCTTCTTGAAACTCTGGATTCTGACAGAGGGCCACGAGACTTCGACCATCGCGCAAAAATGGAGGCTCTAGACCCTTCCAGAGCCGAGATATCGGATGTCAAAGTTTTGACTCGAAAAAAAAACATAAGGGGTAACACTGTCGTTTTTGGCCGAAATTTTGACCCCCTCCGATCTTCTTGAAACTCTGGATTCTGACAGAGGGCCACGTGACTTCGACCATCGCGCAAAAATGGAGGCTCTAGACCCTTCCAGAGCCGAGATATCGGATGTCAAAGTTTTGACCTGAAAAAAAAAACATAAGGGGTAACACTGTCGTTTTTGGCCGAAATTTTGACCCCCTCCGATCTTCTTGAAACTCTGGATTCTGACAGAGGGTCACGAGACTTCGACCAGCGCGCAAAAATGGAGGCTCTAGACCCTTCCAGAGCCGAGATATCGGATGTCAAAGTTTTGACCTGAAAAAAAAAAACATAAGGGGTAACACTGTCGTTTTTGGCCGAAATTTTGACCCCCTCCGATCTTCTTGAAACTCTGGATTCTGACAGAGGGCCACGAGACTTCGACCAGCGCGCAAAAATGGAGGCTCTAGACCCTTCCAGAGCCGAGATATCGGATGTCAAAGTTTTGACCTGAAAAAAAAACATAAGGGGTAACACTGTCGTTTTTGGCCGAAATTTTGACCCCCTCCGATCTTCTTGAAACTCTGGATTCTGACAGAGGGCCACGAGACTTCGACCAACACGGAAAAATGGAGGCTCTAGACCCTTCCAGAGCCGAGATATCGGATGTCAAAGTTTTGACCCGAAAAAAAAAAACATAAGGGGTAACACTGTCGTTTTTGGCCGAAATTTTGACCCTCTCCGATCTTCTGGAAACTCTGGATTCTGACAGAGGGCCACGAGACTTCGACCAGCGCGCAAAAATGGAGGCTCTAGACCCTTCCAGAGCCGAGATATCGGATGTCAAAGTTTTGACTCGAAAAAAAACATAAGGGGTAACACTGTCGTTTTTGGCCGAAATTTTGACCCCCTCCGATCTTCTTGAAACTCTGGATTCTGACAGAGGGCCACGAGACTTCGACCATCGCGCAAAACTGGAGGCTCTAGACCCTTCCAGAGCTGAGATATCGGATGTCAAAGTTTTGACCTGAAAAAAAACATAAGGGGTAACACTGTCGTTTTTGGCCGAAATTTTGACCCCCTCCGATCTTCTTGAAACTCTGGATTCTGACAGAGGGCCACGAGACTTCGACCAGCGCGCAAAAATGGAGGCTCTAGACCCTTCCAGAGCCGAGATATCGGATGTCAAAGTTTTGACCTGAAAAAAAAAACATAAGGGGTAACACTGTCGTTTTTGGCCGAAATTTTGACCCCCTCCGATCTTCTTGAAACTCTGGATTCTGACAGAGGGCCACGAGACTTCGACCAGCGCGCAAAAATGGAGGCTCTAGACCCTTCCAGAGCCGAGATATCGGATGTCAAAGTTTTGACTTGAAAAAAAAACATAAGGGGTAACACTGTCGTTTTTGGCCGAAATTTTGACCCCCTCCGATCTTCTTGAAACTCTGGATTCTGACAGAGGGCCACGAGACTTCGACCAGCGCGCAAAAATGGAGGCTCTAGACCCTTCCAGAGCCGAGATATCGGATGTCAAAGTTTTGACTCGAAAAAAAAAAAAACATAAGGGGTAACACTGTCGTTTTTGGTCGAAATTTTGACCCCCTCCGATCTTCTTGAAACTCTGGATTCTGACAGAGGGTCACGAGACTTCGACCAGCGCGCAAAAATGGAGGCTCTAGACCCTTCCAGAGCCGAGATATCGGATGTCAAAGTTTTGACCTGAAAAAAAAAAACATAAGGGGTAACACTGTCGTTTTTGGCCGAAATTTTGACCCCCTCCGATCTTCTTGAAACTCTGGATTCTGACAGAGGGCCACGAGACTTCGACCAGCGCGCAAAAATGGAGGCTCTAGACCCTTCCAGAGCCGAGATATCGGATGTCAAAGTTTTGACCTGAAAAAAAAACATAAGGGGTAACACTGTCGTTTTTGGCCGAAATTTTGACCCCCTCCGATCTTCTTGAAACTCTGGATTCTGACAGAGGGCCACGAGACTTCGACCAACACGGAAAAATGGAGGCTCTAGACCCTTCCAGAGCCGAGATATCGGATGTCAAAGTTTTGACCCGAAAAAAAAAAACATAAGGGGTAACACTGTCGTTTTTGGCCGAAATTTTGACCCTCTCCGATCTTCTGGAAACTCTGGATTCTGACAGAGGGCCACGAGACTTCGACCAGCGCGCAAAAATGGAGGCTCTAGACCCTTCCAGAGCCGAGATATCGGATGTCAAAGTTTTGACTCGAAAAAAAACATAAGGGGTAACACTGTCGTTTTTGGCCGAAATTTTGACCCCCTCCGATCTTCTTGAAACTCTGGATTCTGACAGAGGGCCACGAGACTTCGACCATCGCGCAAAACTGGAGGCTCTAGACCCTTCCAGAGCTGAGATATCGGATGTCAAAGTTTTGACCTGAAAAAAAACATAAGGGGTAACACTGTCGTTTTTGGCCGAAATTTTGACCCCCTCCGATCTTCTTGAAACTCTGGATTCTGACAGAGGGCCACGAGACTTCGACCAGCGCGCAAAAATGGAGGCTCTAGACCCTTCCAGAGCCGAGATATCGGATGTCAAAGTTTTGACCTGAAAAAAAAAACATAAGGGGTAACACTGTCGTTTTTGGCCGAAATTTTGACCCCCTCCGATCTTCTTGAAACTCTGGATTCTGACAGAGGGCCACGGGACTTCGACCAGCGCGCAAAAATGGAGGCTCTAGACCCTTCCAGAGCCGAGATATCGGATGTCAAAGTTTTGACTTGAAAAAAAAACATAAGGGGTAACACTGTCGTTTTTGGCCGAAATTTTGACCCCCTCCGATCTTCTTGAAACTCTGGATTCTGACAGAGGGCCACGAGACTTCGACCAGCGCGCAAAAATGGAGGCTCTAGACCCTTCCAGAGCCGAGATATCGGATGTCAAAGTTTTGACTCGAAAAAAAAAAAAACATAAGGGGTAACACTGTCGTTTTTGGTCGAAATTTTGACCCCCTCCGATCTTCTTGAAACTCTGGATTCTGACAGAGGGCCACGAGACTTCGACCAGCGCGCAAAAATGGAGGCTCTAGACCCTTCCAGAGCCGAGATATCGGATGTCAAAGTTTTGACCTGAAAAAAAAAACATAAGGGGTAACACTGTCGTTTTTGGCCGAAATTTTGACCCCCTCCAATCTTCTTGAAACTCTGGATTCTGACAGAGGGCCACGAGACTTCGACCAGCGCACAAAAATGGAGGCTCTAGACCCTTCCAGAGCCGAGATATCGGATGTCAAAGTTTTGACCCGAAAAAAAAACCATAAGGGGTAACACTGTCGTTTTTGGCCGAAATTTTGACCCTCTCCGATCTTCTTGAAACTCTGGATTCTGACAGAGGGCCACGAGACTTCGACCAGCGCGCAAAAATGGAGGCTCTAGACCCTTCCAGAGCCGAGATATCGGATGTCAAAGTTTTGACCTGAAAAAAAAAACATAAGGGGTAACACTGTCGTTTTTGGCCGAAATTTTGACCCCCTCCGATCTTCTTGAAACTCTGGATTCTGACAGAGGGCCACGAGACTTCGACCAGCGCGCAAAAATGGAGGCTCTAGACCCTTCCAGAGCCGAGATATCAGATGTCAAAGTTTTGACCAGAAAAAAAAAACATAAGGGGTAACACTGTCGTTTTTGGCCGAAATTTTGACCCCCTCCGATCTTCTTGAAACTCTGGATTCTGACAGAGGGCCACGAGACTTCGACCAGCGCGCAAAAATGGAGGCTCTAGACCCTTCCAGAGCCGAGATATCGGATGTCAAAGTTTTGACCTGAAAAAAAAACATAAGGGGTAACACTGTCGTTTTTGGCCGAAATTTTGACCCCCTCCGATCTTCTTGAAACTCTGGATTCTGACAGAGGGCCACGAGACTTCGACCAACACGGAAAAATGGAGGCTCTAGACCCTTCCAGAGCCGAGATATCGGATGTCAAAGTTTTGACCCGAAAAAAAAAACATAAGGGGTAACACTGTCGTTTTTGGCCGAAATTTTGACCCTCTCCGATCTTCTTGAAACTCTGGATTCTGACAGAGGGCCACGAGACTTCGACCAGCGCGCAAAAATGGAGGCTCTAGACCCTTCCAGAGCCGAGATATCGGATGTCAAAGTTTTGACTCGAAAAAAAACATAAGGGGTAACACTGTCGTTTTTGGCCGAAATTTTGACCCCCTCCGATCTTCTTGAAACTCTGGATTCTGACAGAGGGCCACGAGACTTCGACCATCGCGCAAAAATGGAGGCTCTAGACCCTTCCAGAGCTGAGATATCGGATGTCAAAGTTTTGACCTGAAAAAAAAACATAAGGGGTAACACTGTCGTTTTTGGCCGAAATTTTGACCCCCTCCGATCTTCTTGAAACTCTGGATTCTAACAGAGGGCCACGAGACTTCGACCAGCGCGCAAAAATGGAGGCTCTAGACCCTTCCAGAGCCGAGATATCGGATGTCAAAGTTTTGACCCCAAAAAAAAAAACATAAGGGGTAACACTGTCGTTTTTGGCCGAAATTTTGACCCTCTCCGATCTTCTTGAAACTCTGGATTCTGACAGAGGGCCACGAGACTTCGACCAGCGCGCAAAAATGGAGGCTCTAGACCCTTCCAGAGCCGAGATATCGGATGTCAAAGTTTTGACTTGAAAAAAAAAACATAAGGGGTAACACTGTCATTTTTGGCCGAAATTTTGACCCCCTCCGATCTTCTTGAAACTCTGGATTCTGACAGAGGGCCACGAGACTTCGACCAGCGCGCAAAAATGGAGGCTCTAGACCCTTCCAGAGCCGAGATATCGGATGTCAAAGTTTTGACCCGAAAAAAAAACATAAGGGGTAACACTGTCGTTTTTGGCCGAAATTTTGACCCTCTCCGATCTTCTTGAAACTCTGGATTCTGACAGAGGGCCACGAGACTTCGACCAGCGCGCAAAAATGGAGGCTCTAGACCCTTCCAGAGCCGAGATATCGGATGTCAAAGTTTTGACCTGAAAAAAAAACATAAGGGGTAACACTGTCGTTTTTGGCCGAAATTTTGACCCCCTCCGATCTTCTTGAAACTCTGGATTCTGACAGAGGGCCACGAGACTTCGACCAGCGCACAAAAATGGAGGCTCTAGACCCTACCAGAGCCGAGATATCGGATGTCAAAGTTTTGACCTGAAAAAAAAAAAACATAAGGGGTACCACTGTCGTTTTTGGCCGAAATTTTGACCCCCTCCGATCTTCTTGAAACTCTGGATTCTGACAGAGGGCCACGAGACTTCGACCAGCGCGCAAAAATGGAGGCTCTAGACCCTTCCAGAGCCGAGATATCGGATGTCAAAGTTTTGACCTGAAAAAAAAAACATAAGGGGTAACACTGTCGTTTTTGGCCGAAATTTTGACCCCCTCCGATCTTCTTGAAACTCTGGATTCTGACAGAGGGCCACGAGACTTCGACCAGCACGGAAAAATGGAGGCTCTAGACCCTTCCAGAGCCGAGATATCGGATGTCAAAGTTTTGACCTGAAAAAAAAACATAAGGGGTAACACTGTCGTTTTTGGCCGAAATTTTGACCCCCTCCGATCTTCTTGAAACTCTGGATTCTGACAGAGGGCCACGAGACTTCGACCAGCACGGAAAAATGGAGGCTCTAGACCCTTCCAGAGCCGAGATATCGGATGTCAAAGTTTTGACCCGAAAAAAAAAAACATAAGGGGTAACACTGTCGTTTTTGGCCGAAATTTTGACCCTCTCCGATCTTCTTGAAACTCTGGATTCTGACAGAGGGCCACGAGACTTCGACCATCGCGCAAAAATGGAGGCTCTAGACCCTTCCAGAGCCGAGATATCGGATGTCAAAGTTTTGACTCGAAAAAAAAAACATAAGGGGTAACACTGTCGTTTTTGGCCGAAATTTTGACCCCCTCCGATCTTCTTGAAACTCTGGATTCTGACAGAGGGCCACGTGACTTCGACCATCGCGCAAAAATGGAGGCTCTAGACCCTTCCAGAGCCGAGATATCGGATGTCAAAGTTTTGACCTGAAAAAAAAAACATAAGGGGTAACACTGTCGTTTTTGGCCGAAATTTTGACCCCCTCCGATTTTCTTGAAACTCTGGATTCTGACAGAGGGTCACGAGACTTCGACCAGCGCGCAAAAATGGAGGCTCTAGACCCTTCCAGAGCCGAGATATCGGATGTCAAAGTTTTGACCTGAAAAAAAAAACATAAGGGGTAACACTGTCGTTTTTGGCCGAAATTTTGACCCCCTCCGATCTTCTTGAAACTCTGGATTCTGACAGAGGGCCACGAGACTTCGACCAGCGCGCAAAAATGGAGGCTCTAGACCCTTCCAGAGCCGAGATATCGGATGTCAAAGTTTTGACCTGAAAAAAAAACATAAGGGGTAACACTGTCGTTTTTGGCCGAAATTTTGACCCCCTCCGATCTTCTTGAAACTCTGGATTCTGACAGAGGGCCACGAGACTTCGACCAACACGGAAAAATGGAGGCTCTAGACCCTTCCAGAGCCGAGATATCGGATGTCAAAGTTTTGACCCGAAAAAAAAAAACATAAGGGGTAACACTGTCGTTTTTGGCCGAAATTTTGACCCTCTCCGATCTTCTGGAAACTCTGGATTCTGACAGAGGGCCACGAGACTTCGACCAGCGCGCAAAAATGGAGGCTCTAGACCCTTCCAGAGCCGAGATATCGGATGTCAAAGTTTTGACTCGAAAAAAAACATAAGGGGTAACACTGTCGTTTTTGGCCGAAATTTTGACCCCCTCCGATCTTCTTGAAACTCTGGATTCTGACAGAGGGCCACGAGACTTCGACCATCGCGCAAAACTGGAGGCTCTAGACCCTTCCAGAGCTGAGATATCGGATGTCAAAGTTTTGACCTGAAAAAAAACATAAGGGGTAACACTGTCGTTTTTGGCCGAAATTTTGACCCCCTCCGATCTTCTTGAAACTCTGGATTCTGACAGAGGGCCACGAGACTTCGACCAGCGCGCAAAAATGGAGGCTCTAGACCCTTCCAGAGCCGAGATATCGGATGTCAAAGTTTTGACCTGAAAAAAAAAACATAAGGGGTAACACTGTCGTTTTTGGCCGAAATTTTGACCCCCTCCGATCTTCTTGAAACTCTGGATTCTGACAGAGGGCCACGAGACTTCGACCAGCGCGCAAAAATGGAGGCTCTAGACCCTTCCAGAGCCGAGATATCGGATGTCAAAGTTTTGACTTGAAAAAAAAACATAAGGGGTAACACTGTCGTTTTTGGCCGAAATTTTGACCCCCTCCGATCTTCTTGAAACTCTGGATTCTGACAGAGGGCCACGAGACTTCGACCAGCGCGCAAAAATGGAGGCTCTAGACCCTTCCAGAGCCGAGATATCGGATGTCAAAGTTTTGACTCGAAAAAAAAAAAAACATAAGGGGTAACACTGTCGTTTTTGGTCGAAATTTTGACCCCCTCCGATCTTCTTGAAACTCTGGATTCTGACAGAGGGCCACGAGACTTCGACCAGCGCGCAAAAATGGAGGCTCTAGACCCTTCCAGAGCCGAGATATCGGATGTCAAAGTTTTGACCTGAAAAAAAAAACATAAGGGGTAACACTGTCGTTTTTGGCCGAAATTTTGACCCCCTCCAATCTTCTTGAAACTCTGGATTCTGACAGAGGGCCACGAGACTTCGACCAGCGCACAAAAATGGAGGCTCTAGACCCTTCCAGAGCCGAGATATCGGATGTCAAAGTTTTGACCCGAAAAAAAAACCATAAGGGGTAACACTGTCGTTTTTGGCCGAAATTTTGACCCTCTCCGATCTTCTTGAAACTCTGGATTCTGACAGAGGGCCACGAGACTTCGACCAGCGCGCAAAAATGGAGGCTCTAGACCCTTCCAGAGCCGAGATATCGGATGTCAAAGTTTTGACCTGAAAAAAAAAACATAAGGGGTAACACTGTCGTTTTTGGCCGAAATTTTGACCCCCTCCGATCTTCTTGAAACTCTGGATTCTGACAGAGGGCCACGAGACTTCGACCAGCGCGCAAAAATGGAGGCTCTAGACCCTTCCAGAGCCGAGATATCAGATGTCAAAGTTTTGACCAGAAAAAAAAAACATAAGGGGTAACACTGTCGTTTTTGGCCGAAATTTTGACCCCCTCCGATCTTCTTGAAACTCTGGATTCTGACAGAGGGCCACGAGACTTCGACCAGCGCGCAAAAATGGAGGCTCTAGACCCTTCCAGAGCCGAGATATCGGATGTCAAAGTTTTGACCTGAAAAAAAAACATAAGGGGTAACACTGTCGTTTTTGGCCGAAATTTTGACCCCCTCCGATCTTCTTGAAACTCTGGATTCTGACAGAGGGCCACGAGACTTCGACCAACACGGAAAAATGGAGGCTCTAGACCCTTCCAGAGCCGAGATATCGGATGTCAAAGTTTTGACCCGAAAAAAAAAACATAAGGGGTAACACTGTCGTTTTTGGCCGAAATTTTGACCCTCTCCGATCTTCTTGAAACTCTGGATTCTGACAGAGGGCCACGAGACTTCGACCAGCGCGCAAAAATGGAGGCTCTAGACCCTTCCAGAGCCGAGATATCGGATGTCAAAGTTTTGACTCGAAAAAAAACATAAGGGGTAACACTGTCGTTTTTGGCCGAAATTTTGACCCCCTCCGATCTTCTTGAAACTCTGGATTCTGACAGAGGGCCACGAGACTTCGACCATCGCGCAAAAATGGAGGCTCTAGACCCTTCCAGAGCTGAGATATCGGATGTCAAAGTTTTGACCTGAAAAAAAAACATAAGGGGTAACACTGTCGTTTTTGGCCGAAATTTTGACCCCCTCCGATCTTCTTGAAACTCTGGATTCTAACAGAGGGCCACGAGACTTCGACCAGCGCGCAAAAATGGAGGCTCTAGACCCTTCCAGAGCCGAGATATCGGATGTCAAAGTTTTGACCCCAAAAAAAAAAACATAAGGGGTAACACTGTCGTTTTTGGCCGAAATTTTGACCCTCTCCGATCTTCTTGAAACTCTGGATTCTGACAGAGGGCCACGAGACTTCGACCAGCGCGCAAAAATGGAGGCTCTAGACCCTTCCAGAGCCGAGATATCGGATGTCAAAGTTTTGACTTGAAAAAAAAACATAAGGGGTAACACTGTCATTTTTGGCCGAAATTTTGACCCCCTCCGATCTTCTTGAAACTCTGGATTCTGACAGAGGGCCACGAGACTTCGACCAGCGCGCAAAAATGGAGGCTCTAGACCCTTCCAGAGCCGAGATATCGGATGTCAAAGTTTTGACCCGAAAAAAAAACATAAGGGGTAACACTGTCGTTTTTGGCCGAAATTTTGACCCTCTCCGATCTTCTTGAAACTCTGGATTCTGACAGAGGGCCACGAGACTTCGACCAGCGCGCAAAAATGGAGGCTCTAGACCCTTCCAGAGCCGAGATATCGGATGTCAAAGTTTTGACCTGAAAAAAAAACATAAGGGGTAACACTGTCGTTTTTGGCCGAAATTTTGACCCCCTCCGATCTTCTTGAAACTCTGGATTCTGACAGAGGGCCACGAGACTTCGACCAGCGCACAAAAATGGAGGCTCTAGACCCTACCAGAGCCGAGATATCGGATGTCAAAGTTTTGACCTGAAAAAAAAAAAACATAAGGGGTACCACTGTCGTTTTTGGCCGAAATTTTGACCCCCTCCGATCTTCTTGAAACTCTGGATTCTGACAGAGGGCCACGAGACTTCGACCAGCGCGCAAAAATGGAGGCTCTAGACCCTTCCAGAGCCGAGATATCGGATGTCAAAGTTTTGACTTGAAAAAAAAACATAAGGGGTAACACTGTCGTTTTTGGCCGAAATTTTGACCCCCTCCGATCTTCTTGAAACTCTGGATTCTGACAGAGGGCCACGAGACTTCGACCAGCGCGCAAAAATGGAGGCTCTAGACCCTTCCAGAGCCGAGATATCGGATGTCAAAGTTTTGACCCGAAAAAAAAAACATAAGGGGTAACACTGTCGTTTTTGGCCGAAATTTTGACCCTCTCCGATCTTCTTGAAAGTCTGGATTCTGACAGAGGGCCACGAGACTTCGACCAGCGCGCAAAAATGGAGGCTCTAGACCCTTCCAGAGCCGAGATATCGGATGTCAAAGTTTTGACCTGAAAAAAAAAACATAAGGGGTAACACTGTCGTTTTTGGCCGAAATTTTGACCCCCTCCGATCTTCTTGAAACTCTGGATTCTGACAGAGGGCCACGAGACTTCGACCAGCGCACAAAAATGGAGGCTCTAGACCCTACCAGAGCCGAGATATCGGATGTCAAAGTTTTGACCTGAAAAAAAAAAACATAAGGGGTACCACTGTCGTTTTTGGCCGAAATTTTGACCCCCTCCGATCTTCTTGAAACTCTGGATTCTGACAGAGGGCCACGAGACTTCGACCAGCGCGCAAAAATGGAGGCTCTAGACCCTTCCAGAGCCGAGATATCGGATGTCAAAGTTTTGACCTGAAAAAAAAAAACATAAGGGGTAACACTGTCGTTTTTGGCCGAAATTTTGACCCCCTCCGATCTTCTTGAAACTCTGGATTCTGACAGAGGGCCACGAGACTTCGACCAGCGCGCAAAAATGGAGGCTCTAGACCCTTCCAGAGCCGAGATATCGGATGTCAAAGTTTTGACCAGAAAAAAAAAAACATAAGGGGTAACACTGTCGTTTTTGGCCGAAATTTTGACCCCCTCCGATCTTCTTGAAACTCTGGATTCTGACAGAGGGCCACGAGACTTCGACCAGCGCGCAAAAATGGAGGCTCTAGACCCTTCCAGAGCCGAGATATCGGATGTCAAAGTTTTGACCTGAAAAAAAAAACATAAGGGGTAACACTGTCGTTTTTGGCCGAAATTTTGACCCTCTCCGATCTTCTTGAAACTCTGGATTCTGACAGAGGGCCACGAGACTTCGACCAGCGCGCAAAAATGGAGGCTCTAGACCCTTCCAGAGCCGAGATATCGGATGTCAAAGTTTTGACCTGAAAAAAAAACATAAGGGGTAACACTGTCGTTTTTGGCCGAAATTTTGACCCCCTCCGATCTTCTTGAAACTCTGGATTCTGACAGAGGGCCACGAGACTTCGACCAGCGCACAAAAATGGAGGCTCTAGACCCTACCAGAGCCGAGATATCGGATGTCAAAGTTTTGACCTGAAAAAAAAAAAAACATAAGGGGTACCACTGTCGTTTTTGGCCGAAATTTTGACCCCCTCCGATCTTCTTGAAACTCTGGATTCTGACAGAGGGCCACGAGACTTCGACCAGCGCGCAAAAATGGAGGCTCTAGACCCTTCCAGAGCCGAGATATCGGATGTCAAAGTTTTGACTTGAAAAAAAAACATAAGGGGTAACACTGTCGTTTTTGGCCGAAATTTTGACCCCCTCCGATCTTCTTGAAACTCTGGATTCTGACAGAGGGCCACGAGACTTCGACCAGCGCGCAAAAATGGAGGCTCTAGACCCTTCCAGAGCCGAGATATCGGATGTCAAAGTTTTGACCCGAAAAAAAAAACATAAGGGGTAACACTGTCGTTTTTGGCCGAAATTTTGACCCTCTCCGATCTTCTTGAAAGTCTGGATTCTGACAGAGGGCCACGAGACTTCGACCAGCGCGCAAAAATGGAGGCTCTAGACCCTTCCAGAGCCGAGATATCGGATGTCAAAGTTTTGACCTGAAAAAAAAACATAAGGGGTAACACTGTCGTTTTTGGCCGAAATTTTGACCCCCTCCGATCTTCTTGAAACTCTGGATTCTGACAGAGGGCCACGAGACTTCGACCAGCGCACAAAAATGGAGGCTCTAGACCCTACCAGAGCCGAGATATCGGATGTCAAAGTTTTGACCTGAAAAAAAAAAAACATAAGGGGTACCACTGTCGTTTTTGGCCGAAATTTTGACCCCCTCCGATCTTCTTGAAACTCTGGATTCTGACAGAGGGCCACGAGACTTCGACCAGCGCGCAAAAATGGAGGCTCTAGACCCTTCCAGAGCCGAGATATCGGATGTCAAAGTTTTGACCTGAAAAAAAAAAACATAAGGGGTAACACTGTCGTTTTTGGCCGAAATTTTGACCCCCTCCGATCTTCTTGAAACTCTGGATTCTGACAGAGGGCCACGAGACTTCGACCAGCGCGCAAAAATGGAGGCTCTAGACCCTTCCAGAGCCGAGATATCGGATGTCAAAGTTTTGACCAGAAAAAAAAAAACATAAGGGGTAACACTGTCGTTTTTGGCCGAAATTTTGACCCCCTCCGATCTTCTTGAAACTCTGGATTCTGACAGAGGGCCACGAGACTTCGACCAGCGCGCAAAAATGGAGGCTCTAGACCCTTCCAGAGCCGAGATATCGGATGTCAAAGTTTTGACCTGAAAAAAAAAACATAAGGGGTAACACTGTCATTTTTTTTCTGGTCAAAATTTTGAGTTTCAATATCTCAGCTCTGGAAGGGTCTAGAGCCTCAATTTTTGCACCCAGGTCCATGTCTCGTGGCCCTCTATCAGAATTTAGAGTTTTGAGAAGATTGGAGAAACTTAATTTTTCACCCCCCGAAAAAAAAACATAAGGGGTAACACTGTCATTTTTTTTTCTGGTCAAAATTTTGAGTTTCAATATCTCAGCTCTGGAAGGGTCTAGAGCCTCAATTTTTGCACCCAGGTCCATGTTTCGTGGCCCTCTATCAGAATCCAGAGTTTTGAGAAGATTGGAAAAACTTAATTTTTCACCCCCCGAAAAAAAATGTAAGGGGTAACACTGTCATTTTTTTTTTCTGGTCAAAATTTTGAGTTTCAATATCTCAGCTCTGAAGACATGAAGACATGCTCCCAAGAAAAGAAGAGGGAATGTAGACGGTCCAGTGGCTCAGTGGTGTGAGTGTCGCTGTCTCGTGTGGAGAATCCTGGTTTGTGTCCTTTGTTGTTAAAAATCTTTAGTTTCACTGGTTTGGTCCAAATAAAAGACCAATCTTCAAAAGGGACATCCAATTGTTGCAAATGTAAGTGGTTCAGTGGTAAAAGCGTTGCTGTTCTGTGTTGAAAATCCTGGTTCAAATCTCACTTTTTTGGTGGAAAATACTTTAGTTCGATTGCTTGCGACAAACAGAAACGGTGAAATGAAGAAGCTCCTGTGGCTCAGTGGTCTGAGTGTTGGGATTCCTTTGGGAAACCCGGGTTCCAGCCTCACTCTTATCATGCTTTAGTTTCACTGGGTTTGTCCAAGAAAGACATGTTCCCAAAAAAAGAAACATGAGTGTGTGTGCTCCAGTGGCTCAGTGGTCTGAGTGTTGTGATTCCATGTGGGAAAGCCAGGTTCAAGCCTTGCTTTTCTGCGTCTTTAGTTTTGTCGGGTTTGTCCGAGAGAAAAGAAGACATGCTCACAATAAAATAAGTGCATGAGTGTGGAAGGTCCAGTGGCTCAGTGGTGTGAGTGTTGCAGTTCCATATGGGAAAATGGGTTCAAACCTCACTATTGCGATGCTTTGCTTTATTTTCGTCGGGTTTGTTGAAAAGAAAAAAAAGACATGGCCCCCCAAAAAAGGAGTGTGAGGGTTGAAGGTCCAGTGGCTCAGTGGTGTGAGTGTCAATCTCTCGTATGGAGAATCCAGGTTTGAATCTCTTGATGGTAAACTTTTTTTAGTTTGATTGGTTTGGTCCAAATAAAAGAACAAATCTTCAGCAAGGACTTCTAACTGTAAGTGGTTCAGTGGTAAAAAGCGTTGCTGTTCTGTGTTGGAAATCCTGGTTCAAATCTCACTTTTGCTGTTGAAATTACTTTAGTGTGATTTTTTGAGACAAACAGAAACATTGAAATGAAGAACTGGCTTTGTCCAAGAAAGACATGTTCCCAAAAAAGGAAGTGTGAGTGTGTATGGTCCAGTGGCTGAGTGTTGTGATTCTATGTGGGAAACCCAGGTTCCAGCCTCACTCTTATCATGCTTTAGTTTCACTGGCTTTGTCCAAGTTAGACATGTTCCCAAAAAGGAAGTGTGAGTGTGTGTGGTCCAGTGGCTCAGTGGTCTGAGTCTTGTGATTCCATGTGGGAAACCCGGATTCGAATCACGCTTTTGTGATGCTTTAGTTTCACTGGATTGTCGAAGTCGACATGCTCCCAACTCGTACACATGCTCCCAAAAAAAGAACAGTGAGTGTGCGAGCTCCAGTGGCTCAGTGGTCTGAGTGTTATGGTTCTGTGTGGGAAACCAGGGTTTGAGCCTCACTGTTATCATGCTTTAGTTTCACTGGCTTTGTCCAAGAAAGACATGTTCCCAAACAAGGAAGTGTGAGTGTGTGTGGCTCAGTGGTCTGAGTGTTGTGATTCCATGTGGGAAACCTGGGTTCAAATCACACTCTTGTAACGCTTTAGTTTCACTGGATTGTCGAAGTAAGACATGCTCCCAAAAAAAGAAGAGTGAGTGTGCAAGCTACAGTGGCTCAGTGGTCTGAGTGTTATGGTTCCATGTGGAAAACCAGGGTTCGAGCCTCACTCTTACCATGCTTTAGTTTCACTGGCTTTGTCCAAGAAAGACATGTTCCCAAAAAGGAAGTGTGAGCGTGTGTGGTCCAGTGGCTCAGTGGTCTGAGTCTTGTGATTCCATGTGGGAAACCTGGATTTGAATCACACTTTTGTGATGCTTTAGTTTCACTGGATTGTCAAAGTCGACATGCTCCCAACTCGTCCACATGCTCCCAAAAAAAGGAGAGTGAGTGTGCAAGCTCCAGTGGCTCAGTGGTCTGAGTGTTATGGTTCCATGTGGGAAACCAGGGTTTGAGCCTCACTCTTACCATGCTTTAGTTTCAAGGGGTTTGTCCAAGAGAGAAAAAGACTTGCTCCCAAAAAATTAAGTATGTGTGTGGATGGTCCAGTGGCTCAGTGGGTCAGCTCTCACTCCCCAGTTGGGAGGTTCCTGGTTCAAGACTAGGCTGGACACTGAAGCAAGTGATGGTTGCAGGTTGGAGGATTGTGGAGGAGTATCTAGGATGAGAACTATAGATAATAGTGTGTATGAGGTAAGAAATGAAATATTTTTTGGTGCATGCTTATGTTGTGTACATTTCATGTATTCCAAAATTGAAATTTTGGTTAAGTCCAACCAAAAAATGCCTCTCTCTGCAGCAACACCGCTGCTGGATATCGTCCCAGAAATCCCCAGGGGGAGGAGTTAGGTTATTTCCTCCCCCCTTCGTGTCCTGACCGTCTCTCGTCACCCAGCTGCAGATCTGGAGGATGTTCGTCAACGCAACCATGCTTCACGGTCCAGCCCGGTCTTGAACCAGGAACATCCCAACCTCCCGATTCGGGAGTGAGAGCTCACCCACGGAGCCACTGGACCATCCACACTCATACTTAATTTTTTGGGAGCATGTCTTTTTCTCTCTTGGACAAACCAGTTGAAACTAAAGCATGATAAGAGTGAGGCTCGAACCTTGGTTTCCCACATGGAATCACAACACTCAGACCACTGAGCCACTGGAGCTTGCACACTCACTCTTCTTTTTTTGGGAGCATGTCTTACTACGACAATCCAGTGAAACTAAAGCATCACAAGAGTGTGATTCGAACCTGGGTTTCCCACATAGAATGACAACACTCAGACCACTGAGCCACAGGAGCTTCTTCATTTCAATGTTTCTGTTTGTCTCAAAAAATCACACTAAAATAATTTCAACCGCAAAAGTGAGATTTGAACCAGGGTTTTCAACACAGAATAGCAACGCTTTTACCACTGAACCACTTACAGTTGGATGTCCTTTTTGAAGATTGGTCTTTTTATTTGGACCAAACCAATCAAACTAAAAATGTTAACCATCAAGAGACTCAAACATGGATTCTCCACACGAGAGATTAACACTCACACCACTGAGCCATTCAAGCTTCCACTCTTTCACTTTCTTTTGCAGGCATTTCTTTTTTATTTGGACAAAACCATTCAAAATAAAGCATTTTAATGCAAAGAGTGGGACTTGAACCCAAATCCTCAACATGATAGAGTAACACTCTAACCACTGAGCCATTCAAGCTTCCACTCTTTCACTTTATTTTGCAGGCATTTCTTTTTTATTTGGACAAAACCCTTCAAAATAAAGAATTTTAATGCTAAGAGCGGACTTGAACCCAAATCCTCAACATGATAGAGGAACACTCTGACCACTGAGCCATTCAAGCTTCCACTTTTTCTCTTTGTTTTGCAGGCATGTCTTTTTTATTTGGACAAAACACTGTCGTTTTTGGCCGAAATTTTGACCCCCTCCGATCTTCTTGAAACTCTGGATTCTGACAGAGGGTCACGAGACTTCGACCAGCGCGCAAAAATGGAGGCTCTAGACCCTTCCAGAGCCGAGATATCGGATGTCAAAGTTTTGACCTGGAAAAAAAAAACATAAGGGGTAACACTGTCGTTTTTGGCCGAAATTTTGACCCCCTCCGATCTTCTTGAAACTCTGGATTCTGACAGAGGGCCACGAGACTTCGACCAGCGCGCAAAAATGGAGGCTCTAGACCCTTCCAGAGCCGAGATATCGGATGTCAAAGTTTTGACCTGAAAAAAAAAACATAAGGGGTAACACTGTCGTTTTTGGCCGAAATTTTGACCCCCTCCGATCTTCTTGAAACTCTGGATTCTGACAGAGGGCCACGAGACTTCGACCAGCGCGCAAAAATGGAGGCTCTAGACCCTTCCAGAGCCGAGATATCGGATGTCAAAGTTTTGACCCGAAAAAAAACATAAGGGGTAACACTGTCGTTTTTGGCCGAAATTTTGACCCTCTCCGATCTTCTTGAAACTCTGGATTCTGACAGAGGGCCACGAGACTTCGACCAGCGCGCAAAAATGGAGGCTCTAGACCCTTCCAGAGCCGAGATATCGGATGTCAAAGTTTTGACCTGAAAAAAAAACATAAGGGGTAACACTGTCGTTTTTGGCCGAAATTTTGACCCCCTCCGATCTTCTTGAAACTCTGGATTCTGACAGAGGGCCACGAGACTTCGACCAGCGCGCAAAAATGGAGGCTCTAGACCCTTCCAGAGCCGAGATATCGGATGTCAAAGTTTTGACCTGAAAAAAAAACATAAGGGGTAACACTGTCGTTTTTGGCCGAAATTTTGACCCCCTCCGATCTTCTTGAAACTCTGGATTCTGACAGAGGGTCACGAGACTTCGACCAGCGCGCAAAAATGGAGGCTCTAGACCCTTCCAGAGCCGAGATATCGGATGTCAAAGTTTTGACTCGAAAAAAAACATAAGGGGTAACACTGTCGTTTTTGGCCGAAATTTTGACCCCCTCCGATCTTCTTGAAACTCTGGATTCTGACAGAGGGCCACGAGACTTCGACCAGCGCGCAAAAATGGAGGCTCTAGACCCTTCCAGAGCCGAGATATCGGATGTCAAAGTTTTGACCTGAAAAAAAAACATAAGGGGTAACACTGTCGTTTTTGGCCGAAATTTTGACCCCCTCCGATCTTCTTGAAACTCTGGATTCTGACAGAGGGCCACGAGACTTCGACCAGCGCGCAAAAATGGAGGCTCTAGACCCTTCCAGAGCCGAGATATCGGATGTCAAAGTTTTGACTCGAAAAAAAAAAAACATAAGGGGTAACACTGTCGTTTTTGGCCGAAATTTTGACCCCCTCCGATCTTCTTGAAACTCTGGATTCTGACAGAGGGCCACGAGACTTCGACCAGCGCGCAAAAATGGAGGCTCTAGACCCTTCCACAGCCGAGATATCGGATGTCAAAGTTTTGACCTGAAAAAAAAAAAACATAAGGGGTAACACTGTCGTTTTTGGCCGAAATTTTTACCCCCTCCGATCTTCTTGAAACTCTGGATTCTGACAGAGGGCCACGAGACTTCGACCAGCGCGCAAAAATGGAGGCTCTAGACCCTTCCAGAGCCGAGATATCGGATGTCAAAGTTTTGACCCGAAAAAAAAAAACATAAGGGGTAACACTGTCGTTTTTGGCCGAAATTTTGACCCTCTCCGATCTTCTTGAAACTCTGGATTTTGACAGAGGGCCACGAGACTTCGACCAGCGCGCAAAAATGGAGGCTCTAGACCCTTCCAGAGCCGAGATATCGGATGTCAAAGTTTTGACCTGAAAAAAAAAACATAAGGGGTAACACTGTCGTTTTTGGCCGAAATTTTGACCCCCTCCGATCTTCTTGAAACTCTGGATTCTGACAGAGGGCCACGAGACTTCGACCAGCGCACAAAAATGGAGGCTCTAGACCCTACCAGAGCCGAGATATCGGATGTCAAAGTTTTGACCTGAAAAAAAATACATAAGGGGTACCACTGTCGTTTTTGGCCGAAATTTTGACCCCCTCCGATCTTTTTGAAACTCTGGATTCTGACAGAGGGCCACGAGACTTCGACCAGCGCGCAAAAATGGAGGCTCTAGACCCTTCCAGAGCCGAGATATCGGATGTCAAAGTTTTGACGTGAAAAAAAAAACATAAGGGGTAACACTGTCATTTTTGGCCGAAATTTTGACCCCCTCCGATCTTCTTGAAACTCTGGATTCTGACAGAGGGCCACGAGACTTCGACCAGCGCGCAAAAATGGAGGCTCTAGACCCTTCCAGAGCCGAGATATCGGATGTCAAAGTTTTGACGTGAAAAAAAAAACATAAGGGGTAACACTGTCGTTTTTGGCCGAAATTTTGACCCCCTCCGATCTTCTTGAAACTCTGGATTCTGACAGAGGGCCACGAGACTTCGACCAGCGCGCAAAAATGGAGGCTCTAGACCCTTCCAGAGCCGAGATATCGGATGTCAAAGTTTTGACCCGAAAAAAAAAAACATAAGGGGTAACACTGTCGTTTTTGGCCGAAATTTTGACCCCCTCCGATCTTCTTGAAACTCTGGATTCTGACAGAGGGCCACGAGACTTCGACCAGCGCGCAAAAATGGAGGCTCTAGACCCTTCCAGAGCCGAGATATCGGATGTCAAAGTTTTGACTCGAAAAAAAAAACATAAGGGGTAACACTGTCGTTTTTGGCCGAAATTTTGACCCCCTCCGATCTTCTTGAAACTCTGGATTCTGACAGAGGGCCACGAGACTTCGACCATCGCGCAAAAATGGAGGCTCTAGACCCTTCCAGAGCTGAGATATCGGATGTCAAAGTTTTGACCTGAAAAAAAAAACATAAGGGGTAACACTGTCGTTTTTGGCCGAAATTTTGACCCCCTCCGATCTTCTTGAAACTCTGGATTCTGACAGAGGGCCACGAGACTTCGACCAGCGCACAAAAATGGAGGCTCTAGACCCTACCAGAGCCGAGATATCGGATGTCAAAGTTTTGACCTGAAAAAAAATACATAAGGGGTACCACTGTCGTTTTTGGCCGAAATTTTGACCCCCTCCGATCTTTTTGAAACTCTGGATTCTGACAGAGGGCCACGAGACTTCGACCAGCGCGCAAAAATGGAGGCTCTAGACCCTTCCAGAGCCGAGATATCGGATGTCAAAGTTTTGACGTGAAAAAAAAAAAACATAAGGGGTAACACTGTCATTTTTGGCCGAAATTTTGACCCCCTCCGATCTTCTTGAAACTCTGGATTCTGACAGAGGGCCACGAGACTTTGACCAGCGCGCAAAAATGGAGGCTCTAGACCCTTCCAGAGCCGAGATATCGGATGTCAAAGTTTTGACGTGAAAAAAAAAACATAAGGGGTAACACTGTCGTTTTTGGCCGAAATTTTGACCCCCTCCGATCTTCTTGAAACTCTGGATTCTGACAGAGGGCCACGAGACTTCGACCAGCGCGCAAAAATGGAGGCTCTAGACCCTTCCAGAGCCGAGATATCGGATGTCAAAGTTTTGACCCGAAAAAAAAAACATAAGGGGTAACACTGTCGTTTTTGGCCGAAATTTTGACCCCCTCCGATCTTCTTGAAACTCTGGATTCTGACAGAGGGCCACGAGACTTCGACCAGCGCGCAAAAATGGAGGCTCTAGACCCTTCCAGAGCCGAGATATCGGATGTCAAAGTTTTGACTCGAAAAAAAAAACATAAGGGGTAACACTGTCGTTTTTGGCCGAAATTTTGACCCCCTCCGATCTTCTTGAAACTCTGGATTCTGACAGAGGGCCACGAGACTTCGACCATCGCGCAAAAATGGAGGCTCTAGACCCTTCCAGAGCTGAGATATCGGATGTCAAAGTTTTGACCTGAAAAAAAAAACATAAGGGGTAACACTGTCGTTTTTGGCCGAAATTTTGACCCCCTCCGATCTTCTTGAAACTCTGGATTCTGACAGAGGGCCACGAGACTTCGACCAGCGCGCAAAAATGGAGGCTCTAGACCCTTCCAGAGCCGAGATATCGGATGTCAAAGTTTTGAACCAAAAAAAAAAACATAAGGGGTAACACTGTCGTTTTTGGCCGAAATTTTGACCCTCTCCGATCTTCTTGAAACTCTGGATTCTGACAGAGGGCCACGAGACTTCGACCAGCGCGCAAGAATGGAGGCTCTAGACCCTTCCAGAGCCGAGATATCGGATGTCAAAGTTTTGACTCGAAAAAAAAAACATAAGGGGTAACACTGTCGTTTTTGGCCGAAATTTTGACCCCCTCCGATCTTCTTGAAACTCTGGATTCTGACAGAGGGCCACGAGACTTCGACCAGCGCGCAAAAATGGAGGCTCTAGACCCTTCCAGAGCCGAGATATCGGATGTCAAAGTTTTGACCTGAAAAAAAAACATAAGGGGTAACACTGTCGTTTTTGGCCGAAATTTTGACCCCCTCCGATCTTCTTGAAACTCTGGATTCTGACAGAGGGCCACGAGACTTCGACCAGCGCGCAAAAATGGAGGCTCTAGACCCTTCCAGTGCCGAGATATCAGATGTCAAAGTTTTGACTCGAAAAAAAAAAAACATAAGGGGTAACACTGTCGTTTTTGGCCGAAATTTTGACCCCCTCCGATCTTCTTGAAACTCTGGATTCTGACAGAGGGCCACGAGACTTCGACCAGCGCGCAAAAATGGAGGCTCTAGACCCTTCCAGAGCCGAGATATCGGATGTCAAAGTTTTGACCTGAAAAAAAAAAAACATAAGGGGTAACACTGTCGTTTTTGGCCGAAATTTTGACCCCCTCCGATCTTCTTGAAACTCTGGATTCTGATAGAGGGCCACGATACATGGACCTGGGTGCAAAAATTGAGGCTCTAGACCCTTCCAGAGCTGAGATATTGAAACTCAAAATTTTGACCAGAAAAAAAATGACAGTGTTACCCCTTATGTTTTTTTTCGGGGGGTGAAATATTAAGTTTCTCCAATCTTCTCAAAACTCTGGATTCTGATAGAGGGCCACGAGACATGGACCTGGGTGTAAAAATTGAGGCTCTAGACCCTTCCAGAGCTGAGATATTGAAACTCAAAATTTTGACCAGAAAAAAAAATGACAGTGTTACCCCTTATGTTTTTTTTCGGGGGGTGAAAAATTAAGTTTCTCCAATCTTCTCAAAACTCTGGATTCTGATAGAGGGCCACGATACATGGACCTGGGTGCAAAAATTGAGGCTCTAGACCCTTCCAGAGCTGAGATATTGAAACTCAAAATTTTGACCAGAAAAAAAAAATGACAGTGTTACCCCTTATGTTTTTTTTTCGGGGGGTGAAAAATTAAGTTTCTCCAAACTTCTCAAAACTCTGGATTCTGATAGAGGGCCACGAGACATGGACCTGGGTGCAAAAAATGAGGCTCTAGACCCTTCCAGAGCTGAGATATTGAAACTCAAAATTTTGACCAGAAAAAAAAAATGACAGTGTTACCCCTTATGTTTTTTTTCGGGGGGTGAAAAATTAAGTTTCTCCAATCTTCTCAAAACTCTGGATTCTGATAGAGGGCCACGAGACATGGACCTGGGTGCAAAAATTGAGGCTCTAGACCCTCCCAGAGCTGAGATATTGAAACTCAAAATTTTGACCAGAAAAAAAAATGACAGTGTTACCCCTTACGTTTTTTTTCGGGGGGTGAAAAATTAAGTTTCTCCAATCTTCTCAAAACTCTGGATTCTGATAGAGGGCCACGAGACATGGACCTGGGTGCAAAAATTGAGGCTCTAGACCCTTCCAGAGCTGAGATATTGAAACTCAAAATTTTGACCAGAAAAAAAATGACAGTGTTACCCCTTATGTTTTTTTTCGGGGGGTGAAAAATAAAGTTTTTCCAATCTTCTCAAAACTCTGGATTCTGATAGAGGGCCACGAGACATGGACCTGGGTGCAAAAATTGAGGCTCTAAACCCTTCCAGAGCTGAGATATTGAAACTCAAAATTTTGACCAGAAAAAAAAAATGACAGTGTTACCCCTTACGTTTTTTTTTCGGGGGGTGAAAAATTAAGTTTCTCCAATCTTCTCAAAACTCTGGATTCTGATAGAGGGCCACGAGACATGGACCTGGGTGCAAAAATTGAGGCTCTAGACCCTTCCAGAGCTGAGATATTGCAACTCAAAATTTTGACCAGAAAAAAAAATGACAGTGTTACCCCTTATGTTTTTTTTCAGGGGGTGAAAAATTAAGTTTCTCCAATCTTCTCAAAACTCTGGATTCTGATAGAGCGCCACGATACATGGACCTGGGTGCAAAAATTGAGGCTCTAGACCCTTCCAGAGCTGAGATATTGAAACTCAAAATTTTGACCAGAAAAAAAAAATGACAGTGTTACCCCTTACGTTTTTTTTCGGGGGGTGAAAAATTAAGTTTCTCCAATCTTCTCAAAACTCTGGATTCTGATAGAGGGCCACGAGACATGGACCTGGGTGAAAAAATTGAGGCTCTAGACCCTTCCAGAGCTGAGATATTGAAACTCAAAATTTTGACCAGAAAAAAAAATGACAGTGTTACCCCTTATGTTTTTTTTCGGGGGGTGAAAAATTAAGTTTCTCCAATCTTCTCAAAACTCTGGATTCTGATAGAGGGCCACGAGACATGGACCTGGGTGCAAAAATTGAGGCTCTAGACCCTTCCAGAGCTGAGATATTGAAACTCAAAATTTTGACCAGAAAAAAAAAATGACAGTGTTACCCCTTATGTTTTTTTTCGGGGGGTGAAAAATTAAGTTTCTCCAATCTTCTCAAAACTCTGGATTCTGACAGAGGGCCACGAGACATGGACCTGGGTGCAAAAATTGAGGCTCTAGACCCTTCCAGATCTGAGATATTGAAACTCAAAATTTTGACCAGAAAAAAAAGACAGTGTTACCCCTTATGTTTTTTTTCAGGGGGTGAAAAAATAAGTTTCTCCAATCTTCTCAAAACTCTGGATTCTGATAGAGGGCCACGATACATGGACCTGGGTGCAAAAATTGAGGCTCTAGACCCTTCCAGAGCTGAGATTTTGAAACTCAAAATTTTGACCAGAAAAAAAAAATGACAGTGTTACCCCTTATGTTTTTTTTCGGGGGGTGAAAAATTAAGTTTCTCCATTCTTCTCAAAACTCTGGATTCTGATATAGGGCCACGAGACATGGACCTGGGTGCAAAAATTTAGGCTCTAGACCCTCCCAGAGCTGAGATATTGAAACTCAAAATTTTGACCAGAAAAAAAAATGACAGTGTTACCCCTTACGTTTTTTTTCGGGGGGTGAAAAATTAAGTTTCTCCAATCTTCTCAAAACTCTGGATTCTGATAGAGGGCCACGAGACATGGACCTGGGTGCAAAAATTGAGGCTCTCGACCCTTCCAGAGCTGAGATATTGAAACTCAAAATTTTTACCAGAAAAAAAATGACAGTGTTACCCCTTACGTTTTTTTTCGGGGGGTGAAATATTAAGTTTCCCCAATCTTCTCAAAACTCTGGATTCTGATAGAGGGCCACGAGACATGGACCTGGGTGCAAAAATTGAGGCTCTAGACCCTTCCAGAGCTGAGATATTGAAACTCAAAATTTTGACCAGAAAAAAAAAACGACAGTGTTACGCTTTTTTTTTTTTTTGGCCGAAAAACTAAGTTTCCCCAATCTTCTCAAAACTCTGGATTCTGATAGAGGGCCATGAGACTTAGACCTGAGTGCAAAAATGGAGGCTCTAGAACCTTCCAGAGCTGAGATATTGAAACTCAAAATTTTGACCAGAAAATAAAACGAGTGTTACTCCTTACATTTTTTTTTTGCCGAAAAATTGAGTTTCCCCAATCTTCTCAAAACTCTGGATTCTGATAGAGGGCCATGAGACTTAGACCTGAGTGCAAAAATGGAGGCTCTAGACCCTTGCAGAGCTGATATATTGAAACTAAAAATTTTGACCAGAAAAAGAAAAACGACAGCGTTACCCCTTACGTTTTTTTTTTTTTTTTTTTTTGGCCGAAAAAATTAAGTTTCCCCAATCTTCTCAAAACTCTGGATTCTGATAGAGGGCCATGAGACTTAGACCTGAGTGCAAAATGGAGGCTCTAGACCCTTCTAGAGCTGATGTAATGAAACTAAAAATTTTGACCAGAAAAAAAAAACGACAGCGTTACCCCTTACATTTTTTTTGTGCGAAAAATTAAGTTTCCCCAATCTTTTCAAAACTTTGGATTCTGATAGAGGGCCATGAGACTTAGACCCGAGTGCAAAAATGGAGGCTCTAGACCCTTCCAGAGCTGATATATTGAAACTCAAAATTTTGACCAGAAAAAAAAAAACGAAAGTGTTACCCCTTACATTTTTTTTGGCCGAAAAATTAAGTTTCCCCAATCTTCTCAAAACTCTGGATTCTGATAGAGGGACATGAGACTTACACCTGAGTGCAAAAATGGAGGCTCTAGACCCTTCCAGACCTGAGATATCGAAACTCAAAATTTTGACCAGAAAAAAAACGACAGTGTTACCCCTTACATTTTTTTTTTTGGCCGAAAAATTAAGTTTCCCCAATCTTCTCAAAACTCTTGATTCTGATAGAGGGCCTTGAGACTTAGACCTGAGTGCAAAAATGGAGGCTCTAGACCCTTCCAGAGCTGAGATATTGAAACTCAAAATTTTGCCCAGAAAAAAAAAAACGACAGTGTTACCCCTTATGTTTTTTTTTTTTTTTTGGCCGAAAAACTAAGTTTCCCCAATCTTCTCAAAACTCTGGATTCTGATAGAGGGCCATGAGACTTAGACCTGAGTGCAAAAATGGAGGCTCTAGAACCTTCCAGAGCTGAGATATTGAAACTCAAAATTTTGACCAGAAAATAAAACGAGTGTTACCCCTTACATTTTTTTTTTTTGCCGAAAAATTGAGTTTCCCCAATCTTCTCAAAACTCTGGATTCTGATAGAGGGCCATGAGACTTAGACCTGAGTGCAAAAATGGAGGCTCTAGACCCTTGCAGACCAGAGATATTGAAACTCAAAATTTTGACCAGAAAAAAAAACGACAGTGTTACCGCTTACGTTTTTTTTTTTTTTTTTGGCCGAAAAATTAAGGTTCTTCAATCTTCTCAAAACTCTGGATTCTGATAGAGGGCCACGAGACTTAGACATGAGTGCAAAAATGGAGGCTCTAGACCCTTCCAGAGCTGAGATATCGAAACTCAAAATTTTGACCAGAAAAAAAAAAACGACAGTGTTACCCCTTACGTTTTTTTTTTTTGGCCGAAAAATTAAGGTTCCCCAATCTTCTCAAAACTCTGGATTCTGATAGAGGGCCATGAGACTTAGACCTGAGTGAAAAAATGGAGGCTCTAGACCCTTCCAGAGCTGAGATATCGAAACTCAAAATTTTGACCAGAAAAAAAAAAACGAGTGTTACCCCTTACATTTTATTTTTTTGGCCGAAAAATTAAGTTTCCCCAATCTTCTCAAAACTCTGGATTCTGATAGAGGGCCATGAGACTTAGACCTGAGTGCAAAAATGGAGGCTCTAGACCCTTCCAGAGCTGATATATTGAAACTCAAAAGTTTGACCAGAAAAAAAAAAACAAAAAACGACAGTGTTACCCCTTACATTTTTTTTTTGGCCGAAAAATTAAGTTTCCCCAATCGTCTCAAAACTCTGGATTCTGATAGAGGGCCATGTGACTTATACTTGAGTTCAAAAATGGAGGCTCTAGACCCTTTCAGAGCTGAGATATTGAAACTCAAAATTTTGACCAGAAAAAAAACGACAGTGTTACCCCTTACGTTTTTTTTTTTTTTTTTTTTTGGTCGAAAAATTAAGTTTCCCCAATCTTCTCAAAACTCTGGATTCTGATCGAGGGCCATGGGACTTAGAGCTGAGTGCAAAAATAGAGGCTCTAGACCCTTCCAGAGCTGAGATATCGAAACTCAAAATTTCGACCAGAAAAAAAACTACAGTGTTACCGCTTACTTTTTTTTTTTTTTTTTTTTTTGTGTGTGGCGAAAAATTAAGTTTCCCCAATCTTCTCAAAACTCTGTATTCTGATAGAGGGCCATGATGGGACTTAGACCTGAGTGCAAAAATGGAGGCTCTAGACCAGTGTTTCCCAACCCTGTTCCTGGCGGCACACCAGCACTGCACGTATTCTTTGTCTCCCTAATCAAACACAACTGATTCAACTCATCAGCTCATTAACCCATCTGATATGAGCTGATGAGTTGAATCAGTTAAGGGAGACAAAGAATACGTGCAGTGTTGGTGTGCCGCCAGGAACAGGGTTGGGAAACACTGCTCTAGACCCTTCCAGAGCTGAGATATCGGAACTCAAAATTTTGACCAGAAAAAAAAAAACGACAGTGTTACCCCTTACGTTTTTTTTTTTGGCCGAAAAATTAAGTTTCCCCAATCTTCTCAAAACTCTGGATTCTGATAGAGGGCCATGAGACTTAGAGCTGAGTGCAGAAATGGAGGCTCTAGACCCTTCCAGAGCTGAGATATCGAAACTCAAAATTTCGACCAGAAAAAAAAAAACGACAGTGTTACCCCTTACGTTTTTTGTTTTTTTTTTTGGCCGAAAAATTAAGTTTCTCCAATCTTCTCAAAACTCTGGATTCTGATAGAGGGTCGTGAGACTTAGACCTGGGTGCAAAAATGGAGGCTCTAGACGCTTATCATGCAATTGCGACCTTATATCAAGCTATTCTGACTTTATATCTCACAATTCTGACTTTATAACTCGCAATTCTGACTTTATAACACGCAATTGCGACTTATATCTCGCAATTCTGTCTTTATAACTCGCAATTCTGACTTTTTAAGTCACAATTCTGACTTTATATCACACAATTCTGACCTTAATTCTCGCAAAATTTTGCGACTTTATATCACGCAATTCTGACTTTATCTCGCAATTTTGAGAAATAATTTCAGAATTGCGAGAAGTAAACTCGCAATTGTGAGAAAAAAAGTCAGAATTGTGAGATAAAAAGTCGCAATTACCTTTTATATTTTTCATTCTATGGCAGAAACTTCCATAGGATTCTGATGGAGGGCCATGACAGAGAAAGCTTTTTGCTAGGCATAACATTCACATTCAATAAAGCATTTACCAAAATAAACATCAAATCTTTTATCACAGCTTTAATCCATCTGAATCTGATCTCCTTTCTGTCTCTTATTTCAGTCTTCTGACTGAAATATGCTGTGGTAGGCTAGTATGGGCTAGGCTACTGCTTACCACATTACTACACAGCATATTTGAGTCAGAAGACTGATAGGTAGAAATGAGATCAGATTCAGATGGATTAAAGCTGTGATAAAAAATTTGCTGTTTATATATATATATATATATATATATATATATATACACACACATATAAATTTGAAAACCTCCTGCATCTGTTTTTTTTTTTTTTTTTAAGATTAGGCTTTGCAAAAAGTAAAAAAAAAAAAACAAACAACAACAACAACAACAAAAAAAAAAACATTATGCTACATTTATTAATTTGGAGAGTGGTTTTTTGAGAACGTTGTTCATAGAGCAAAAAAAAAAAAAACAATAAAAACAATGATATTGAATGTCGATATAGGCTAGCCTACAGCATTTCTGCTCTTCGAAAGTAAAACACATACACAGGATTCATGAGGAAACCAGCTTAGTAACACTTAGTTATGATTTTGAAAATGTAAAATGCAAAGTCAAAATCATAACTTAGTGTTACTAAGCTGGTTTCCTCATGGGGACCAAAAAATGTCCCCTCAAGTACAAGTATTTCGGATATTGCCATGTTTGTGGGGGCATGTTGTCCCATTTATGGGTTTACCCATATGCCAGGCTACACACAGACACACACACACTGCTTGTTGTTGCACATCTCTCTACAACCGTTAGATGTCGCAATACATTAGCCCATTTGTTTATCAGTCGATGT
This sequence comes from Cyprinella venusta, assembly GCA_038021265.1. Lineage (NCBI taxonomy): Eukaryota > Metazoa > Chordata > Actinopteri > Cypriniformes > Leuciscidae > Cyprinella > Cyprinella venusta. The sequence continues at coordinate 31,968,107 of CM075866.1, forward strand.
TACCCATGTTACCTGTCCTGTTTGGTTTGAGAGAGGTAAAATGTTTTGTTCTGCGGTTGTTTCTTTATAATTAGTAATACTAAAAACATAAGCGACACTCTTGTGCTAGACTTAAAAGTAAAGTAAAATAAAGCAAAGACAAACCCAAATTCAGAAAGTGTAAGGTCATCTTTTATTTTGTAACTCCTTGTTATGGTAACTCCTCCCTGGGTTTGCGCAGATTAGGAACTGAACTGTCACGAGAATCATCAACAGCACTTCCGTGTTCACAGACGCTTCAGAAGTCTGAAGACTGCGGACGTCTCATCATGAACGTCAAATTAAACGTCATCTGTTTTAGTATCTCTTTTATGTTTATGTGCTTGTATGCGCAATATGTACCACCGGTAAGTCAGCATCTGTCGTGTTTGTTTATGGAAAGAATTACTGTTTTCATATCCATTTCAGATTTGTTTCATTGCAAGTTACAATAACAGCTGAACTGCAGTGTTGTTTACACGCCATTGGGCTGTTTTATAGCTTAAGTGACCTAAATAGTGCTGTTGGAAACAACACTAGTTTGCTGTAAATATGTGCTTAATCAATGGTGTTCATGTTTCAGTACACAGAAGAGTGCAGAAGTGGCATGTATCCTCCAAACGGACCAACGTGAGTATGACTGAAATTATGGATTATACAGTCTACAAATACTTCTGAGTTGAACATTCTATTCCAAACTTTAATCAGTACAAGCATTCAAAAATTGGGTGTAACAAAATTATGAGATATATACACTGTATATATTTCACAATATGTGTCAGTATTAAATTTTAAAGAAGTGAAACCAAGTCAGGTGTTTTGTAACAGTGCGGATATGCCTGTTATGCAATTACTAAAATATGTCATATTTATCACGTTACTTCACTTTTGTGTGAAGGCTATTTTTTTGCAGGTTTTTAGTACTAAGATAATTGTAACAGTATGTATAAATCAAAGAAATTTATATAAAATATAACATAAAAATATACACTGCTGTGCAAAAGTTTGGGATTGGTAAGATTTTTAATGTTTTTAAAACAAGACTCTTCTGGTCACCAAGGCTGAAATATTATTGCAATTTAAAGTAACTGTTTTCTGATCTATTTTTCTTTTCTTTTTTTTTTTTTAAGAATAATAGAAGAAATAAAATAAATTATTTTATTTATTAAATTATTTTATTTAGCATGCATTAAATTGATCAAAAGTTACAGTAAAGACTTTATAAAGTTTATTAAGTTACTAAATTTAATAAATAGATTTGAACTTTCTATTCATCAAAGAATCCTGAAAATAATTGTCTATAATACTAATAATCAAGTCAGCATTTTAGAATGGTTTATGAAGGATCATGTGACACTGAAGACTGGAGTAATGATGCTGAAAATCCAGCTTTGAATCAGAGAAATAAATTACATTTTTAACTATATTCAAATAGAAAACAGTTATATATATATATAATGAAAACGGCCTTGGTGAGCATGAGATATGTCTTTTAAAAAACATTAAAACATAAATCTATACATAATGTATACATAATTGAAATTGTAAGTTGTGTGAGGAGAGAAGATAAGAAAATCTGTATTTGAATCTCTGTATCTTTTAGATTTAAAGGAGATGTGTCCTGGTATACCATTGATCTGGACTTACCACCAAGCAAAAGATGGACAGATGTTATTACAGACAAAAAGAAGGATGTGAGTTTATACCATCACTGATTCAATGCTCTATAGTTCAAATGCTCTACATGCACTCAATGACATTCCTACAAGCGTTTAAATTTACCTAAATTTTTTTGGGCAAATTGTGAAATGAATTCACAATTATTGCAGTTATTTCAAATCAGATTAAATAACCACAATCAGATGACTCATCAACAATTGAGTCAAGTTTAACTGTGAACTGAAACCCAAAAGCAAACTAAAAGGAATGATCTGACAAGGGCTGATGTGTTCAGTGACGTCTTCAAGAGCTCATGTGCTTGTCTTTTAGATGGCGAGCATGATTCAGGCTATCAGAGATCTAGCAGATGCCTTTGTTCCCAGTGGGAAGCTCATCCAACTAGTAGACAAGGAATTGGTGAGTCGGCAGTCTAACATATCACTTTGTATGATGCTAAATCATAATTTATTGAAGTATATGACACTTAAATCTCATATCTGGCTGACACACTGAGCTACATACATGTCAAATATCACCTACATTAATGATTTAAGCTGTAATAACTAAAAGGACTGATGCGTTTGTCCTCAGCCCTTGATGGTGAACACCCTGCCGTATCCTTTCGATGAGGAGATCAGAGGAATAGCATCAGTGTCTGGTGTTCCTTTGGGTATGAAATACATCGAAACCATCATGTTTCACAGTGTTAAATGAAACATAAACCATCAACTCATTCCATCAACTGTTCTCTTTAACGCAGGTGAGGTGGTGCTCTTCAACATATTTTATGAGGTGTTCACTGTATGCACTTCTCTGGTTGCAGAGGATGCCAAGGGTGAGGATATCATCTGATATAACATTGTTTGAGAGACTATTTTTGTCATTTTTATTGGTTATAACATATCAAATATGCATTATTACACTATAATTCCAATTTTTTTGTTGTTATTGACAGAAATGAATACAAATGTATTCAGCCAGGATTGATAATATTGTTTAAAAGTGAATGTAAAAACATAAAATGCTACAAAACATTAATTTGAAATAAATGCTGCTTTAAAAAAAAAAAAAAAGTTAAGCTGTTTTCAACATTGATAATAATAAGAAATGTTTCTTGAGCAGCAAATCAGAATATTATAATGATTTCTGAAGGATCATGTGACACTGAAGACTGGAGTAATGATGCTGGAATTTTAGCGTTGACATCACAGAAATAAATTACATTTTAAAATAGATAAGAGTTCTTCTAAATTGTAATATTTCTCAATAATACTGTTTTACTGTATTTTTTGATCAAATAAATCCAGCCTTGGTGAGAATGTGAGACTTCTTTCAAAAACATGATCTTACCGACCCCAAACTTTTGAACAGTAGTTTATAATATCACTAGAACAGTTAGAGTATTTGATATAAAGTTGATATATTTTGTTTTTACTCTAGGCAATCTTATCCATGCAAGGAACCTGGACTTTGGACTTTTCATGGGGTGAGTTTAGTGTCATTGCTTTGGTATTTGTTGTTAACCTACAGTAATTTTTGAGTGAACATATATATATATATATATAAACAGTAGTCACCACATGAAAGGTTTTGATCCACTTCAGATGTCGACTACTATATATTAAAGCCTAAAACATCAATATTTCAGACTGTTCTTTGGAATCCTCTGTTTACAGTTGGGATTTGAAGAACAGGTCATGGATCATTACAGAGAAGCTGAAGCCACTTATTGTCAACCTCGACTTCAAAAGGAACAATCAGACTGTCTTTAAATCCACCAATTTTGCAGGATACGTGGGCATGCTGACTGGTATTCATCAGGTAAGCGAGTTGATTAGAGTTCAATCCAGAATGGATTATAATTAAATGATGGTGACAGGATCCAGAATGACCCTTTGTCTCTTTTTAGTTTCTCACTTCTGCAGTTTAACAGGAAAGAACCATTGTGAAAGAATGAATTGTTGGTTAATAATCACATTGCTTCTGTCCCTTGACTCTTTGTCTTTTGTTTTCTTTCTAGCGCTCTTTCACACTCACTATGAATGAACGATTCAGTCTGGATGGAGGGTACATTGGTAGGCCTTTGCACTTTTTATTTGCAGAGCCATATGGCATGACTGTGAGAAATACGTTGAAGCTTTCTTCAAATAATTACTTATTTCATTTGGTCAGATCGTTGATATATAGTTTTATTGTGATTAAGTGTTTGATGTGAATTACAGGAATTCTGGAGTGGATCTTGGGGAAGAGAGAGGGCATGTGGATGAGTTTTCTGACTCGTTCTGTGTTGGAGAATGCAACTAGGTTGGCTAGAGATAGTTATTTTAAAATATGGTCACACTTTAGATTAGGGTCCAATTCTTACCAGTAACTATGAGTTTTTGCATTAATAAACACATAATTACTATTTATTAATAGTTAGTAAAGTAGTTTTTAAGTTTAGGTATTGGGGAATGAAGAATATGGTAAATCAGAATAAGGCATTGATATGTGCTAATAAACAGCCAGTTCCTTGTAATATGCATGCTAATAAGCAACTAGTTAGAATTGGACCCTAAACTAAAGTTGTTGTTTTTTTTTTTTTTAAGAAGTCTCCTATGTTCACCAAGGCAGCATTTATTTGATGAAAAATACAGTAAAACCGTAGTATTGTGAAATATTATCACCATTTAAAATAACTGTTCTCTGTTAATATATATTTTATAGGTTAATACATATATATATATATATATATATATATATATAAATAATATAGGTTAAATATTTTAAAATAAAATATATATATATATGGGATTTGAAGCTGAATTTTCAGCATAATTACTCCAGTCAGTGTCACATGATACCACAGGAATGATTTTAATAGGCTGATTTGATGCTAAAAAAAATATTTATTATACTTGTCAGTACTTTTATTCAACAAGGAAGCACTGAATTAATGTTCTTTTGAACTTTTTATTCATCAAAGAATCCTGAAAAAAAAAATCAAAATATTAAGCAGCAAAAACTTTAAGATTGATAATAAAAAATAACTGTTCATAATTGAGCACCAATAATAATAATTTATAATATTTGAGCTCAAAATCAGCATATTAGAATGATTTCTGAAGGATCATGCGACATTGAAGGCTGGAGTAATGGCACTGAAAATTCAGCTTTGCCATCTGTTATGGTTGTGTAGGATAAACCAAGGGGGTAATCCATTAGCCGGAAGCTGAAGATGCCTCCGGGGGCCGCCCTTCTAGCCTACTATCACCTGCTGTTAGCATCCCATTGACTCCCATTCATTTTAGCGTCACTTTGACAGCGAATAACTTTACACCTGAGGTGTCCAAAGACTCAATTTATCCATTATTTATTTCTAAAGAAACACGACAATGCATAAAAGGCTCCATTACTTTGTATCTTGTAAAAATTGGCTAAAAATTGCATCATAACCACGCGACTGTCCGTCGCACAGTAGAGAATTACCGTGTAGACAGGAAGAGAAGCTCGCACAGCCTCGCAGGCAATCTTTTACTGTCTAAAGTCAGCCCATGGCATAAATAGAAGCAAAATGACAAAATAACTAATCAGAATACTTACCAAAAGTTGCTCCAGGTCGCGCTTCGCCGTCTCTGTGCACGATTAAAATTTCTCTTGGCACAGCTACTATAAATCAGTCAGTTTGCTCATGTGACATCTACGTCGTCAAGCTCAGTTTGAGCCTCTGCAGAACGCTCGGCTTTCAGGAAGTGAGTGCCCATGTTGAGCTTCAGCTCTCTCCGTTGAAATCAACGGGGTCGCTGTGTCCATTTCTTTTACTGTCTATGGGATAAACCCAAGCGCAGACAACAAATGACTTTCACAGGATTCATTAAAGGACAAAACAGAAAACAAAAACCCATGATGGGGCAAAACAAGACAGGGCAAGGCAAATACTCAGTAAACAAACAACTACAACAGGGGCAGATACTTCTTGAATAACAGACTCTCAACAGATTACTTACAGCTAGACTCACACAACGGATGATGATGTCAAACAATGAACCGACACAGGAGAGCAAACACAAGGGGATTATAAAGGGAAACACTAATGACAAGGACAGGTGAAACTGACTAGACAATAATGACAAGACGAGGATAACAAGGGGGCAAGGTAACTTAACGAGACAACACAAGCACATGGCCCAAACAGGCCATGCGCTTGGCCGCTTGCACACAAAACATGATTCTGTTATGATCCTGCCTCACGACTAGAGAAAATCAAGGACAAGAAGTCAGAATCATGACAGAACCCCCACCTTAAGGAGAGGCTTCCAGATGCTCCTCAAGGAGACATTAAACACGGGATGTGATGCTGTCAACAGCATGTTAGACCACTTAGGTCTTCACAAAGCTTTACGTTAAATGTACCAAGAGCTCGGTTAAAAACCAAGGAAGAGCGTGCATTCGAGGTAGCAGCACTGCGTCTTTGAAATATTCTACCTCTACACATTAGATCTTGTGATTCCATCAAGTGCTTTAAGTCTAGGTTAAAGACCTATATTTTCTCAGTTGCTTTTAACTGCTCTTAGTTATATGTGTATTTGTCTATAGGTGTATTTTGTCTAATTGTTGGGTCTGTAAAGTAGTTTGGTCAACTCGTGTTTTTAAATGTGCTCTAGAAATAAATATAATTTGATTTTGATTTGACTTTGACAGACACAAACCAACAATACATGGCAAAAACTAAAAAAGGCATACACAAAAACATAATTACTGGGTTAGGGTGAAACATCAAAAACAATAGACAAGGCAGGGGAGGTGGAGGAAACACAAAGTTCTTAGGGGGCAGTCCAGGGCGAATAGGTGGACTTGGACGTGGGTTGACGAGGTGATGATCTTGGGCGAGGAGTCTGGGGAGAACTGGACGAGCACACACAAAGAACAGTCCGAGGTGAGGTGGAGACAGGGGAAACAGTACGGGGACTAGTGGTGACAGGGACAATTGGGGAAACAGTCCGGGAATTAGTGGAGACAGGGAAGACAGACTGGGATACTGCATTGGTGGCAGCAGCAACAGACTCAGGCACAGAGGACACAGAGAGTGAGGAAACGGGACTCCTGACTGGGCACATGGCAGGCAAAGGGGCAGGACTGGATGCAACGCTCAGAGGCACCGGATCAGGAATAGACCTCACAGACAAAGTGGACTTGGGACAAGATATGACAGGCACATCAAGCATCTTGACAAGCTTGCCAAGGTAGTCTGCTAGAATCTCGGCAGCAACAATGATTGCAGCTTGATCAGCCGCAGCTCTCACAGAGGCAGAATCTGTAACTGGGTGACCAGCTGCTGACTCTGGGATGGCACCTGCTTAAGCGGGCTCTGGGGGAGACAGAGGACAAGAGGCTCCCTTCTTCCTGGGTTGCGGAGCCGAGGACATAGCCGGGCTTGTGACCAGTTGAGGAAGCACAGCAGGGACTGCAGTCTCAGAGGAAGAGGACTCCGAAGCGGAGTCCCATGAAAACCATCTCCCTCGTTCACCACACAGACTTGTGGGTGCAGACGACACCTCGGGAGTCGAAGTGGAGTGAGCCTGGTTCCCCTGCATAACAACGGCCAAAACGTGACCTTCCAGGATCACTGGCAGCCTCGCAGGTGGTGACAAGGTGGTGGAAGCCTGCGGACCCTCCTGGGTGAAATGATCCCAGAGTCAGGCATAATTCTTCAGGATTCACTCACCCGGGGGCGGGACAGGACCATTGACTCGCTCTCCATCGGTGGGAGCCAACCACCACCACTGTTACGGTTGTAGCCGGAGCCAGGAGGACATACTGTCTGCTGGGTTCTTTACTGGTCGGTTCATTCTGTTATGGTTGTGTAGGATAAACCCAAGCGCAGACAGCAAATGATTTCACAGGATTTATTACAGGACAGAACAGAAAACAAAAACCCACAATGGGGCAAAACAAGACAGGGCAAGGCAAATACTCAGTAAACTAACAACTACAAGAGAGGCAGACACTCCTTGAATAACAGACTCTCGACAGATTACTTACAGCTAGACTCACACAACAGATGACAATGTCAAACAATGAACCGACACAGGACAGCAAACACAAGGGGATTATAAAGGGGAACATTAATGACAAGGACAGGTGAAACTGACTAGACAATAATGACAAGACGAGGATAACAAGGGGGCGGGGTAACGTAACGAGACAACACACTTGCACACAAAACATAATTCTGTCATGATCCTGCCTCACGACTAGAGAAAATCTAGGACAAGAAGGCAGAATCATGACACCATCACAAAAATAAATTACATTTTAAAATATAATCAAATAGAAAACATTTAAACAGTTTTTTAAATATTTCACAATATTACTGATTTTACTTGATTTTTCATCAAATAAATGCTGCTTTGGTGAGCATAAGATACTTAAATCGAAAACATTACAAATAATAATTAATCCAAACTGTGCTAAACTGGGGTATATTTTTTGTCTTAACCTGAACTTGAATAAGAACTGGGTTTATGTAGATGATGGTTTGGATGTTGTCTTCTTTTAGCTATGAAAGTGCCAAGGCTCTGTTGTCTGACACTAAGCTGCTGGCTCCAGCTTACTTCATCCTAGGAGGGAACCAGACGGGTCAAGCCTGCATCATCACCAGATCCAGAACACACAACATCAGTCCACTGGAGTGAGCATTGCTACTACACTTAGTTAAAAGTAGACGTGTGAGTTTTTTCGTTAGAAACTAATAAACTGAAAAACTATGTATTTCAGGCTTGATGTGAAGAACGGCAGGTGGTATGTTTTGGAGACTAACTATGACCACTGGAAAGAGCCTCTGTTTTTGGATGACAGGAGAACTCCTGCTATGAAATGCATGAATCAGACTACACAGAATGTGAGTTGGCCTCACATATAAACTAAATCATATTTTTCCTGGTTGCCTAATAATAGTGATTTTACATTCGTGAACTTATTTGCTTTCAGGCCATCTCCTTAAAGACAGTCTATGATGTCCTGTCCACCAAGCCAGTCTTAAATAAAGTAGGTTCATTATCCATTACTGGTAATGTTTTATGTATCAGTTTGTAGCACATGTTATGGCTTGTTCATTAACGCTTCCCTTTATGATGCTGTGCAGCTGACCACATACACTTCTCTAATGGAGGTGTCTAAGGGGACGTTGGAGTCTTATATCCGTGACTGTCCTAACCCCTGCATGCCGTGGTGATGGATGGCATCTGGGCAAGCTGCATCACTGGGACGTTCTTATGTATGTTTAAGGAAAACCATCCAATTCAAAATGTAGCATCATTAAAAATCAGCGCTTGCTAATTTAAGAAGATTTGCAACATAATCATCAGGGCATCTTGGTTAATCAAGGAAGAGCAGCCTATTTACTACTTGTTTAAAGATGTGTGGGGGTGTGGGAAATTGCACTGAAAAATTATATTGCATATGGCAAATTGTATTTTTTTTTAATTGTGATTTTTTTTTTTAACTACGTTAGCGTACAGAAATGTGCACCGTGGAAGGTGTTTCAACTGGATAATCAACACTACTGGTGCCTTGTAACTTTATTAAACCTCCTCAGTGCCAACAGTTCCTCTTTTCTCAGAGGAAAAATGATCAACTAAAAATGAGTGTACAAAATTAAGCAGTATACACATGTACACAACTAACATCAATAAATCATGGAAATTCAGTATGTGTTGTGGGGAAAACGTTGCATTGAGATTTTATGCAAATGTGACCGAGAGAGCAAGCACTGCAGGAAATGATAAAAATCAATGTTTTATTCATTTTAAATCTCAATCTAAACATTAGAGAATCACATTAGGTGAAATGGGGTGAGAACCCAAGCAATGGCCAACATGCCTTAAAAAAGGTAAAAATTAAAGCAAGAGAAAACATTTAAAAGAGTGCAATAAAAGAGGACAGGACAATTTATCAGTGCTTATATGTGATTCAGCTCCATCCTGGGTCAAGTGAAATAGATTTAAATAGAGAATTTTTCTAAATGTGCTTGGAAGTTTTATCCTGAATTAGAGGAATGTCTATTGCCCTCTATATATTACATTCACAAAAAATGCTGAACGTCTGGGAAGGAATCCCAGAATGCAAAAACAAAAGCCTAACCATGCCAAACAAAGACGCACAAAAATGTTTTGCATCCCTTAAACTAGCCATTGAATGAGCTTTAACTGAGAGTTCTGGCTTAAAGAGAAACAGAAAATTTACTTACAGGCTACAGAACAGCTTAAAGACAGAAACCCTTTCAAAACATCCTCTCCTACATTCTCCATAAAACAATCAGAATAAAACTTTTTATAAGTGTAGAGAGAGACTTCTTTAACATCTCTTGAACTGTTAGATCACACATGCTGACAGGCTAATCCACTAATACTTAGCTTAGCTGTTGTTTCCAAGGAATCTTAAGGTATTAAGTTCATTTTAAAGTAAAGTTGAATGAATTATGGTTTGTAGTGTAAAGATGAATCAAAGAACCATTCTCATGCACTCTGGGCTCCAATGGTTTCTGATTAGGAAAAGAAAAAAGAAACATGATTTACAATTCAGTGAGTAGAACATGCTCATATACAGCTCATAACAATTGAGCTCTGAATTTTATGAGTTTTGAATTATTAAAGTCACTGCATGTACAGTCTGAACAGACAGCTTAAATGTTTTAAAGGATATTTAACAGTTACCAGGCTCTTTGAGTGCTTCAGCATTCCCCACCATTCCTGTGAAATCTTCTGTATTTACATTCAGAATTTCAGCTGCTAGGTTATTATTTTGCTGCTCTTCTGAGATCCTCTTACAAAGTTCTTCCTGTACAAATTATAAACAAAGACAATTAGAAAATCTTTAAAAACCATAGAGTAGAGACATGAAAAACTACTGTGGCAGGTGACATTCATCTATGTGAATAATATACTGATGTATACACTGTTACTCTATACACTGTATATTTACAGTATATATACATAAACAAACAGTGTATAGTGTTTTATTTAAAAAAAAAAATATGATTATTATAAAAAAAAAACTATTAATATTATATAAAGCAAATTAATATAATTGCCAATTAATTGATAAAAAAAAGGGAAAAAGTGGATACACTTCCCATATTTATATGTAAACGTCACTATCCTGGCCATCACTATTAGAGAGAGACCCCTCAAGCTCTTACCTCACACAGAACAGACATTTGAAAAGGGAGATCTTCCACCTTCACAAAATCTTCCTCATCTGATTTCTGGCTATTGTTTCCAGATCCAGCCTCCTGCATTACATACAAAGGAACTTAATCCCTTTTTTCATGAATTTCATTCCAACTTGGTCATTCTTAAAAACGATTAAATGATGTTTCATACATCAGTGTTGATCATGACTGGAGAGTCTGTGTCAGGGCTGGCTGTATCTGAGCTCTGAGGAGTTTCCTGTGCAGAAGCAGCAGTGCGATCCTCCTCCTCTTCTCTTTCTTCTTCTGAACCAATTTTTGCCTCCTCTCTGCCCTGCTCTGGAGGCTGCAGATCTGTCACTTTGGACTCCGATTTTATGCTTTTAGCTGTTAGAAAATGGGAGACAAAGTGAAAAAAAAATGTTTTTCAACTGTAATGAGTTTGTAAATATCCCAATAAATGTTAATGGTATAATATTACGGAAGAAAAACGTACATTGGCTGCTTTCGGGACTTTCTAGGTCTGATTTGGTTTCCAGGGGGGCTTCATTTTGTAAGGCAGAGCACTGAAACAACACAACAGTACATTATTAATGTCTTCTGAGTCGGGTTATTTTTTTCTTTCGTGTGCATGCCAGCACACCTGTCTCTGTTCACTAGTGTTGTCCATGCAGGCTTGTAGTGATGTTTGCACCTCAACAGGTCCAGCCTCAAACTCCTCTATCTCCTCCACTTCATTTTCATCTTCTCCACTGCCATAGTTGCATAGAGCCTGTGTCTCTGCTTTAGACAGGCCTAAAGAAAAGACCATACACACAACACAGTCAAACATATTCTTATCAAAGTCAAATACATTACAGAACAATCTCAACCTGTAGGCGATAAGATTGACAACCTCCTGCAAACACTAAAGGGTATTGTTGAATACTCAATTTTATGTTTACTATTCTATCACATAGAATATAAAAAAATATATATATTTTTAAATCAATATTTAACCCTCTGGGGTCGGCAAACGCGCCAGCTGGATTTTATGCTGGATTTTTTTCACAGCAGCAACTTAGACTTAAAATACTTCCATTTCTGGTCATATAAATCAAAATCAATACATGATTTTAAACTATAGAGGGTCTTCTTTTAGTTGTGTACACTCACATTGGCATTAAAACCTTGTGTTTTGTTCATTATCATCAGCGAAGCGTGTGCTCGCAAATATGTGTTGTAAATGTGCTGCAATGTGTAAATATGCCCGGTTGATTAAGTGCGCAAATATGTTAGGTGTGCCATCTCCGGTAATGGCTCATTGCATCTACCATTATGCACATTAGTTAATCATATAGGCTAATGAATGTACTGGAATAGTACTCTGTAAAATATGATTCAAGTTTTCAACTTTTTTTGAAAGGAATGTATTTTGGTTCACGCTCACCTTCAACTGCTGGGGTGCTGTTTACACACGCAAGGTCTCTCGCTCGCCTCTGCCGTGCTTGCGCTCATGGTTTGGAGCACAATATCTGTCTTGCATGCACTCGCTTGCTCTATATTACAGGATACTTTATCTCATTTGTGGTATAACTAGTCGATCACGAGTGGCTCAACAGGTAGATCTATAGATAAGCTCATCTTTCAGGCATTTGACCGACCGGGTTGACACTTCAGCGTGAGAAATCGGGGGTGTGGCATGAGAATCGGCTCAATTGCGCGAGTCTCACACTGAATGCGTGAGAGTTGGCAGCCCTGCTTGACATTTAGTTTTTTTTTTTTTTTTAAACATGCTATTTTTCTCATAAACACAAACATGTACATACATGCTGCTCACATATTACTGTAGCCCTGTTTTGTGCTGAATACATTAGCCATTGATATGTTTTAAAGCAACTGAAAATTTCAAGACATGTCAAAACTTATCCAGGGCCAGAGGGTTAAACTTTAAAAATTCTACTATTATTTAGCAATAAAACAAAATAAAAAACGATAGTGGACTTTTACAGTTACAAATGATTTCCAAATGAATCCTTGGGGGAATTTTTACCCCACTAAAATAATAAAGCAGCACAACTTTTCTAACATTGATATAAATAAGAGATGTTTCTTGAGCACCAAATTAGAATAATTTCTGGATCATGTGACACTTACCTTTCTATGTTAATACAGTTTAAAATTCATTTTTTTAAGTAGCAATTAATCCAGCCTTAAATTTAATTGAAGTAATATTTCACAACATTACTGTTTTTGTTGTATTTTTTGATCAAATAAATGGAGCCTTGGTGAGAACAAAAATACTTTTAAAAACAAATAAATTCTAACCAGCCCCCAACTTTTGAGTGATATTGTATATTTATTTAAAACAATAGCTATTTTTTTCCCTTTAGTTTCTGGCTGATAACCTTACTTATAGAAAGAGGCAGCCCTTCTTCCTCTTCTTCTTCCACCTCAGATGCGCCACTGCTCTGTGCATCTTTCTCCTTGTGCTCTACCCTCTCATGAGGCGTCCCTCGCTGCTCAGTATCATCCTGATCCTGATGAAAAAACATTGAAACTCAATTTTCTTTCAACATTAAAAACATTCAGGTTTGAATAAAACAAAGCAAAACGCTGTACGTTTGTTGTATAAAACCAGCAAAGGCAACAAATAGATTTTTTTTTTACTCAACTCATCACTTCATATTGAGACTGCAAGCGAATATATAAAACAAAACTGTTCTGCTGTGGGGCTTTAGATTCAGAGGCAATGTAGCTTAGTGTATTTGTTTGAATGTTAACTGTATCAACAATTATAACTTACTCTGTCTTCATCAAAATATGATGGTGAGAATGTATTTTCTCTCTCTAGTGTTTTCTTCTCCTAAATAAACAATGCAAAGATTATTCTCCTTTAACAGAGAAGCATTGCTACAGGCACACATTAATCACTCAAGCCTACCTCAGCGCGAGGCGAGTGCTTTGGGGATGAGTGGTCAGAGCGTCTCTTGGTCCTGCATTTGTTTTTAGAGGTGTTCTGATCTAAATCTTGCATCAGTCTGAAGAAGGCGAGTTCATTAAAGAGGATCTCAGAGATTTCTACCAGCAGGTCCTCACCACAGTCCTGCAGCGTCCGTCCAACAAACTTACTCAGGGAGTCCTGTGAGTGCACACACAAAAGCAAAGAACAACTTCGTAAAACTATCTAAAGCACCCTTAATTAAATGTAGGCTGCAATCAAACTGCAAAGTTTGTACATATTTTTAAGTGAAATAACTCGAAAATAACTCAATTTGGTAGCTTCAGCTTTATATGCATGCGCTTTGGATGTGACTGAGCGCAATGAAAACTGCCTTTAAAGAACCAAATGGTTTAAAAATATGTGAAAATTATCAACTTTTGTGACGAATCAACACTGATTAGGCAGGATAGTAATGCCAAAAAATAAATAAAATTGAGCAACTGATTCACTCATACTGTTTTCAAATGACTGATTTGATCTGATTTTCTATGTGGATTAATTTCCTCAACTAACCTACATGAAATAATTAATAAATGTTTGCAGTAATTTCCCACATTAAAAGTTATGAGAATGAGTAAAATTTGGCGACCTATGCAATCCCATGCCGAAATTCAGGACCTGAATATGCATTCTATTATACAGATATTCGTGAAACAAATTTAAATGACTTTTCCAAAACTTTCTGGGTTTATTTATTTTTCCATAACTTTTCCAGACCTAGAAATTTCCATTTTAAAATTCCATGTTTTTCATGGCCGTATAAAATCTGCAGCTAGTGGGCTTCCGACAGATTTTTAGGCATCAGTCACGTTCAAACACACCCATAATTCTCAAAAACGCATTTTATTCAAATAGGAGTGTGCGAAATAACCATCTATATCACAATAAGAGCACATTTATTTACCAATAACAATATACATCATCCTTTTTTTTTGCTGGAAATAAAAATGTAACAATAGCAAAATATTACATTTCGTGAAACTGTACAACTTTCGTTACCATAGCAATTCAAATATTAGGCTAACTAATGTAATGAAGTAAAAAAAAAGAAGCAAATTAAATTTGAACAAAATAAATACATTAAACTTGCTCTTACCTGCAGGATGCCACCCAGCTGTCGGTGGAAAAACCGAACAAACTCTTTACTTTCATCATTTTGCTGGATGAGTTTGAGCACCATGCGTCTCACAGATGTGAGCAGCTGGTGTGAACACACCTCCCCAACGTGCTCCTGACAGAAAGTCACATGCAAAACAACACGTCTCTGAACTGCAGCTTAAACAGTTGATTAATTAGAAATGTTAAAGAGAAAAGTAGAGCAAGCTCACCTTTAAGAAGGGAATAACTTCTGTCATGATGGCTTTGATCTGTCTGTCAAGCTGTTGTGTGTCAATCTGAGGACAATGTGCATCTGCAGATGAATGTCCTGCACCTAAAAATAGAGACACACACAGAAATGCACTCAAACACATAAGTAGAGCTATGTAAAGGGACATACAATGGGGCCAAAAAGTATTTAGTCAGCCACTGATTGTGCAAACATTTATAATAGCATGTTTAAAGCAAGCAGATTAATTAAAGACATGTTCCAGGTTAATTTCAGCCTAATGAACGAAATGTGTTAGTGTGATATGTGTACCAGACACAAAGGTACAGGCTGTACTTAGCCTGAATTACTCATTTTAGACATGGAATCACTGACAGTGATGTATGCTGTGACATCAGAAGACAGTGTCCATCAGGAGCAGATGTGGACGCAATAAGGCATATAAAAGTTTCTAACCAGCCATTTGTTTGATTTCCATTTTTACAGCATTTGCTTGTCGCATTGTATCTGGTTGGGACATGCTATTAGCAGGGCTCCAGACTAACTTTTCCACTGGTTGCACTGGAGCTACCAACTTTCTCAGTTGGTCGCACCAGCATATGATTCAAACTTTTTTTTTTTTTTGACATGCCATGGAATTAATAAATGCATGCTGATGAATAGTGGTCTTAATCTGCATACCATAGTTTGGTACTGATGTAAAAAGACTGACAGTGACACAAGACCTCATGTCAGCAAAATGTTTTAATGTTTTCATTATCAAATCAAAATATTCTCAAAAAAAAAAAAAAAAAAAAAAACCTATTAAAAAGTTAAAGTAAAAAGATGACTCTGAAAAATAGTAGTATTTAATTAAATCCACACTTATTATAGGCGTACCGTAGAGATAACTCCAAAACACAGTTTGGAAAATGGATTCATGATGTACTCGTTCATTTTGAACATACGGGCAGCAGCAGCTGCTGATACAACAGCGTTCTGTTGCGCATGGTGAATTTAACTGAGTACATGACCATGCGCTCGCACAAATGCGACCACATAAAATTTTAACTCGCACATTCTCAAAAAATGGTCGCAGTCTGGAACCCTGCATTGGAAGCACTTGCAAATGAATGTCAGGTCTATTCTGCAGTCTGAGAGTGATCACATGAATACCTTGCGTGAGTGCTGAGGCGGCAGCAGCAGCTCCAGGGCTGTGCTCAGGGTTATCTGTGTTACACTCAGCCCTTAGCTTCATGCGCTCATACTCCCTCATCCTGGCCAATGCCTTATCTAAATGAATCACTGTGTTGCCTGGAGAAGCAGAAAGGAAACGAAGGGACAGAGAGAAAAAAAGAGAGAGAGCGGAACATGAAAGTATTCAAGGGGAGTACGATAGGATTCAGTCCAGCCCCAACCCAGCAAAGCAAGCATGATCATGGTAAGCAACCTATCTAGGGCTGTCACGATTCCTCGATTAATTTTGAGTACTCGATTTTAAAAAATGTAGAGTAACCTGCAAATTACCGGAAGTGGCACATTACACGGATGAGAACCACACTATTAAACCGTTTTCTAAGGCTGCACGATGTATTAAAACCAAAAACCATAATAGCATAGGGCTATTGTGAATTCAAAAAGGCTGTGAATGAATTAAATAAATATATGCCCTGCGTATAATATATAACGCTTTATTTACATGTTTGTAGGTCACGTGCATCTCAGGGCGTCTCTGTTCACTGTAAATGCTGCTACACAAGAACTGTTATTTATATGCATAAAATGGGTCTCAAACTCCCTCTCTACATATGCTGTGAGTTTGTGCTGCTTATAACGTTCATCTGGGATCATATTTCATCAGATTTGTAAGGTAAATCATTTATGAACTTACACAAACATAGGGGAATACATCAATATGTTTCTAAATGTGTAAACTGTTCATCACAATTTCAAAATAAAAGTTCTATATTTACATGTTTTGATGTTCCCATATTCTTTTTCCCATATTCTGAGAAATGTCAGTGGCTATAGCATTTCTATCGTAAAGAAGTGGCCAAATGTTAAATATTGAGTTGACATTTGAATTAAATGTCATTTGGGCAATATTAAACAAGGACTTGATCTGCTGTAAAGTGAAACAAAAATTACCAGGTCGTTGGCGGCCTATGAAAGGATGTGTAATAATACATAAAGTTGATTGATCATATTATATATATTATATTATGTATTTTAACAGTGTTGTTGTATAAAACCATATGATTACTTGATTTGGATCCTTTATTTGAACCAACAATTATTGCCTTGTTATTATATATGTATTTCAAGTCATTTTAAAAGCTATTGTTTGCTTAGGTTTGCTATTAACACTTCAAAAACACAAAAATCCATTACTCGTTTAATCGACAAAATAATCGTCGGATTACCTGAATGCCAAAATAATCGTTAGTGACAGCCCTAAACCCATCTATTGTTTTTAACATGATTGTGTCTATATGTAAGCATACCCAAGTCATCACTAGCAAAGGGTTCAAGGTTGGAAGAGGTGGACAGCAGGCTCTCGTTGTCCATCGAATCTCTATCTGCTACCCTCTTCAGTACAGAGTTGGATTTAACGGTAACAATCTTCTCAGATGCATCCTGGAAAAAAACCAAGAAGAAAAATTAATAAATCAACTGATTGATAATCAAAGTTAGGAAATCAGACGGGCAGATGAGGAAGCAAATGACTTACATTGTCACTGGTAACCAAGCTTTCACTAGGTGTGAGCTCTGACTGTGAGCCTGTGGCCCACACAGCCGGACCCAAAGAGGACGCATGCTCATCTGCCACACTCTTCTCTGTCAGATGCCTTGTTACAATGTCCTGGTGGCCAAAGCCAAAGATGAGATTTGATATCTAGCATAGAATGCGTTTGCGCACACAAATCCTATGCTACTTTTATTTAAGTACATTTGACTAATTCAATTTAACCCTCAGGTTGTGTTTGGGTTATTTTGCCACAGAGCATTTTCCTGCTCCTGGAAATGCTAGTTAATGTTATTGCATTGGACTAAAAGTTACTGACTTTACTCACTTTGCTGAGTCTAACAACGTCCCAAAATTGTTTTGATACTTTTTGTGGGGTTTT
The DNA here is from genome assembly GCA_038021265.1 of Cyprinella venusta. Classification (NCBI taxonomy): domain Eukaryota; kingdom Metazoa; phylum Chordata; class Actinopteri; order Cypriniformes; family Leuciscidae; genus Cyprinella; species Cyprinella venusta. The sequence goes on from CM075866.1 coordinate 31,986,370, forward strand.
TTTTTCTCCACACTTGTAACACTTCCTGGTTCCTGGTCAAAAATGACTGCCCAACAAAAAAAATGACTGCCCTACAAAAAATTGCTTATACATCTCTCATTTTGCTACATCACCTGATATTGGATTAAATCTTTGTCAACTCGTTTTCTTTCAATTAGGACAAGTTTTATCTATATATTTGGAAATTATCATCATTTTAAAAATGTAAAAGCTGAGTGATTTATAGGCTATTTTGGTACCACAAGTGTGACTGTCATTTTGAACAAAATTAAAACAATTTAAAAACAATTTCCTGGTTAAACATTAAAGCACACTAGTGTGATAAACAGTGCATTTTTTCTTCATTTTCATTTTTCTTCACACTTCATTTTTTTCTTCATTTTCTTCATTAAGTAAAAAAGGCAAGATTAAACACAAACGTTTTTTACTCAAAAACATAGGTACGCAAGCTCAGATAAATAAGGCCAATGATCAATGAGTTCCAAAAATAAATACAAAACCTGTCCTAATTGAAAGAAAACAAGCTGACAAAAAGATTGAATCCAACGTTTGCTGACAAGTTAGCATAACAAAAAAAAAAAAAAATGCTGGGTTTTCAGGGTTTTTTAGAGTACTGTACCTGTAGTGAGTAGAGCGCCCTCTGCCGCAGGTAGTCAGTATTGAGCAGCTGAAGCTCATGGAAGAGCTCAATGAGGAAGTGAGGGCGAGACTCATTCTGAGAGATCAGTGTTGCCACCTCAGAATAGATCGTCTCTCTCAGGGCCTCAAAAAGAGAGAAATCACTGCTCACATCTAGAGAAGAGAAATATACACAGTCAGAACAAAATAAAAGACAATAAACAGACAATCTACTAAAACTCTTCAAGCATATAAAGAGTAGATCAAACAACTACTGTTTGTGCAAACTAATATAAAAAACTGTGGAAACATATTTAACATAAGCAGCATTAGCAACACCTTGCAGCATTAGCAACACCTTGAGTACAGAACTTCACACAATATTCAAAACCACCATTAGAACCACGCTCAGATCCATACTTTCTGTCTTCAACTCAAAAGCAAAGGTATAAAACATCCATAACAAAACACACTGGGTTTGTATTATAAATAGCACAGCAGACTCTTCCCCTTTCCTCCCCAATTTACCAATGTTCTGAAATGACAATAGTGAACAAAAGAAATAAACTTTATACAGCTCAGGGGAGTTGTCTATATTTACTATACAATCAATATTTGTGTGTGACATTTATGCCCTGAAAATGGGGGAAAAAAAATGGGCCCATGTCTAGTATTTTTTATGCATGTGAATGCAGTTTAGAAAAAAGAAGAGGAGAAAGAGGAGAAGGAAAACATGCAGATTAGGTAGTTAGCAGGTCAAACAGCTGATTAACTTGGAGTTACCTGGGACTTCAGTGCATGCAATTCTGTTAGAGAGAAAAGGTGTTCTCCAAGCATATGCTGTGAAGAACAAAACCCAAAATGAAATATAAACAAAAACAGAAATGAAAATGAACTAAGTGACACTATAAAACAGTAGTGGACACAGGGGTCGTAATATGTTCAAATTAAAAAAAGTCTGCTAAACTGCTCTGGCAGATCCTTCTCTGATTGAAGAATATAACGCACACTGTATAACAATACAGTTCTCATTGTTCTACGTTTTGATATTTAGTGTTATGACGCTTTATTCAGTGATATCAGTAGATGGATGTAAAGACATACCAGATGAGAGATCATTTGGCTTGCTGCTCTTAGTCTTGCTGTCCAGTTTCTCCTGTGTGAGTTTGTCAAGCAGACCTTGGTTGAGATCTTTGTATCTGACCTGAGAGGAGCGCACTCTGTCCTGATCAAAGTGAGAGTCACTTGAAACACTGTCACTATCCACAGATGCTGAAAAGGAAAAGAACACAATTTAACCCCGTTTGATAGGATTTTGATTCGATTTCAATACATAAGCTTGCGATTCGATTCAATTCAATATTGATTATTTTGGATATCAGGTACAATACATGGCAAATTTTCTCAAGGAAAACAAATCTCTTAACTAATAAACTGTAAACTATGGGAGTCAGTTGAAGCCTACTAGGCTTCATAACCCTACTATAATATTGAAAGTAAAAATTATAGCTATACAAACACTTAAATTACACTAATTTATTTTTATAACAAGAAAGTTACATAATTTATAAACATTTAAATGGTGGCTGTCATAAAAAATTGCCAGATTTATTCAAACATGCATTAAATATTGAAGAACATAAAAAAAATTATAATAAATATGTAATATGCTGCATATATTTAGCAAAATGCTAGAGTTACTAGAGTTAATTTTTGTAGCTGACTAATGAGTTTATGGTCACTGAGTTATTGTGATACGGTTTTTCTGAGGTAAATGTCATGTTACATTCCACTGTTTACAATCTGTTTTACTAACATGAAACACTGATTGAGCGATTCCATGTGACATGATACAGATTAAGTTTGTTAAGTTGTAATATATCTTTTAACACAGTTTCAGATGCTCATTCATGTTTATTTCGCGCTGTAACCGGTATTAAGGCAGAAGAGGAGATCATGTGGGCTCCGCGCTGCTGCTTCTCTTGAGCTGAGGTGTGCCAGAGCGATCTCATGCCACAGCACCAAAACGGTATTTATGTTTTTAAATTTCGTAAGATAATGGACGTAATTTGAACTTTATTTCGTATCAATAGTACCAAAGCACAAAGATTATTGTGATTTATTGGATGGGATGCACACTACAATGTTCTGTTTATTCATGAAATGAAAACAGGATGACTAATCGATTCTTGACATTTAAGAATTGATATCGGTTCGTAAAAATGAGAATCGATTAATATCGAGAAATCAATATTTTTTACCCAGCCCTATTAAATATATATATATATATATATATATATATATATATATATATAACTTTGCTTTTCAATGAGCTTTTAAAGGCCGAGTAGGTCAACTTTAAATATAGACACACCTGTGTTCTTCTGTCCCCTGCCTCTCTTACGGCGGCTCTTTGTGTTGGGGGTCTTGTCTCTAGAGGCCAGGCTGGCCTGTGCAGCAGCCTTGCGTCCTGCTCTAAAGGTTTTGGTGACGGTGGTTGGGTCTGCCCTGTCTGGCAGGCTGCTCATAGACTCCTGGGAGTCAGGTATGTAGGAGCGATCCCGGGAAATGGAAGGGTGAGGAACAGGAGAGGAGGAAGGGGAGTTCTTCTCTATCTGACTAGTATGGCCTGAGGACAGAGTGGGTCTCTGACCAGAGCGATTGAGGGAGGAGTTTAACCAGCTTGAGTTATTAGCATCAGCCACAGTATCAGGTTGAGACTGAAACCTATAAAGAGTAAAAATAAAAATGATTTGTTAGGTTTCTCTTCCTTTTTTGTAGTTCAACCCTCTGGGGTCGGTGATATCGCCGGCAATACCAGCTCACTTTTTTTCTTTTCAGTGCAAAATTGACTCAAATTACTCTGCTGATCCTGATCACGTATTAGTCAAAAGTCTTGTGGACACATATTTAGTATGTGTTTTGTGACCTTATTTCAGAAACTTTAATTTTTAGTTTTTTAAATATTACCATGCACAAACAATATTTTCTCAAAAATACAAACATGTACATACATGTTGCTCACATATAATGGTAGCTTAGGACTGCAAGATTTGGGGAAAATTTCATATTGCGATTATTGAGGTCAATATTGCGATAGCGATGTAATAAACAAATGGTTTCATGAGTCAACTTGCTTGGATCTAAAGTAAAAAGCACACACAAATTAGTGATCATTCTGTGTATTAATGAGTATTTCTCAACTCAAACTAGCAACAACAACTAAATGATTGATAACACCTATAATGATCAATAAACCATTGATGCCTGGATAAAAATGACGACACCCCCCACATTTTAAACGTTAATTATAGCTATCCAACATTACAGTGATTCCATCACTACAATTGAAAGCTATCAACATTTAAAATATTTATTAGGCTTAAAAAAATATAACAGCTTTTAAATTAAGTGAATTTGTTTCCCTAATTTGTTTATTTCATATAAAATCTCAGCATTTTGCTTTATATAATAGGTTTGACATCGCAATTACGATTTCAAAATAATTAATCATGCAGCACTATGGTAGCTCTGTTTGTGCTAAATAAGAGTGGAATTTAACCTGTGCCATTAATATGTTTATGAGCAACTGAAGAAAGCACAAATGTTAGGGCATGTCAAAACATCTCAAGGACCCCAAAAACACCATAGACCCCAGAAGGTTAAGTGAGATAATTGACTTTACAGCCAACCAATATATAAAGTAGGTCATTCTTAAATTTTCATCTGATTTTATTGATAGAATCATCAAGAATTTATCATATTAATACAAATTAAAGAAACACATTTGTACCTTTTCTCTGTGTTGAGTGGAGATCTCTGTAGTGGAGGAGGGAAACTCATGTATTCCGTTTTGACAGATATGTTTGGATCATGCTGATGATCTGAACCAGCCTGGTTCTGCTGGAAATCTCCTACCGAGGAAGGAAACAAGGGACTGAAATTAAAGCCTAAACATAGAAAAGTAGAAAGAATGAAAGAAAAAAAAGTTAAAAGTAAATTTATATAAATATTTTATTTTATTTTTTTTATATGTAATTTACCCAATATAAATAATTAGAGACGGATAACACTTACCAGCTGGGAAAGGGGCAAAGTTTGGAATTCCAGGCATATTGAGTGTATTGACCGGTGGGTAATTTAGGAACAGAGAAGGGGATGTACAATCACGTTTAACATTTTGATTCTGCTGTTGTCCTGAAAAGGACTGACTCTGCTGCTGCAACAGATCATTCAGAACTTGTTTCAACCTGCCAGGAAAAAAAAGAGCACATTTTAAAAGTTGTGACAAATGAAACCAAAGCTTATTCTCTACCATTCAAATGTTTGGAGTCAGTAAGATTAAAATAAATTAAAAAATAATACTAATTACTAATAGTAATGCCAATACTAACAGTAAGGATGCATTAAAATGTGATGAACTTACTATTAATTCAATACTGATAATAAGAAGAAATAGTTTTTTAAATAGATATTTTTATTGTAGTTATATTTCACAAATCTACCGTTTTTTTGCAGGGGTATTTATTTATTTTTATTTTATTTTTTTAATGCAGCCTTGGTGAGCATAAGCAAGTTCTTTCAAAAAGAAATTCCAAACTTCTTAATAGTAGTAGATCTACAGCAAATGCCTCATTCTTCATGCTTAATATCTAACTTATATACTTTTTCTCATTTATAAATTTCGAAAGAAATCTAGACAGACCGATTGACATTGTTCTGTTGCCAAGCCAGCTGTGTGTAACACTGGTTTAGTTGGTGCATGATGAGAGGGACCTGAGGAGAGGTCACATTATTGGGCACAACACCATATGGACCTGTGAGCAGAGCTTGCAGCATGTATGAAAGAGTCTAGAGATGAGAGAAGGGAAAAAAAAAGTTGTAAGTGAGGAAAAAAAGTGAAAGAATGGAAAAATAAAATGTGTTAAACTCTCTGACCTGTTGGTCCTGTAGTAAAGTTTGGCACATGGTAGTGCTGAAGTTGAGTTGTTTCTGGAGGTGTGTGATCTGTTCCTGCCAGTGTGCTGGTGCAGCGCCCTCAGAGAGAGACAGATCAGCCGCCCATCTGAGGTTCTCCTGCCGCTTAGCTCTGCTGGAACTACTGCTCTCAGTCTGTGGCTGCTGACGAGGGTAACCCCTTGATCCACGGGGGGAAGGACTACCATTAACTTCCCTGTGAACTTTCACACTGCGCAAAATGAAAAGACAGTTAATAATGGATTGGGTTTGGTGTCAAGTCAAACTCTAATATGTGCCTGTGCGTTTACCTATCACTGTTATTCCTGTTGTAGTTGCGCTGTTTTTGGGTGGAGCAAGCATGCAGCTCATCTGTGGAACTGGAATCCTCTCCTCCATCATGTTCATCATCATCCACATCTTCCTCAGCCCCCACCTCTGAGTAATCATCATCATCATCTTCACCAAGGGGACACTGAGTCGATCCACCCCAGGTGGCCACGGTTCTGACAAAAAAAATAATGATTAGCACTTGACAAAAAATTGAGTCTTCAAAGTATATAAAAACACTTTTTTGAAATCAAGAGCGAAAAGTGATATCAAGGAAAAGTGTTACCTTTCATCACGACTGTAGGACTGGGTCCCATGTGTCTCACTCCTGAATGAAGAGTCGGTGAGTGTGCTTCTCCTCTGCTGTTCTGCCATCAGACTCTCCAATTGTTTCCGCCTCTGTCTCAACTCCTCACGCAAGATCTGATGCCTTCGCATCTCTGACCATAGCTAATATAAAAAGACAAAGTTATTAAACTTTGCAACACTAACACTAAAATGTGCTATAATAAAATGACTTTAAATAAACATTGGACTTCTTTCCCCTGTCTGCAAAGAGATAGTCCCGCCCTAAACTCAATCCACTGGTTTAACAAATGTCATTTGTCTGGTCAAAGCAATGCCACAGAGACACAGTGGTTACTCTTGTCAAGGAAATAAACCTAAAGTGGCTTACTATAGTTTTCTCTATTTTAAAACATAAAAAATAGTGATATTTAATGATACTTCATTTAAAAAATCTTAAAGTCCTTTTTTAAGGACTTTTTTATCTTCAGTAAACAAATGCAGTTATTTTTAAAGAAACCGGAGAGATATAGACCATTTCACAAGATGTAAACAACACTGGTCCAGAAACACTTCCAGTGTCAGTTTGTAAATGTTTTCCTTATTTCACATGTAAAGAAAACATCTTAAAGATGCTTGTTTAACTTTTTGATTCAGTTTTATATGTTCTGTTAGTTGTATTTTATCCCAGCTTTTATGTAGTGTTAAAAAACTGAAACAGGAAGTGCTTCTGGACCAGTGTTGTTTACATCTTGTGAAATGGTCTATAGTATAGTAATATAGTACACAGTAGCTCAAACAAGCTTGCTTTACAGGCGAGAATAAAAGAGTCATGTCCTCGCATGCCACACGTCATGTACAGTTGATCCGCAATTGGTGGCATTCAAAAAGGAGGGATAGAAACTTCCCAGGTTTCATTAAGAAGATTTTAATTTGAGTTTCGAAGCGAATGAAAGTCTCATGGGTTTGGAACGACAAGGTGAGTGAATTAAGACAATTATTTTTTGAATGATCAATCCCTTTAAAACCCTACCTGATATATAAAGGCAGCAAAATTGTTATTTGAATTTCACACTAACCTCATTGTCAGTGACAGTGACTGGAGGAGGTTCAGTGGTGGGTTTAAGGCCACTAGTGTTGGCTTTAGCTGAAGAAGGGTGTAATGGCACAGGAGCGGGAGTAGAGGCTGCTGCAGGAATCTTCCTCCTCATCTGACCGCTAGCACTACTGCTCACAGACGACTGACGGGGCACATCATGAAAAGAAAAAAAAAAAAAAAAAAAAAAAAAAAAAAAAAAAAAAAAAACAACAGGGCACATCATGACAAGGCACATCATGAAAAAAAAAACAAAAAACTTTATTTTAAGAAATAATCAAAAAATGTTTTCCATGTTTTAATTTTAACAGTAAAGCTCATTGTGCAGACCAAAAGTTTGGTTAATTTCAGATGATTAAAATAAATAAGACTAATGTTTTGTCTTCCTTTGATTAAGAGAGAAAAAAAAAAATCACAGATTTTGTGTTTTTATGTTGTATAAGTGTAATAATTGTACAAGTTTCATGATTTCAATTAATTTGACATGCTTTTTGACAACTAAAAAATGTACACCACGTGTAGTAGTTTCGGGGATCTACCACCCACCCAGAAAAAAATCCTAGGGGGAAACACTGAATAACCTACTGTAAATCACAAAAGTACATGTGAAGTACCTGAAGGTCAGGGCAGGCCCACTGTATGTCTTGTATCTTGTCCTGAATCTCCATCAGCCTTTGTCTCTCTTCATGGAGCTGCTTTAGTTCCTGCTGCTGCTGCTTGAGTTTCTCCTCATATAATTTCTCTCTGAAAAGCAAACATTTGACAAGTTGTTTCACACAGGTCACATTGAAAAAACGTACATGCTGCAGTATGTTCTCATCTGACACAATATGAACTGAAAATACAAGCATATATCCAGGGACACAAACACTAACCTGGTCGTTTCAGAGAGGGTGATATCTCTCTGGGTTTTGGAAGTTGTTCCTCGGGTGTTATTGGGTTGTTGCTTCAAACCTTCATCTTCATTAGCTGTAGTACCATCTGTATCATCACTCTAGAATAACATTAACAGACCCAGAGGAAAAAAGTCTTCAACAGGTTGACAAAGCACAGTAAAGAAAAGGCAGACAGGAGAATGTATAAGGGAGCTATTTTTTAGTAAGTTAAACTCCACTCAAACTATATTTGCATTGTGAATGACCAGAATCTTACATCACCCTCATAGCACCAGACCCTCACCTGCACCATGGCCACCAGTTCTTGTAGTTGTCGGAGTTTTTGTTTAGCTGTTTGAAGACGATGAACTTTCTGAGCATATTCTGCATCCCCACCTAGACTGCTTCTACGACTGGACCCTGAACCATCACTGTCTATGCCTCCTCTTGCTCCATCAACATCATCCTCCAGTGCCTCATCATCATCCTCATCTTTAACTTCAACGTGAGGCCTGTCCCGGTTGAACTGGCATTCTGAAATGATTACAATGCATATAAAAGAAATAGTTCATATAGAGCTGCACGATTCTGGATAAATTGACATCCACTTTTATTTTATTTTTACAGATCACGACAAATAAAAATACATTAATTAGAGGTTCTGACAAAAAAAAAAAGTCAGCCCACCAAAGCCTCCCCCCAAAAAATAAAAATGAACAAATAAATAAATAAATAGGTTCTGAAAAAATGTTAATTGCTGCAGTATTTAAAAATACTTTTATATTTAACAAATACTTAAGTACTTTAAATAAATTTTTGTCTAAAAATCAATGAATGATTCAATGACTTAATCATTAAGACTTCACTTGTTTCATTATTGGATGAATCAGCATTTAAAACATTTCTTGAACAATTAAATGACAAATACATTTTAAGTCACTTGGACGAATCAGCGTTTAACACATTTCTTGAATAATTCAATGACAAATACATTTCTTAAGTCACTTGTCACCACCTAGTGGCGTAACAATGTAAGTGACTATTTTTATTGAAGCGCCAAGTTATTTTCAAAAGGTGATTAAGTCTATTTTGATCGCTAGAGTAGAAAAAGTGTTTATATTCAAACAATAAACTTTTATCCCAGTACTTCTGTGATAATTTTAGTTAATACAGAAATGATTTTGTGTGGTTGAAAAGACTGTTTGTGAAGCAGTTTCATACGTGTTCATGACTTGACAACGGTCCTCTCTGGGTCAGTGGAGGTGCCAACACAAATCTGAATTTTGGCTGTGATCGAAGTTACTTGTTAAAAGTTTAGACAATAGCGGAAACACTGTCATTTATGAATAAGATCAGGTTGGTGTTTTAATCGAGATCGTGTTCAAGTAATAGTGCAGCTTTAAGTTCATGTGTTCTTTGTTTTAGAACACCTTTGTTAGCACAGCATGCTTTTAATTCAGTTAACAAATCTTTACAAAGGGTTGACAGAAATTGAAAGAGTGTGAGGTCTAACCTATAATTGAAGGGACGTTGAGACTACGGAGGTTGGCTGCTGAGCGGTTATTGATTTCACATTCCGTGTTCAGACGGCCATCTCTATTATTGGAGGCGCTGTGAGCCTTCGTCAAACTGTTCATGTCCATCCAGTTACTTGGAGTCTGTGGTTGGGCTGGATTTCTACAAAAACAAAAATATATATATATTTCTAATTTGCCCTCAATTAACAAGAAGCAGAAACAATTCTAAAAAAAGCAGAGTATGCTGCCTATAAATCACACAAATGGCCATTGTCATGATTGGTTTCAATTTAGATAAGATATCCTTGATTCATTATTGATTTCTCTCTCTTTCTCTCTCTCTCTCTCTATATATATATATGTATATATATATTTCAACATACTTTCAGATGTTAATTCATATTAATTCAATAAAATGGACAAAATTTTGAAGATTACACTATTTCTTATCGAAAGTAACCAAATGCAAAGCTTATTGCGATTATCTATATCTCTATCTCTCTTTCTCTCTCTCTCTCTCTCTCTCTCTCTATATATATATATATATATATATATATATTCTTTTTTCAACATACTTTCAGATGTTAATTCAATAAAATGGACAAAATTTTGTAGATTACACAATTTCTTATTGAAAGTAACCAAACGCGAAGTGCTTGTGGTTAATGGTAGTAAGGCTACAATGCTGTATTCGTAGTGTTCACATAAGACACGTGTAAATTTATGGGAGGCTTATGTCCTTGCACCCTCAATTACCATTTAATCAAATGTCAAGCAAACTATTTTTCTCAAGGAAGAAAAATAATTAGCATTGAGACATAAGGTAAAGTGAGGTCAACCTCAACAATGGGTTAGGGCTGGGCAAGGGCAGCAGGAGGCGTGGTGGTTTTGGTTTGGTTTTGGTAAGCCAAGCCATTTTTGAGTTTTGTGTATAATACTTTCACAACAGTGTGCATTTTAATATTTATACTGTTGTTTTGTCCATTAAACTTTCATTCCTGCACACACAATTTTTGTTTAAAGAAGAAACTCCACACGATTTGAGATTGACTACAGCACAAAAATAAACTACTTAAAGAATTAAATGACTATAATCAGTACCTGATATTGGTGACCGGTTCATGGTTCTCCTGTTCTGAATCAAACATGACCTCAAAAATTGAACCGTCCTCTGTTCCTTCATTGTCATCCTTTACATTCTCGTTAATCATGTCCACCGCCATATCTGATGTCTGTTCATAATACTGAACAAGCTCTCTTAGCTCATTCAAACGCTTGTGCACCTCCTTCAGTTTCCTGCATTGAGTGACAAACCAGGCATCAAATACACTGAACCACTAAAATAAATAATAAATAACATCACTTTGGTACAATCATCAAATTGAGATCAAATGAGATGAAAAGCGAGACCTGAGTTTGTCAGCAGGGTGGCTGTTATCAACTATCTGTGTGTAAGAGGAGGAGGGGTCCTGCCTCACTGGACGTGGGCCATTTCCCTCTCTACCCAATACTGAGGGACGCTCTGACATGCCTATGCGTGCACCACGTTGACTGACTACCTGACCTGAAGAAACACAAACACCTTATTTAGCCAATAACAGTACATTTGAACACAAATGCATCAGAAGCATCTAATGCAACACCAACTTTTTTGAAAAAAATGCACAATTGAAATCATCTAAAGGAAAGGGACCCATTAAAAATGGAAAGTGTCATAGTAACTGTATGTGCTGCTGTGTGAGGGGGAGGCTTACAGGAACTGTTGTTGAGAGTCTGGTCTCTAAGGGAATGGAGTTCCTGGAGGATCTTGTCCATGGTCTGCTTTTTGTCCTGTAGCTCCTGCAGTTTGGTAAGTTTAGCACTTGTGGAGGTTGATGCAGTAGTTAGGGGGGCAGAGGAGGGCAACTGACCCCGTGAATTATGGGTAGTGCGAGACCGGCACACCTCTCTTGAAAGAGAGAGACATTCTGCCTGTCGTCGGTTGTCAGGGACCGACTGAGAATGAAAGAGGGAAATAAAAAAAATTGTAGTTATATTTTGCTTTATTAAGGAACAGAGTACTTTTTCAAAAATGTCACATACATTTTCAAATAATATGCCATGCGATGCAGTTACAGGGTTCTACGCCAAGTTTTTTTCCCAAGACATGTGCTCCTAAATGAAAAAATGTAGGAGCACACAAAGAAATTTTGGAGCGCAGTGAAACTATTTATTATATATATACACACACTACATGTGTGGTCTTTGTGTT